>CM042956.1:33541594-34235170 GCA_023678885.1 Pogostemon cablin | reverse complement strand
CCTAAAACCCTAAACCCTAAACCCTAAACCCTAAACCCTAAACCCTAAACCCTAAACCCTAAACCCTAAACCCTAAACCCTAAACCCTAAACCCTAAACCCTAAACCCTAAACCCTAAACCCTAAACCCTAAACCCTAAACCCTAAACCCTAAACCCTAAACCCTAAACCCTAAACCCTAAACCCTAAACCCTAAACCCTAAACCCTAAACCCTAAACCCTAAACCCTAAACCCTAAACCCTAAACCCTAAACCCTAAACCCTAAACCCTAAACCCTAAACCCTAAACCCTAAACCCTAAACCCTAAACCCTAAACCCTAAACCCTAAACCCTAAACCCTAAACCCTAAACCCTAAACCCTAAACCCTAAACCCTAAACCCTAAACCCTAAACCCTAAACCCTAAACCCTAAACCCTAAACCCTAAACCCTAAACCCTAAACCCTAAACCCTAAACCCTAAACCCTAAACCCTAAACCCTAAACCCTAAACCCTAAACCCTAAACCCTAAACCCTAAACCCTAAACCCTAAACCCTAAACCCTAAACCCTAAACCCTAAACCCTAAACCCTAAACCCTAAACCCTAAACCCTAAACCCTAAACCCTAAACCCTAAACCCTAAACCCTAAACCCTAAACCCTAAACCCTAAACCCTAAACCCTAAACCCTAAACCCTAAACCCTAAACCCTAAACCCTAAACCCTAAACCCTAAACCCTAAACCCTAAACCCTAAACCCTAAACCCTAAACCCTAAACCCTAAACCCTAAACCCTAAACCCTAAACCCTAAACCCTAAACCCTAAACCCTAAACCCTAAACCCTAAACCCTAAACCCTAAACCCTAAACCCTAAACCCTAAACCCTAAACCCTAAACCCTAAACCCTAAACCCTAAACCCTAAACCCTAAACCCTAAACCCTAAACCCTAAACCCTAAACCCTAAACCCTAAACCCTAAACCCTAAACCCTAAACCCTAAACCCTAAACCCTAAACCCTAAACCCTAAACCCTAAACCCTAAACCCTAAACCCTAAACCCTAAACCCTAAACCCTAAACCCTAAACCCTAAACCCTAAACCCTAAACCCTAAACCCTAAACCCTAAACCCTAAACCCTAAACCCTAAACCCTAAACCCTAAACCCTAAACCCTAAACCCTAAACCCTAAACCCTAAACCCTAAACCCTAAACCCTAAACCCTAAACCCTAAACCCTAAACCCTAAACCCTAAACCCTAAACCCTAAACCCTAAACCCTAAACCCTAAACCCTAAACCCTAAACCCTAAACCCTAAACCCTAAACCCTAAACCCTAAACCCTAAACCCTAAACCCTAAACCCTAAACCCTAAACCCTAAACCCTAAACCCTAAACCCTAAACCCTAAACCCTAAACCCTAAACCCTAAACCCTAAACCCTAAACCCTAAACCCTAAACCCTAAACCCTAAACCCTAAACCCTAAACCCTAAACCCTAAACCCTAAACCCTAAACCCTAAACCCTAAACCCTAAACCCTAAACCCTAAACCCTAAACCCTAAACCCTAAACCCTAAACCCTAAACCCTAAACCCTAAACCCTAAACCCTAAACCCTAAACCCTAAACCCTAAACCCTAAACCCTAAACCCTAAACCCTAAACCCTAAACCCTAAACCCTAAACCCTAAACCCTAAACCCTAAACCCTAAACCCTAAACCCTAAACCCTAAACCCTAAACCCTAAACCCTAAACCCTAAACCCTAAACCCTAAACCCTAAACCCTAAACCCTAAACCCTAAACCCTAAACCCTAAACCCTAAACCCTAAACCCTAAACCCTAAACCCTAAACCCTAAACCCTAAACCCTAAACCCTAAACCCTAAACCCTAAACCCTAAACCCTAAACCCTAAACCCTAAACCCTAAACCCTAAACCCTAAACCCTAAACCCTAAACCCTAAACCCTAAACCCTAAACCCTAAACCCTAAACCCTAAACCCTAAACCCTAAACCCTAAACCCTAAACCCTAAACCCTAAACCCTAAACCCTAAACCCTAAACCCTAAACCCTAAACCCTAAACCCTAAACCCTAAACCCTAAACCCTAAACCCTAAACCCTAAACCCTAAACCCTAAACCCTAAACCCTAAACCCTAAACCCTAAACCCTAAACCCTAAACCCTAAACCCTAAACCCTAAACCCTAAACCCTAAACCCTAAACCCTAAACCCTAAACCCTAAACCCTAAACCCTAAACCCTAAACCCTAAACCCTAAACCCTAAACCCTAAACCCTAAACCCTAAACCCTAAACCCTAAACCCTAAACCCTAAACCCTAAACCCTAAACCCTAAACCCTAAACCCTAAACCCTAAACCCTAAACCCTAAACCCTAAACCCTAAACCCTAAACCCTAAACCCTAAACCCTAAACCCTAAACCCTAAACCCTAAACCCTAAACCCTAAACCCTAAACCCTAAACCCTAAACCCTAAACCCTAAACCCTAAACCCTAAACCCTAAACCCTAAACCCTAAACCCTAAACCCTAAACCCTAAACCCTAAACCCTAAACCCTAAACCCTAAACCCTAAACCCTAAACCCTAAACCCTAAACCCTAAACCCTAAACCCTAAACCCTAAAACCCTAAACCCTAAACCCTAAACCCTAAACCCTAAACCCTAAACCCTAAACCCTAAACCCTAAACCCTAAACCCTAAACCCTAAACCCTAAACCCTAAACCCTAAACCCTAAACCCTAAACCCTAAACCCTAAACCCTAAACCCTAAACCCTAAACCCTAAAACCCTAAACCCTAAAACCCTAAACCCTAAACCCTAAACCCTAAACCCTAAACCCTAAACCCTAAAACCCTAAACCCTAAACCCTAAACCCTAAACCCTAAACCCTAAACCCTAAACCCTTAAACCCTAAACCCTAAACCCTAAACCCTAAACCCTAAACCCTAAACCCTAAACCCTAAACCCTAAACCCTAAACCCTAAACCCTAAAACCCTAAACCCTAAACCCTAAACCCTAAACCCTAAAACCCTAAATCCTAAACCCTAAACCCTAAACCCTAAACCCTAAACCCTAAAACCCTAAACCCTAAACCCTAAACCCTAAACCCTAAACCCTAAACCCTAAAACCCTAAACCCTAAACCCTAAACCCTAAACCCTAAACCCTAAACCCTAAAACCCTAAACCCTTAAACCCTAAACCCTAAACCCTAAACCAAAAACAAACCCTAAACCCCAAAAAAAAAAACCCAACCTTTCTCTCTCTAAAAAACTTGTGCTCTGACCTCTCTCTAACCTCTCCCTCTCCGGTCACCTTCTCCACAGGGTTGATGGAGATCAGTGAGCTGACTACGAGAGTGTAGCCTCCATCAACTCGTGTGCACGTTTGTAACTTCGTTCATCATGAAAACAAGAAGAACAAAATTCTCTCCTCTCTCTTCCTACAACTCAAATTACAACAAGAGAGGCAGCAAGAATAAACAACCAGTCAAGATTCATGGGGCTCCGACTTCGTCCCTCTCTCAAATCTGTTCAACTAACACTCATGTGTCAATTCTGGACCTCTCGTCTGAAGTTATGGTTGAAGAATATTTAAGTAATGATACTCTTGAACCACAAAGAGGAATCTTGAAGGAAACAACGTTAGAAGATGAAGAAGAATCCGAAAACCAAAATAAGCAGCATCTAGTGGATGCAGAGAACCACAATCAGCACCGCCTGATGGAGTCTGAACGGCTGATACAGCTCCAAGAAGTACAGCAGCAGGTTTCGGCATCAACAATTGATCTTCAGACCTCCATTCACTCACTAGGATATGTTGACAGTTCCAAATTGTTGAAGAATAATGCACAGCAGCTTCCCTTAGTGCGAACGGAGCTTGTTCAGAGACAAACTGCAATTATGGATGATCCGAGCAAGAATCCGGTGAGTGCATCTGAAACATACTCAGTTTTGAATCCGGTGGTAGCAGCTGATATTTGCTCAGAAGTGTTGGTTCAAGCAACGAAAATTACTCCAACAAATTTGAAATTAGGTACTCTCTCCTCCTTGGAATGTGTGTGTTTAGGTGAAAAAGTTGAGCAACTTTTGGACAACACAACAAAAGGTGGTCCCAAATTAATGTTGATGTCTGACAAGTGTCCTTCATCCTACAATAATTCAAATTTGAATTCCCTTTCTTCATCCTTTGTCCCTGACACAATCCAAAATAATTCCAATCCTTGTACTTTTAAAGACAAATTTTTGGCTAGTCAAACCTCTCTTTTGTCCCATCCAAATCCTTCAACAGTTTCGACGGCTGTGCAACCGGAACACCAACCGGGACCCCTACTTCCGGCGAATAGCATTCTTCCCCTTCATATTCCATCCAACAATCTCATCCATGCAGCTATTCCCCTTGCTGTTCCCTCATCTATCACTGATTCCTCTCCCCCTCCTTCTCCTCCCCCCCTCCACCCTCTGCCCCTCTCCCCCATGCAACCTGCTAACCATGCCCCCTCGTCTAGTCACATTTCTGACTCCACTTTCTTGTTCAATTCATCTTCTCAACATTCTCCGATTCCCTCCTCCTCCCCTCCCCTTCTCCTTCATCACTCTAAACCAACTCCCCCCTCTTTGCCCTCGGATCCTATCACTAATCCTAATCATTTTCCCTCTTCCAATTCTTCTGATAGGATAACTTCTATCCATAATACTCCAGTTGCTCATAACCGAGCCCCCAACCCTATCCACACTCTCAAATTTGTACCACAAAAGGAACAAGGAGTAGCAATAATTCCAGATGATGTCCTAGACAACGAAGATGATGAATGGAACTATACTTTAATTGGTTGCTTCGCGGGTCGATACCCGGGATTCCAAGCAGTGAAGGACATCGTAAACAAATGGAAAGTTGAAGTCAAAATCTTTAGCCATGACAGTGGTTGGCTCATTTTTAAATTGAACAGTGAAGAAGATGTCCAGTTGGTAATCCAAAATGGCCCATATGAAGGCAACCTCAAGTATCTAATGCTACGAAGGATGCCGGACAACTTCCAATTTGATGAATCGGGACTGTCAATTGTTCCAGTTTGGATCAGATTTCCATCACTTCCTCTTAAGTATTGGGCCACTGATCGATTGAGTATCATTGCTTCGGCAATTGGAGAACCTGTTATGATGGACTATTACACCACTAATAAGGAACGAGTTTCCTTTGCTCGTGTGTTGATCCATGTTAAAGCCACCATGGTTCTCCCTGAAGAAATTTGGGTGCAAAGTCGAATTGGAGGGTTTCGGCAACGGGTAGAATATGAATTCTATCCAAAATTCTGCTCCATCTGTCAAATACTTGGACACCATGCTAGTGAATGTCGCCATGATCAGAACAACAAACCAGCAGAGAACTCAAATTCAGAAGCAGGTGCTCCTTTTCTCCCAGGTAAGAGAAAGAGAAATAGAAAAAGAGTGTACAGGCCCAATCCATCCTACCCCAAAAATATCCACAATAATAGGCCCAATAACATTTCAGCCCATAACTCCTCCCACTTAGACCCAAATTCCTCTAACTTCCAGCCCAAATTCCCGGCCCCTCCACCTCAATCTGAACCCAACAGTTTGCAAACACACTCTTCACTCAAACCCATCTCTTCCTCTAAACACAATTCCAATTGCTCGACACCCCCCGTTATCTTCCATATGGCCAATCATCAGCATAATAGCTCACAGGTTACAACACAGAATAAATTTGCAGCTCTTACCTTGATGGAGCCCAATACCCCTGATGCTCCTTCTCACCAGTATTATTCTGTCCAAGACCAAGCTGTGGAAACCCGGCAAGCCAATCTTGATAAGCAAGTAACAGGCATCATCAAGAAGGCGTGGATTCCAGTATACAATGGTGAGTCGTCTTCCTCCATAGATAAAAACTTCAAACACAAAAAATCTACCTCTTTGGAGAATGATAATAGAGCACCGATGGATGAGAATGAACAAGAGAACATAGTTGATCACGGAGATTGGATTAGCAGGAAAATTGCAGAGGAGGGCATTACCTCTTCCGAATATTCCTCATGAGTCTCCTGATTTGGAATGTGCGTGGGATGGGGCGCACACCAACCCACAATGCACTTAAAAAATTGATGCGTGAACATGATGTGGCAATTGCAGGATTAGTGGAAACTAAACTTTCTCTTCAAACTGTTGATGAAGTGGCTAATAAACTGTTCTCGGGTTGGAACTATATTCACAACTTTGATCTTTGTAATGGAGGAAGGATTGTAGTAGCTTGGAATCCAATTCGTCTTGAAATGGAGAATTTTGTATTGAGTGATCAATCCATCACGATGAATGTCCGATGTCTTACTACTCGTAGGGAGTTTGCCATGTCAATCATTTATGCATTTAACCGATATGCTGATAGAAGAAGATTGTGGCAGCACTTAATCTCATTATTCCACTCTAACCCCTTACCATGGATCCTGGGAGGAGACTTCAACTGTGTTAGATTTGAAGGAGAAAGAAATAGTCCTACACAGAATACGGGGACAAGAGAAATGCATGAGACGTGCTCGATTTTGGGAATGGAGGATACTTATTCGACAGGTTGTTTCTATACTTGGACGAATGGAACTTCTTGCTCAAAAATAGACAGAGTTATGACATGTAAACTTTGGAGAAGTATGGGCTGGAGTCTGCAAACCAAGTTTCTTCCTCAGGGCACACATTCTGATCATTGCCCCTATATCACTTCCTTTCAAAATCTGAGCCCCCACTATATAAGACCCTTCAGATTTTGCAACTTTTGGACTAACCATGATAATTTTATTGCTCTTGTTTCTTCTTATTGGCAGGTACAAGTAGAAGGCACAAAACAATACATCCTTTGCAAAAAGTTGAAAGCACTAAAAACTCCTCTGAAGGAGCTACACAGACAGAACTTTTCTCACATTTCTGAAAGAGTGAATAGAGGGAAAGAACATTTGCAGTCTCTCCAAACGCTGTTTATGACAAATTTGAATAATTCCAATCTTCAACAGGAGATTGCAGAGGAGATCAAAAGGCAGAGGCATCTGGAAGACTGTGAGACTAACTTTCTTATGCAGGTTCTCAAACATAAGCACATTAAGAACCAGGATCGAGCTACCAAGTATTTCTACTCTCTCATTCGAAGTAATGGAGCAAGGAATGGTATTCATTCTATTCACACAGATAGTGGCCCCACTACTTCATACCAAGAATTGATTGATAATTTCCTCTCTTATTATCAATCAATTCTTGGAGAGGATAGTTTGACCTCTATTTTAGTTGAGCAGGAAGTGTTGGATAGAGGCCCCAAACTCTCAGCTATGGAAGCTAGCACACTGGAAGCACCGGTAGAAGAGATAGAGATCAAGGATGCTTTGTGGTCTATCAATAAGAACAAATCACCTGGACCTGATGGCTATACTTCGGCCTTCTTTCAGAGTGCGTGGAATGTGGTTGGTAGTGATGTTGTGGCAGCAGTTAAGGAATTCTTTCGTAAAGGCAAGTTGCTCAAGCAGATGAACTCCACATTTGTCTCATTGATCCCCAAAACAAACCATGAGCCGAAAGTCAAAGATTTTAGACCCATCTCCTGTTGCAACACTGTCTATAAAATTATATCTAAAATCTTGGCTGCTCGACTCAGAATTTGCCTTCCTTCCTTAATAAATCAATCCCAATTTGGATTTATTAAAGGAAGGAAAATGAGAGATTGTGTGATGCTGGCAGAGGAGATCTTCAGGGGTTATGGACGGAGAACAGGGAATATCTCCCCTAGGATGGCAATCAAAGTGGACATTTCCAAAGCTTATGACTCTGTTAGCTGGAAGTATCTCTTCGAATTGCTTATGGGCCTAGGTTTTCCCTCTAAGTTTCGTACTTGGATTGAGCAGTGTGTCACCACCCCTTCATACTCCCTACTCATCAATGGCAAACCGGAGGGTTTCTTCAAAGGCAAGAGGGGTCTTCGACAAGGTGATCCGATTTCTTCGCTCCTATTTGTTATTTGCATGGAATACTTTAGTAGAATGATGAGTAGAGCAGTAGATCTACATGAATACAAATTCCACTCTAGAATTTGTAAACGTGTAGATGTTTCTCACTTGATATTTGCGGATGATCTCTTAGTGGTGGGTTATGGAGATGTGGCTACAGCTAGGTGTATCGACAGGATTTTGAAAGGGTTCTCTGAAGTTTCTGGGCTTAATGCGAATCCACAGAAATCTAATCTCATAACCTCGGGAGTCTCGACTCGAGCCCGACGTCGAATTGCTCAGATTCTTCCCTACAACACAGGTACCATTCCTTTCAAATATTTGGGCATCCCTATTTGTAGCAAGAGAATAGGAGTGCAGGATTTTACACCTCTTCTGAATGACATTAACAACATGATACATACTTGGTCTTCTAAACTCTTGTCATTCACGGGTCGTTTGGAGTTGATCAGTTCTGGGATATATGGAATTCTGTCTTTTTGGTGTAGCATTGTCAAAATCCCAGCTGTAGTGGTCAGAAAGGTGGAGACGGTTATCCGCAGGTTCTTGTGGGGAACGAAGGTAAGCCCGGTGAGTTGGAACGACATCCTACAACCTAAGAATGCAGGGGGGCTAGGGTTGAAGGACATCACCACTTGGAATAAGGCGCTTTTGGCTTCAGCACTGTGGGATGTACACAGGGAAGCTTCATCCCTTTGGGTGAAATGGATTCATTGTGTCTATCTTTCATCTTCCTCATGGACAATGACCTCTCCCGGTAATAATTCTACATACTTATGGAGAGTCCTCATTGCCATTAGGAATACCATTGAGAATGAATCGGGAGGGAGTGAAGGAGTAATTGATATTATGGAGAAGTGTTGTGACAGTGGAGTATTCAAAGCTAGTCGCATGTATGATTATTTGAGGAGTAGATACACAGCGGACTCGAGCTTTGTATACAAACAGATTTGGCACAAATGGATTGTCAGGAAATACAGCTTCAGACTTTGGCTAGTGCATAGAGACAGAGTAGCTACAAAGGATAGAGTGTGGTGCACGGGAGACGATAAACGATGTGGTTTCTGCTTTGATCAGGAGACCACATCGCACATCTTCTTCCACTGCCCTTACACCACAAATATTTGGGATCAAGTCAGAAGATGGATTGGATGGAGAAGACGAAGGATAACATCAGTCACAGACGCATTCAGGAAGATCTTCCAGGATACGAGGACCAACAAAAAGGCAAGAAGACTCCTTTTCATCACCTTTGCTACCATGATCTATCACATATGGATGGAAAGGAATGCCCTTCAGCATGGCACAAGGATGCTGTCTCCGAACCACATTGCAGATAGAATCACGCTTCAGATAGCATCTTTGTATATGAATTCATGATGTATTTTATTATTCACCTTAAGCATTTTGCTTAAGTAGGTTGGATAGGGTGGCTAGACCTTGTATTCGCATCGTACGTAAGTACTCGATGTAACCGTTTCCAGTGAAATAACATTTACAAATTTCACTAAACCCTAAACCCTAAAACCCTAAACCCTAAAACCCTAAACCCTAAACCCTAAACCCTAAACCCTAAACCCTAAACCCTAAACCCTAAACCCTAAACCCTAAACCCTAAAACCCTAAACCCTAAACCCTAAACCCTAAACCCTAAACCCTAAACCCTAAACCCTAAACCCTAAACCCTAAACCCTAAACCAGAAGGATCCCTCCCCAATTCAAAATTCAGATTTGAATCTCTCTCTTCTGTCTTCCTTGGAAGCTGCAGCTACTGGCTCACTTTTGGTAGGGGATACAGGTTCCACTTTTCACTCTTCTCTCCTAGACAAAGTAGAGGTTGACACGTACCCCACCTTGACCAATAATTCAAATTCCTTAGCCCATTCTAGTTCCTGCCACACTGTACCTTCCTATAACCTCAACAACCCCTTGTCTTTCAAAGACAAGCTCCTGGGCCCCACTCCTTCTCTCTCCTCCACCCCACCTTCTCCCCTGACCTCTCCTCCAAACCTGCCCTCACCTCCAACCCAACATCCGGCCATCATGTCGCCTCTGCCGAGGATGATCCCTCAGACCCCCCTCAATACCTTCTCCCACTCTCTTTCTTCTCTCCCTTTACCTAACTCCGATTCAAACCTAGCATCCAATACACCTTCATCCCAATCCCAACCTGGCAATTCATCCTCTACCAATCCTGTTCTCGGCCTCCCTCTCCCAGCCTCAATTTCTGCCGATGCTCGGCATGCAGCCACCTCCTCCCGGCCAGCCCTCGGCTCTACCCCTTCTACCCCTCCTCTTCTTCTCCTTCACTCCAACTCTGTCTCCTCTCCTATACCTCCATCTTCCCCCCCTGCTCCTCCTCCCTCCGTTCAATCCCAGTCAAATCCAATCCTCCAAAAACCATCCCCCCATAATCGTACTCCTAACCCCAATCACTCCCTTCATTTTATCCCCCCTCAGGAACCGGGAGTAGCCACGATCCCTGATGAACTACTTGATAACGATGACGATGAATGGAACTTTACCCTCATCGGCTGCTTTGCGGGACGCTATCCGGGCTTCCAGTCAGTTAAAGAAATCGTCAACAAATGGAAAGTGGACGTCAAAATCTATAGTCATGATAGCGGTTGGATTCTCTTCAAATTGAGCTGTGAGGAGGACATTCAAAAAGTGATACAAAATGGCCCGTATGAAGGGAATTTCACCTATCTAATGATTCGGAGGATGCCTGATAATTTCCAATTTGATGAAGCTGGTCTCGCTATTGTTCCAGTGTGGGCTCGTCTCCCTTCACTCCCTCTCAAATACTGGGCCGCCGACCGTTTGAGCATTATAGCATCTGCAATAGGTGAGCCAATCATGATGGATTACTACACCACAAATAAAGAACGCGTTTCCTTTGCCAGAGTTCTTGTCCATGTGAATGCCGCCACGCCCCTGCCGGACGAAATCTGGGTCAAGAATCGTTTTGGAGGCTTCAAGCAGAAGGTTGCTTATGAATTCTACCCAAAGTTTTGCTCTGAATGTTCGGCCCTTGGACACCACGCCCACGAATGTCGTAAGATGGAGAAACAGCAGCAATCGGAGACTGTGATTGAGGAGGAGTCTGCGCCGTTCCGTCCTGGTAAGAACAGGCGTAATAAAAAAAGAGGCCGAAAGCCCAATCCTTTATTTCCTAAACCTACTTTTCCTCACCCACTTAAGCCCACTTCTAATACCCCTTCCCCCAAAATCTGCCGGCCCACTTTGATTTCCAACCCTTCAGAAGCCCACATCTCAAACCATTCTCAGCCCAATAACCGGCCCACCTCTTCACTTAATTTTCAGTCCAACTCCCAATCTTCAATCCAGCCCATTTCCTATTCTAAACCTTATTCCAATTACTCCTCCATTCCCACTGATCACAAACAGGCCACTACCCCTTCCTGCAATCCATCCTTTCACCAACTTCATCCTCCTTCATCCAAATTTCTAATCCATCCTAAGCCCATTCTTTCTAACCAATTTGATATTCTTTCCTGTCTGGACACGTCGAAGCCTCTGGATGATCTCCCCCCTCACTTGCAGTTTGAACAGAAACAAGTAACTGATTCTCCACTAATTACTCATACTAGCACCATTGGTAACACCTCAAAACAAACCTGGGTTCCAGTTTATCATGGAGAATCCTCTTCATCACCCTCCACGGGTAAGAACTACAAACACATGAGGATAAGGTCGACAGGAGATCAAGATGGAACTACAGTAGTTACACAAGAACACTATGTAGACTATGAGGATTCAGCCAGCAGGGCAATTATGGAGGAAACTACTACCGCCCCCATAGTTTCCTCATGAGTCTTCTTCTTTGGAATGTGCGTGGGATGGGACGCACACCAACCCACAATGCACTTAAAAAACTGGTGCGTGATCATGATTTGGCTTTTGCTGGATTAGTGGAAACAAAGCTTACACTTTCCACTATTGATGTTGTTATGAAGAAGGTCTTTCCAGGATGGAATCATATTCACAATTTTGAGATTTGTAGCGGTGGTCGGATAGTGGTTGTTTGGGACCCTTCTCGCATTCATTTGGAAAATTTCATTTTGAACAATCAATTCATCTCCATGAATGCTCGATGCATTACGACTTCTAAAGAGTTCCTTATTTCAGTCATCTATGGCCACAATAGATATGTTGACAGGAGGAATTTATGGCAACACCTCATCTCTCTTTTCCATTCGAACTCTCTTCCATGGATCCTTGGAGGAGATTTCAACTGTGTAAGATTTGAGGGTGAAAGAAATAGTAATACTCAAAATACGGGAATCAGGGAAATGAATGAGGTTTGTTCTATTATGGGAGTGGAGGATACCTACTCGACGGGTTGCTTCTATACTTGGTCAAATGGAACCTCATGTTCAAAAATTGATAGGGTGATGACTTGCAAAATTTGGAGGAGTATGGGTTGGGACCTTCATACCTTTTTTCTTCCTCAGGGCACTCATTCCGATCATTGCCCTTCCATCACCTCCTTTCAAAACTATAGATCACACTTTATTAGACCCTTCAGATTCTGTAATTTTTGGACTAACCATGATAATTTTATTGCTCTAGTTTCTTCCTGTTGGCAGGTACAGGTATCAGGTACGAAGCAGTTCATCCTTTGCCAAAAGTTGAAATCCTTAAAGAATCCATTGAAGGAATTACACAAGCAGAACTACCAACACATTTCTGAAAGAGTAACAAGAGGGAAAGAGCACTTACATCAGCTCCAAACACTCTTCATGACCAGCTTGAATAACCAAGGACTACATCTTCAGATTAGTGAGGCGTTAAAAAAGCAGAGGCACCTGGAGGATTGTGAGTCTAACTTTCTTATGCAGGTTCTCAAACATAAGCACATTAAAAACCAGGACCGAGCTACAAAGTATTTTTACTCACTTATCCGAAGCAACAGCGCGAGGAATGGAATCCATACTCTTCACACCGACAATGGACCCACTTCATCATACCAAGAATTGATTGATATCTTTCTCTCTCATTATCAATCAATACTAGGTACCGAGGGTATCACTTCTCATTCCATTAATCAGGAGGTGTTGGATAGTGGACCAAGGATCAGTTCTGTTGAGGCATGCATGCTTGAAACATCGGTTGAGGAGGCAGAGATCAAGGAAGCGTTATGGTCAATTAACAAGAACAAATCACCTGGACCTGATGGCTACACATCAGCTTTCTTTCAAACTGCCTGGAATGTGGTTGGTGGAGATGTAGTGGCAGCAGTTAAGGAATTCTTTCGGAAAGACAAGTTGCTCAAGCAGTTGAATTCCACTTTTGTATCCTTGATTCCCAAAAAGAACCATGAGCCGAGAGTCCAAGATTTTAGACCCATCTCCTGTTGCAACACTGTGTACAAAATTATTTCTAAAATCTTGGCTGCTCGACTTAGACTTTGTCTTCCTTCTCTAATAAATCAATCCCAATTTGGATTTATTAAAGGAAGGAAAATGAGAGATTGTGTGATGCTGGCAGAGGAGATCTTCAGGGGTTATGGAAGGAGAGCAGGGAATATCTCCCCTAGGATGGCAGTCAAAGTGGACATTTCCAAAGCTTATGACTCTGTTAGCTGGAAGTATCTCTTTGATTTGCTTACGGGCCTTGGTTTTCCCTCTAAGTTTCGTTCCTGGATTGAGCAGTGTGTTACTACTACTTCATACTCCCTACTCATCAATGGCAAACCAGAGGGTTTCTTCAAAGGCAAGAGAGGTCTTCGACAAGGTGATCCGATTTCTTCGCTCCTCTTTGTTATTTGCATGGAATATTTTAGTAGATTGATGCGTAGAGCAGTAGAACTACATGAATACAGATTCCATTCTAGAATTTGTAAACGTGTGGATGTTTCTCATTTGATCTTTGCGGATGATCTCTTGGTTGTGGGTTATGGAGATGTGGCTACAGCTAGGTGTATTGACAGGATTTTGAAAGGGTTCTCGGAAGTTTCTGGGCTTAATGCGAATCCTCAGAAATCTAATCTCATTACCTCGGGAGTCTCGACTCGAGCCCGACGTCGTATTGCTCAGATTCTTCCTTATAATACAGGTACCATTCCATTCAAATATTTGGGCATCCCTATTTGTAGCAAGAGAATAGGAGTTGAGGATTTTACACCCCTTCTGAATGACATTAACAACATGATACATACTTGGTCTTCTAAACTCTTGTCATTCACGGGTCGATTGGAATTGATCACTTCTGGGATATATGGAATACTTTCTTTTTGGTGTGGCATTGTTAAAATTCCAGCTGTAGTGGTCAGAAAAGTGGAGACGGTTATTCGCAGGTTCTTGTGGGGAACGAAGGTGAGTCCGGTAAGTTGGAACGACATTCTACAGCCTAAGAAAGCAGGGGGCCTAGGGTTGAAGGACATCACCACTTGGAATAAGGCGCTCTTGGCTTCTGCACTATGGGACGTACACAGGGAAGCTTCATCCCTTTGGGTGAAATGGATTCATTCTGTTTATCTCTCATCTTCCTCATGGACAGTGACCTCTCCCGGTAATAATTCTACATACTTATGGAGAGTGCTCATTGCCATTAGGAATACCATTGAGAATGAATCAGAAGGTAGTGAAGGAGTAATTGATATTATGGAGAAGTGTTGTGACAGTGGAGTATTCAAAGCTAGTAGCATGTATGAGTATTTGAGGAGCAGATACATAGCGGACTCTAGTTTTGTCTACAATCAGATTTGGCACAAATGGATTGTGAGGAAATACAGTTTCAGACTTTGGCTGGTGCATAGAGACAGAGTTGCTACAAAGGATAGGGTGTGGTGCACGGGAGACGACAAACGATGTGGTTTTTGCTTCGATCAGGAGACCACATCGCACATCTTCTTCCACTGCCCTTACACCACATATATTTGGGATCAAGTCAAAAGATGGATTGGATGGAGAAGAAGAAAACTAACATCAGTCACGGATGGTTTCAGGAAGATCTTCCAGGATACGAGAACCAACAAAAAGGCAAGAAGACTCCTTTTCATCACTTTTGCTACAACGATCTACCACATATGGATGGAAAGGAATGCCCTTCAACATGGCACAAGGATGCTATCTCCAAACCACATTGCAGATAGAATTACGCTTCAGATAGCATCTTTGTATATGAACTCATGATGTATTTTATTATTCACCTTAAGCACTTTGCTTAAGTAGGTTGGATAGGATGACTAAACCTTGTATTCGCATCGTACGTAAGTACTCGATGTAACTGTTCCCAGTGAAATAACATTTACCAATTTCACTAAACCCTAAACCCTAAACCCTAAACCCTAAACCCTAAACCCTAAACCCTAAACCCTAAAACCCTAAAACCCTAAACCCTAAACCCTAAACCCTAAACCCTAAACCCTAAACCCTAAACCCTAAACCCTAAACCCTAAAACCCTAAACCCTAAAACCCTAAACCCTAAACCCTAAACCCTAAACCCTAAACCCTAAAACCCTAAAACCCTAAACCCTAAACCCCCTAACCCTAAACCCCTAAATCCTAAACCCTAAAACCCTAAACCCTAACTCGCACATCTTCTTCCACTGCCCTTACACCACATATATTTGGGATCAAGTCAGAAGATGGATTGGATGGACAAGATGAAGACTAGCATCAGTCACAGATGCCTTCAGGAAGATACTCCAGGATACGAGGACTAACAAAAAAGCAAGAAGACTCCATTTCATAACTTTTTCTACCACGATCTACCACATATGGATGGAAATGAATGCCCTTCAGCATGGCACAAGGATGCTGTCTCCGAAATACATTGCAGAGAGAATTAAGCTTCAGATAGTGTTTTCGTATATGAATTCATGATGTATTTTATTATTCACCTTAAGCATTTAGCTTAAGTAGGTTGGATAGGGTGGATGGGCTTTGTATTCACATCGTACGTAAGTACTCGATATAACAGTTCTCAGTGAAGTAATATTTACCAATTTCACTAAACCCTAAACCCTAAACCCTAAAACCCTAAACCCTAAAACCCTAAACCCTAAACCCTAAAACCCTAAACCCTAAAACCCTAAACCCTAAACCCTAAAACCCTACCCTAAATCCTAAACCCTAAACCCTAAAATCCTAAATCCAAAACCCTATACCCTAAAACCCTAAGCCCTCCAACTGGGAGAGACGAGGATTAGAGACGAAATTAAGGCTTCCTTGAGCACCCTAAAAGCATCAAGACATTCATCATTAAATTCAAACGGAGCATCTTTTTCAAGGAATTTACACAAAGGTTTGGCTATGTTAGAAAAATCTTTTATTAAACGTTGATAGAACCTAGCGTGGCCAAGAAACGATCTAACCCCTTTTTCATTTTTTGGTGGGAAAAGATGTTCAATGGCGACAACCTTCACCCTATCAACTCTCAAACCTTTCTCCGATATATGATGCCCAAGTACGATACCCTCTTGAACCATAAAATGATATTTTTCCCAATTCAAGACTAGATTCGTATCTTGACATCGCTGCAAACCATGGAAAAATTAGCCAAGTATTTATCAAATGAAGATCCAAATACGGAAAAGTCATCCATAAAAACCTCCATTATATTTTCAATCAATCCCCAAAATATGGCCATCATGCAATGTTGAAAGGTGGCGGGGGCATTGCACAACCCAAAAGGCAACTTATAGAAAGCAAACGTGTCATACAGACAAGTAAAAGTTGTTTTCTCTTGATCCTCGGGGGCTATCATGATTTGGTTGTACCCCGAGTAACCATCTAGAAAACAATAATACGTGTATCCCGCCAGCCTATCAAGCATTTGATCAATAAAAGGCAAAGGGAAATGATCTTTACGAGTGTTTTCATTAAGTTTCCTATAATCACAACACACTCTTCAACCTGTTTTTACCCTTGTGGTAAGCTCTTCATCAAATTCCATTTTAACAATGGTTAATCCCCCTTTCTTAGCCACAACATGCGGACTATCACTTATGGCATAAACAATATTAGCATCCAACACTTCAAAACTTCTTTCCTAACAACCTCTTGCATAATGGGGTTCAAACAACGTTGGGGTTGTATACATGATTTGTTCTCATCAATCAACCTAATGTGATGCATACAAATAGTGTGACTTATGCCTTTCAAATCATCAAGACTCCACTCTAAAGCACTTTTATAATTATCGGAAAGGTTTTGTCGTTCCCCAAGTATGCATACATAAGGTGATCGGGTAATGGCTTCATTTCCTCTTTTCCCTTATCAACATTGGCTCTTCATTCTCTATCTCCAATGGAAGGTACTCTCTCTTTCCATAGTACATCATCCTGGCTTCATCTTCTTGTATTTCCCTATAAGCATTCAAGTCATGTAAACAATCATTAATATCATCATCTTTTAGACAATAAAAAGAAGAGTTAGAGTTAAGAGATAAAGTAAGAGAATGGCTTATGCTTGTTTCAAGAGTATCGTTAAATAAGAAGAATGGCAAGTTCTTTTGAACAATCTCATCAATCAATTCAATCCTTCTACACTCCTCTTTCTCATTCGGATGCCTCATCGCATTTCTTAATGAAAACACAACCTCTTCTTCATTTACTCTCAATGTCAACTCATCCTTGTGCACATCAATTAAAGCTCTTCCCGTGGCCAAAAATGGACGCCCCAAAATCAATAGAACATTTGCATCCTCGTCCATATCAAGCACTACGAAATCCACCGGGAATATGAACTTTGTAACTTTAACTAACACATCATCAACTACTCCCTTAGGATAAGTCAAAGACCTATCCGCTAGTTGCAATGTAACGGACGTAGGCTTTACTTCCCCTATACCAAGTTTCTTAAAAATAGACATAGGCATCAAATTGATACTGGCCCCAAGATCACAAAGAGCTTTGTGCACTTCACTCTTCCCTATTTCGCATAGTATGACAAAACTCCCTGGTTCCTTTAGCTTTGGAGGCAACTTCTTTTGAATTATGGCACTACAGTCCTCCGTCAAGTTGACGGTCTCATTCTCTACTAAGCTTCATTTTCGTGACATGATGTCTTTCAAAAACTTAGCATATTGAGGCATTTGTCTCAAGCCATCCACAAAGGGTATATTGATGTGGATTTTCTTGAATATCTCCAAAATCTTTGCAAACTTTTCATCAAGCCCTTCTTCAAAAATCTATGTGGAAAAGGAATAGGCACTTGAGTTTTTGATATGCCCCAACTATCCCTTTCCAACTCCACTTCTTCCTCTTTCTTTTTCATTGCTTTTGTTCTTTGCCATTTCTTTTCAACAACTTCCGACTCAATTACATCTGTTTCATCATTTTCTTTAGCTTCAACTTCACCTTCTTCCACAAACTCTTCCTCAACCAAGTTTCCTTATTTCTCTTCTTTTCCACATCATCCTTTCCCAAAGGCAGTGAAGGTCCTTCATAATTAGCTCCACTCCTCAAGGTAATTGTCTTGCATTGTTCTTTTGGATTCACAATGGTGGTAGAAGAAAATTTTCCTTTCTCATTCGCACTTAATGCATTGGCAATTTTCCCCACTTTGTACTCCAAGGCTTTGAACCTCTTATCTTCGCTTCATCGGCCTTTCTTCTCAATTCATCTTGAGCTCGTCTTGTCTCATCTTGAGCTTTATTAGATACAATCAACTTCTCAATCAACTCTTCGGTTGTTGCTTTCCCTTCATTGTTTGGTGTTTTAGCTCCCGGATGATACCCTGGAGGATAAGCAACCGCATTGCTCGGGTTTGAATAAGAGAAGTTATCTTGCCTCCTTTGTTGTTGTGGGTATGAGCTTCCACTTCCTTGACTATTGAAGCTTCCTTGCCTTGGTAGATAATTTTCTTGGTTGTGGTTGAAATTACTTTGGTAATTGTTTTGATAATTATCTTTGTAATTCCTTCCTTGCATGTATAGCAGATCCTCCACATGTGGCATTGTCATAGCCCATTGTTCCCCTCTTACAATATTCGGAGGTAGCACCCCTTGATCAATTTAGCCTTCAACCATATTAACTCCTTGATTATTCACACCTTGATTCAAGCTCATTTGCCTTGTTACCTCTGCCGCTATCATCTCAACACTCGACATGCCGAAGCATCAACAAGCACTCTTTGACCATTTACCAAACCTTGGTAGAAAAATCCCACTTGTTGATTTTCCGGAAAGTCATGTTGTGGACATTTGCGTAGCATATCCTTAAACCATTCACACATTTCATAAAAGCTCTCTTGAGGCATTTGCTTGAATTGAGTAATCAAGCTCTTCATTTGAAGCGTCTTAGAAGGCGAAAAATACTTGTTCAAGAACATTTGTGCAAGCTCATCCCATGTGTTGCACGTACCCGGAGTAATGGTAGATAACCATATTCGAGCACGATTTCTCAATGAAAACGGAAATAACCTCATCTTAATACAATCCTCGCTCACCCCATTCATCTTCACTGTATTGGCAATCTCAATAAATTGAGCAAGATGAGCATTGGGATCTTCATTCGGGGTTCCACTAAATTGTTGTTCTCGCACCATAGAAATCAAACCCGCTTTAAATTCAAAGTTGTTGACATTGATTGGTGGACCCATCATTTATGGCAGTGCCCTTGGCGTGAAGAAATCCCGAATCACCCTTGGATCTACTTGAGGCCCTCAATGCACCGAAGGTGGTGGTGGAGGTGCATAAGCATATTGAAAACCTTGTTGTAGCATGGCTTGTTATACCATTTGTTGAAGCAAAGCTTGATTGTTAAGTCCTCCAAAATTTTGATGAGCTTGTTGAGGAAGATTAGCATTGACTTGGTGTGCTTGTGTGTTGTCTTGCACGTTCACATATTGTCCGCCTTCCCCATCATGTTCTATCTCCGCACGATTATCACCTTGAAAATTCTCCATTATATCACTATTTTTGATTTTGTTCTCCTTTCTTCTTCTCCGAAAAGTCTGTTCAATCTCTAAATCAATAGGTTCAACTTGTTTTCCTTTTGACCTTGTTTGCATACACCTTCAAAGATGAGAGAAGTTAGAACAAGATTTTCAAAGCAAATACAAGTAAACAAATAAAATAAAAAAATTTCTCTAGTAAGATTACTCAAAAAGATCCTTCTTCAAGCTACTAGCAACCATTGCCTCTCCGGCAACGACGCCATTTGATTGGTCGTATATAGTCGGCATGACCAATTAAAGAATTTATCGAACCACTGAGAATTTAGGATTCGTGGCCTTCAAGTTATAGTCTCGTATTAGTTAGGGACGACTGAGAAATGAGGATAATAGAAACAAGAAAAGAAACTAATTACAATATTTTTGGAATTTTCAATGCAAAGGAAGTTTTCATGATGCAATTCAAATAGATAAATCATGTAACACATCTAATTGCCTCCCAATTTAAGCTATCATAGTAAGAGCGATCATGATTTCCACCTAAACTCTCTCTCGAGATGAAGAGGATGTGGCCCTTACAAAGACCCCAAAATAGCACATAAGATCGAGACCAAAGTGAACACCTCCCACTAGGTACTAATTACACGTAGGAGTTCCCTAAAAGGTACTAAATCATAGGTAATATTCCCTTCTAGGTACTATGAATTCACTAAGGTTTGGTTACTCTCACTAGATTAATTGACCTCTCGATCTAACCTCTCTAGTATCTATTTATGTAGTTCTAAACATGAGAGGTCGTCTCCAACTCTTCCCACATTAATCCACATAACCCACATGATGAAATGATTCAATTAATTTCTAATACACATAATTGAACTCTCGTTCTAACCACATGCAATAGACAATTAACCACACAAATAAAACATATAAATTAAGCAATTAAGCATCCATAAATGAAACTAATCAAAGCCGGGAACACAATTAAACAATATCACAAATTAATCCATAATTCAAGCATCAATCAAATATCCAAAACGTAGAAAATAAAAGGATAATAAGTATGATTAGATTTCACCGAATGAAGTTTTTACATCCACCAAGCTCATCCTTTCCTTGGTGTCCCCACCTTCTTGAAAAGCTCAAATTCTTAATCTAGAAAAATATTTAAAACTACGGATCCCTAGCCCCGAAAGGAAGAGGGATCTCAACTATGGAGGTCTTACTTAAAAGCCCTCTCAATTATTGAATCTAGGAATGGTTCAATTTAATGGAATTAAATGGGTAGAGAATTGTTCCATGGTGTCTTTCATGTAAGAGGGTATTTATAGTAGTAAGGGTGAGAGAAATTTGAGTGAGTTTCCAATATAGGACAAGTGGGTTCATGTAGTGGTAGAGTGAGAGGAATTTGTGGTAGGTAATCAATGTGGGATAATTTAGCCCATGGGACAAAAAATGGGATTTACAGCAAATTTTTCTTTGGTCCGTTCTTGCTCGTTTCAAATCCAAATCGAGTTCTTTTTTCTCCCACATCTTCCTCTTCACTTGTAGAATCCATTTTTATCAAAATCACCCTATTTTCTACAAAAATCAATAAAAATACCTTTTCTCAAACTAATTAAGCAATTAATAGTATTTTCATTAAAATCATACTTAATTATTGAATTAAAGCCTCAAAAATCCACTTAAAATCTAGGTGAATTTCACACTGATCAAATAGATTATTGTGATCAGAGGGAGCAACAACTTCTACAATCCAGAAGATTGGGTCCTGAAGACCAATTCTATACTCTTTTTCCTTAATTAAGTAACTTAATTAAGTTTTTCCCATGAGGTTTACTTAATTGAAGGTTTTTAATGAGACATATTACATTATTGTGTTTAAGGGAGCGACGACTTCTAAATAATTTTAAAGATTAATTGGGTCTTGAAGACCAATGCTGCACTCTCTCTTTTTTCCCTAACTAAGTTTTTCCCAAGAGGTTTTCTTAGTTAAAGGTTTTTAATGAGGCAGGCTAGATTATCGTATTCAAGAAGAACGATAACTTTTAAATAATCTTGAAAATTGGATCCTAAAAATCAAACTGTAATATTTTTTCCTTAACTAAGTTTTTCCCACGGGGTTTTCTTAGGTGAAGATTTTTAATGAGACAGCTAATAACAAATAAAAATCATAAGACATGTACTCTTTTTCTCGACTGATTTTTTCTACAGGGTTTTCTAGCGAGGTTTTTAATGATGCATGAATATGACAGCGTAATGTCCAAGGGGGAGTGTTATAATAATATTAAATGATGTGGACATTACTTATCGTGATAAGTGTAACTACCCACTCTCCTTTGAATATATGATGGAGAAGTTATTTGTAAAGTGATGAAGAATTGAGATTAGAAATAAAATCCCTATTCTCCGTATCTCTTCTTCTACTGTTCTCTTATTTATTTTCATTGATTTATATTTCCTTATGTAATTGAAAAACATTATTACAACACTCTCTACCCTTTAAAGAGTTTTTTTTTTCATTTTTGATGTCTTATACAAAAAATTTACTTTCTTTTTTATATAAATGTACACACACCCACTAATACAATTAAAATATGTGCCCACTCTTTTTTATGTGGTACCAGGGGAATTATAATGCTTAAATGAATAGTGGTGTGAATTAAAGGCGAGCATCAATTATATGATTCACAGAAACAGCAAGTGCGAGTGATAAAGTGATGAATTCCACCCTTTCACTACTCAAGTCATTCTATTCAATTAAATTAAATGCACACTCAATTTGAGGTTATACGAAAATGATATGTACAAATCAAATACTGAAAAAAAAAGTCTAGTAATGAGCAAAATTTTCCCCCAGTGGATGATTTAATGGTAGGTATGGTGGGCAGGCAATTTGTAGTGTTAGTGTATATATATATATATATATATATATATATATATATATATATATATATATATATATATATATATATATATATATATATATATATATATATATATATATTCTAAGTTAGAAAGAAATTCAAGAGCTTAATGCTTTGAGTTTGAGTGGAAGTGGAAAGCCCAAGTTTATTTCCCTGCAAAACACCCCTTGGGCTGGAATGGTGATGGGTTGTCCAGATTAATCAATGTGGTGTATCCCTTGTGAATCATTCTATAGAGTAGCTGTTGAGAATGGAATTTCACGTATTCTAGGTCACACATTACACCATTTTTTATTGAATGTGGTCATGATTTTATGTAGAATGACATGGTTTTCATATCTTTCATAATTAAGATGCTACTAAGATGTCTTGTTGAGTTTTGAAGGGTAAAACTTGATCAAAAGTTCAAAGTTGGAATGAAGAGTGAAAGTGTGAGGGAATGCTGAAAAACACACATCCACGTTACATAATTTTTTTGTATTCTTGTAGAAGTCCAAATTGATCATGTGATATATGGTTGGAAAGCCACGGAAGAGAGTATCGTTTTAGCGTAAAAATCACTCAAATCGAAGTTCGTATGAGGAAGTTATGCTCGGAATGGTGAGATCGCGCAGTGCAGTCTCTGCCACTCGTCACAATTGGAGAGAACCCATCCATCACCCATCATCAATTCACTCCACCAACACTTTCATATCAGATTTACATCTGATTTTCATCCTCCATCTATCTTCAAGTGGTTCCAAGTGCTAATCAAGGGAGATCGGACGATTAGAGAGACGGAGAAGGAACGCCCAACAACGCTTACGCTAGGGTTTCGTGTTTCTAATATTTCCTTTTATCTTGATTTTAGTTATGAATTGCATAGCCATGAGTGTTAATTGTAATCTCATTGGCTAATTTCTTATACAGTTCTAGGGTTTGATGGATTGATTGAATTAATTTGGGAACCTAGACCATAGATTGGGATTTTATGCAGTTGATATTTTGATTTTACTTAATTTATTTGGACTTTCTTATCTGCTTCGTAACGTCTTCATAATATTCTCATGACATCCGCTATAATGCTTGAATTATTGTGTTAGCTTGTGTGCGTTCATGATTGGTATTGTCTATCTGTTAGGGATTGAAGTAGTTTCGCTATAAACACTTTAATTTCATGGACTGGTAAATCAAATACTTGAATTGTTCAGTGGAACAATGCAATTAGACATTCAAGTAGGAAGTGGATAGAACCTGTAGTAATTCCAGAGAATATCTTGTTAGTCGAACTTACCATCCGGAAGTATTGTTGTTTGCTTTGATTAGTATATAGGAATAAGTCTTGGTAATATTCGCGCACCTTAGGATTCAAATCAGAATATACTGTTAGCTTTAAATCGGATTATATTCGGTGGGTTAACGGGGTTATGTGGTGTATTTTCATTGAAACCGCATGAATGAACAATTGAAGGTCTAGTAACCCGAATTAATTAGTCTATACCTGATACCTTAGAACTATCGCTTATCTCTTGATTAAAACTTGTCTGATTTTTACTGCTTTTAATTAATTCAATTATTTATTATTTCCGTACTTTAGATAATTAATTCAAAATCTTAGAAAATTGGTTACTTAATTTTTGTTAAATAGTAATTAAAAGAAAAATAGATAATTAACTGTCTCAGTGGGATCGATAATTTAACTTGGGCACTTGTCGCTACAATTGACATACTTATACTTGAGGATTAAATTGGAGTGCGCAGATAACGTCTATCAAGTTTATGGTGTCGTTGTGGCGGGGACAGTTTTAATTGTTTATTTATCTTTCATTACTAATTTAATTAGAATATTTTTGTTGAGATTTAATTTTCTTGAACTTGATTTTTCTTGAGTTGCATGCTTACTAGATCAAACACAAGATTGAAAGATCTTGAATTTTATCCGAAGGTTGAAGCGTTTGCAATGAAAATGAGAGGAACAGCGAAGAATCTCAAAGCACCTCCTAAAGCTGCTAAGGTACCACCTCTGAAAAAGAAAATAGAGGCACCGGATCCGAAAGCAGTGGTAGAGGAGAAAGAAGAAGAGCAGATAGAAAATCAGGTTATCCCAAAAGAGGCTGAATCAGAATCATAATTAGAATCAGAATCAGAATTAGAATCAATGGGAGATAGAACTCATGAGGATGACATTTTCATCCGAGAGACATTCAAGTCCACCAATGTAAGAGGATCAGGCGTAGTTGGAGTCATTCAAGCTGATGAGGCGAACAACATAAGACCAGTCCTGATTAATATGGGGGAGAAAACCCCTTCGTCGGAGGTGTTTTTGATGAGCCCTATGGTCATCTTAAGCGTTTCAACAGCTACGTGAATATAGTGAAAGCTGCTAATGCTACTAATGATAGATGGAAGATGAGGCTTTTTCAGTTTTCATTGGTTGATAAGGCAAGGGAATGGTATGATAAATTGAAAGGAGACAGTTGTTCTAACTGGACTGAGCTGCAACAGTTGTTTGTGGATCGATTTATACCACTTGGCAAGGTTCTTTTATTGAAACAGGAGATCAATCCGTTTAAGTAGCGAAGAGATGAGTCGTTTAGAGAGGCTTGGAAAAGGTTTACTGATGCGTTGAGGAGATACCTATAGCATGGATTTAAGAAGTCTCAACACATCAGTGTCTTCTATAATGGCCTTGACAACGAAGCAAGAGTGTTGGTTGATGCTTCTGCTGGAGGAACAATTTTTGGCAAAACATCCAATATCGTAGAAAAATTGTTTGATGATATCTCTATGAACTCTAGGGATTGGCCATCTGAAAGGATCTGAGGGACTTACATTCTTGGGAAAGTAGCAAAAGTCGAAGAGAAATTTTCTGAAGCTGATAAGAATGATAAGGTTGTCTCTCAATTGGAGCAAATGAATAAACACCTGGTTACTCTGATATCAGGTAATAATGTGGGAGGCAACCGAAGGCCTGCAAGCGATGATGTGGTGATGAACCTTCAGGAGGTTGAGGATGCTAATTGGGCAATGGGGCAGAGTCTTCAAGGTACAAGAGCATCTCAGAATTGGCAAGGAAATAAGTACCCTCAAGGAAATTCTAATCAAAGGAATAACCTAGGGGGCCTAGTAATCAAGGAGGAAACTGGCAGAACCAAAGGCATGAGAGCTTTGCTTATTCAAATCCGAATAATGTAGTTCCTTACCCACCTAATTTTGATCATGGTGCCAAGACTGAAGAAGGAAGAGCTAGTATTGATGAAGTGTTGGCCAGGTATATAAAGAAGACTGATGGAGATATTGACAAGATTAATAATTGCATTGTTCTCATGGATTCGAATATGACAAAGCAGCATGAAGAAGTCAATAAGCAGTTGCAGAGTCTCACATATTCTATGTGTCAGATCTCAACTATGGTAAATCAGCAACAACAGCAGATTCAGAAGAGGAAATTTCCGTCAGATACAGAAATCAACCCGAAGGAGTGCCATACGATCACTTTGAGATCCAGGAAGCAGTATAAAGTTCCAGAACTGATGCAGGACGTAATAGAACTGAAGCAGGACGAAACAGGGATGGAGCAGAGCCATTCGGCAATTAGCTCGGGATGAGCTGGCCCCCCAGGGTACTGAATTGCAGCCGAGTAGGGTGTCTACTGGTTCAGACATGGTTTTCGGTCTGGTCCAACCTTAGCTCGGCTCGGTTCAATCCCCGCTCGACTCGAGCGAGCCACTGAGCTTCCCTTCAGGTTTTCCTGCGCGTCCGAGTTCTGTACAGAGTCAATCTGATCAGGCAATTGCTGATAAAAAGTGGCAGAGAGCTAAGAAACTGAGAGAAGCGGAAGTGGTATTCGAGAAAGACAGTTTGGGACTTCCGATAACAAAGGTACCAATTTCTTTCCCTCAGAGATTCTTGTCGAAGAGCCTTGATGAGAAGTTCCGGAAATTTGATGATGTTATAAGGGATGTCCAAGTCACTATTCCTTTCTCGGAAGCATTGGAAGAGATGTCACATTACGCAAGGTTCATCAAGGAACTCATCTCCAGAAAGAGGAAGCTTAACAATGTGGAGATAGTGAATTTGACGGAGAACTGCAGGTCCATTATTCAAAAGAAGCTTCTAGAAAAATTGAAGGATCCAGGGAGCTTCATCATTCCCTATGACATTGGAAAATGACCATCTAGGAGAGCACTGTGATTTAGGAGCCAGTATAAATTTGATGTCTTTATCAGTGTTCAAAAAGCTTGGTTTGGGGAGTTGAAACCTACGTCTGTTGCCCTACAGTTAGCAGATCGGTCGTTGACATACCCTGAAGGAGTTATTAAAGATGTGCTGGTGAAGGTGTAGAACTTGACTTTTCTTGTGGACTTTGTTGTTCTAGATATGGAGGATGACAAGGATGGTACGCTTCTGATCTTAGGGCGTCCATTCCTTGCTACTGGAAGAGCTCTCATAGATGTGTTCAAAGGAGAGTTGAGGTTAAGAGCCAATGATAAGGAGATTGTCTTTTCTTTTAATAAGGAGATGCAGTGGCCTACAGATTAGTAGCAATGCAAGACTGTGGAAGTAATCGACACAGAGTTTAGGGAGAACTTCGCCTTGTCTAATGCAGAGTTTGAGGATTTATCTAACGATGCATGTATTGATTATCTTGAGAATTTACTTGCATTGAGTGATGCCAGGGATGAACAGAGAAGGAAGACCACTGCTGATATGGTAAATCAGAATAAGAAGTTCACTGTTGAAGAGGAGATGAAGCCTGCTGCTAAGGAAGAGAAGCATGAGAGCCAAAAAGTTGAAGTGGTAGAGGAGATCCTAGGAACAAACGTATCTCTTACTTTTCCTACTACTAACTCTAATGTAATGTTTGATAATCTTTTGGTTGCAGGAGAGATTGATGATCCATATTTGAAGCCTCTGAACATACCTCCAGATTTTTATTCTAATATTGTTGTTGGAAATTCTAACTTGTTTGATCCTTGTTTTGCTATGCATGTTGAGCCTATAATTGAGTGGAGGATTGACAAGAAGGAATTAAGGCAATCATGGGAGGAAATGAAGTCAAAGGATACTGTTGCAGTGACAAAGAAAGGTGAGATGGTTGGAGTTGAGAATAAGAGAGGAAAGAAGTACTTGAAGGTAAAAATGCGAGAGGACTATCCTCCGATCCTGCAGTAAAAAAAGGTATCCCGTACTGACTCTCCGACATTAAATATGAGCGCTTGTTGGGGACTGTCCCTCTGATTAGTGATATTTTCACCTAGATTTTAGTGTCTTTTTATGTGTGTTTTCGTATATTTTTATCTGTATTTATGTGTTATTTGGTGGAGTTATGTGTTTTTATGGAATTGAGCGTGAATGAACTTAATCTTATGTAAAACAGGTGAAATCGGAGCGAAAATGGAGAAGGGAGACAGAAGAAGGAAGAAGAAAACAGGACAGCAAGAACACGGCCAGCCGTTTCAATTACACGAGCCGTGTCGTGCTACACGAGCCGTGTACTGCAAACTGGCATGTAAGATATGGCCGTATGACGACATCAGAACGTACAACACGACCATCCCTTGGCCATGTTGCGATACACGACTCGTGTGCCATCATAAGTTCGCGTTGACTCAGAAACCCTGACATGACTCGAGGCGTGTTGCAGCACACGAGTCGTGTAGGTGCCTGATCAGTAAAAAAATCAGATTTCTTCTAGAAGGCCCCCAAGAGGTATAAATACCCAATACTTCAATATTTGATCATAGTTTCGAAGGGTTTCACCCCTGCATACACCACACACACCATTTCCTCCATTTTACACCATCATCTTCATCCATTCTTCATCCATATCATCTACCTTCATCCCACCATCCAATCCACCATCCAAGTAGTAAGAGAAGCAAGGGGGAGTGGAGATTGCAAGAAGAGGAAGAGAAGCACCATTGAAGCTATTCAAGGGAGTTTTAATTCCAATTTTTGTAGACTTCTTTGTTGTTCAATCATGTGTTTTGGAGATACAATTGTCTATGTTGTTTTCTTTGAAACTATGAAAGGCTAATCTCCTTTGTGAGATTAGAAATATGAATTGTGTTGGATAATTTTGGGTATTTTGTAATTGAATTATTATGTTGATTGGGTTTATTAATTTTCTGTCATTGATGTTTGAGATCTTGAGGTTTTTGATGATTTGTGTGTTTAGTTGCTCTAAATATGTGATTAGATTGAGAAATCAATTATGTGCTTAGGATGATTAAGTGAATCATTTCATCAAACACTTCATGTGCATTATAAATTGTAAATAGATTGAGAAATCCTTTAGGATTTAGAACCCTTTGATAGAACATTAAATTGGTTAGATCAAGAGGTCAATTGATCATGTGAGGGGACTCTCCAATTGAACTTAGTACCTAGTTGGAATTATTTGATTGAGAACCAACATTTGAGCTATTTTGAGACCTTTGTGAGGATCTACATCCTATCCATCTCGAGAGGGAGTTTAGGTGGAATTCGTGTTAGCCTTTAGTTATTAACCCATGACACATATGAATTCGTTGCATGATACCTAGATTTTTTATACTTTAAGTATTGTTAGTCTCATTCTCTATCTACTTGGCTCATTCATCCATCTTCCATTCATCTATCCCATTGTTTATCTTGTCATTTAATTGCTTAATTGTCATTTTTTTTATTAATTCATCCCCTTTATGATCATCTTTATAATACTATGATGAGCACGGGATTGCTTAGACCCTAGTACCTTCCTCCCTGTAGTTCGATAAATTGTTTTAGTTGGTCATCCCTACTACAAAATGGCTAATCATATGGCGCTGTTGCCGGGGAGGTAATGGTTGCTAGTAGTTTGACGAAGGAGTGTTTTGATTAGTATTACTAGAGACATTTTTATTGTTTTTATTATTTGCTTTGAAAATTTTTTTATCTCACTTTTTCGTTTTGATAGGTACGTGAAAACTATCTTGTGAGAAGAAGAAGGGGGATATATGCCAAAAATAGAAAGTTTGAAGAAGAATTGTAGTAAGCCTTGAGAAGAGCATTTAAATGGATGGTTGGAACCAATTTACAAATGTCTTTGGGGATCAAATTGCAAGGGTTCCACCTCCACAATCAAGATGCTATATGAATGAGAGCAACTATGGTTACAATTTCCAAATGGATCAAGATAGCTCTCAATACTACAATCAAGGAAGAAATGGAGAATGGCAACAAGCTTACAATACAAATACATTCCACCCTTATCAAGCATGTGCTTATTTTTCACCAAATCCCGACAACAATCCTCTGTTCCAAAACTATGCCTTACTTGAATTGTATAGAAGATGTGCTCAAGGAATTAATGAAGGCCAAAATTTTCAATCAAGTTTATTTTTCAATGAATCCTCTGAGATAATTACCCCTGCTACTTTGGAATTGACAAGACAAATAAGGATGATGAATCAAGGTGCTTATGGTCAAGTCTTGCCTAGTTCAAGTTTTGGGGGTGGTCAAAATGTGCAAGGTGTGTCGATTCCTAGCCTTATGGAGCAAGAAGAGTGGATGATGTCTAACCATCAAGTAGGAGATGCTTCTTTCTTGGGAGTGGATGATTTCCAAGAAAATTTTCTAAACAACTATGAAAGAAGTTTTCAAGGGAATTACCCACCAATTCAAGGATGGAATTTTGACAACCAAGAGGGAGGAGACTTTCAACAAGTTAAGGAAGAAAAATCATCCATAGAAGTCTTGATTGAGATGATTGAAGCAAGCCTTGAGGAGGACAAGAAAAGAGATGAGGCAACTGAGAAGAGGTTCGAAGCCTTGGAGCATCAAGTAACCCAAATTGTAAGTGCTTTGATCAATTTTCAATAAGTTGAAGAACTTGAAGAGGAGAGTAAAGTTGAAGAAGGGTTAGAGAGAGAAGAGATGTTTGGAGATGTAGAATCAAAAGAGGTGTTTGAAGAGCCTATTGAGGCAAATGAGGTTGAAGAAAAGGAACAAAGTCGAGAAGCAAATGATGATGACTTGAAGAGTGAAATAAGCATTTCTAAACCTTTAAACTCTTTAAGTGGCTTTGAATTTGATAATATTGTTTATATTGACTTTGTCTTACCCATTGATTTTTCTCATATCCTTAGAAATAAAAGAGAACTCGAAAAGATGTTGGGGGTCTATTTGGTGAGGAGAAATAGTGGTATTTAAGAATGGAGAGGGAATGGAGTATAAGCTCAAGAGAGTTGAATTTTTAAAGCCATGCTCGAAGGATGCAACGGAGGTCGTCACTTGCCACAAGTGCCTACTAGAGGAAGAAGCACAATGGTTAAAATTCGATGGCAAGGACGAAAGATATCCGTGGCCATTCAGATGAGTTCTCCATATCCCGTCCAGCTTGAAGACGTTAAACTTAGCGCTAGATGGGAAGCAACCCATCATTATTTTTTATAGCTTTATTTAATGCTTTCAATAAGGATGGTAGATTTGTTATTTCTTGCATTTTTGGCATGTAGGTTGATTGTGCTTGTGAGGAAGATGCGTATTGAAGATACGAATGGTGCTTGGTTTGAAGTGTGTAAGTTCGTCACACCACTGTTTGCAAACTTAACTCGAAACTCTTGTTTCAATTTAAGTTTGGAGGGATATGGCGTGGTGTGACATACTTTGTTTTGAAGGCATGTACTTTTCATATTTTTGTGGCAATTTTAAAATTTTTCTCATGAGTTTGGGATTAATTTTGGTCTGATTGGTTGTGTTGAAGTGCATGATAGTCTATATTCTTATTGCAATTGTTGAGCTAATAGTTTTGATGAGTTGTTGAGCATAAATGAAGTATAGTGAAAGCACGAATTGATCCCGAAGATCAAGTCGAGATTCGTTGTACATTTAATCCGGAAGCCCGTGCTAACCATTTCCACTACCAAATGCCTTTCTAAGGGAGTTCACTTTACATCTCATCACCTCTATGTGCTTAGCATGTCTTGATATTGATTTGGATTTTTGTTTGATTAGCATGCTACTTCATGTGTTATTTTTTTTGGAGGTCTACCTTTCAATCAAAGATGGGGATGATTGTGAGCTTAATTGATTATGGATGCTATGAATATGTGTTTCCTTTTCTTATGATGGTGATTTATATTTCTTGCATGTTATGTGTTTTTGATTGTTTCTTGTTTGGTGAGTCTTTTCTTTTATGTTTTGTGTGTATTTTTATTCTTGTTAGGGATTGTTTTGGTGGTTTGTTTTTGGGATGTCGTGAGTCATTTTTGAATATGAGTGATGATATATTGTGGTAATGAGTTATGCCAAGACATGATTAAGAATCTCTATACTTTCAAATTGTGACATGTTTTAATTAACTTGTTCAATTTTAAGATGAATGTGGTGTAATAAGTTCCTTAAAATCTAAGCATAACCTTGTGAATATTTGAGCCTTAACCGTGCATACATGGTATTTTTCCTTCATGAGTGGATTGGTTGTGTTTGATAAGCTAGAACTTGCTCAAGGACTATAGGAATGAACCCGATTAGTAGAGGTTAATGACATGATCTAAGGTCATTCTTGTTATTAAAAGTCATTGCCATATATTTTCCTACCATGAACATCATCCCTAATTAGCCACTTTGAGCCTTTAAGCCTTTTTCTTGTGAATTTAGCATATTACAAGCCTTAATTACCCACATAAGCCTTATATATTCACCATCTTTGTGTGAGTGATTGAGGAGATGGTAGCTGGGAAGGTTTGATACGGAAGAAAAAGAAGAAAAGGAAATGGTAAAAGAAAATAAAGAAAAAAGGATGAAAAGAACATAACCAAAAATGAATATGCAACCTCATAACAAGAAAATGAGAAAATTAACAAAATGCTCTAGGAAATCATGAAAATCAAAGAAAGGAGGCATGCATTGAAAGAAGCTCAATTCAAGGAAATTTGATGGTAGTGCTTGTGATCAATTAATGAAAGAAATGAAGAAAGAAAATGTTAAGGAATGGAAGAAAGTAGCTACCTCTTCGATTACTTACACATAATTAGTCACTATTATCCATATTTTTCCTACCCTACCAAAGAGCCTATCATTACATTCTTAATGAAAGACCTTTTTGATCATTAATTAACACTTTGGTGGTTTGTGAATGTAGTCCACAAGCAAGTTTATATCGAGTCGAGCCAATCAATTGATGAGTGTTGTTTTACATTACTTTATAGAGTGTTAAATGAAATTTATGACATATGTGATGCTTGGACTAAAAGGGGACTATATTACACTTTTATTCTCTTTTGATTGAACTTGTTAATATTTGCATGTTATGGTTTTATTGATATAGGATGCCTTAGCATAGTTTGTAATTCTTATTGCTATTGATGTGTTATTACTTGTGTTCATTTAGTCTTTTCCTAGGTGAAAATCACTCCTCTTGGTTTATCATTTTCGTTGTTCGGGGACTAACAACACTTTAAGTTTGGGGGTGTGATGAGTGATATTTTCACCTAGATTTTAGTGTCTTTTTATGTGTGTTTTCGTATATTTTTATCCGTATTTATGTGCTATTTGGTGGAGTTATGTGTTTTTATAGAATTGAGTGTGAATGAACTTAATCGTATGTAAAATAGGTAAAATCAGAGCGAAAATAGAGAAGGGAGACAGAAGAATAAAGAAGAAAACAGGACAGCAAGAACACCGCCAGTCGTTTCAAGTACACGAGCCGTGTCGTGCTACATGAGTCGTGTACTGCAAACGGGCCTGTAAGAGATGGCAGTGCGACGACATCAGAAAGCACAACATGACCATCCCTTGGCCATATTGCGGCACACGACTCGTGTGCCGTCGTAAGTTCGTGTTAACCCAGAAACCCTGACACGACTCGAGGCGTATTGCAGCACACGAGTCGTGTAGGTGCCTGATCAGTAAAAAAATTATATTTCTTTTAGAAGACCCCCAAGGGGTATAAATACCCAATACTTCAATATTTGATCATAGTTTCGAAGGGTTTCACCCCTGCACACACCACACATACCATTTCCTCCATTTTACACCATCATCTTCATTCATTCTTCATCCATATCATCTACCTTCATCCCATCATCCAATCCACCATCCAAGTAGTTAGAGAAGTAAGGGGGAGTGGAGATTGCAAGAAGAGAAAGAGAAGCACCATTGAAGCTATTCAAGGGAGTTTTAATTTCAATTTTTGTAGACTTCTTTTTAGTTCAATCATGTGTTTTGGAGATACAATTGTCTATGTTGTTTTCTTTGAAACTATGAAAGGCTAATCTCCTTTGTGAGATTAGCAATATGAATTGTGTTGGATAATTTTGGGTATTTTGCAATTGAATTATTATGTTGATTGAGTTTATTAATTTTCTATCATTGATGCTTGAGATCTTGAGGTTTTTGATTATTTGTGTGTTTAGTTGCTCTAAATATGTGATTATATTGAGAAATCAATTATGTGCTTAGGATGATTAAGTGAATCATTTCATCAAACACTTCATGTGCATTATAAATTGTAAAGAGATTGAGAAATCCTTTAGGATTTAGAACCCTTTGATAGAACATTCGATTGGTTAGATCGAGAGGTAAATTGATCGTGTGAGGGGACTCTCTAATTGAACTTAGTACCTAGTTGGAATTGTTTGATTGAGAACCAACCTTTGAGCTATTTTGAGACCTTTGTGAGGATCTACATCCTATCCATCTCGAGAGGGAGTTTAGGTAGAATTCGTGTTGGCCCTTAGTTATTAACCCATGACACATTTGAATTCGTTGCATGATACCTAGATTTTTCATACTTTAAGTATTGTTAGTCTCATTCTCTATCTACTTGGCTCATTCATCTATCTTCCATTCATCTATATCATTGTTTATCTTGTCATTTAATTGCTTAATTGTCATTTTTTTATTAATTCATCCCCTTTATGATCATCTCTATAATACTATGATGAGCACGGGATCGCTTAGACCCTAGTACCTTCCTCTCTGTGGTTCGATAAATTGCTTTAGTTGGTCATCCCTACTACAAAATGGCTAATCACCCTCCCGTTTTATTATTTTTATATGGCTGTGTTGGTGTAGGAATTTTATTAGGTGTTGCTTGACTGTGGTATATACTTCTTTGCAAACTTAGTTTCTCATTTCGTTTGATCTAAGTTTGAGGGGGATAACGTGCATACCTTGTCTTCCAGTGTCGAAATAGAATTTTTGCATTGTGTTGTTGCTTGGAGGGTCGATTTTTTGCAGATTCTCAATATTTTTCATTTATTCGATGTTGTTGAGTGTTACATACCTTGTTTTGCAGTGTCGAAATAGAATTTTTGCATTGTGTTGTTGCTTGGAAGGTCGATTTTTTGCGGATTCTTAATATTTTTTATTTATTCGATGTTGTTGAGGGTTCGATTTTTTTGCGATTTTCCAGGTTTTGTGTTTTGTGTTGTTTGTCGTTTGTTGGTCCTAGTGTTAGTATAGTCGATTTATGGATATCTGTGATGATTTTTTTATTTTTCTTAGCACTTGAGGGTATTATATTATGTTTTGTAACTGTTTATGGGATGGATGACATTGGATTATTGATTAGGAGTTCATGGTGTTAGTCATGGAGTCGTGTGTTATTGATTTGTGTTGTATTAGGATGAGAAACAATTCGATGTTGTACTTAGATATTGAGATGCTTGAAATTTGATTATGTGCAAGGAAGATTAGCTATGTAGCTTTATTAGGAGTGCTTGTTCATTCGTATAGCCATGTGAGATTTGAGCCTTTTGAAATCATGACAAGTAGCATGATTCAGTTTATTCTTGTGAGTGTCGTTCATACACATGTATTCTAGAACTTGGTTTTGTATCTTACTTGAAGCTACGTGTTTGACTAGACACTAGGAAATGATCTTAGGTCATCTTAATTTGTTATTTATTAGTCACTAGCCATATTATTTTCCTATGTATTGAAATTATCCGTAGTCAACCCTTTTAAGCCTAAAAGCCTTATTTGTTGGAAGCCTACGTGATTAGCCAATTGATCCTTTTGCTAGCCTTTGAAAAATTTCTACCTAGTAGAGAGTTGAATAAATCAAGTTGGTATCTTGTGATGAAGTATATAAGGAGAAATGAGTTTGAAGTGATGAAGATTGTTGGAGAAAGTGGTTAAATTATTGCATGAAGGGGTAGTGCCTGAAACTGGTACCCCGTGAAAAAGGGTAGTGCCTGAAACTGGTACCCCATGAAAAAGGTTAGTGCCTGAAACTGGTATCCTTGTTTGAAAAAGAAAAAAAGAAAAAAAATTCAAATAAGGAAGTTGTGTTCAAAAGTGAAGGAGGAATCAAGTTGCAAGAAGCATTGAAGAGTATTGAAAAAGAAAGAAGAAAGTGAAGCTGTTTGTTGAAAAGCTGCAAGTCTTCTTTGATTCTCTACTAGTGATTGAGTCACTTTACCCATATATTCCCCACCTTTACAAAAGAGCTAACGTTACACCCTAATGCAAGACCTTTGTGATCCTATTGTCGAAATTATTCCTTTAGTCGAGAGTTGAGATGATTGCCAAGCTTATGGTTACGCGTGTGTTTGAATTGATTTTGAGCAAAAACACCTTACCCTAAAGTGTATATCTCACACTTGAGTGGTGAGCGTAAATACTACCCGTGAGATTGGGTGAATGAGCATTCCAAAAAAGTGAAGTAGTTGATTTTAGTTGTATGTTCTTAGATGGATGGTTATCTTAGTATTTGAAGTATGATTTTTTAATTGTTATACTGTCTAGGATTTGTTAAACTGTGAAATTTCCTCTCAATTACTCTATTGTTTTCTATGTCGTTGCCTCGGATGAGCAACAAATAAGTTTGAGGGTTTGTTGAGAATGGAATTTCACGTATTTTAGGTCACACATTATACCGTTTTTTATTGAATGTGACCATGATTTTGTGTAGAATGACATGGTTTTCATGTCTTTCATAATTAAGATGCAACTAAGGTGTTTTGTTGAGTTTTGAAGGGTAAAACTTGATCAAAAGTTCAAAGTTGGAATGAAGAGTGAAAGTGTGAAGGAATGCTGAAAAACACACGTCCAGGTTACATAATTTTTCTGCATTCGTGTAGAAGCTCAAATTGATCATATGATATATGGTTGGAAATCCACAAAAGAGAGGATCGTTTTGGCACAAAAATCACTCAAATCGGAGTCCGCATGAGGAAGTTATGCTCGAAACGGTGAGATCGCGAGGTGCAGTCTCTGCCGCTAGCCTGACAGCTCAGGGTGAGCTAGTGTGGCTTGGCTGCCATTTTCCGGTGAGTGGGGTCCAAATGGGGCCTAGGTGACATGGCAAGTCACCCTGTATCAGCTCGGATGCCGCTCGGCTAGGTCCATACTCAGCTCGGGCCGAGTTGGGTGTCGAGCGGCACAAAATCGGGCCCAGACGAGGCCTGTTTGTTTGTGCTCTGTATTTATACCCTTCAGATCGTGTTTTGAAGCATAATTGGTCAAAAAATAGCCCTGCATCAGTCCAAGACTTAATAGGGAAGATCAACACACAATTGGAGAGAACTCATCCATCACCCATCATCAATTCACTCCACTAACACTTTCATATCAGATTTACATCTGATTTTCATCCTCCATCCATCTTCAAGTGGTTCCAAGTGCTAATCAAGGGAGATCGGACGATCGGAGAGACGATTGAAGGTCTAGTAACCCGAATTAATTGGTCTATACCTGATACCTTAGAACTGTCGCTTATCTCTTGATTAAAACTCGTCTTATTTTTACTGCTTTAAATTAATTCAGTTATTTATTATTTTTGTACTTTAGATAATTAATTCAAAATATTGGAAAATTGGTTACTTAATTCTTTTTAAGTAGTAATTAAAAGAAAAATAGATAATTAACTGTCTCAGTGGGATCGATAATTTAACTTGGGTACTTGTCACTACAATTGACATCCTTATACTTGAGGATTAAATTGGAGTGCACAAATAACGCCTATCAGCAGCAATGCAGAGATTTTGGTGAGATCTTTTACCCACTCAACCTCCTCCTCCGCTAATGATAATTCGCACTTGTCCAAGAAATCCCAACACTTGTCTGGTGGTGCTTCTGAATCAACTTCACGTGAGCCCTTTCTAGCTCTGATTTGGAGCAACCTCGTTCAATCCCAACAGGGCATGGTAATCCATTGAATCAAATGCAACTCTCTGCTGCTTTAATTGCTGGATTCTGGAGGCCACCCAGCACAGCTTCCCTGGAATCTCTCTCATGTATTCTCCATGTCGATTCCAATTCCAAACTGGCAGTGGCAGATTCCCATGACACACAACTGAATTGTACACCAGTTTCAAATGCTCAAGATCGTGCACACTCTCCGCCACACATGTTATGGTTTCGTATAGACTCGCTCTTAGGGCAAGACCCTCCATGGAAGTGGCGTCCAATGTTATAGCTCTGTTGCAATCGGTTATATCGTCCGCTATTCTCCCCAAGCAACCATACACCGCCGCATGCTGCATATAGCACTCTGATATAAATCCTCGACCTCCGCACCGCCCTTTGAGGATTATAGAGAAATGCATTTTGGCTAGAAGTAGAACTCGGCATCCATGGCAGCGACTGCGGCCGACTTTTAACGGATGAGAGGTTTGATGTGGCGCAGCATCTCTCACCCAGGACTTTTGTTTTTGATTCTGAATGCAAAAATGTCATCCGAAAGAGAAATGCTCTGACGGCGGGATGCGGCGGTGGCCAGGCGTTTGACAGTTTGGAGGAGTACTATTGCATCCTCCAGCAACCCCAGATGGCAACACGCTTCTCCAGACAAAGACAGGGAAGCAGTATTAGTGGAGAGTGGATGGAAGAAGTGAGTTATTGGAGGATGATGCATCGTCTGATGATGAATCGTCCATTTTTATTCTGCAACTGGGAATATAATCCCTGAGCATGTGGGCCACCTCTTTGAATCGGTATAGATGCAGTAAAGAGCCGGTCTTGAGCTCCAGCGGGCCTCCGTAGGACCCAAGGCCAACACCTCTTCCAACAGCCCTAATGCCGCCACAATATTGCTCTTCTCTTGCGTATCAATTAATATCTTCGCCTCTCTCACTTGTCTCTCCACCATCTGCATCACCATCACCATAAATAATTGAATATCATATGAGATCATATGATTCTTAGCGGAGGGTTACCTTACCTTGTTATTAGTCAGCCACTACTGTTTTTCGTCGCCCATTGCCATTGCACTACAAGTACAAAGGCCTAGCCTAATCCTACACTAAATCCTAAATATATTAAATCATATGAGAATTGATATTTGAATGCCCCAAACTATGGAAACCCAATCAAAATTATAATTATAAAAGATATAAAGAATAATCTATATAATAATAACATATCATACGTCAACTCTTTCTCTTATATATATATATATATATATATATATAAGGGTGAAAACATGATAGGGTCTCATTTTTAATGTTGATTTACCCTGGGGGCGGAAACGAAGATATGAAAGAATTGAAGAAGAGAGGGAGTGTGTGTATTCATAATCATTTTTAATGTTGATTTACCCTAAACCTACTCCTGCTGCTGTCAAGATCCCTATTTCACAGTATTATTCAACTATTCTATAACTTATTTTTATTAAAAAATATTCCTTAAATAATTATTATTAAACTCTTGCGCAATAATTTAAGCACACATGATAAACATCTAAATATGTAGAATTGATGATAAAACTTAAATATGTGCATCTGCCTTTTATCTCTAATGCTAATATTTTTATACATTGAAATCCATTCTTTTCCTTTTTAATAATCTTAAAATTTTATTATTGAAACACTATTTACCTCAACTTCTAAGCTTACTCATACACACAAATAATTAATATCAACGGCCACCAGAATACATCTAAATTATATTCCACTCATTGAACTAACTCATCTATCTTATAAACTCTTCAAAGTATATATTAAACCTATTCATCCATGAAAATTGATTTCCTCCAACTCATAATGTTTGCTTTTCAAGTTTTCCATGTCAACTAAAAAATACATTCCTAAACAAAAATGACAAAATTCTTTCCATTCTTCCTAGTTCAAGACTAAGTATAGTAGACTTATCAATTAAATAGAGAAAAAAATTGTGTACACACCTATGTAGTTGACGCAATTCAGCCAAATTAGAAACACAAAATCACATTTTGAAAAAAAAAAACCCAACGAATAAAGTGTACATACTTATATTCGTATGATTCATGCTTGTATTACTTAATGGATTTAAATTTTATTCTTTGAATTTTATATTCTCTTTATCCCACGCTATGATTCAAATTTATTATCACGCAATATTTAAAAAAATATTATTTTTTTAAATTTTATTGACTTTAAATTTTTTAGATAATAAATAAAGTGTAAAGTAATATTATAGGTGTTAGAAGAGTTGCAATTTTGAAATTAAATTAATATTTGAGATTATTAAATACTAGTATGAAAACCCGCGTAATAAGCGGAATGAATATATATATATATATATTAAGTATACTATAGAAAAAACTTTTCTTGCTAACGTGTTGTCTCCAGAGCGCTCCAATGTGACGGGTAATTTTTTCAATTTTTTAGATTTTTTAATATTTTTCTTATTTACTTTTAATTAACTTCCTTATTTAATTTTTTTATTAAATAATGTGAAACTTATTTTTAATAATGATTAAATTTTCAGTATTTTATTTATTTATTTGGATATCATTAATTAAATACTAAAACTTTTAATGCAATATATAAATTAATATAAAATTAAATCATATATAAAGGTAAAAAATAATATTCAATATAATATTCGAATGTTTTGTGTTAAATAAGACGTTTGAAAGTGTGTATTTAGTGTTAAATAAAAACATTCGAATGTTTTGTGTTGAGTTGCATGTTTTACTATCTTAATCTAGACATAAAATTTTCAAGCCTCTCTGAGTTTTGACTCTTGAAACTGCTACATATAATTGTCCATGTGTAAAGACTAGCTTTGGGGGATATATTCCAACATTTGAAAGTGATTGGCCTTGACTCTTATTGATCGTCATTGCAAAACATAAAAGAATTGGGTATTGTCTCCTCTTGAACTTCACCATAGTGCTATCATCCGAAGGAGTTAGAGACATTCTCGGTATGTAAACGGTCTTCCCAAAATTTTGTCCACAGTTGATTTTTGCCTCTATAATGTGATTCTCAAGCATAGAGACAATTAGTCTTGTACAATTGCATAAACCGGACCTCTGATCAATATTCCGAAGAAGCATTATGGGTACTCCCACCTTTAACTTTAGGTGATGGTTTGGAAGTCCCGAACATTTTATTGAATTTAGGAAGTCAGTTGAATATAGGTCCTCATTACCACCTGAAACACCATCCACCTTACATACACTGTCCAAGCTAAAATATTCTCTCTCTTCACCTGGTATTAAAGACAAAACATATAACACCCCAATGTTTATACGATAATTATAATACTCATATATATATATATTAAGTAATTTATATATATAATCAATATTGTTAATAATAATAATAGTATTTAATAATAATATAATAATATAATAATAATAAAGGTAATGCTAACCAATACATATGTGGGAGTATAATTAGTAATGGATAAGAGAATACATGTTTATGGTAAAAAAGGAGATACATCATCAAGGTTACATCATCTAATGTAATTGGCAGCAGAGGGTTTCACCACGTCATTATCAATAAGCATGAATAAAGTATTTGGAGGCAGGAGCTGCACCACATCACTAAAAACTACCATGCACATACACGCAAGTGACCCTACCTTATAGGATTAATGATTAGCTACGTAAAAACTTCACTATAAATAAGATCTTAACTATAATTAGCTAGGACACACACACACAAACTGCATATACACATACGTAGAACAGTTGCGAAGGAGAAAGGCTTTTAAGGAGAGGTAAGTTCACTATCAGTTATCGATTCTTATCACATTATATATCAAAATGATCCTCTCGTCGCATAGACTTCATATATCAAAACTGTTTATAGAATCGATACTCCGTTAGTAAGATATATCATTCCGAAGTAAGTTATGCATTAATGGCATCTTTTGTTTCAGCAAGATTGTCATGTATTATATACCATTTTGAATCTCTCTTCGCAGTGATCAACATGGTATAATTTGTTTTAGAATTGGACGTAAAATAAAGAAGTTATTGTGAGAACCATTATTGCATCGTCCCGTCAACGGAAACGAAACCTTATAGTGTTATATCTTAAAATGCTCGTCTTGAAATATAGTGTTAATATCAACTTTTGTCTTCGTGAATATGGTACCTTGTATTATATATCATTTTGAAGTACTTCACACGTGGATCACAAATATATAATTAGTTTTAAATTTGAACGTAAAACGAAGTGTTTATGAGCTCTCAAAGTGTTAAAAAGTACCCCAAAAACTTGATGCATAATTAGTATAGTTGTAACCCTCATCTCGTCAGGAACCCATTGGTGCTTTCGAATTTTTAAACGAAGTTGTATAACTCAAATTGGGTCATTTTGTAATAAGTTTAAAGTTTTTGGTAAGTTTAAATGAGAATTTAATATATTGCAGGGACTTGATTGCAATAATAAAATTTATTTTTGACTTTGTTCTTCTGCAGACACACACAACTCACGTACCTTTTGTATATATATAATAATATTTTATAAATATTATAATATAATTATAATTATTATTAATATTTATAAATATATTAATAATAATAATAAATATAATATGTAAATTTTGACTTGAATAGTCAAATCAACTGCAATTGTAGTATACATTCACGTATAATTATATTTATTTAATTTAATTCTTTCTAAATATTAATTATAATTTTATCACTATTATTATTTTAGGTATAAGATCTTTATTTAATATCCATTTTTAATAAAATTAATGTCATTTTTATCCATATTTTTTTTATTACGATTTATTACTAAAATTGTAAACTGTGATTGTTAAATTATTATTTTTAAAATTTTAAAGTATGTATTTCTATTCATTATTTTATTTTAACTCATTTTATTTAACGATTAATTATATATTTTCTTAAGTTAATAATTAGTTTATTAGAAATTTAGTTTTAGTAGTAGGAATTATTATTATAAGTAGAACTCAATTTAGTATATCATTGCAGGCATACTTGAGACCAACGAGCAAGCTTAGTTTATCCTACTCTCTCTTAGACGCTTTAAGGTAGGGGTAATTTCTACTCTTCACCGAGTATTATTACATTCTATTGTTTATGATTGCTATTGTTAATGTGTGTACGTAATAGACATGTATATACAATTGGAAAATATTTCCAGATTTGCAGCTCGATACTAATTGATATATTGCCGGACGCAACCGGAGCCGGTGCTAATTGACATATTGGCGAATTTTGAGCCGTCGTTGACACATATTTATCGATTGCCATGTAATTTTATTTCATATATTTATCTTACTTATATATATTAGCAAGTGCAATCATTGATGTTTCCCAACTGAGTATATTTTAGACGTTCACCCTATTATTTTGAATTTCAGATTCTACAGAAGGTGAAGAAGTGTGACTTAAGTGGAATTTTATATCTTGGCGATATTTGCTTGTTTTGTAAAATAAACTACTTGATGTTGTAGCTCTTGTCCTAGAACATCATGTCACAACTTCCGCTTATGTGCTACTTTCAGTGACGCCCATGTTCTAGGGCAACTTTTTTATTTATTTTACTATTTAGTTATCTTTCTATTTATTTTTAAAAAAAAATATGAGGATATCCTATTTAAAGAATTTAGGGCGTTACAAAACATGTTCATTTATAGATTCAACCACTCGATGTGTTGGCGCTATAATTACTTTGTCTTCGAAAATTCGAAATAGTGCAAGCTTTCATATTCAGCAGAAATTGATGGGTAAATTATTTCAACGATAGAGGCGACTGGATCAATGACATCTTTTATTAGTAAATCATCAGGAATTTCAATTATTCCCTCGTGTCACTCATCTTTCCTAAATTTTCATTACCAATTCTCAATATTCATTTAGAAAACTCCTCAACTCCTTTCTTTTACATATTATCATTTGAGTTTTGATTTGGCATCCGAATGTTCCTTGTAAGCTGAAGTACCTCAACATGTTCCCAAAGGTAAGAGGAGTTGATAGTTGCATAAATAATTTCTTCCCTTGTGCCCTTAGTTATCACTGGTAAAATTTGTCTGAAATCACCACTAAAAATAATTATTTTGCCACCAAAGAGTAACATCTGCATATCTCCATTTGGAGTCCTCAGTATGTCTTTTAAACTTCTATCTAGTGCTTCAAAACAATACTGATTTGTCATGGTGCCTCATCCCATATTATTAGTTTCGCTTCAAATATCAATTCTGCTAAATATGTACCTAGCCTTATGTGGCAAGTAGAGTCTTCATTAACACTAAGAGGTATTTTAAATCTTGAATGAGCTGTGTGACTACCAGGTAATAACAATGAAGCAATTCCGCTAGATGCAACATATAAAACAATCTCTCCCTCTTGAAAGAGCATTTCAAACAAATATTTTTCCAGTCCCTCTAGAATCCATACAGGAAAAAAACACCTCCCTTGCCCGATTTTGATGCATGGAGGATCTTGCCATATACCGATCTTTTTTTATCAATTAATAGCTCTACTAATTTTTTATGCTCTTGACTTAAAAGTTCTACATCATAATTTTTTCTTCTTGAATCAACTTATTAATTCCTCGACTTTCCATTGACATATTTGGAAAAGGCATAGATGCAAAATTTTCGAGAGTAGTGTCATTTCTCTTTAATAAATTGTGAATCTCAATCAAGCATTGATTCTTCAACTCATTCTCACTTAAGCGCAAATTTATAATTAAATTTAAATAGTTAAATATAAAAGAAAAAAGAAAAAAATAGTTTAATAAATTATCTATTTATGAAGAATGATATGAAAAATTCAATGAATCTATGTATGATATAAAAAATTAATTAATTAATAAATGAATATGAATCAATTATTAAAAATTACCTGGTATGTTTAGGATTTTTCTTCGCTTATAAAGGATGTCATCAGACATTATCTTCCAAGTTTCTATAAAAACTCTCTGGACTGCTCATGCAATCAGATATCAGAAGAATGACAAATAAATTCCTAACATGTTTCGTTGTTGCCCAAAAACAAGTTTCTATTATTCTATCAATGTATTCTTTATCATCTTCCAATAGTCCAAACTTATAACAAGCATCCTTAAATGTTGGATAAATGAATTCATCAATTGTTCGTATATCTTCATGACATGTAGCACCCCTATTATACAGCAGAAGTAATCTAAGGTAATGAAGTTCTCCTTTTCCTGGTGGTACATTGATCAGTCGAGCAATAGAAGAATGTTGTTTTCTTATTACCCACTCACGTTCTTTAGACTTCCATACAAATTTAGTTGGGAACTCAACGTATGTCAATACTCTTGCGGATTATTTCTTTTTATTGCACTCCATCCATGCTAGAAACATTGAATGATCTATTGTGGGTTTGTTTAAAACATTCTCTAGAGAATCATCATCATCAAATATAATACTCTGCTCGTTGGGAAGATGAAAGTTGAGTCGTTGAACAAAAGGAATTTTAAATTGAATCTCGAAACTCAAGGTTTGCCAAACTACCTCACATGGAGAGATGTAACGACAATTTAAATGGTCTTCAATCTCATCTTCTGATTCGTATGTATGATGACTTTCTTTATGTTCCCTTACAGAGATTGTAACTCTATCATGACCTTTGTTAATATATTTGAATAGATACTTGATACATCTATGTTGGTTGCACCATTCAACATTAATATGGGCTTCATACCTCATCAACAAACCTCGATTGTGGGGAACAACAAATTGATTATTCATGTTTACTCCATTTTTATTGACCATGACATTGTCGTTTCTTCTTCTATAAAGTGGATAGCCATCCTCATCAATAGTGGTGTTGTCTTGGAAATCTCTAGGAAAGTTTGCATTTACCATTTTCTATACATGGTGAGTTATGGCCCAACTCTCCACATGGTCCGTGAATCATATAGTCTTTCACCAACTCATATAATCTCAAATTTGTTGTCTTGTTAGGTATTTCAGCTGATATAATCCGATCAATATCAAATGAATTTGGGATCTTATTATCTCAATGTAAGAATAATAATATGTGAGCGTGTGGTAGACCTCTTTTCTGAAACTCAATTGTGTAGACCACTGTATAAATAAAAAATATAAATGTTAAATATATTGAAACTAAAGTATTATCATATACTCCCTCCGTCCACTGTCAATCTATCATTTTTACCATTTTGGGTCGTCCATCCTTAATCTATCAATTTCTCTTTTAGGAGTATGAGACCCACACCCTCCACTAATACAAATAAAATATGTGACACACACCCTCTACTAATACAACTACCTTTTACACATAAAATAATAATACTCCTTAATTCACGTGCAAAAAGCAAATGGATACATTGAGGATGGATGAAGGGAGTATTTTATAATAAGATCATGTAAAATCTAATTTGTAATATATATATATATATATATATATATATATATATATATATATATATATATATATATTTAAAATAAAATCAAGTGGTGATTAGATATTTCATAATATTTTACTCCTTCCGTCCCATAACAAGGAGTGCATTTTGCCATTTTCGTCTGTCCCAATACAAGAGGTGCATTTTCCTTTTTAGTAAATGAGACTCACACAAAACAATTAATATATCTCTATGAGACCCACATACCATACCAATACACTCACCCACTATATATTAAAATATTATTTCTCTCACCTCAAATACCCTCAACTACCCATTAAATATTATATTTTTTAATCTACGTGCAAAAAATAAATGCACCTCTTGTGCCGGGACGGAGGGTGTAACTACTAAGTAACCTGCTTGAATTTTGCTGAATTTTTTATTATCCCTGAAGTCTGCGATTAGATTATCCAACTTCATTTTAAAGACTCTGCAAAGGATGTCCGGCCTATCCTCTGTTTTAAGTCATCTGCTAGTTAAAAATCTTTTAATCACGTGAATGTTATAAATAGATTTGGGTAAGAGTACCACTTGTAAATGGCCATTGCATCTTGATAATTTTGTATCATGAATCTTTATCCACCGGTTAATGATTTCGGTATGAATCTTTTTCCTGCTGAAGTTGCGTTCATGTCACCTATATCGACAGCATCGTGTACAATCTGAAAATTTTCAGCTCTAAGTAATTTCTGGTTATTTCTAATAAAAACTTAGTCTCTCAGCCTCTATCATTGTGTATCCATCCACTAAAAATTATTGAAATAGACGCCTCGTATTAACCACATAGTTTGATTCATTTAATCTTTCGTGAATTCGAAATGCAAAAAATTCACACATTGTTAAATTGATTCTTCTTCTCTTTGTGGATGAGGAATCTCTATGAAGAATTTCAATTCGATATCCATCCTCACCATAGGGAAATAATAGAGGATATTAAAATGGTAAATAAGATGGATGCAGTTCACTAATTCTCCTCAATGAACCATTATGTGATTGTAGAATTATGTCTCTGGGTTCATATGAACGTCAATATCAACGACTATAATTACAGCAACCTCTGATGTGGAGGGAAGATTGAACGTCTACCATCAGTACTTCTACTGTCGATTAACTTGAGTTTCACTATAGCTGATTCACATTCTTTCAATCTCTCACGCGCTGTTCTAAAACTCTTTGCAAGTGGATTATGTACATCAAACATCATCTTTATGTCTTTGATAATGGAAGGATATAACTTATCAGAAGAGTTAGTTGCATCTCGCCTGTTATATTGCATTGACATTGATGATAATAGTAATTATAAATAAATTAATTTATATATGTGTATGCATATAAATAGATAAATCTAAATATAAATATTTCCTTGCATATATTTGTATAAATAGTATCATGAATCAATCAAATTTGATTAGTATATTGGTTAATATTACCTTGTTTTTTTCTTTTATATTTTTTTAATTAATTATTACTAATTTCAAATTTAATAACATATGTGGTGTGTTTTCCAAATAATTCATCACTTATTTTTCACATTCCAATTTATGTTGTAACGACATATTGAATCTACTTTTTTTAATTAGTAAAAACAATCAAATTACATACCTAATTGCTTCAGTTCGATTAGTTTCTTCATTTTGAGTATCATAAATATAGAGTTGATAAAATTTTGGGGTTGATCCGTTTGTGCGTAACAAGCTACCCCTCCTGTGATAGTTCGCACCTTGTAACCGAAATATGTAAGGAGCTTTCCCTTTATTATTTGCATTGTCTGTTGGAAATTTTTAATTTCCAATATAATGTAATTGTGGGCAATATATTATTATACAATTATATTAGCTATTCAATTATATTATGGACTTAATTAAGTGATCCAATTAAGGTTAAAGGTCCATGGGCTATAATAATAAATGATATGGGCTTATTGAGTAGATACACAATACTACATGATTAGGTGATTATGGGTGGTCTAGTCAAGTAGTATATAAAGGCTCTCAGGTTATGGTCCCCAATATACTAAGCCGCACATGGTATTCCCTTCTCCCCATCGGGAGGGATTACTACGGTCCCCATAAGGATTAAGGAGACTTAGTTGAGGAAGGTCACATAACCACTGATCCTGAGTTCGTGTTCCGCCTAGAGGACTCTGTGGATCAGGGTTTAGGGTTTAGGGTTTAGGGTTTTAGGGTTTAGGGTTTAGGGAATATTTGTAATATGAGTTACAAATATAATTATCTAAAAATATAAATACCTAAACCCTAATCATAGCATATTACAAAACTAACATATTAGGGTTTAGGGAATAATTATCTAAAAATATAAGTACTAAAATATAATTTATATTTAATTTATAATCATAGCATATTTATAATCATAGCATATTACAAAAATATTTATAATAAAAATATAAAAATATGAGTTAGTGAATATTTGTAATTATATTAAATATAAAAATATTTATAATATTATAAAATCTTTAGAATAATAAAAATTAAGAATTATCTAATATGAGTTAGTTTTGTAATATGCTATGATTATAAATTAAATATAAAGTTATACTATTTTTTAATAATTATTTATCATCTATGTTAACAAATATTATGAAATAAAAGTTTAATTAATTATTTTAGTACTTATCACCTTAATGAAACATGTTTAAGTTTGATTCATATATACAATAAATTCAACAAATAAATTTTAAATTCATTTAAAAATTACCAAAATAAATAAATAATTAAAGTGTAACGAAATAACATCATCGTAAATCCTAAACAATCAAAAAACCCTTATATATGCTATTCAATCATTTTTCTTTTCAATATTCACTTTAATTTTTTTCCTTCTAATTGTAGATAAATGATCAGCAACATTATTATCTCCTTCATAAATCTGACATTCTATGGTTGGAGTAGCCTTTCTTTTTAAAGGAGTTAAATATAAAACTAAAAACAAAATTATTAAAGAAGGAAGAGACCTATATCTAGATTTTTATTTTCTTTCAGGAGATCAAAAATAAGTTTTTAATGATATTCTAATGACAAATGATTAAGTTAGGTAAGCATAAAAATATAAAAATATCGAATGATCAATAAAAAAATAGAATAATCAGTAAATTGAATTAAAAAATTTAGATTAATTATAGTATATAAGTATATTTAAATATTAGGGTAGATCTTGAGTGAGACCGTCTCACGGACCGTAATTCGTAAGACGGGTTTTCCATTAACTCAATTAAATATATTTTAAATATCTAAACTAAAATTAATTTTAAAATTAAAACATAGCCCTGTTTGGATCCAATCATTAAATCAAATTTGCAAATTTGCGGCTAGCGAAAATCTGTGTCGCCAAATTACAAAAAAAATAAAAAAATCTTTGAGATCAAGTAATCATTTTAATATAAAAATATTATCAATTATTATAATTATTAATTAAATAGTTTAACTATTCTATTATCAGTTTATCTTAATTGGGTATCACTTTATGTTAAGAATGTTATAACTTTTTAATCATTCTATGAATTGTTCATAAATTAATTTAATTGAACAATTATCACTTTTTCTTTATTAGTCCGATGAATTATTCGTGAAATAATTTAATTAGATGGATATCACTTTTCTTTGATTAAGAATATTTTTTTATTAAAAATATTATCACATTTTATCAATTTTATAAATTATTTATGAAATAAACTTACATAATTAATTGTCACTTTTTATTAAAGATGTTATTATTACTTATTTTAAAATGTTATCACTTTTCATTTATACTTTAAATTGTTCATAAAATAGTTTATCATTTTTTTTAAGGGCAAAGGGTCAAGTAAGACCTTATACTTAGACTCTAAGTAATGATTAGAAAATCGGACCGGACTAGCTGGTTCAACTGGTTGAACCGATCCGGAAGTCGATCCGGACACACCCAAAAAACTGTTTATGGGTCAAATCGGTAAAAACCGATTTGAACCGGTCAAACCAGAAACCGCCGGTTCTCTCTTTTTTTTTTAAATTTTCGTATTGAGATTTTTTTAAAAATTTTCATATTGAGATTCATTGACTAATTTGGGAGCCAACATCTCAAAATATGATGGATGCAAAAAATAGGTAGTAGTGATCATCACATATATAGAAGTATAAAACCTCTCCTCTTTACTAAGTTTCCGATGTGGGATATTGAAGTTGAATATATAGAGATCCAATACCTCTTTTTTCTTATAATTAATCAATGTGGGAACTTTTTCATTTCTTACAAGTATATACATTTGTAATTTATCACTCATTATTTTAAAATCTTGAAATAAATAAATTTATTTACTTAATTGTATCTAAATAATTGAAAAAAATATTTTGAATGAATATTAATTAAAATTAGAGTCAACAAATAAAAAGAATTAACTATTTTTTTATTTTTATTTCAATTCTAATATTCTTAATTAATTTTCTTTCAATTTCAAAGTAAATTTGAATTAGATTAACTATTAATATAAATTAAAATACAAAATCATCTTATTTTTACATTTAACTTTACTCTTTTAATCTATTATTTTCATGTGCACTAAGTATGTTAATATAAAATTATATATAAATTAATAAAATATTATTAAAATTAAAAATATGTACTTTATGTTTTTCCGGTTGAACCGTCCGGTTGGACCGGTCCGACCGGTCCGACCTTGAACCATTCGGGTCACTGGTTCAGCCTCCGGTCCAATTTTCTAATCACTGGCTCTAAGATCAAATAAGCACTTGAACTTTTATTTTATACAACTAAACCCTTTACCTTCTAAAATAAGATCAAAAACACCCTTTATTATCTATTATAAATCAAACAAATTAATATTTTCATTATTCCCTCCAAATTTTTGGCTATTTCCAAATTATGCCTTTAATAAAACACTAGTTATAACCGGCATTTTAAAACAAGGCATTCATTATTTATTATTTTTTTTTTTATGATAAGCAGTTTACAAGACGGCATATATATATATATTTATATTTTTATGATATATTTTCACTGATGTCAATTTTCATGTATTAGGGGTATTAGTTAATTGTGTTAACAAGGCAAATTCGGGCTCAATGGTAACTAAGCTATGTTCAAATCCAATTTTATACTCTTTAATTAATATTGATGAAAATACTCTAGGCAATTGGCACATTAGAAACCAACTCTTTTAACCATACATGTTTTAGTTTTATATCACTCAATTTAAAAACATGTGATGATGTGTTACACATTTAAAAAAAAATTGTTACGTTGAATTATGAATATCCATTGTATAATTTAAGTTATTTGAAATTATCACTATTATTTTAAATCCAGTATCTCTTCTGTTTTATTTTTGAAAAAAAAAATGTTTACAGATACAAGAGAACGTGTAATTAATAAAATTACTCAAATAAAATTAAAAAAAAACTATTACAGTGAATTATGAATATTCATTGTATAATTTAAGTTATTTGAAATTATCACTATTATTTTAAATTCAGTTTTACCTCTGTTTTATTTTTGAAATAAAAATGTTTACATATACAAGAGAACGTGTAATTAATAAATTACTTAAATAAAATCACAAGACGTGGAAATATATTTAAGTCTATAGGCGGTGAGAATATAGGCAGTGACCAGTGAGAATCATGAAAAAATAGTGTGTTGTTTGTTAAAGGCTTGATTTGGACAGAGAATTTTTTTTGTAAAGGATGATTAAAATGCCAATTTATTTGATTTATAATAAATAAAGGATGTATTTGATCTTATTTTAGGCTTAATTGTATAAGAAAAATAATAAGTTGGATATATTTTTATTAAAGGTAGGTCTTGCATGACATCGTCTCACGTAAGATCATTTTTAACTTTTTATAAAATACTAGTTACTTTCGTTATAAATCATTATCACGTTTGCTATAAAATGTTATCATTTTCCTTCATAAAAGTTATCACTTTTTTACTGTCTCACGTAAGTGCTTATGTGAGATGGTGTCAAGTCTTGACCTTTTATTAATTAGTTTATTTATCTATTCCTAACCAATTAAAAAATATAATTAAAAGTAATATTTAAATTTATAGATATACATTAATAATATAATAATAAATAAAAAGTAAAAATATTATATACATAATAATTAAAAAAAATACGATAATTAACAACGTTATATTTTTAAAAGTTATTTATTGCGGTGAGATAATGGGGTCGATGAAATATATTATTATTATAAAACAGTGCATTCATAATTAGTACTAAGATAATGGGGTCGATGAAATATATTATTATCGTTATAAAACTAAAAACAAAATTATTAAAGATGGAAGAGACAAAACAAAATTATCTAGGTTTTTATTTTTTTTCAGTAGAGCAGACACGCCTCTTTCATAAGTAACGTTTCTGTGGAGAGGAGCAGCTCTGTACAGCTGCACCGCTTCCGTTTTGCTGAAAACCCTAACAACTGCTGCACCTGTGAACCTGATTTTTTTCTTTCTTTAAATTTATCGATTTGATGCTGTAATTGTATGATCGTATTATACCGGTTCTTATTTTTCAGTTATCTGAGGTTTCTGAGGTACAATTTAATTTTTTTATTAATATTGCGTACCTCATAAATCTCAATTGCTCTTTCTATTTTGGCGGTGTAAAGTTGATTTCGAGTAATCCGTGTTTTTTTGGGGAAAAGAATAATGCATTTTTGTTAGGGTTTAGGGTTCCGGATATGTTTCTGCATTTTAGTATTTTGGTCGCTAATTTTGTACATTCTGAATCTCGATGTAGGGTCGATGTTGGGTTTCTTTGTCTATTTGAGCTTCTTACTGCATTGTGGCTTGCATGAGAGTTCGTGTGGTTTATCTTGTTCTTTAAGCAATATTATATTCTATTTTGTGTTCATCTTGCTCCATTTTTCTGCTGGATAATTGAAGTATAGCGAAAGGTATAGTGAATATCATGTTAAGTTGGTGGCAGATATGGTATAACTTTAAAAGTTATATTGTCTTATAGATTTGATATTGTTAAAAATAGATAAGATGTTTGTGTTCTTAAAGATATTTATTGAGCTTACTGCAGAAGTAGTTTGTAAATCTTCTAAAGTTGCCTTGTTATTTGATATTGGCATGCATCGTTTTTGTTAGTGGGACCTAGTAAAGCTGGAGTATGGACAAAATAAATAAGTCAAAAGTGTTGGTGTTCTTGGATGTCTCAATTGATGGAGATCCTCTTGAGAGGATGACTTTTGAGGTATTGCATTCCTTTACATCCATATCAATATGCTAGTTGTTACTTGCAGATTATAGGTTCTTACGTTTTTAAATTTATAGCAATTGATTTGTTTTACTGAAATCATGTAATATCTAAGCATTTTACATCTGCAATGCAGCTCTTTACTGATGTTGCGCCCAAGACTTCGGAAAACTTTCGTTCACTTTGTACTGGTAATCTGGATCTTCAACATTTGTATTTATTATCCTACACTTCAATATGATCTCATGGTTGCTTTTCACTTCATTTGGCTTTTAATCTTGCTTGCCTGAATCTATTGACCTGTCCGTTATTGATTAGGCTTCTTAAGCTATTGAGTTTGTTTACATACAGCCGGCACTGCTGTGTACGGAATTAACTTGCAATCCTGTTGTCAAAGATATGCTAATTCATTTTCATGAGAAGTCTTCTCTTGATTCCCCAACCTTGTGCACTCATTCCTTTTCTCATGTGATATACTATTTGTTATTGCTTCCTCTTACTCTTGAGCTGTTGATTTCTTCAGGCGAAAAAGGTGTCAGCCACGAAACTGGGAAGCCGCTACATTACAAAGGAACATTTTTCCACCGTATCATCAAAGGATATGCTGCTCAGGCATGTTGTGTATTTTCATTTTCCTGGTCTAAGAAGCGATTAAAATTTTGATCTCTGTATGACCTATTTGCTCTGTCCATTGTATCGGTTGAGCATAAATGATTAGTGGCTTGGTCTTTTAGTCAGCCATCCTTGTTTATCCTGTGACAGGGCTGATGGTCACGACTGCATATCTTGTGATGTAGTTTTAAGGTTGTGCTTACTGAGTCCATTTTTATGATTTGCTTAACCTTACTATTAAAAGCACCTAGTGCATGGATTTTTGTAGTTGATTATAATTTGACAGTCTTTAACTAATGTAGGGAGGGGATTTTCTTCGGCGAGACGGTATGTTGCGAGGCTTTTGATGTTATAACAACATTAAACTACTATTTTCTTTTGGGATGATTAAGCTGAATTTATTTTCTACTTTTTAGGTGACTATGGAGAAAGTATATATGGCACAAAGTTTCCTGGTACGAATCTATAATCAGTTCTACTTTTTATTCTTTTTTTGTAGTTTATCATTTGGTGAGCTGTAAATGCTCTGAAAAATACTTGTATGTCTGGATGAATCTGGAAATGACTCTTAAAAATTACAAGAAGAACAGAAACATTCATATTTTTGAACTGTAACTTGTGTTTTGAGAACAAGTGGGTTTCCTTTTTATTGACTGTGAAGGTTGGGGATGACCTTGATCTTATTCTCGCTGCATCGGAGCTTCAGTTCAAATGATATTGGAACAATTGTTTTCCCTTACTATGGTAGGGTATCTAAATGTTTTGACTGCTTTGTATGGCCACTATTTTCTATTTTCTTGATAATTCTTTTTGGATTTTAAGTGTTTTTAAGATGATTGCTAAAATACATATTATAAAGTCTATTGTATCACATAGCCTTACCTTATAATTTATGAGAGTATAAGAAATGAGAATTTTAAGATGAATGTGAGAAGTCACAGCAATTGATGAACTAAGAAAGTAGGGGGTTTCCCCAATGGATGAGAAAGTCCGAGAAACATGATCAAAATAAGATGGTTTGATCATGTAGAAAGAAGAACTTTAAATCACAAATTTAACGGTATTGAAAATTAAGTCAATTTAGAAAGGCAAGAGGAAGACCTAAAAGTTATGCTTTCTCTCTCTCTCTGCACACACACACACACATTATTTTGAACATACATTCACATACTTTTCATTTGTTCAATCATTAGTTTTCTGACTATAATCTACTATTCAAAATCTTATACTACTGAACAAACCTGACATTTTTGAGACTAATGACCTTTTTACTATTCAAGGAATTGTAGAAGTCAAGTCAAGTCAAGTTCAAACTAATTAAAATAAAAGACTTGTAAACTGTTGAAAGATGCATTATGCTCAATGTAAATGAAAACCTGTGTTCAACCAAGCAGATATCGAGACATGATCCATATATCTGATACATATAGTTGTTTGGATTTCGACGTGGCTTAAATGCTAGTCTGTATTAACTGATTATCTAAGTTATTTTGTGTAATTGTTTTCAATAGCGCACCAATTATGAAAACTAGCAGAATTGGGTATGCCTTGACTTACAGGTTGATTTGTTTATTAATTTATGCAGGGATTTATCTAAGGTACAGTATTCCTCATTGTTGTCTTGACGATGTATCTTGTCATCATGGTGATGCGTACCTTTAGTCATCATGCATTATATGCAATGCTATAATAACCTTGTTGCTACTTGATTGAACATGGACCATTTTCGTCAATTATTTATTGTGATCTACTAAAAAACATACTTACTGATGGTGTGAGGTACTTGTGATGATTGTTAAGTTTCATGCCAATAAATGAAGCATGCTAACCATTGTCATGAAGTCTTAGTGTTATGGATTCTCACTTTTATTGGGCTATCAATTCAAATATCTATGGGCTTTTTGACAATTAAATAGCCCATGTAGATTATTAAATTTTCAGGGAAAAATTATGAACATCTCTTTCCTTGTTGAACTGGAATGTGATACAACTGCTAAGTTATGCTTCTCATTTTGTTGCAAGTTGGGATAGTCTGGTGACATCCTACTTTACCACAAACCGTTTATGCTGAACTTAAAACCATAAATTTCTTTAGTTTTGTGTTTATTCTTGTTATATCATTTTTAAAATAAATTATTAAATCTGCCTAACGCAATGGTGCTTTTGAATCTTATAAATTAATTGTGTGGTCTAAGTTGTGGTAATCACAGTACATTGTAATTGGTTGGTGCGTCTTGAGTTTGGTTGTGTATGTTGCTCTATTGTTTTATATTCTGGATCAGTTGGAAAGTTTCTATGTTGCCTTTGTTTTGTTTAATGTTACTAAGCTATTTTCAGTATTCTAAGTGTTTTGAAACTTATATTTAAGCTCGTGATTAAAATGAGCCAATTTTATGCTAATTGTTTTATATAGTTTTTATTGTGTTACTTCACTTTATTAACTAAAGGGTTAGCTGCTAATTCGTTTACATATTTTTCCAGATGAGTCTCCAAAACTGAGGCATGATGTTCCTGGTTTGTTGACTATGGCAATCGCTGATCGTGATGAACGTGGCTCCCTCTTCAGTGTCACATTTAAGGCTGATCATCATCTTGACAGGTATTCTTCTATTCTAGTGATCATCTTCTTGAATAATTTATTCTAGTCATCTCTGAAATTAGAAAAGGAAAATTTTGTGCTCTCTCCAGCCTCCAAATATAAGGCATCAGTGCAAGTGTTGGCATTTCATATGCAGAAATATTTTCTGTGGTTAACATTTATTATACTGCTACTTATGAAAGAATATGTCCTCTTTATTTTCTCTTTTGTTCTGCTAAATATTCTGAAATTACCATTTTTCTTCCATCTCAGGCTGTTTTTCATTTAGTCTCTTTAGAGTTCTTATTGCTAAATATCTATTCCAGGAATAAATTATCAAATATATTTGTCTTGTCAGATATGAATTTATATGATGGATGATGAATTCAAGTATACGTTGAAAACAGTTCGAATTACTAGCTAATGTACTTTGCAATGATTTGCTAGTTTTCTATGTTTCTTATCTTCGTGATCTGTTCCATCTGTTGCCCTTTCTTTATTGATTGGGGTTATCTGATCATCAGGAAAAATATAGTCTTTGGTAAACTTGTGGAAGGACATGACATTTTGAATAAGATCGAAAATTCTGGAGATGATGATGGAAAGCCTGCTGTGACTGTGAAAATTGTCAACTCTGGGGAACTACTTGATGGTAGGATGAAACTGTTCTTAATTTTGGCTGTGCTAGTCAGATGGAACATTTTCCTGTTGGATCTCTGGCAGGGTGCCTTACTGCGTTTCTTATTTTTATTGTTTTTTTTATTTATCTATGAGCTTATTCCTTGTTGAACCTTTTGATGTTTTTGGGTTTTTTTCTGAGAAGGGTAAATTTTATTTCAGATCCAACGGTTATAGTATACAAAAGTATTAAGCAAAAAGGATTCTAATCCCTACTACCTTAGCTCATAGCATAAGGTGTACAACATTAGTAGTTCAGGAACAAATGAACAATCTGCTTCATGATCTTGTCTGCAATACATTTTGGTGATAACATCATCAATCCAAAGAGTAAGGCATTTCTTTCCATCCATATGTTGTAGATCATGGATGAAAAGGCTATGACAAACAATCTCCTCACCTTCTTGTTACTTCTAGTGTCTGCGTGTATCTTCCGGAATCCATCCATGACTGATGTGAAACGCCTTCCCCAGCCTAGACCTGTTCTCACGATGTCCCATATTAGTAAGGTATATGGACATTGGAAGAACAAGTGCTTCTGTGATTCAATTGTCCCTATGCAAAATCCACAGTTTATGTCACCATTGAGATTCCAGACTCTATCTTTGGTATATAATCTGCCTCTGTGAAGTAACCACAGTCTGAAGCTCTGTTTCTTGACTATCCACTTATGCCAGATCTGTCTGTATACATATGCCTCCTCATCAATTTCTCCCTCCCTTAATTTTTGATACATTAGGGAAGGTAGGAATTTTCCTCTAACACATCCATGTATGATTGCGCTCACCGTGTCTCCTTCTCCTTCAATGCTTGCTATCACGTTCCTGAGATGGAGTAGGGATCTCCATAGATAAGTAGCATTAGTTCCTTGGTTGACCTCAGTCCAATCCCTCCCTCTAAGGTAAACAGTATGGATCCATCTCACCCACAAGGATGATGCTTCGCTTTGTATGTCCCATAGTGCTCCCGCCATTAGTGCTCTATTCCAGGTTGTTATGTCTTTCAATCCCAAGCCCCCATTATTCTTGGGTTGAGTGACATCTTTCCAACTTACAGCACTAGCCCTAGAACCCCACAAGAATCGTCGGATGAGACTCTCGACCTTTCCAATTACTACGCTCGGTACCTTGACCATAGCACACCAAAATGAAAGAATGCCATAAATACCCGAGGTAATCAATTCTAGTCTTCCTGTGAAGGAAAGGAATTTCGATGACCACTTCTGAATCATACTGTTGATGTCATCAATGAGGGGTTTGAAGTCCTGTACTCCAATACGTTTACTACAGATAGGTATGCCCAAGTATTTGAATGGTATAGACCCTCTAGAGAAGGGTAGTATAGCCCTGATCTGCTCAATTCGATGGCTCCATTACCTGCAGTGAACAAGTTTGATTTGGTGGGGTTGACAGTAAGCCCCGAGGCCTTCTCAAACGTCTTTAAAACATGATCAATGCTAGAAGCTGTAGTGGTGTCTCCATATCCTAGAATTAGTAGATCGTCTGCAAATATCATATGTGATATTTCGACTTTCTTACATATTCTAGAGTGGATTTTGTATTCCCCCGTTCTGACCTTGCTTTTCATCGGCCTGCTAGAGTACTCCATACAAAGAACGAAGAGTAAGGAAGAAATTGGATCTCCTTGCCTCAATCCCCATTTGCCTTTGAAGAATCCTTCCAGTTTCCCATTGATCAATAATGAATAGGAAGTAGTCGAAACACATTGCTTGATCCAATTGAGGAATTTTGGAGGTGTGCCAAGGTACTGCATCATATCAAACAAGAATTCCCAGCTAACTGAGTCATACGCCTTAGAGATATCAATCTTCATTGCCATTCTGGGAGCTATAGTGTCCTGTCTCCTTCCATATCCTCGAAATATCTCTTTCGCCAACATCACACAATCCTTCATCTTGCGCCCCTTGATGAATCCAAATTGAGCTGGATCAATAATGTTAGGCAAGATCCTTCTCAATCTAAGGGCCATTTCCTTAGTGATGATCTTATATACCGTGTTACAACATGAGATGGGTCTGTAGTCCTTTACTCCTGGTTGAATCCTCCTTTTTGGGTTTTTTTTGTACGGCTTAATATTGGTGAAACTAATTCCTAATTTGTACAGATAAAAAGAAGGTGAAGAAGTTGAAAAATGTAAAGGATGAAATAGAGGAAAATAATCATGAAGTAAAACGGAAGGGGAAGCACAAGAAATCTTCGAAAAAAAGGAGGAAAAGAAGAAGATATTCCACTTCAGAATCAGATAGTTCAACAGATACTGATATGGATTCTTCTGAATCCGACTCTGATTCTGACTCATATGCATCCTCGTTAAGTGACACAAGCACTTCAAGTGATGATAGGCGTAAGAAAAGAAAGAGATCTAAGAGGGACAGACATAGGCGTGGGAAAAGAAAGGATAGGCGACATGATAGACGACGTAAAAGGCGTGATAAGAAGTCTAAGCGTAGATCCAAGAGGTAAGAGCAGTATCCCTTTTGTTTTTTTTGCACTCAAGTGTATATTATTTCTCTCATGCGGTAGATTTTATTGTGCAACAGTAATCCATGTAGATTGTCAATTTTTTCCTTCCTACATAATGCGGTTTTATGTGCAAGTTTTTGTTTTGACTTAACAAAGACCTGAAATTTATTCTAATATGTTAATTTTCATCACGATGTGTTATATTTGTACACAGGAAATTCTTGCTGCAGGGTGGGAAACTTTTCCTCATAGTTAGTTCATGGTCTCTCTAGCCTTTACTAGGAGGGAAATCATGTAATGACATTATTTTTAATTATTTTACTTTGGTCTTATGTATATATTGTAGGAGTAGTGTTTCACATAGCGAGAGCGATAGTGACACTGGAAGTAGCTCTCACGACGATGCTGCAGCTGTTGCATCTGATGGAAAGCGCAAGCCTATGGGTAAGATAATATCATTCTTTAAGGGTGTGGTTGCCTAAGCATCTCACTTTTCGTTTTCCGCCTTTTGACAAAGTGTTTTATATTCAATTATTCTCTCACTCTCAACAGGTATGTCACGTCAACTGCAATCATTACATTTTTTTTTTCTAATTGTTTTTAATCACTTGTATGTTTTCTAATATTGATCTTTCTTAAATTTTCACTGCTAATCATCCTAAAAAATATTAATTGCTATTCACCATGATTTGAGGATCCGCAACCAATCACACCCTTAGCATGTTATTTCTCTTTCTTTTACTTTCCGTTCTTACTCTTCTAATGTGCAACCCTCCTGAAGGATATCAATCGCCTCTACTTGTGTGGGAAAATGCTAATATTAATCATAAAAAAGGAGAGACAGCTGACATGTCTGAAAGGGAAGAAGGTGAGTTCCCAAGGGAAAATGGAGATAATCAAATTAATGGTACTCGGGTGGGAATAGATGCCGAAAGAAATGTTGATAGACACCCTGATGTAATGGATGACCATCCAAGCAAATCTAGGTAGACCTCTATTCATTTACTTGTGCGTATGCTTAATCTCTGCTATGTGCTGATAAATTGGTATTCTGACTGGCAGGAGTAGAAGTGCAAGTCCTAGGAGATCAATGAGCAAGAGCATGAGCCTAAGTCCCCGACATTCTGGTAGAAGTCCAGGTGTAGGTGCAAAACAAAGCCGGAGTAGGAGTAGGAGCCGCAGTATTAGTGGAAGCCCAAAGCGGATCTCCGGCAGAAGTAGAAGCAATACTCCGGTTAGAAGTGGTAGCAGCAGGAGTCCAGCTAGGAGCAACAGGAGTGTCAGTATGAGTCCCCCAGCTAAGTCTCGTTCTCAACAAAGTCGCAGCAGAAGCAGAACTGTAACGGCTTCTCCTGTAAGAGGAAAAGTGACACGGAGCCCACCAAGAACCTCATCCAAGAGGTCATTGAGGTCTCCGAGTCGAACTCCTGTGAGATCTTCTCGTCGTAGTTTAAGTAGGAGCTCAGGTAGGCCTTCTCGAAGGAGCATAAGCAGAAGCCCTGTGAGATTGCCCCGTCGAAGCGTCAGCAGAAGCTCTGGTAGGGCCCCTCGTAGGAGAAGTCCCAGCCCAAGTCCAGTAAGGGCACAAAGAAGAACCAATCGCCCAAGCTACTCAGGAAGTCCTGTAAGTGCAGGTCATAGGGCAAGGTCGCCTATACCTTCTCGTCGTAGAAGCTCTTCCAGAAGTGGTTCAGTTGATGGATCGCCCAAACGTGTCAGGAGAGGAAGGGGATTTAGTGATCGATTTTCCTATGTTCGGCGTTACCGAAGTCGGTCTCCTGATCGATCTCCCATAAGGTCATACCGTTATGGTGCTAGAAATGAGCGCGACCGGTGATGAAAACTTTCTATCTGAATTCTTCAAGTTCTAAAAACCTTATTCTTCTCTTAATATTTGTTTTTTTAATCATGGTAGATACTCGAGTTTCAGAAGATCTCCTCCTAGGCGTTATAGGAGCCCACTACGAGGAAGAACTCCTCCCCCTAGGTCAGTTCCATACTTGCTATTTTCTTTCAAAAAATTCAACGTACTGTCTATTTTATCATTTGAGCATAATTTTAGCATGAATCTCTGTAAATTCTAGCCACTGGTGATTGAAATACTGTAGCAACTTATTGCAGATACAGGGGCAGGAGGAGCAGGACCCGCAGTCCAAGTGGATCCCGCAGTCCAATACGCTATCGTGCCCGTCGTTATAGCCGCAGCCGAACCCCCATCCGGAGTCGGTCTCCTGTTAGAAGCCGCTCCCCTTATCGGGAGCGTGGGTCGCCACGTGCTGAAAGGCGAACATCGCCTTCTCGGAGCAAGAGCCGATCTGTGTCACGGTCATCTCGCGATTCAGAGTCTCCAAAGCCTGCTGTTAAAGCTCCCTCAAGGTCACCATCCGGAAGTCCCCCTCGAAAGGCAGGCCTCGTCTCGTATGGAGACGGCTCTCCCGATTCCGATCGAGACTAAACCTGTGGTTGCGTTGCTAGATTAGTTTCACATGTTGCTGTGCTTGCGTACGATTAGTTTGTTGAAATATTTATCATCCTCATACTCCTCTTTCATCCTCTGGGACAGTATGGTTTTCTAGGCATCAAGTGTAGTTCTTGAATTTTGGCACATGTTGCGTGGATGAGATGTTTCGTATTACGATAATTTTAAGACATTATCTAATTTTCTTTTTGCATGCATACTTCCAATCTTAACTAGGCATGTTCGATTACTGATGTGATGTAATATAGTTTTCTGAAAGGTATTTATATGATCATATTACAAGAATTTATAACACGAGAGTAACGTACGAAGTTGGAATATTGGGTGAGGAGGTGCTTTGATTTTTTAGAATGAATGCAATAGGGTGTTAGCTAACATCAAAATTTTACGTTTAAGACAAAAAGTGAACTTTGAAAAGTGATATTTTAAAAATTTTATAGTATTATATTATTTTATTGTGAAAGTGATAATTAATTTAAAATAATGTAAAATAGTCTTATGAGAAAGATTTATTCTTATTTTATTGAGACAAAGTATGATTTTTTAATATACTTTTATGTCTTGTTAAAGTATAATTGTTATGGATAATTAAAATATACTATAGTTTTTAAAATGTAATGAATAATGTATTAAAGTATGGATTTAGAGTATTATTATAGAATAATTCACTATAAATGTAATACTTTATATATAACGGTATACTTTAATAATAGCACAATTAGTCTTATAATTCTTTTTAATATACATGAGTGCCACGATTAATATTAATAATTTTATTTTTAATGTTTTTGTGGTGACATGGAATATTTTGTGTTCTAGGTGTTAGCTCATGTTCTTGTTGTGTAGTTTGTGTTCTTTTTTATGTAGTATAAATATATCATAATGTTTTTAACACAAAACAATAATAATACGATAATAGTAGCTGTTATGCTCCTTAATATATGAAAGTGAATTCACGCAATTTGTAAATTTGAAAGGAGAATACCATCCTCTTATAATGTACTGCAATTAGTAAAAGGCGTGTCACCTTATTCACCATGCAACTCAATTTTATAAAATTATTTTCTATTATATAAAAATTACTTTTTAGAATAATTAATTAAAATTGGAAAAATTACTCATAGATACACACTTTGTACCCATGAGATATATTGATTTAAAAAAATTACTCACATACAAAATACTCCCTCCGTCCGCCCGAAGAGGGTCTTTTACTTTTGTGCATGTTGATTAAGGAGTATTATTATTTAATGTGTAATGAGTAGTTGTATTAGTGAGAGTGTGTACCCCATATTTTAGTTGTATTAGTGGGTGTATGTGGGTCCATGCTTTGGAATGGACGACCAAAATGGAAAAAAATACACTCTTTCGAGCGGGCGGAGGGAGTATTAAAGTAAATATCAAATATAACCCTAAACTCATACACTTTTAAACTACAAACCCTAAACCCTCACCCACTATCGGTCGGCTGCCGAACCACTGCCGGACCACCACACTTTTTTGTTGCACGCAATTTTTTTACTGCACACACTTTTTTTACTGCACATAACTTTTGCTGCGCACGAACTTTTGCTGCACACAAACATTTATGAGCAGCACATTGTAAGGGTAATATTGGAATATCACCATATATTTATGTAGTTAGTAATAATATTTTTATATGTTTGTATCTCATAGTAATTAAGGAGATTCCAATGTACCCATCCCTTATTACTTTTAAATGAAAAGTATTGTTTATCTCAACAGGAGTATAAAATATCATAACATATATATTAGAACATGAAGAGTACCATTTTTTTATTAAAAAGAGTAATTTATATCTTAAAGAGTAATTTTAGTATAATAGTGTAAAATGAATCATATTTACACGAGTGTTGGTCTTAGTAAAGGGTTTTAATATAGAAAAAAAAATTCTTGAATAAATAAATAAAAATTTGTAATCAATATAACATGCGGATATAATATTCTAATTTAATTGATGAAATATGCTCCCTCCATTCCATTTTGCTATTTTGATTTGTTCCATCCTAAAATATATTAGTATAGTTTTTCTCTTTTTAGCGAGTGAGCCCTAAACACAAAGTCAGTATTTTTAAAAGTTATATAATACTAAAAAATTTAAAGATTTACTTAGGTGATTACGGCCATCAATGACCCTCTCATATAGGGTATGTATTATGAACACCTCATGTAAGAGGGTGATGGATGACCTATAATCATCTAAAAATCACCCAAAAATTTAACATTAATTAAATTAAGGAGACAACTATTTACACCCCCAAAATAACTAAACGTCCCCCATTAATATATAGATAAAAAATTCCTAATTGATAAAGACATAAATACCCTTATATGATTAGACCCCTGTCTTTCAAATCTCATATTTTTAACTTACCCCATATATGAACCCTAATTTGTAAAACTCTATGATGATGATGATGTTGCGTTGTTTGATCAAAGTCCATTGCCTCCTAGAAGCACTTATAAATGGGCTTCTCGGAGATCCCGTCCCAGCAGCAATAGTACTTGTCTGTTGGGGAAGGGAATTCTACGCAATCGGCCACGGCGCTGCAAGTAATTATAAGTTAAGGATTTCCTTGATGTATATACAGGCTTTGCAAGTGACTGCATTAGAAACAGAAATCTTTCAATAAAGGATATCTTGAACAAATACCCATATTGTAGCATCATATGACTAAACATGTCACCGACAATATGTTGTAATTAATTTTACCACTTAATTTCTTACATCTAAAAATTTGTTGACAATAAATGACTTTCTTCTCTGTAATTCATTGAATATAGAGTGCTGATTAATCTGAATGTGTGAAAATTCATTATCACGTATTATTTTGGTTAAATTAAAAATAAAAAATTCATGATCATTTTATGATTTAATATATCTCATACATTCAAGAAAATCGATCTATCTTAAGAAAAATATATTTGTTCACTTTCGTATGCAAAGGATCTCGCGATAACTAGTCAGCTAAACAACTTAACGACGATCTCGAGACTTGTGACATATACACTTTGAAAAAGAAGAAATGAGGAGGTTCACTAGGATCGATGTTTGGGACGTCTTGAATTTGAGATGCAGAGTTATTGTCATCGCTGTTCATGGTGTAGGGCATAATCTAAAATGAGATTTATAATTAAAAGGTTAATATTGTATTTATTGAGGTATATTTAGTAATATCTATATGTTTTATTAAAATACATTGGGGTGCACTTAGTGAATTGGGTGCATTAAGTGATTTCGGGTTGTAAATAGCCGCCCCCTTAAATTAAAAATAAAATAAAAATCTACTAGCCACCTATTAAAATATTACTTCCACTAAAAAAAAGTATACCTTGGAATGGATAGTATATTTAATACTGTACTGAGCTCGATGAATTGATTATTACTCCTCTGTTCCAAGAATAAATACATGTATTTGGTGGTAATATTAAAAAAAATTAATTTTTGTTATAATAATATAAGAAATAGAAGCAGTTTTTTAGATAATTGAATAGAATAAAGTGTATGACGATGACTTTGATTAGATTATATGTAAAAAAAAGTGATATTTTTATATAATATTGCAAGGGTATTGATATTGTATATTATTTTCATTTTTAGGATATAAAATACTCTTGGTACGGAATAGAAAGTGTGTCAGTATCATGAAATAGAGGGAGTAATAAATGGATCGAATAAAGAAAAATACACCTAAAATGTGGTCTATAAAGTATTAATTTTGGTTAAATAAATAAATCTAAAATATACTAATAAGATTTTTTTTCCTCCACGTGTCGTATTCTCCATAAAACACGTCTTACTTGTCAATTTTTCATACTTTTCATTTTTTTTACTTATTATTATTATTCTTAAGATAGTTTTGAGAGTTTTGAATATTTGAAGGACTTTCTTGCAATTTATCATATTTTTAATGTTTATTTATCATGATTGGTGTTAATTTTATTTGTGGGCTAATTGCAAAAAAAAATCACGAACTTTACTCTTATTGCAAATTAATTCTCACTCCTATTGTGTTTAATATTTTTATATGAATAATAAATACAATTTATATTACTGATTACTCAATTTCTTAAATATTATTAATTTACTTTACATAAATATTACTTCGATTATATGTTTAAATATATGAAAGTAAATAAGAAAAATTTTATATAAGTTTGCTAAAAATATATGTGAAGTGAGAAATTTAAATTTATAGATTAATTATTTATATATTTATGAATTCTATAAATATTAGTTATTTCAATATTTGTTCATGAGATAATCAGTATCACCTCTATCACTTTTTTATTATTTAGAGTTACATTTTATTATAATGTTATCACTTTTAATTCGTCTCACAAAATTCTTTCTGTGAGACTGTCTCACACAAAATTTTGTCCATAATAAAATTAAAAGATGAATAATAATTTGTTATCAAAATAATAATTCTAGAAAGAGTAATAATATATTAATTGAAAGAATAAAATTTAATTTATCATGTGATAAGTTCTCAAAATAATTTGTTTTATGAAAATTATTTAATTATTATAAAATTTATTTTTTATTATATTTTTTAAGTGTCAAAATTATTATTATTTATTATTAAATAATATATATTATTTATTTATTTAAATTAAAAAAATAATTTATTACTAATAGATACGAGTATTAATAACTGAATTACAATACATTGACTTAAAATAATTACTTGTGAATACAAAATTATAATTTATATTACCCAAACTACCCATATCAACAACAACGTGCAAAATGCATTTTAAAGCCATGTTATAATTATCCTAAAATTTTTCCTTAATTCTCTCAACAATTTGGACATGCACACACAATTCAAAACTCGTTTGGTGCATGCACGTCCAATCAAAAGACACTCACCGTTTCGCGGAATCAGAGTCTTCACTGCTTTAGATCAACGCTTGTCGTAGTGAAATTGGTTATATTCTTTCCGATTTTATTTTTTCTATGTCGAAGCAACTAGCTATATATTAAAGAAATTATTGAACATTAGTGTATTGTTTATTCGAACAATAATGAAATTCACGATCCAAGAAAGTTAATGAAGGACGGTGAGCTTCAACTGAAGTGAATGTTCGTGAATTTCATATCAAGTACGCGATGTGCAATGCAGATTTATAGGAAAAAAAAGTAACAAATGGTTGATTATCATTGTGTATTCAGTACACATTCGTGTACACTAGTGTTGTGATGTATACCAATGTTCAGTCATCTTTAACAAAAAAGAAGAAGTCAGAAACGTTTGGCATTTGTTCAGCCACAAGAGATGAAGATGTACATCAATATTCAATAATGTACATTAGTGCGTGACCTTCAATCGCGATTTAAGGAGAGAATTCAGGAACAACCCGTTCATATCTTTCTCTCACCGAAATGTCTGTTCTTCTATTTCTCTCTCCAGGATGCACGCCAATGTACAGTACAGTGAAAGTTAAATGTCGTTTTCTTCTTGTGATTTATAATTGAAACGAGTTTTCGAATTAAGTTTACCTAATTCAATACTAATATATTGGAAATATTATTAAACAGTTTAATATAAATCAGCATAGTTATTGATTAATTATGATAGTTCATTCATTCTCGGAAAAATATCAAAATTGAGATTGATGACAGTTTAATGGCGTGTTGTTTGAACAGGCAAGAATGCACACGTGTGTACTCTTCAATTAATAATTAATATTATGTGTTTCCCTCTCCAAAATTTATTTATTTCAAACGATGCACACCGATGTATATTCATATAAATACTTAATCGCATTTTTTTTATTCTCTCTAGACGAGGCACACTAATATTCAGATGGATTATTATGGGTTAAACAAAATAAAATTTTATATTTATGAGTAATCTTCTAAAGCAAATGTATCGTTTAATAATATCTAAATACGTTTTATATCTACTATTTATGGTTAAAAATATCATGTTAATTTAATTTAATTTAATTTAAAATTGATGTACTTTTTCGTGCAATGCACGGCGCATATTGCTAGTGTAAAGATAAGTGCGAATACAAGGGTAAAATCGAGAGAACACAAGTACATGGTTTGTATATTTAAATGATTTTGGGCTTATCCCTCTCTAGAAGTTATTTTGGGCCTTATATTTGTAGTCCATTTAAATTGGCCTATGTCAAGCCCAGCCCACATTTCAACCTAGATTGTGTCCTTCCCGCCCAAACAATTCAAAACATCAATCTCTCACTTCTTCCATTTTCTTAAGCAAAACCTAGTATGTAATGGCATAATCCCCAAAAGAATAAATCTAGGTTAATAATACCACAGTTCCTACTCACACATCCATATTTGGGGCGTAATTTGCTCAAAAGGAGTGGGACACGGAGTAAGAAATGCAGAGTCTGAATTATAGGGTTAAGATTTGGGTTTCTGAAAATGGACTCCCCTGAATCATACAAACCTACAAACACCACTTGTGAAACTAGCCCTGCTCAAGTACATGCTCCCCTACTCTTTGATTATTTAAGCATGTGTCGTATTTTGATTTAACATGCGTGATTAATTTGTACGCATTTGTCATTATCATTGCTTGATTTTATGATGACTTTTGTGTGACCTAGGTGGTTGGTTGCTATTTGTAGTTTATTAAAGGAATAAGTATGGAAAAGCGAGGAAGTGATGCGTTTTATTCATTGTAAACTGGGAAATTCCCAAGTTCATTAGTTTTAGAATTGATGTTTACATTTTCTTACTTCTAGCTTGATATTTGGCTTGAAATGTGTTGTTATTTTGGGCAATATTTTTGTGTAGGCACTTAATTTCCCACTCACTATCACCTCTTTAGAACGAGGAATCTCCTGGTGACCCAGAATTGATATTTAAAAGAAATGGGTGAAGCATTTGGTGAAGGATGTGACCATGCCTTCAAGAGATTCCGAGTTGTAGAGACAGTCACTTGTAAAAGGATGTGAATAATTCTGAGCCTGGGAGAAACATCTAGTTTAGAGATTGTTGTAAAAGATTGCTACTACATGTATTTCTGTAGGTTCATGAAATTGTGTATACTGCAGGATCATGATTGAGTGTAAATGTATCTGTAGTGTACAAATTCAAAAGCATTTACGGAGTTGCATTTTGACTAATGTATGATTAGAGAACGAACTTTGGTTCAAATTCAGTAGATCGTGTACAGATTTTATTAGGCTGTCTATCTTTTTTATTTAGACAGTCTTCATTTATAGGTTGAAAAACAATTGTATCCTTGGATTTGCCATAAACCACAAGGTAAAATAAGCCACACAATGGTACAATTATAACCTAAAAGGTAAGCATTAACCCTGGGGTAAAATAGGCGTAAACCACTAGGGTGTGCAGTATGCAAATATTATTTTGACCTCTAGGATGATTATTATTATTATTTTTAATGTAATAGATGATAGATATGCCACAATTAAAAAAGATTAGTTGTTTGACCACTTGAACATTAGTTTTAGTATGATGTGCAGGAAGTGAAAAGGTTAACTCAGTCTTTATGCAGATAAGGAACCAGTACTTAGGTTTATTGGGTATGAATAAAAAAAATTTAGTGGTTCAGAAAACAAGTGGACTTGGGTGTGTAGTAAATTCTTCCTTAAAACTCAACATACAGTTCTTCTTATAGTTGGACCAGGCAAGGTTTTTGCCCTTTGTTATCTATCTATTTCATTGTATTTAAGCATTTGAGTATAAAATAAACTCTCTTCTAATTAATTGCTCAGGAATATATTTGTAGCTCAATCTAGATATCTTCTGATTTCTAATTTTTTATTTCTGATAATTAATCAAGTTCTGTTTTGTGTATATACGCACCCTTTATACCCATTTTTAATAAAATTAAACTCTTGCAATCTTTCTGTCATGGTTTTAAAAAAGTTCTCCATTCTGTGCAATTGTGTGGACAAAGTATGAGAGTGTGATTTCTTCATGTTTTATTCCTCACATTTTGTTTCCTGGATCTCAGGACTCGCCTGTCTTTAGTTATATCAGCAACCTTTCTCCTATTCAGCTGCTCAAGGCACCATCAGTTACACCAGGTTTCCCAGGACTCAATTCCCCTCCCCTTGTATTCACATCTCCACGCCTCAATCCTCAGAGTCAGCCAAAAAATTTCAAAAGGTCTTATATCTTGTATAAGGTTTCCATTTTTATAATCATCATCTTGAAGATCATGGTTTTTGATAATGTTAGCAAAGTAATTTTTTATGATCTAAATGTGAAGCAGTGCACTGTTTCCTAGACCATCTATTGCAAAATTTCCTGGACAATTTGAAGATTGCAAGAATAGTCTCACAACAGGGAAGGGTGTTGAAAATTTGGATATTCAGCTGAGAAACAGATTATTTGCTTGTGGTGAGAAAGGGTCTTATACCATCAGCAATGTGAATGATCTAATCCAAAGTCCATCAGGACACTCGGAACAGTTCTGGACAGATATTGTAAATGTGGAATCTGTTGATGCTGATTTTTCAGTTGATTCAATTAAAAAATCTGAACATGATGATCAAGTGCCAGATGATGTTTCACGCTCAAAGAAAATTCCAGTAAATAATGACCAAGTGCATAATTCAAAAACAATAGAAGAAATTGCTGTTATTAGTAAGCAAACTGGACAGGTACATAGAGAAAATACACTGGTAAACTTGGACGAGGCTGAAAAAGATATTAAGGAAAAACATGGGCTTCCGGATGATCACATTCCAGTGTCTGGGAATGAGTTTCCTTTGAACAATGATTTCCCCCATCAACCTGATGATTCCCTGACTGTCATTGAGGTCAGTGTCAGTGATGATCGGTGCAATTTGGTCCACTATTTCTGATGTGAACAGTACATTGGCGTATATGTAACAATATTCAATTACAGAATATAGGAGCTGGGCAGGATGCTTCGTTTGAGCAATCCTTTCATTTGCTCTCAAGGCCATCTGAAATTGGAGTAGAGAAAGAAGATTTTGTTGAGGCTAACAAAACCATCTTGACTGCAGCAGTTCTAAATGAAGTGCAAGGTGATCTTAAGGTATGGATTCTCATGCTATGTAAAAAAGTTAAGAATTGATACAAACATAGTACTTAAAACAATTCAACCGTCTTATCATCACCTTTCGTTTGTTTGAGATGTGTTTCTAAGTGAAATTTCAACTTTACGAGAAATACTTTTGACGTAGAACATAAAATTTAAGTTCCCAAAATTAAAATTAATCCGACAAAATCTACGCTTTTTGGGATTATTGAATCACTGAGTTTGCAATTTGGGATGTTAAGAACTGATTAGTTTGCTTGCCATTGTGATCAGCATTTTTTGTTAGTCTTCTTATTGGATTTTGAATTATGAATGATTGTCCAATTGTCTCATTTGTTCGATGTTCATGTGTGTGTCGTATTATGTTCTTCAAATATATTTCATTTCACATCCCAAGGTATTTTTAATGCCTGTGATTCTTTAATTGTTGCTAATTAATTTGAACTCTAAGGTTTGATTATCTCCTTCCAGTTTGACAGTTTGACTTGAGAAACAATAACCGTAGAAATGGCTTGAAAATGTTCAATTTTTTATCTTTTAAATTTAAAAATTTGCGTTGCCATTACTCCAATTCATAAACATTTTCTAAATTGTTTAGGCTTTTCAACACCGTGGGGCACGTAGACGTTGTCTTCAGTTTGAAGATGCTCAACACAGGTTGATTTCCGTTCAGCTTGCTCAAAATCCTTCAGACAGTGAGGAATCAAAATCACCATTGACACCCACTAATGGAGATCATAATGATGTGCTCCAGTTCATGCACCATAGAAATAGTTTGAACTCTTTGACCAAGAATCCCATGTCTTCAGGTATTGGCCTGCACTTAAATAGTTTTGTCAATACCGTCCAAGCTGGATCCGGTGCAGCAATATATGGGAAAGCAGCTCAGGATGGTAGGTTTCTTGGTAAATTTTCACATCTACGATCAATTCTTATCTTTTTGATTACTCTAACAGCTCTTCTTTATAAACTTTGCCAGAGAGTGTTTTAGCACCACTTGATGAAGTTATGCATGAAAGTGATGTTTCAGTGGCAGCCGACTTAGCTGCTTTGGCCACACTTGTCAAACCTCCGAATGACCCGGTTGTCTTAAATTCTAAAACACATCAGTCAACTACGTGTAATAAGAGAAAGAGTACTGAAATAAGTGGTGGATTGGAGGATATAACAAATTTAGAACCCAAAAATAATAGGCAAGCGAATTTTCTCAGTACAGCAAATTGATGCATTTAGGCATACTTTTTCAAGAATCAACCTCTTTGTTCTTTCCAGGATGAAGTTATTGAACTCAAGCAGTGGTGATGGTGATGGTAACGGTTGTAAGCGTTGCAATTGTAAGAGGTCGAAATGTTTGAAGCTGTAAGTACAAACATTTTTGCCAGTTATGTTTTGCAGCCTCAGATCTGCCTCTCATTGTAATTTGTTTCTGTGCAGTTACTGTGATTGCTTTGCTGCTGGGATATATTGTGCAGAACCTTGTTCTTGCCAAGAGTGCTTCAACCGACCTGAGTATGAAGATAAAGTTCTTGAGACAAGGCAAAAAATTGAATCTCGGGATCCATTTGCATTTGCTCCTAGAGTTGTGCAAGGCATCATAGAGCAACCTGCAAGCAATTATGGGGTAGAGTTCATAACAGAATTTGTAATTAAAATGCATGTGAGAATAGTTTTGATCCGAATATTTTTTTTGCAGGAAGATGGTGCCCTTTTCACACCAGCCTCAGCAAGGCATAAAAAAGGATGCAAGTGCAAGAAATCAATGTGCCTCAAGAAGTACTGTGAGTGTTATCAGGTAAATAGCTGTATGGTTGTTCGTGTAGTATGCTTTTACTTATGTAACTTCTTTATTTACTCTGCAATGTGCTGTTTCCAGATTTTTATTATATGTTTCTCTTTCCTTTGGGTAGTCAAATGTTGGATGTTCAGATGTATGCAGATGTGAAGGATGTAAAAATATCTACGGTCAAAAGGGAGGTATGATTTGGTCAGATGATACTTTTTGATTCTGCTACATGTAGTGTTATTGCTTTTTTATCCTTTAAAATGGTTCATAGGTTTTACTATTTATCTGAACTGTGCCTACTTCATAATGCATATGTATTTCAAGAGAGAGGGAGTTAAGAGGGGTTATGACTCAAAAGTTTGCGCAGGTCATAACATCCCATTTTTATCACAAAAGGATGGAAACGAGATTTATTTACCTTGTTTGGAATATCTATATAGGATATAGGAGGAACTTCACATACTCCAACAATATCAACATCCAAAGAGTGAAGGAGATCAAGAATCTCAATGAACTTAGTTGAAAGCCTAGCCAATCTCTAATAAAATGATATGATATGTTTCTTATATGTGTTGTATTATATTAGTCATATATTAAGTATTATACTCTCTGTCCAGCAAAGTCTTGATAAGTGGGTTCTCAGGGAGTTTAAGACAAGTCATTTTTTTTAAGAAAGAGAATTCTTAAACTTCTAATTTCATTCAAAACTGACTTATAAACGTTCCCTAGGCTGGTGATAGAAAATGTAATAAAAATTTTCCAAATTTTCTGAGATGCTCAAACAGTGCTAAAATGAATGCTTAGCAAGACTTGAAGATGGAATGGTTTATGTTGCAATTGATCAATTCCTGTTTGTGTCTTGCATATTGCGCACACCCTAAACCTGTAGGCGATAATTTTCATCTAATCTGTATTTTCTGTGTTTATCTTTTATCTTTTTTTTTTTCCTTCTTTGTACAGGATATGGCATCACCAATGCTGTGTTGACTGGAGAAGATACAAATGAAACAACAGAGCTTGTCAATCCACACACACCAGCAGTCCAATTCTCTAAGTATGACTTAATTCCTCTCATTTAATAGCCTGTGTTTTTCCTTATCTCCTTTTCTTCATTGACAGCTGCGGGAAGGATGCTTCGAAAGCTCTGTTGTCCTCTGGAAAGTATATACAGTCACCTGGATCTAGTTTCATATATGAAGAACAACACGTGAGGTCTCCAGGGTTTCCTCAAATATCAGATGATAATGTCATGATTCCTGAAACTAGCATGGATTTTCTTGATCTGCGCTCTCTTGGCCAGGAATTTCTTCATGGCAATTCAGATGGAATGATGAACAAATTCTCAGAAGTTAGAAACCAATCTCGGAAGATTGGGCCCTCTTTTGGTCTACCAAATCTTCGGAAATGGCCATATACTACTTCCAAAGCTCAATCATTTTCTGCGAATAAAAATGATTTCTCAGGGACTTCCCTCATTTGGCGTGGGTCGCCTATCACCCCTATGACTCAGTTTAACAGGAATAAGGTTCTTCCAGAGGCTGAGTTTGGTTTTGATCTATTGGACATAATGCCTGATGGTACACCTGATATGTTGAAGGATACATATACACCCCTCAATACTGTGAAAGTAAGCTCTCCAAACAAGAAAAGAGTGTCTCCTCCTCATGGCAGACCACCTCATCAGCTGGATTCTAGTTCGTCTGCAGGCATTCGTACTGGGCGAAAGTTCTTACTGAGAGCTGTTCCCTCGTTTCCACCTCTTACACCATGCATTGGATCCAAAAAACCTGATGTGGAGCAGGCAGACAATCCTGACAATCGTAGCTCCAATAGATAACCGAAAGTTTTAGAGAGGTAACACCTCAACTCAAACCTATAGCAGTATTTACTTGATCTGATTTTGTGCTGTCATATCTTTGTCATCTACATGGATGTGCAATTCACTAGAGTAAGTGTTGAATGCATTAGAAATTAATAACCCCAAAATCCAAGTAATCCGAGTCACATTAGAGTCTGCTCATAATGTGCCTTGCATTCTTTGTTATTTTATCCATGTGACTAAGAAAGCATTCTTCATCTCTCATCATATTCTGCTACTTAATCTTGCCAGATACATGTGTTGATATGTGGATTGGGAAAAGGACGAAAGTATTTGGACACGAACGGGCTTAAGTTTGCAGTCGACACACAGCATGAAGGCATCATTCTCTCCAAAGTTTGTATAGAGGTTTAATAGCTTGAAAGTTTGTAGTCAGTTCCATTAGCACATAAAAGAGTATATAACTTACTATGAGATTATCATGCCAACTTGTAGGAGCTCCATTTTGTGGTGTTATTATAAGAAAATTATTCTTCATATTGTTTTAATTTTTAATTTTTTTGCATGAGACTGTAAAATGGAAATCGTATCATGTGGAGACAATCTCGTATTCAAGTATCCAAGTAAAAAAATTCAAATTCATTTTTTAATTGAGAAATTGTGGTTGGATATTTGCAGCAGAATCCTGACGTATGTTTGCACCGAGTCTAATTTTTTTCTTTTATTTAAGCATGGTGGATTTCAATTTTAATATATTACTTTCTCCATCATTATTTTAACCCGCCGCCCCACGTATTTTTACTCTTTTATTAATGGTAGAAATATACTATACATCTCACTTATCTTTTACATTTTATTCATTTATTACAACAATTTTATTATTTTATTTACACTTTATTAATCATTCACAACAATTTTATTAATTTTTTCTCTTAAAATTATCGATTTATCCCTATTTTTTCTTCCATTATATATTACTCCCTCCGTTCGCCAGATAGGTGGATATTTTGCTATTTTAGGAGTGCGCACTAAAGGTATACATTTCTCTTTCTAAACACATGAGACACACATCACTAATACAATTAATATTGGGACCCACACACCCCACTAATATAACTACAAACTACACATTAAATAATAATACTCCTTAATTCACGTGTAAAAAGTTAATGTACACCTTTTGAACAGACGGAGGGATTAAAAAAACGCTTCTTAATTATTGTGCCCGTACAACTGAGTAAAAATACTCGGAACGGAGGAAATATTATTTTTTTATTTATATTTTTCAATTTTGATTTTTTTTTTCAAGTTTGGCCGTCCAAATTAAGTTCATTTATCAAATTTACTTATTTATTTTTTCAAATTTAGTTATTTTTGTTAGAATTTATTAAATTTTGAATCAAAATAAAAAAAAAACTAAATTTGAAAAGAAAGAAAATAAAAATTAGAGAAAAAAAAACAAATTGAAAATGATTAATTGCAATAAAATACACCACCTTTCTTTCTTTTATCAATTTAATCACGAATTATTTTTTTTATTTGTCAAAAAAACACATAACCTTTACATTTTCCCTCAATTTAATCATGAACTTTTTTTCAATTAAATACACAACCTTATCATAATTTTCTCAATTTTATTACAAACTCTCTTTTATTTATTAAACATGTAATCTTTTATGTTTTAAATTTTTATTTATTTAAAATTCTTCTTGAAATCAATACACAATAAATTTACTTAAAATATAATGCAAATAAAATAAATCGTAAAAATTCATATAATAATTATTTTTAAGATAGTTCAAGAATTAAAAAAAGTAAATTCACAACTTACCGTTAATGTGATTATATTTTAGTCAACGCAAACATATATACTGCCTAATGAAAATATTTTCTTTATTTAAAATTTAAAATTCTTTAATTATTTAAAAAACAAATTCATTTTAAATCGAGTGAAATTATATAAAATTTTATGTATAATTTTAGAGTTTAACAACGGAGCAATTGGGGCACCGGTGCACCTAAATAATCTTAGTCGTTAGATTGAATTTGTATTTAACCTTCACCACTCAATAAAATAAAATATAAAAAAAAATTAAAAACTACCCCCACTACACCCTATTTTTAGCCTATAACCTACCAAGTGCACCGGTGCACTACAGAATAACCCATAATTTTATGAAACTATTAATACTCCCTTCATGTACTTCAAAGGTATCCATTTCATTATTTTTGGCGTCCGCTTCAAAGGTATCAATTTCCTCTATTTAGTAAAAAAAGTACACAATATGACCCACCACTTCCCTCTAATACAACTATCCACTTTATCTATAATAATAATACTCCTTAATCCACGTGTAAAAAACAAACAATGACCTTAGAACTGTCCACGTGCAAAAATCAAACGGTTACCTTTGAAGCAGACGGAGGGAGTATTTTATAATATACAATTTGTAAATTATATTCAAATATTTAATTTGTATAAAATTTTAATAATAAAAGAATTTTAATTAAATTGTAAAAATTAAAAGTTTACATATTTAATTAATAAAAGAAAAAGGTCGTGATAAAATTGAGAAAATGAATAAGATAGTGTATTTAATTGATAAAAAGAAAGTTCGTGATTAAATTGAGAAAAAAGAAAAAGATTGTGTATTTTTTTGATAAAAAAAAAAATTTGTGATTAAATTGAGAATATAGATAAAAGTCCTGTATTTTATCGTAATTAACCCAATTGAAAATTACAAATAAAAAAATTAAAATTGAAATAAAATCATATTTAAATGAAAATTTTGATATTTTTCTTTTAAAATTCTCAAATTTTGATATTTTATTTTTATTTTTTAAAATTGGCATCTTACGTTATATAATGAGTTAATTACAATAAAATACATGACATTTACTCATTTTTTCAATTTAATCATGAACTATTTTTTGACAAAGTCTCTTGTGAGATGCTAATTATGTGAGACTGTTTGTGAGAAGTGTTAAAGTATGTCTATTATTTAGAAAAAATATGTTTAATGATTGTTAAAGTATGTTTTCTAAAGTATGTTGTATTATGCATTAAAGTATAATTTTAGCGTGTTATGATTCAATTTATTATTGATATACTTTAACTACAAATAAGCACACTTTATCTATTAAATAAACATACTTTAGTAATGGGTCAATCCGTCTCATAGATAGTAACTCCTATTTTTTATCGAACAAATACACGATCTTCTCATTTTTTGTCAATTTAATCACAAACGTTTTTCAATTAAATACATGATCTTAATATATTTTCTTAATTTAATCACAATTTTTTTCCAATTAATTTTTTTCATAATTTAATCACGTCTTCTATTAGTTAAATACATTACTATTAACCTAATGAATAAAAATCATTACACATTAAATATATTCAAAATTTAAAATATAATAATGTTTAAATTATATATAAAATATAAAAGATTTATAAATACGTAATAAATTATTCTATCCCATTTTCTTCGAAAAAATAAATTGGTTAATTTTTTTATAAAAAAAAATCTTATGTAATTTTTGTCAGTCGTGCCATTTTTTTTCTTAAAAAACGTATGTAATAATCACCCCCATTTTCTTGTCACGGAAAAAACAAATTGTTTATAAAATTATAATATTTAATTTATACTTTTTATTTTAAATACTCCCTCCGTCCCAGGTTAAGTGGACTATTTTTCCATTTTGGTCGTCTCACCCAAAGAGTTCCCTTTCATTTTTTACACACATGAGACCACACACCTCCTCTAATACAATTAAAATATGGGACCCACACTCCCACTAATACAACAACCCACTACACATTAAATAATAAAATGACCCTCTTACACCGGACGGAGGGAGTATTTAATATTGTATATTATTATTAACTAATCAAGATTGTCATATATTTTATTAATAAAAGAAATGATAATTGAATTATAAAATACAAAAGAATATGTATTTAGTTTAAAAAGAATAAAAATTAAAATTCGTGATTAAATTGAGATAACATAAAAGATTGTGTATTTAATTGATATAAAAATAAAAATTTATGATTAAATTAAAAAAAATAAGAGAAAGTCGTGTATTTTTTTTCTAAAAAAAATAGTTTGTAATTAAACGGAAAATATGAGAAAAGGTCTATATTTTTATACAATCAACAATTCTGTTGAAAAAGATGAGATCATTCCGGTAAGTGTACGGTTGTCGGTTACAATTTCACTTCTCACTCTCTCCCTGAGTCACTTTTTTTAATTGCATCTCTACCCACACGCGTCCAGCATCGCCTCACCATCTCTCAAATTTGTCCCCCTTTCACAAATTCGCATGCGCCGTCAAACCTTAGTCCAGAAAGAGGACAGTTCCTTCTACGTAGCTTCACTTCTCCTCAACACCTAATCTTACGCTACGATCACTGGCACCGTAAGTTTCTCTTGTTTCACCTATAAGTTTTATCCTAATTTGTGTTTTCGTGTTAGGGTTCGCTGCAGCCTAGATTTTACAATCTCGTCGCCCACCAGGTGTTTGTCGAAGTACCTAAAAAACAAAAAACCATAGCAGTGGTTGTTATTGCAAACATTTAGCCTACAAGAGAAACTCTACGGCTCTAAAACTTATGACTGTGGCCACATCATCTAGACTAAGCAAAAATAAAGATTGAGTTGTATAGTTGATAGTAGAAAAGAATGCAGGTGTAGCATGCAATTAAAAGGAGCTTTTACATTCATTTTTTGGTATTTGTATGATGCTGGTCTTGCAGCAAGTGCCACTTGGACATAGATGACATTATCAGGGCCGCTGGTGAAATTCAAGATGATTTCCAGAACAAGTGCAACTTTTTTCATTAATGTTCTTCATTATCCTTTCTATTTTTGACCCTAGAATTTTATTTCATGATCTGATGTTTGATGGGTTAGTAGATGGTGATGAGTGCAGTTATGAAAACAAGGAAAACAATAGTTGTTGCTGGTGTTATTAGATTAAGGAACCCCAAGCAATGCTCATATTATTTTGAATGATAATATTTAGATTTGAGATCATTTGGAAGGGGAACCAGTTATAAATTTAAAGTTATCAACTAAGTTTTCACTAGCATTTTGAATAATGATCATGAGTACTTTTTTAAAATCTTATAAACCCAAGTATTATATATGGAAATGTTTAGATTTAACACTGAGATTTACGTTATATGATGTGAATCTCTTTAGAATAGAGAAGTCGGAATATGCCTTAGTAAGTTATACTGATTCAGTAACATGTCCGATTGTCTTCTTCCCCTCTGAATCTGACTATCCTCCATACATGCACGCTTCAGTTACCGTTATGTATGGTTGTATTCAATTTCTATGGAAAATCATAATTTTGTTTCACTTTGTTATTTTCCTTCGACAGGGTTTCCTTTGCTTATTAGGTTTAATTAATACAGCAGCTTTAGACATATCATAAGCTTGCCTCGGCCCCCCCCCCCCCCCCCCCCCCCCCCAAACCAAATCACAGTCAGGTCTACTTAAATTAAAGCAAGTTGTTTGCCGCAAACCTCGGCCATTTCTTTTTTTTTTCTCTGTTGTCTATTTAGATTAAATTGGGGTTTCACCGATGTTAGGCTCTGTGGAGTTATTGGACATCAAATTCTTGTATGATTAATTATTTAATTTCCCCTCTTAGCTAACTATGTGGCGGCTTAAATTATAAATAGTGTAAGATTTGAACTGCTATTTGTCTACACATGTCATTTAAATTGCTGATAATGATCTTTTTACATAAATTTAATCATCATCACCAATGATGCATTGCTTTACCTACGTTTCTCTAATGTTAGTGCCATCACTGCATTCAACTTTTTTGAATTGATGAATGCTTGAAACATGAGATATATGCCTTGTGTAATTTAACATTTTATTTTTACTCCAATTTACAAGTTCTATTTTGTTCCTGAAAAATTGTGTGGTGTGCCCTTTTTTAAAATGAATCCAATAGCTTCTAGAAAAAAGCCATTTCTGTGTGCACTAATTCTTGTTGAAATTTGAGTTACACTAGAATTTCAATGTGTGATGGAGTTATGATGTATGGTATATGAAATAGATTGTCTTTCTAGATCTCTAGTCAACTATTTGGTTTCAATAGAGAGTTTGAACTCTTACTTATGCCTTGCCTAATTTTCTTGCTTTTTCAGAATGAGGTAGGTCATTCAGATCATGAAAAGCTAAAACAATCTTCATTGGAAATCTAGCGGTTGTCTCCTGAAGAACTAAAGGAACGCTAGACGGAAATTTAGGTAAGGCGTATAGTTTGAGTTATGAAATCCTATATAATTTCACCCTTAAAGTTGTGTATTGTAATTCATGCTGCAGTTTCTTTTTGGAGCAGTGGAGTAACATGTTCTCCTGTTTTGATTATTCCTTTTTATAAATCTTCACAGTATCATACACTGTAACTCATTAACCTCACATATGCATACACTCACATATGCATACAGATATTTACGTTTACTTTTGCCTATGATTCCTATGCTCTTTTAAAATTCTTATTTCATGTGTTAAATAAATAGGGGGCTATTCATTTATTTACTAAAGAAGTGTATAACTTCCTTATATTTAATTACCATTCCATATCTTTTTCCTACACATAAGGTTATTATTATTTATTGTAAGTGTATGATATTTTTTAGGGAAGTGAGTTTTGTTTGATTACTTCTGATTTTGCTTTTGCTGCCAGAAAAGAAAAACGTCTACTAAATAATTCATTCATGTTACCTAAAATTATGATATGACATTGTACATAAATAACAGGTTAACGCCTAACGAAGTGAGGTGCTACCCTACCTAGTAATCTAAATAATTGATGTTTCATTTTCATTAAAAAAATACTGCTTAAATAAATAAAAACCCTAATTTGGTGACCTTTCATTTACTTTGTGCTTCGTATAAAAGGCCATACAAATATCTCATCCTACATAACATTTTCCATACGGCAAGTAACTCATCTTTTATCAGGTTATTTTGTATTATTATCACAATTGGACTTGAACAGGAAAATTTAACATGATTATGTCTTTAACAAGCACACCAATGGTAAATCACCACACTGAAAATGACATATTGTGAAAAAATAGTTAAATACTATAAAATATGACACACAAGACACAACTATTATACTGTTGTGATTGTGAAGTAGTTGTAAAACTCCAATTTTTTATCTATTTACTTTTTCCCTTATTTTATGCTTGGAATAGATTCTATCTTTAAATAACGAATGATAAAAGAACAAGTATTTATTGATTAATAAAAAGATTAGTTCATTGTTGACAAATGTATTTTATACTACATCTTTTTAATAAAAAAATTATTATATAGTAATAGCATTTTACTGAGTATGTAATCTTTTTATAAAGAAAGTTATATAATAATATTTCCAGCAAAGTCTAGTACTATATATTAAGTATATGTAATACAAATAGCAGTCGTTCTATTTTAATTGGCTTGCTTAAAAAAAAATTTGGCTTGACAAGAACAGAATTTTTATTTATTTTTTAAATGTTTAAATGACACTCTTGTGAGACGAGTTATGAGAAATTAGACTCTCATAAGATAAATTGTTATTTAATCAATAATCTCACGGTATATTTTAAAGTTGAAATAAGAGAGCAATAAAAAAACTTATTTTCTCCGTGCATCGCACAAGAGAATTACTAGTTTCATTTCAAAACGCCGCTCTTAGTACTCAATTTTAGCATCAGTAATTAGTTTTAAACCACTGTCCACTGAGCTTCACCTTTTCATTCCTGCACTAGATTCACTCTCTCTCTTACACACTTCAACACAGCGTGATGGGAGAGAAGGTCAAATATTTGGTATTGCTTGGAGCTGGTGTTTTACTGGGCTCTGCTGCTACTGTTGCCATCTCTAAACTTCTCCCAAGGTACACCCCGCTCGTTGTTGTTAAAGTTTCATATGCTTGCTTGATGAGTTATTATAATTTTATTTGTTTTGGTTTTTCCTATATCATTTATGTAGAGGGGCTGGAAGACGTTGTAGTAATGTGCAGGCAGTTGAATTGAAAGGTATTAATTCTGTGAATGAATTGTGGTCACTGTGTCCATCTTTGCAATTATATATGTGTGTGTGTGTATAAATGTTTGTGTGAAATTCACTACCAGAGAGAAATTTCTCTTTTTGTCTATAAATTCAAAGCAATTTGTTTTTTTTTTTAATCCTGTCTTAGTTGTTATTCCTTGAAAATTTCAATTGATTAAGAGTGAATGAAGCATTAGGTGTGTCATGAATTGAAATATGTTTGGTTGATGATGAATTGGGATTCAAAATACGTCTGTTTTGTATTTCATTGTTGAAGATTGATATATAACACTTACATTTATGTATTTCTACGTATTCACATTTTAATTACTCAGAGAACTAGTCCATGGTAGCAGGACAATCTGAGGTGCAACCAGAGTGTTTGCCACTGACTGACTGAAGTAGTTCAATTTGCTCAGTATCAAATATTTGTTTATTTTTATTTATGAACATTTATGCCCCAATGTAGAAGTGCAAGTTCTTGCTTGACTATTTGTCTGCGTAGGCAGCTGTAAGGTTATGTTGTCATGTCCAAAAAAAGTGTTACATTTTCATCCCCATAGGAATTCTTGCAATCCATGACTTATTTATCTTTAATAATAATCAGAACTTATTTTTTTTGTTGCAGACCATAGGTCGTCTGAGGATGTGAATCATTACATGAGGGGTCCTGATCTGCTAATGGATGAAATTGTATCTGAACAACTGACAAGGTGATGCTAGGTTCTTTCCTTCTACTCTGGTCGTTCTGATTATTCAAGTATGAAGGGTCCTGATCTGCTGATGGATCAGTTGCTTGAGAATTGAGGGTCTATGTTGCTATGGTAAATCCCAATCCCACCCCCATAGAATTGACTTGCTTTTGATGTATATTCACTATTCACATAAAAAAATTGTGGCTCAATAGCATGATCGATATGGTAATAGGTTGAAGATATCCATGGGCTTATGAGATGTAGTTTTCTGGAGTCAGTTTTCTTCTTTCAGGGCTCCTATATTCAAGAAACGCTGTTATTTGTTGACTATTCTTGGGGAATCTATCATGCCAAATGGTATTAGTTATCCAAGTTGTTTTAGATTTATTGCCGTTTGACATCGGACAATATACAGAAGATTAAAATTTATACCTCAATGCAATTGTTTCTTTATTCAGGAATATTCAATTTTTTGGATTTGAACACCAGAAAAAAGTTGTCTCTTCTTATGTTGTGGTTATTGGTCTTGGCGGAGTTGGGAGTCATGCTGCATCTATGCTTTTGAGGTCTGGTGTAGGCAAGCTTCTTCTGGTTGATTTTGATCAGGTATGTTAACTTTATAAATGTTCACTCCAATATCTTAGATTGATTTGTTTTCTAGATTTTCACTTGATCATAGAAGAATTGTGACAAGTCCTAATAGTATCATTTTGTGGTTTAGGGTGCTTATTGAGATGCCATTATCATTCATGTTAGTACTGGAGCTTATTAACTATTAATGACTTTTACATGTTTATATTTTATTTAAGCATTAATTAGTATTTATTGATTGATTTTAAAGGTCTCAGTTTCATCATTGAATAGACATGCTGTTGCTACAAGAGAGGATGTTGGTACGCCAAAAGCCCTGTGTTTGAAGAAGCATTTCTCAGCTATTTTCCCAGAGTGTCATGTAGACGCGAAAGTGCTATTATACGATTCATCATCTGAGCATGAAATTCTTTCTGGGAATCCTGACTTTGTCTTGGATTGCATCGATAACATTGATACCAAGGTTCTTGCAATTCTTTCAGTTGGTTTTGCATTGTTCTATACTCTCATGTATTTGAACTCCTGATTTGTAACTCCAGGTTTAATTATAAGGCACCCTTTTACCTGCTATGTATCTTCAATATAGGATAGTATATAGTAGACTATGTTCTCTTTGGGAATACAGTAGGTGGTGGAAATTCGGATTTTGAATTCCAAGGATGTGAAATCCTGACGGTCGTAATATAATCCATGTTTATTTTGGGAATCGGGAGTTTGAGTATGGTGGGATAGAACTTTATGTTAAATCAATGGGTAATAATTGATGGTTTTATATTATTATACTCTATCTGTCCCGGAGAGCCCTTCACACTTCCTACATTTGTTCGTCCCATAATAAAAGGAACAACTCCTTTATCCATAACCTCAAAAGTTACTTAAATTTCAAATTTGACACTCTCACCCCTAACACACATACCATTACTTTATACTTTTTTTATTACCTAAAAATACTAAAATACCTCTCCAGTGTCAACATAGTTGTAAAAAAGAACAACTTCTCTTAAACAATGTTAAACAGTAAACGTGAAGGGTTCTCTAGGATGGAGGAAGTATTATTTGTTTGTTATTAAAGTGGGGTGATAATTTTTTTTTTAAGTAGGTTTGAGTGAAGTAGGATGATGTATTGAATAGGTTTACTTTATAGGTACTTTTAGGATTAAATTTCGAAATCCGGATGTTAAAATCCTAAATAAGTTATAAAGGGAGATGTTATATCTCGCATCTGGACGTGTACGTCCCAAAGAGAACAGAGCTAAGGTGATTTCCTTTTCAATGTTCTTGGATGGTAGCGTTATCTTGAATGAGACCGGGCAGCTAGTTGTGTGATTAAATTTTCACATGTCTGAGCTTCTGTATCTAATGGATTAGTTTGTCTCTATTTGTTATCACACTTGCATTTCATTATATGATTCATGTATTTAAAGTTCATTACTCGTTGGAAATATTGAGCACTAGACTATTATTGATGGCATAAAAATTGCTGAGAAGAAGTACATTTGTTATAAAAAGAAATTTGTATTCCACTCGTGGCTTTGCTCTTCGATGATGTTTTGTTTTGCACTTGTACTAGAAGTGCCTTAAAAAACAACATAGGCCTTTTGTTTCTCAAAATCATAATCCAGGTGTCTGAGCAATTATTTATCATATTTGGTCAATTTGAAACATCTCCAATCATGTAATACAGGTGGCTCTTCTTGCTGCATGTGTGCGAAGGGGATTGAAAGTTCTATCTGCCACTGGAGCTGGGGCAAGAGCTGATCCAACTAGAATACGTGTAGCTGACTTGAGAGAATCAAGCAATGATCCACTATCTCGTTCTGTAATTTGTTGATCACTTTATTACATATTATATTTGTGATCTCATGAATTCTTAAATGGCATTTAACATTGTTATTAAAACATTTCATATTTTGGTGATACGTCTTGGTCCAACATTATGCTGACCTGGATCTTTCATTGACTAAACTCTTTTGCTAGTGTTTATTTTCTTCATCTTTGATTTTCTTCATTTTCCATGCTGATGCTGAAGACTTTATTGATATAACATTTCTTTAATTTGGCCATTTTTACTCTTTAAGTCATCACCACATCATTTGTCAGGTCAGACACCGTTTAAGGAAGGATTATGGCATTGAAGGTGGTTTTCCTGTGGTGTTCTCATTGGAGAAACCCAAGGTGAAACTGCTTCCGTTCAAAGGAGTAGGACCAAGGGGAGAGGAAGAAAATCCTTCAGACTATCAAGTAAGCATTTTATTTTTATTTTTATGTGTTAAATGTGTCTGTGAGCCTTTCCTTTTCCAGTTATAGTTAGCTGAATTCAAAACATTTATATTCTTTATCAAACAGATATCTGTTACTCCAAAAAATGAACCTCTATTGCAAAATCTAATACAAAAGGACATCCTTTGTTGTCTTCAACCTTTTCAATTGTTGTTTTTTAGTGTTTTTAATATAGCACTTTAACCAGTTGATAATATCAGATTGTTCCTGGCTTTCGAGTTCGCATCATTCCGGTCCTAGGAACCATACCAGCAATATTTGGACAAGTCATGGCTTCATATGTTGTAACTCAACTGGCAGGATTGCATGTTCCTATGGAACCAGTTGTTAATTTTGACATGGATCATTACCGTATCCTCCATCAGCGCCTAATCGAGCATGAGGAGTTGCAATACGGCACAGCGGAGCGAGTTCTGGTACTCACTTCTGCATTATACGTACCATAATTTTAAGATTTTTGCTTTTGCTTCTGAATTTGCTATTTTAAGATTTCTTAAGTTTGACTTGGTTACTGTGTTTTTTAGATAGGAGAATGACATTCCATGCCTATATCCAGAGATAGGTTCCTTAGTGTTGTAGAATTGGTGACCATTATAAAAAAGTGAAAAAAAAATTTATATTTGTTGCTATCTTTCAATTTTTCTTGAACCAGGTAGGACAGAATTTTATTGCCAATAAGAAATGAGAAGTCAATCAACAAAAAAATGAAAATAAAAAATGAAAGTTGGTTCTTACGAATGAAAGTAAATGTACTTTTTTTTTTTGATTAAATTATGAAAACTGAAGTTATAGGTTGTAACAGCCAGCCCTAGATTCCTAAAAATTAGGGGTAAATTATAATAGACAACAATAAAAGCAGGAAAGGATTTAGATCGATTGTTTAATAATGGGTCAAACCTACCAAAATTAACCCACTCCCAAGCAATCATGAATCTAGATCTTCCTCTGAAGATAAATGCATCCCTATTTAGGGGATTGAATAGGAGGAATTTCGGTCACCCTCCCATTCAAACTCGCCTCCCACAACTATAAATACCAGCCCTTCAACCCTCACTTTCACAATCAAATCTCACCCAAGAATCACGGTTGGAAAAATAGCCCCTAAAGCTTAAAGGAGGATACAATTTACAAGTGTTTCCAAAAGTACTTGAATATGTTTACATACAAGCAAATGAATATTGAATTGTGAAAGTTCTTCCGAGATAAAAAATTATTCATCTTACAAATACTTTTTACAAGTATTTGAGATATGAAAATTAAACATTATGCAAGTTCTATTTAAAGGTGCTTGAGACATGAAAAATTAGACTTTACAAGTGCTTTTTAACACTTGAGACGTGCCAAGGCCCTAGATGTGCCGGGATTGAGAAAGATCCTCGGGGAGTATCCGCAGTGCCAGAAGGAATTTGAATTGACCATCATATAAAAGAGACATAAAATGACCATGGAATGATGAAATTTGAGACATGAAAAGTATTTATAGCATTATTTGATTTGTGATATTATTTTTATGATATGAATCAAAGTGATTTGCTTTGTGTTTAAGTTTATGTATAAATTCTCTTCACTAAGCTTTATGTGCTTACCCTCAAACTTAAATATTTTTTTCAGATTGAAGAGGAGGCGGTTATTTGGGAGGGAGGGCGAAAATAAAATTTGATTTTATTTACTTTATGCAAGAATTAGGACATATCATCCTTAAGCATTTACGATTGTTAAGTTTTAATTAATTTTATGCTTCTACTATTTATTAGACTTAAAGTCCATATTTAAGAAAGTATTTTTCTTAAAAATTTAGGACTTTACACAGGTCCTGTTTAAAAATGAAATTAATAAGACATTTTGGGTCTAAAGGAACTCATCCTCTTATTGAATGTTTATCCCCCCCCCCCCCCCCCCCCCCCCCAACTCCAACCCTCCTGCCGGTTGTTTTCTCTTGCTTGAATGTGACGCTGAGGAACAGGGAATCCCAAAAAAATTGCTTGAGAAAGTTTTTTTGAAAAATCCATTTGGGATAAAATGACTAATTCACTGTGACTGACTTGACCAATAATAAGTTAACTCTTATGAATTGCTAAATAATTCATACAGTAATGCAGGTCAATTATTTTGTTACTTTTGTAGGTGGATGTTGAGGAGGTTATGTATATAGCCAAAGAGTTGTGGCATGGCCGAAGTGCTCTTGACCAATCACCTAAAGATGTTGGACGTGGAATGTGGCGTTCAGTCACTGAATTAATGCTTATCAGGTATTGATGTTTCTGAAAAATTTAGTAACGAAGGAAAACTTTCTTAAAGGCATATCTTGAAAGAGGCATATCTTAAGGAATTGTTGTCATATTTTGTCACGTGTGCAAATGGGTTCATGGCTCTTTTGATGGCTGAAGGCCTAGAGAAAGAATGTGCTCTGTCCTATTTTCCACATTTTATATATAATAATCAATTAGTGTTGCAATATATTAATGGTATGCTAATTATAATCTAATTTATGGGAAGGCGGATGGAAGCTGAAGGTAGATGATCTCTTTGAGTACGAATCTTTTCTGTGCTTGGTTAAAGAAATTTATTTCCATGAAACTTGCTTCCTTTTGCCTCAAGGACCAATAAGTGCGGCTTCCCTAAGGTTATTCACATGGTTAAAAATTCATTTTATTTAAATTTGCTCAGACCTGCTATGCAGATTCCGTCTACTCCCTTGTTTCAACTTATGTGTGTAAAAGAGTCTATATGTACATATGCTAATAATGATACAGAGCCAGATGTTTTTTGTTCTAGTGGAGCCAAATTCAACACAAAGTAATGTAAAAAAATTAAAGGTAAACTGATGCAAATTACTATTAATTTGTATTGAGTATGTCACCATAAGAAAATCAAATATTTGTTTCTTACTGTACATACTGATTATAACATTTGTCGATTCACCATATATTTTTATATTTTTAAACATTGTATTCTATATTTGTGTTTGGGTGAAATGGAACAGAAAACACCCCAAAACTGAGTTGATCGTTGACACGACCCACCTTATCAAATAATATTAACATAAGCATCATCATTATAAAAATTTGCACAATTATTATTATTTTTTTCCATAATATATTTTTAACCAACCATCATACCAGTTCAATATACGTAATTGGTTTGACAACACTTCAGACCATCCAAACTTGTCACAATACTTATTATATTACATAACAAAACATCAGCGGAAACAAAATAAATTCACGGCCTAGGACAACATGTCGTCATCTATGTACATCCGCTCAAAACCCTGTAGGAGCTCCACAGCTTGCACAGTCACATCATAAAACTCAATCATCAACAGACTCACCTACAATGCATAAACTAGTGAGACAAAAATCTCAGTAAGTAGAAATCATGCATGTCAGTGCATGAAAATACATTTAGTTCTCTATCGCCTATTTCCTAATTCTTCTAGTTGGTACCTTTTATTTTGAAACTGTTCACGTTGCGGGATCCCCACGACACACTTATGATATGCACCCAAATGAGCTCAATAGACACACTTAGTGTCGGATCGATTCCGATCCCTGAATATAATGCCGGGAACGATTTTTTTCGAACCCTGACAAAGTGTTGGGGACGATTTTTTCGAACCCTGACAAAGATGCATATATAGTGGCCGCACACCATTAGTATCTTATTAATTTTAGGGAAGACACTTTCCATGATTATGCATGGTATGCAACTATGACAATTAAATATGCATTATAAACCATTTACGACATCAATATCTACATTTAATCACAAAGAAATCAACAACTTAACTTCAATTCACACAAATCCACTTCTGGAACAACAATTCCACCTTGGATCACACGATCCCTTCTTAGAATAACAACTTCATCTTGAATCATACAGATCCTTATGACCAATATCTTCTCGAATCATACAAATATACTTTCAACAGTTTTCAATCACACAGATCTATATAGGACAATAATATTATTTCAAATCACATAAATTCACAACTTGTATAACCAATTAACCCCAAATAAGTCATATCACAATTATCATATATTAATCACAAATAATCCATAACATAGTTATCACATATTAATCATAAATAGTTCACAAACAACATGTTTATGCATTGTAGTTGGACTTCTACTTACCTGGATTCCGACAGTAAGAATACTGTAGACCTTGTGAAGCACTACAACTAATCTCTTCTTTCCCGTTCCGGCACAAACTCTTTTCTCTATTTTCTTTTTTTTTCTAAACCCTCACGACTTCTTCTGCTTTTCCCAATTAGTAAATGAGGTTGATAACCTCAATATAAAGGAAGAGGTAATGGTGGTAGGCGGTGTTAATCAACCGACCCACTTACTATTTTTGGTAAGTTTTTTTTAAAGCCACGTGTATGTGGTTTCCACCACAAAAATTAGTTACAAAAATAGGATGGTTAATCAATCCACGTTTACTGCTTCGAAGCTAAGTTTCAATTTTTTTTAAATAATAATAATAATATTATTATTATTATCCATTACAAATATACGTGCAATACTTAATAACTAAGATATAATACATTTACAAATTAATACACATACGAGTACACTTTCTTACCACTATTGTTATTACGAGAACACGTGTGATACTTAATAATTAAGAAATAATATATTTATACACATAAGACAGTTTAATTATATATTCAAATTAATGCACGTAAATATTTATGCACACATATATTCACATTATCACAATTTCTGTCACAGATGTCTCAAATAAGATGTAAAGATAAATAAAATGTAGAAATAATTATCACATAATTATAAAATGCACATAACACAAATTAAATTATATTGGCAAATGAGTAGTGAGAAGCTCTGATATCACATCCTTCTCACCTTATAAAAATTTCGTCCTCGAAATTTACTTACCTGAAGAGGTCTGGATATTTTGCCATCATCTCATCTTCTCTTTCCCAAGTAGCCTCCTCAACTAGTTGGTTCCTCCATAATACCTTTACTAATGATATTTCTTTATTTCTGAGCTTCTTCACTTCTCGCCACAAGATCTCAACTGGTACTTCCTAATAACTCAAATCTTCTTTCAACTCAACTGGTTCCTGACTGAGAACATGAGGTGGATTTGGAACATACTTCCTCAACACAGACACATGAAACACATCATGTACTCTATACATCGATACTGGTAACTCCAACTTATAGGCAACGCTGTCAACTCTCTCAATAATAGTGAACGGACTAACATATCTTGGACTGAGTTTCCCTTTCCTTCCAAACCGCATTATCCCCTTCATTGGAGATACTTTCAAGAATACCTGATCACCCACTTCAAATTCCAATTCTCTCATCCGTTTGTCTGAATAACTCTTCTGCCGATCTTGAGCAACTTTCATCTTCTCTTGTACACGGGTAACAACTTCTGACATTTCACGAATCAAGTTTGGACCCAAAAGTTTCCTTTCTCCAACTTCATCCCAATGTACTGGAGATCTACACTTCCTCCTGTACAATGCTTCATATGGAGCCATCTCGATAGTAGACTGATAACTGTTGTACGAGAATTCTATCAAAGACAAAAATTTACTCTACTGACCTTGAAAATCCAACACACATGTTCTGAGCATGTCCTCCAAAATCTGTATTGTACGCTCTGATTGACCATCTGTCTATGGATGAAATGTTGTGCTGAAAGATAACTGTGTCCCCAACGCCTTATGTAAACTCTTCCAGAAAGCAGACAAAAATCTTGTGTCCATATCTGACACAATAGTAATTGGTACTACATGGAGTCTGACAATCTCTTGGATATATAGTTGCGCGTAGCGATCCATGGAATACATAGAACAAATAGGAAGAAAATGAGCGGACTTAGTCAATCGATCCACAATAACCCAAATAGCATCATGACCTTTTACTGTCTTTGGTAAGCCGGTGACAAAATCCATAGTGATATTCTCCCACTTCCACTCTGGAATAAATAGAGGTTGTAAAGTTCCTGCTGGTCTCTGATGCTCGGCTTTGACTTGCTGACAAGTCAAACATTGCTCCACATATTGAGCGACATCTCTCTTCATCCTTGACCATCAATAATGTGACTTTAAATCTCTATACATCTTAGTAACTCCTTGATGTACAGAGTACGGTGTCGAATGAGCTTCTGCCATCACTTTTTTCTGAATGTCATCCACTTCAGGTAGATATAATCGACCTCTATAACAAATCACACCATCTTCTCTTAATTGGAAGTCAGAAAACTTTCCAGAGCTTATATCATTCTTTATGATGTCAAACAACTTATCCTTCTGTTGGCCCTGTCGAATCTTATCCATCAAGGTTGGTCGAAGTGTCAAAGCTGCCATCTTTGCTTCCAATGATCCTTCCTGAATGATCACCACACCCATTCTTTGCAAATCAAGCAACTCTGGTTTCTGATTTATGGTCATAGCAGTTACACTCTGTATTGCCTTTGGCTCAATACATCAGCAGCCACATTGACTTTTCCCGGATGATAATTGATAACACAGTCGTAATCCTTCACCAATTCCAACCATCTTTGCCTCATATTCAACTCTTTCTGAGTGAAAAAGTACTTCAAACTTTTATGATCAATATAGATTTCACAACGTTCCCCATACAGATAATGCCTCCAAATCTTGAGTCCAAACACCACTGCGGCTAACTCTAAATCATGAGTTGGGTAATTCTTCTCATACTCCCTTAATTGTCTGGATGTATACGCTATCACTTTCCCATTCTGCATCAATACACACCCAAGACCATTCTTCGAAGCATCACTGTAAACCTTGAAGTTTTCTGTCTCCGTAGGAATAGTTAAGGTAGGTGCTGATGTCAACCGTCTCTTCAATTCTTGAAAACTTTGTTCACATGCCTCCGTCCATGTGAACTTCACATTCTTCCTGGTCAACTGTGTTAATGGTGAAGCAATCTTAGAAAATCCTTCAACAAATCTTCGATAATATCCCGCCAACGAACCTCAGTGGGATTTGAGGGTTCTGGCCAATCATGGATTGCTTTTACTTTACCTGGATCCACTGAAATTCCTTCTCCCGATACCACATGTTCCAAGAATACAACTCGGTCTAACCAAAACTTACACTTCTTGAACTTCGCATACAACTGCTTCTCCTTCAGAATCTCTAACACATTTTTCAAGTGTAGAGCATGATCCTCCTTATTCTTAGAGTAAATCAAAATATCATCGATAAACACAATCACAAACTTATCGAGGAATTCCTGAAATATTCTATTAATCAAATCCATAAATGCTGCTGGAGAATTTGTCAAACCGAACGGCATCACTAAGAATTCATAGTGCCCGTACCTTGTATTGAATGCAGTCTTTGGAATATCCTTCTCCTTAATCTTTAACTGATGATACCCCGAACGCAAATCAATCTTTGAAAAGATGGATGCACCTTGTAGTTGATCAAACAGATCATCAATGCTAGGCAATGGATACTTATTCTTGATGGTAGCTTTGTTGAGCTCCCGGTAATCGATGCACATCCTCAATGTGCCATCCTTCTTACGAACGAAAAGAACTGGTGCTCGCCAGGGTGAGAAACTAGGTTTGATGAATCCTTTATCTAGCAATTCTTGTAACTCTATCTTCAATTCTTTCAGTTCAGCTGGTGCCATCCTGTATGGCGCTTTAGATATAGGAGTCGTTCCTGGTTGTAGCTCAATAACAAACTCTATTTCCCGGTCTGGTGAAAAACCTGGAAGATCATCTGGAAATACCTCCAGGTATTCCCGAACTACTGGTACATCACCGAGAACTGGACATTGCTGCCCCTCAGCATTCATTACGCTCACCAGATACCCCTCACAACCACTTTCCAACAACCGCTGTGCTTTTGCTGCTGATATAACAGGAAATCTAAAATTCTTCTTGATCCCAACAAAAGTGAATGGTTCTCCACCCAATTGCTGAAAAATGATACTCTTTTTCTGACAATCTTTTGTAGCACCGTACTTTGACAGCCAATCCATACCCAATATGATATCATAATCATTCATATTTAACACAATTAAATTAGTAAGGAGTTGTCTTCCTTCAATATGAATAACACAATCTTGCAGAAGTTGATTAGTTTGCTTTGACTTACCAGAAGGTATCATCACCTCATAATTAGCTTTTATCAAGTTAGATGTTCCACCCAACTTCCTCACATACTCAGTGGATACAAATGAATGTGTTGCTCCAGAATCAAATAGCACATGTAGAAGTGCCAAAAATAGAGAACTTACCCGTGACAACTGAGGGATTTGCATCAGCCTCCTCCCGCGTCAAAGTGTACACCTTTGCTGGAGCTCTTCCTTGCTGTCCTTTCCTCCCTTGCTTAGGACATGTAGTACTCACATGCCCTTTCTCTCCGCATGTATAACAGATTCTCAAAGGAATACGACACTCCCCACCATGTGGCTTAGCACAATTAGGACATATAAGTAGTGGCGGCGACGGTGGCACCTTACCCTGATCGAACTTGGGACTCTTATTTGGTTCTCCTTGTCTCTGTCCTTGCTCCACTCGAACATTAGGTTTCGGCCTCTGAAATGGCATCGGTCTTTTATTATCTCTCCCAAACTGCTGCACTGGTTTTTGTTGAAATTGGCATCTGATAGCCTGCGCTTGTCTAATTCTCATCTCCGCTTGTTCAGCAATCTGGGCCCTTTCTGCAACTTGTGAGTATGTTGCTCCATGCAATCACGTCATACTCACATCTCTGAAAAGTTCAGGCCTTAAGCCTTCCACGAACCTCTCCACTTTCAGTGCCTCCGTACTTACCATGTGTTCTGCAAACCTTGACAACTGCTCAAATTTTCTAAGGTAATCTGTAATTGACATGCCACCCTGTTTCAATTGTATGAACTCGTTCATCTTCATTGCTCTCACTGGTGCCGTAAAGTACTTGTTTCTGAAAAGCTCTTTAAACCTTTCCCATGTCATAGTCGTGACATCCTCGATACTTTTAATTGTATTCCACCAGTGGCCTGCACTTCCTCGTAACATGAAAGAAGCACACAACACTCTGTCCTCATCTGGAATTCTACTATACTGAAACATATTTTCCACTGTGCATAATCAATTCTCTGCATCTGTGGGGTCTGCTGCATCCTCAAATATTGGAGGGCTCAACTTTCGAAACCTCTCACAAACCATTTCCACACGTTTTACTTGACGTCTATCCTGATTAGCATTACCCTCTGGTTGCCCGCCCACATTTCTATGCTGAATCAATTGTTGTATCTGTTGGGACTGGCGCTCTACCATTTCCATCAGTCGAGTAATCACCCCATCACGATTTCCTTCAGTAGGTGCTGCTTGCTCAGCAGTCCTTTCCCTTCAGAAGTTTCACCTATAATCCTTTCCATTTTGTCTACCAACTACAAGTCCTACACCACATGGCCAATATAATTTATAAAACACATAACAACACAGATTGAAAATAACACTTACACGCAAGGCTGTGCTCCAAGGATTGAGCTCATGTACATAGATAGTCTGCAGGACCCAAACCGTGTTCTGATACCACTCTGACATGACCCACCTTACATAATTTATAATTCAAATAATATTAACATAAACATCATCATTATAAAAATTTGCACAATTATTTTTTTTTCCATAATATATTTTTAACCAACCATCACACCAGTTCAATATACGTAACTGGTTTGATAACACTTCAGACCATCCAAACTTGTCACAATACTTATTATATTACATAACAAAACATCAGCGGAAACAAAATAAACCCACGGCCTAGCTCAACAGGTCGTCATCTATGTACATCCGCTCAAAACCCTGTAGGAGCTCCGCAGCTTGCACAGTCACATCATAAAACTCAATCATCAACAAACACACCTACAATGCATAAACTAGTGAGACAAAAATCTCAGTAAGTAGAAATCATGCATGTTAGTGCATGAAAATACATTTAGGTCTCTATCGCCTATTTCCTAATTCTTCTAGTTGGTACCTTTTATTTTGAAACTGTTCACGTTGCGTGATCCCTACGACACACTTATGATATGCATCCCAAATGAGCTCAATAAACACACATAGTGTCGGATCGATTACGATCCCTGAATATAATACTGGAAATGATTTTTTCCGAACCCGGGCAAAGTGTTGGGGACGATTTTTCCGAACCCTGACAGAGATGCATATATAGTGGCCGCACACACCATTAGTATTTTATTAATTTTAGGGAAGACACTTTCCATGATTATGCATGGTATGCAACCAGGACAAGTAAATATGCATCATAAACCATTTACGACATCAATATCAACATTTAATCACAAAGAAAACAACAACTTAACTTCAATTCACACAAATCCACTTTTGGAACAACAACTCCACCTTGGATCACACGATCCCTTCTTAGAATAACAACTTCATCTTGGATCACACAGATCCTTATAACCAATATCTTCTCGAATCATACAAATATACTTTCAACAGTTTCCAATTACACAGATCTATATAGGACAATAATATTATTTCAAATCACATAAATCCACAGCTTGTATAACAAATTAACCCCAGATAATTCATAACGTAATTAAACTAATCACAAATAAGTCATAGCACAATTATCATATATTAATCACAAATAATCCATAACATAGTTATCACATATTAATCACAAATAATTCACAAACAACATGTTTATGCATTGTAGTTGGACTTCTACTTACCTGGATTCCGACAGTAAGAATACTATAGATCTCGTGAAGCACTACAACTAATCTCTTCTTTCCCGTTCCGACACACTCTTTTCTCTATTTTTTTTCTAAACCCTCACGACTTCTTCTGCTTTTCCCAATTAGTAAATGAGGTTGATAACCTCAATATAAAGGAAGAGGTAATGGTGGTAGGCGGTGTTAATCAACCGACCCACTTACTATTTTTGGTAAGTTTTTTTTAAAACCACGTGTATGTGGTTTCCACCACAAAAATTAGTTACAAAAATAGGGTGGTTAATCAATCCACGTTTGCTGCTTCGAAGCTAAGTTTCAATTTTTTTAAAATATTATTATTATTATTATCCATTACAAATATACGTGCAATACTTAATAACTAAGATATAATACATTTACAAATTAATACACATACGTGTACGCTTTCTTACCACTATTGTTATTACGAGAACACGTGTGATACTTAATAATTAAGAAATAATATATTTATACACATAAGACAGTTTAATTATATATTCAAATTAATGCACGCAAATATTTATGCACACATATATTCATATATTATCACAATTTCTGTCACTGATGTCTCAAATAAGATGTAAAGATAAATAAAATGTAGAAATAATTATCACATAATTATAAAATGCACATAACACAAATTAAATTATATTGGCAAATGAATAGTGAGAAGCTCGGATATCACAATCGAATATGAAAAACTGTCAAGAGATGAAAATTCCATCTAACTTTTTTTTTGGTTCCGAACTTGTACTTTTACTAAAAAACATTATTAAAAAACTTGCTTTGTATCGGTTTTGAAAATTTCAAATGAATTCAATGATTACGTAGCACATTTAGTCGATCTGTGGATTCTACTGTTATAAACTTTATAGCTGTTAAGTTCTCTCACATGTCATGCATAAAGTAAACACAGTTTCGTTTTGTAAATGTTTTCGATGTTAATAAATCATTGTTCTTGAATGATCAATCGTTTCAGATGGGATCGATCTAAACCTGCTTCTGTGTCAAATCTCATCCTCCTTAAATTTAAAGAGGTACGCACTTGGTTTACTCAATTCCATTTTGAGAAATTTAAATGCTAACTATATGCCAAAAGTCTCTATTTTACATGCAATAAAAAGTGAAGAAGAGGATTTTAAGCATTCCATTGTTAAATTAAATAGAGGATGAACAATGACTTTCAATCCCTGAGGTTTTGGTATTGTTTAAATTTAAAATCTGGAGTTAAATTAAATCTGGATATTCCTGTCGATTTTAGAGATGTTTATGCTAAAACTTGAAGTCTCACCTGCAAGGGATCTATTGCCTCGGAGATAGATTATTTTTTCTGTGTTATAAAGAAATAAGGCTGTGTCGATTGAGGCATTTGTATTTAGGATATTTTAATTTGTGGATGTGGAATCCATTCAAATTAGAGCAGACTTGAAATCCATAAATGATACTCCCTCCGTCCCAAATTCATCTTCACGTTTACTGTAGATATGAAGTTTAAGAAAAGTCACTTTTTGACTTACTTTTGGGGGTAGTATGATATTTTCGGGTAATAAATAAATAATAAAGTAAGTTATGCGTGTTAAAAAAACGATGACAAATTTGAAATTAAAGTAAGAGAGATATTAATAGTTATTTTTTCCTTTTATGGAAGTGTGAAGTTGAATTTGGGACAGACAAAAACGGAAAGTGTGAAGTTGGAAGTTGGGACGGAGGGAGAATAATAGTAATAAAAAAAGGTTCAAAAATAGAGTGGCAGATCTCAAATCCATTTTATGAATTCTTTCAGCCAGACAGAGCTCATACTGTTATGTTTCAAATTCATTTTCAAGTCCTTCAATCGTTAGAGGTTGTTCAATATGTAGAGGGCATAATTAGAGATTTGAGTTGTGTTCTATAGGCATGCCCCTACATTGTACACTTAGACAAGGGATGTCGTCCTTAGTCCCTACTATGTTGTATTTTCTAGTAGGATTCTTTTTAACAGAGAGAAAACTTGAGGTTTGGTCTACTTCATGAAACCCTATTATATTTTGAAATTACAAATATCCCTATGTACTGCGAGCACCCTCTGAGGTTTGTTTTTTTCCAGAAAAAGAATAATCCCTCCCCAACAGCTGTGGTTTGTAAGAGAAGTGGTTTTTTTTTTTAAAAAAAAAACGAAACCCTTAAATCGATATTCCATTGAAACACTGACACTTTTCATCTAGGCTGATGAACATGAATCGAGATCACTGGAAGATATTCAAGAAGAAGAGCCGGAATATTACGCGAGAGTGACATCCGTGCTGAGACGTGCTGAATTAGACTTCGGTTTGTGACATCCTGGAACAATATTGAATTCAACATGTGGGAGGAGAGTGGTTGGCAGCTATGCTAAACATGTCTGAGAATTGAACTGCAGAGTTTGAGGTATCAAGTTGAATGTTGTGCTCTATGGAAGTTGAACTCGTCAATGATCAGCACAAAAGAATGTATAAGATCAACTGTGTTGTTCCAGATGTATGACTAAGATTTTGATGAAAATTTACAATATCTATTCTTCTGAATCTTATCCACGCTACATTTTTTCAACTATGGTAAAATTATGAACTTAAAAAAAAAATCATATTACAAAAGTGTTTTTGATGTACGACTAAGTGTACTTTTTTTCTTTGAGTAACATTTGTGTGATATCATCTCACTATTGCCTATGTTTTTTAAATTAGTTACTCTCTCTGGACATCAATAAAATATCCATTTGTTTTTGTACGTCAATTAAGAAGTATTAAAAATTTTATATACGGTAGGGAGTTGTATTAGTTGTGAGTGGTGTGTTATGTATGAGTTGGTATATCACTTATTTCATATTTTCAATTCAATTCATTGTTATATATTAAATTGCAAAAATAAGAAGTTGTGATAGAATTGAAGATATTAAATAGATTGTGTATTGAATTGACAAAAATAAAAAATCGTGATAGTATTAGAAATATTAAACAGGTCGTGTATTGAATTGATAAAAATAAAAAGACGTGATAGATTTAAAAATTTCTAATTACGTGGTGAAATTTTTAAGAATTTATCATCATCATTTTATTAAAGATGTTATCACTTTTTATTTATAATAACATGAATTGTTTATGATATTGTTCACTGGATCGTTATCTATTAATCGACATCACTTTTTATTAAAATGTTATTACTTATTATTTGCCTTGTAGAACTCATTATGTGAGAACAAATGTTTGCCCTTCTCTTTTCGAATTAATTTTCTTTCTCTAAAATATTGGAGAAATTGAAGACAGAGCAAGTTTAGAAAAATTTAAGTATCTCAATTTGACGGATAACTCTTTAAACGTCTGAATTTGCATAAAAAGTCTTTGACTCGGTTGTTAATTCGATTAATCATATATATAAATCGACCCAATTATAAAAGATTTGTGAAAATATTATTCGATTTTTTACTCATTTGTTTGGTTATAAATATTAATGACTTAGTTAAATACAAATATGTGACTCAATTATAAGTTGAAAATGTGAATCGGTTGTCGGGTTCGACTCAATTGTAGTTGAAATTGTAGGTCTGGTGTGGGGTATGATCCAGATGAACAGCGGGTGTGACTCAATTTATAATTTAAATAAATGCTTGATTATATGTATTTATGACCTTTTGTTAGTTGAGTCAATATTTAAAGGTCAGTTGGGAGGACTGAAATTGAGTCAATAGTCGAGTTTTGTGAATAAGTCAGTAAATGTGGGTTAGTTATAAATTTTAAACCAAGTTAAGGAAATTTTGATAATTTCGAGCATTTAAAGACCTAGCACTTGTGACATAAAAGAATTTGGCAAACACTTCACTGATTTCACTGAATTTTTTTGTTAAACATTTTCATTGATTTCATTCCATAAGGCGAATCCTTCATCCATTTAATCCAATCCAATAATTTATTGCTAAAAATCCCCTAATTATTATTAGCGGATCCATATCTGATTTTGTTACAAGCTACTTTTTCATTTTAAAATTGTTTTTTTAATATTTTTGTTTACTCACAGATATATTCTATATTATATTATTATGTGATACAAACACCTCAAGTAATTACTAATAACTACATAATTATATTATAATATACGATTATTATCCGTACTAATAAACACATGTTCAAAATAGAGAAGAGGAGAGTAATATCCTCAAAATTTCCCTATAATTACTACACACAAACAATTTTTTTATGAATAAATTGCATTTCACCAATTTTCAATTCTCATTCATAAATAATTTTGCACATTGGTTCATAACCCTAGTTTCATCTTGTTTCCTATTTAACATTAAGATTCAAAGTAAAATAGATGGTGGGAGTACAAGATTATAAATTAATATTTTTTTATATTAATTTATGCCATACATATTATTATTATTATTAAATTTTTGTTTAATTTTTAAATTATAAATTAATACTATGTTAAAATATAAGATTATAAATTAATGTCATTTTTTATACTATATATAATGTCTATCTATCTAAATTTATTTATACTATATATAATAACACATAATGTCTTACTTATGAATGGCAGATTCGATGGTCTGCCACAGTTCAGTGTTTCGACCATAACTATCTCCATAGACCTCTAATTAATGCGCTGTTGGTGGCATTGGAAAGCCAACTCAATTGCCTTTCTATCCATATATTAATGACCTTCTTAATCAAAAAATGTAGAGTTATGGCCGTTACAAGTCTGTTCAACTTTTGGTTTAGTAACTTTTAATCTTCATTTATGTTGGAAGTTTAAAGGTTGTTTCATTTATTGAGTCTCTTTACTTTTTCTCCTGTAAATATATGATTTATTGGAGAGTTAGGGGAGATTATGAAGATTATAAAATTATGAGTATTGTATCAAGATCATTGAGAATGAAGTTCTCATTTTCTTGTTGATCCTAACTTGGAAGTCGAATTTTCCATCCTATATTCTTTCTTCTCTTTTCCTTGTTATCTCCCCTCATCATTTAGTATTCAGATCCAGCGTACGCTTTTGGTATTCTCATCCTTTGGCTAGGGCAGCAAGGAGAGGTAGAGGCGGGCGTAGTAGAGAAAACATAAAAAATCTCGAAGATGAACGAGATGCGGTAATTCAGGCACTTCAGAAGCAAGTTAAGGAGTTAGCCATACGTCTTGATTGTCGGGAAGCCAGAAGCGAACGTAGTTTAGGCCATGGTGATTCCAGCGATGAATCAGAGTATGCGGGTCCTTTCAAGCAAGTTGAAGAGTTAAACATACGTCTTGATCGTCGGGAAGCTAGAAACGAACGTAGTTCAGGCAATGGTGATTCCAGCGATGGATCATAATATGTGGTTCCTTTCGGGAATAAAGAAGCTAACAACTTCTTTAGGTTCCATCCTACTGATTATGTAAAACCAAGTTGTTTTGCTAATCAAAAATATTATTTTGAGTGCAAAGGGTTTGGACACTTTGCTATAGATTGCCCAAATCCAGGGATAATTACTCTCGTTGAAGAAGAGTATGAAAAGAGCAAGAAGAAACAACACCAATTTATGATGAGTATGATGATGATGTTGGATTGTATACTAAAAGTCTAGCTTTTTGTATGAACAATGTTTTGACAATATTTGAAATGAGAATCATGTGATCAAACGTTTGCAATAATGTTGTTGCAAAAGTCCATTTAATTTATACTGTAGATAATGTGGTATGCGGCGTCACACGAAAGATCATATTATCGGCTTCTTATAATGTATAAACGGATGTTCACAACCGAGATAGACGAGGACTATCTATCGGTATGGTTGTAGTGTGATTTGACATTAGTCAGTCTTGACTATAAAATTGCACTAGTGCACTTTATGTGTATTGAGTAGGACCGCATTGAGATCATTCAGTTTATACTGACTATATAATAGAACTTGATCTCTGTTATTATGGATGTTCGTACTCTTAATTTCTATACAATAACCTCGACCCGTAAGTCAGTATTTATTTCTTTGATTCATCAATGAGTGAGATTCACTACAAAAAAAAGTATTTTTTAGCAACCGAATTTAGCAACGGAATTCAATCTGTTGGTAATTAGCAATGGATTAGCAACAAAAATGACAATTTTATTTTAGCAACGGAATACCAATAGATTTATTCTCTATTTTAGCAACGAAATTCAATCTGTTAGTAATTACTAACGGATTACCAATGGAATCATTATATAAATTACCAACAGAATTATTAGCAACGGATTACTAACGGAATTATTTACCAACGGAATTGATTTTTCGTTGCTAAAAATTTATCAACCACCACTTTACCAATGGATTTCGTTGCTAATCCGTTGGTAAGCCAATTTAACAATGGAATTAAGGCTTTTAGGAACAGAATATTCCATTGTTAAAAATAGTTTTTTTAGTGATTTAATAGTTAAATCAATATCTCGGTGAGTTTGGAGATGGTACTGTCTCTATGGTATGCTGTTGATTGTAGAAGAAATATGTGTCCTAACGGAATTGGTTGATGATGTCCCCGTGAGGAGCTCATAATGATTATCATGTAAACCCTGCAGGTGGATTTATTCCGACATGATAATAAGTTGAGTGGTACTACTCTCGATACAGATATTAATTAATGAAGTTGTCAGTAACTTAATTAATTAATGGAAATTGAATCTTAAACACGGGAATATTGACGGGCTCATAATAAGAAGGAGCCCATAAGGTAATTTGAGATTAGACTGGCAGTGCAATAATATTTCTTTAGTGGACTGATTTATTATTATTAGACTTAAGTATAAGTTTTGGGCTAAACTTGGATGTTTAAGCCCAATGGGAGGCCCAAAACCTAATTTCTCTTCATGGTGCCTTTTGTAGCCTATAAATAGCCAATCTCAGCAGGCCGGATAATGAGTTTCACATGCCTAAACCGTGAGCAAGCGAGATTGACTGTAGATTGAGTTCGTCTTGTAGATCGTTGCCTACACAACGTCAAGACGTGGCTTAGGAATACAACAGAATATCTGAAGGTCGTTTGTTCTTGCTGCTATTCAACCTCTATATCAAACCCTGGTGAAAGGTAATACGATTCTACTCTTATACTTCCGCTGTAGTAGAATTTCATGGAACCCTAACAGTTCACGTTAACCAAAAGATTCGAACGCCAATAATTGGTATTAGAGCGTAGGTTCTATGGCTAAAAGTGGCACGTTAGGTTAGGATTTATGTGCCGTACTTGATGTTAGGGTTTTAGAATTTATTTTCTTGATGAACACCCTAACTGTACACGACACACATGTTGTACTGCTGAACGAAGGCGATGGATTAGGGCCGGTGTCGGAAAAGTCAATGAACGACATCGGTAGACGGTGGCATGTTCGAAGACAGAGTTGGGAGTGGTGGCTATTTTCGAAGGGACTGATGGTGCAACTGGTGTGTGGGTGGAAATAACCTACGGTCGTGCATCTTATTGGGATGACAAACGACAGTGGCAGATCATCATTGACGTTGATGACCTGACTGTGGCATGAGCACTAGATGACAGTAATCGTTCGCTGCTTTCGGTGGTGCACGACAGAAGCGTTGTTGGCTTCGTGCCTAGTGCACGTGATAGTGGACGATCAGGCCAGTGTTGGATACACACCGATAGTTCCTAGCGACACATGGGTATTGCTAAGACGTAGCACGGTTGCCATACTGGCGGCACGAGGGTGCAGCACGACTGGCGCATGCGTGATGGTTGGGCAAGCCATGGCTTGGTGCGCAAGGTTCAGAGCGAGTCTGCACCAGGTTCGAGCGAGTCTACACCAAGTTCGAGTGGGTTTGCATCAGGTTCGACCGGGTCTGCATCAGGTTCAGAGAGAGTCTCCACTAGGTTCGAGCGGGTTTTCACCAGATTCAGGTCGGGTCTGCACCTTTTACCAGTCGAGTCTGCTAGTTGATGGTTGATGTTGATTGGAATCTGTTGGCATGGTCATCGGCGACATCGGCGACATCGGCATGGCAAGAAAAGCTTGGCCGCATTAGTCATGCCGGAGGAAGCTTAGCGGAAGTTGTTGGCGTTGGTCCCTCCGGCGAGCGATTAACGGCGAGTACGCTGATCGGAAGGGGTGCTCATCGATGGAGGCTGATGTATGATCATAGGCTGTCAGCTTCATATGCATGGCCGTTTCTAGCAATCAGCCACTGCTGGCATGCCCTGTAGGCATGGTCGGCATGCTTGGCTGATGAGATGGCACGACTGGGAGCGCGACGGCACAACGGGATTGCTGGATGGATGCATGTGCAAGCACATGGCGGTGCTCCAAAGAGCCAGGCTGGCGGCTATGGCTACAGCCATATGAGAAGACGGCAGAAGTTGGATGGAAGGGAAGTACTTCATTCCTTGGTCCACAAGCTATCTGACAGTGGGTTTTTTTGGCGATTGTTGACGGATGCAAGTTGAAGAGTGGCGACCGGTAGCCACTGTTGGCGATGCTGCCGGCAATGGACGGTGCAGATCGCTTTTGCTTGAGTAACAACAAGCGGTTGAGCGATGGGGCTTCCGGTGAACCACGTTATTTCGAGGGACAGATGCATGGCTGGAGCGATGCCGTCTCACGCGGTGATTTCCGGGTTGCTATGGAACCGAGTGATAGATGACTTAGGGCACAAGGACTTATGCTTCTTGCGCAAGTCATCGTTTTAATCGCTTGGAGTGTTGATCAAGTTAATCCATATTTGGTGATTTATTTCCTTATATATAACTGTCATAATTGAATTATTTGTCTATTATTGTTATATATTTGGATGCATGTGCTATTTGATTTACTTCTTTAAATAGTAGCATGCTAAGTTGCGTATTATATGTGGTATATTGTATGCATGTAAAGACCCTCTTGTTAAATAACTAAGTGGGAGAGGGATTGGTTAATAAATCCCGCGACCTCCATTATTGATTTATTATGTGATGCAAGTAAGCTTATGAGTCGGCTATATTGCCTTCCTCCCCAACGGATGAGTTTTATTTGTGGATCACTGGAATAAATTTCATAAATAATTATTGTTTGTAATGTGATGCACATAAACTTATGAGTCGGCTATAGTGCCTTCCTCCCCAACGGATGAGATTTATTTGTGGATCACTGGTACAAATTAATAATTGATAATTATAGGAAATTATTTGAGCGCGTGTGGACTTCTCCAACTGTAAGGCACACAAAATCGGGTAACGTACTTAGTATCAAATAATTGTATACACTTAGGTGCAATTAATACTCCTACGTATCTTTCCCAACGAAGTCACAACTATTAAATTGCATGGCTAAAGGACAACCGACTATTAATCATTGAGTCATAAGGTTAATTATGACATTTGGAATTAATGGGTAAAATCTTCTTTTGCGAATGTTAGGGTTTGTATACGTCCACACTAATGTGGCATGCAAATTCACGGTGCTTGAGATGTCGGTGAATTTATTTTATATTGTTTATTGAGGGAATCAATATAAAATATAAATTCGAAGTGCTTGATCGTTGTATTTATTTACTTGGTTCTCTGTATTTTTGAATGGTTTGTTTCACTTATTGTTAAATAAAAGAAAATATATTTACTGGTCCATAATTAGATGATTAATAAGAATCTTATTTTTAATTCTTACTGCTTAGGAAAATAAAATGTGTTCTCACTAAGGATGCTCTCTATTGCCTATAAAACTCTCTAGTGAAGAGGTGTGAGGTTCATATAAATATGATGGTCTCATGCGACTCTTCGGATACTTGAGAAAGATAAAAAGGCAAGAGGTCATGGTTTAACTTGATGAATGAATTGAAAATACTTAGAGTAGAAATTGAAGGGAAACCTAAGTTAATTTTATTCTCCACAATTTGCCTAGTTGTTGAGCAAGTTTCACCTAAATTACAAGAGTTTGTATGGTGGGAAACTGCTGACAAAACAAGTGGCGAAGGAAAGCCAATTTAATCAAGATGTGAACAAGGTTAGTATCTTATTCACTAGTTGTTGAAGCATGATTAGTGATGGCGTCTACTGACATGTTGTGTGTAGATACTGAAATCACAAAATGTCTGCAACTAAGTAATGTTAAGATTATTATGGACATGGGTAAAGCTACAAAAGTAGTGGCTGTTGCAGTGAGAGTTGTTTATCTATCTTATGATAGGAATAAATATTTGATTTTGAAAAATTGTCTTTATGTACATTTTTATAGAAAGAATTTGATTTCAGCTTCTATGAATTTACGGACGGATACTCTATTTCATTTAAATGACATAGTCATTATAATGAAGGATGAAGCTATAATCTATTGTGGTACGTTGGTAGACAATTTGCACACTCTTAAATCATGTTTCACTCACGATGCAACAAATAGTAATTAATAGCGCGTCTTCTAATCCTTATAAGAGAAAGGAACCTTCGGAGATAAACTAAACATACCTTTGGCATCTAAGACAAGATCATTTTACTTAAGTATGATTTGAAAGTTGATAGCCGATGGACTGTTAGGTTTATTGAAAGTGGAAACTATCAAACTAGTGAGTCTTACTTGGAAGTAAATATGATTAATTGCATTTTCAAGGCAAAGGAGTATAGAGTCATGTAAAGATATGTTGGTGACGGTTCATTCAGATTTATGTGGTCTTAAGATTATCCCAGTGAGAGGTGTTTAGGAATATTCATCACTTATTTTAACGATTATTCTAGAAACAAGATATATTTATTTAACACATTGCAAGTCAGAGTACTATGATTAATTCAAGAAGTGCATGGCTGATGTGGTGAAGCGTCATGGAAAATATATCAAGTCACTGCTATATGATCATATTGGCGAGTACTTCTTAGATAATTAGGAGCTATTTATCAGAAGTTGGGATTGAATCCCAACTTGACTACACCGGAAAAATCCCAGTTGAATAGTGTGGCGGAATAGAAGGAATAAGACTCTTATGAAAATGGTTAGATAGAAGATGAATTATTTGGAATTACTAAATTCATTTTATGGGCAAGCCCTAGAAACAACATGTCGTATGGATGTTACTCTGTTTATGGGATATCCTAGAAAAATAAAGTGTGGTCTATTAAATAGTCCAAAAGATCAGAGGTTGATTGTTAACGCGAACACTAGATTTTTGAAAAAGGACTATGTAATAAATCAAAAAATCTATGTATAAAATGTTTTAAAAGGAGTGAGAAGGAAAAACACAAAGTATAGTACCAATTGTACAAGAGGATATATCACAAGTAAAATTGCATCGCGTGTCACATCTGATATACAATTGCACGTAGTGCCTTATTGTAGTGGGAGAGTTGTTTTACAACCCGATAGATTTATATTTTGGAAAAGTCATAAGACTTAGTCCATAGTAAACATGATTAGCCCATGGATACGACGAAGCACTACAAGATCGAAATGCGGTATCTTAGTAGGTTGCAATGAATTTTGAAATAAAATCTATAAATTTTAAATCAAATCTGGGAGCTTGTACAACCATTAAATGGTGTAAAAGCCATTGGAAGTGGCCATACAAAATAAAAGAGGATCATACGGTAAGGTGAAAGCTTTTGATGCAAAGCTTATTGCGAAAAGGTATACTCAGAAAGAAGGGTTCGATTATGAGAAAACTTGATCTCCGATAGCTATGCCTAAGTCGATCCGAATTCTTTTGTCTGATGCTATTCATATCATATATGAGGTATAACAAATAGATGTCAAGACAACTTTCCTGATTGGAAGTCTTGAGGAAAACATCTATATGAAGCAACCAAAATGATTCATTGCAAAAAGCTAAGAGCATTTTGAGTGTAAGCTTAAAGTGTCTGTCGATGGGCTAAAGCAAGCTTCAAGATCATGCAACATCCATTTTGATTAGGAAATCCAATCATATGGATTTAATCAATGCTCGGATAGGTCTTGTATATTGAAAAGAGTAACGGAAATATGGTAGTATTTCTTGTATCTACGTGGATGGTATCTTGCTCAATGGAGACAATGAAAGAGTATTGTCGGGCATATTGGTATAGTTAATAAAACAGTATGAAATGAAGGACTTAAGAGAAGCAAAATATATTCTTGCGATCATGGTTACAATAATCATAAGAAAGGATGTTGTGCTTATCTCAAGTTTCGTATAAATGATACAATCCTTACTCGTTTTAGCATGTGACTTTATCTAAGGATTTGTGTCTTAAGACACAAAAGAAGATAAAATAGATAAAGACGGTTCCCTATGCTTCGGCAATAAGAAAGCTTAATCTATGGAATGCTATGCCCGAGATTGGATATATGTTTTGCTAATGGCATAGTCAGTGGGTATCAAGGTAATCCGGAACAAGAATATTGAATTGTGGTAAGACATATTTGAAGTGCCTGAGAAGGACTTAAAATTATATGTAGGCTTACCGGACAGATTCATTACTTCTTGACGGTTACATAGATTCGGTTTTACAAATCATAGGATGACAGTAAATCCACCTCAAGGTTATGTATTTAAATTGGAAAGTAGATCTATAAGATGGAGGAGTGTTATATAAAAATATATTTTGGACTCTACCATGGTAAAATGATAATATTGGAGCCTTGTGGCAGCCAAAGTATTTGTATAGTTCTAGAAACATCGTAATGGACTTAGATGTGATTCTGAGTTTGCCCAAGGTGATCACAATTTATTGTGATAAATGGTGCAGTTCCAAACTTGGAGGAATCACGAGCCCATAAGGCACTTAAACACATTGAGCACAAGTAATACCTAATACGGGAAGTCGTATGATGAGGGGAAGGTTGTTGTCACCTAGATTGCATTGGATGATAGCCTAGTAAATCCTTTTACAAAGACCTTAAGACGAAAGTTTTTGATGGTCATGTAGTGGGAGTGGTAATCAGATGTATGGCAGCAGATATGAGAGCATAGTCTTTTAGTATAAGTGGGAGATTGTTGGATTGTATACTAAAAGTCTAGCTTTTTGTATGAACAATACTTTGACTACATTTGAAATGAGAATCATGTGATCAAACGTTTACAATAATGTTGTTGCAAAAGTCCTTAATTTATACTGTAGATAATGTGGTATGCGGCGTCACACGGAAGATCATATTATCGGTTTCTTATAAAGTATAAACTGATATTTACAATCGAGATATACGGGGACTATCTACCGGTATGATTGTAGTGTGATTTGGCATTAGTCTGTCTTGACTAAAATTGCACTAGTGCACTTTGTGTGTGTTGAGCAGGACTGCGTTGAGATCGTTCGGTTTATACTGACTATATAATAGAACTTGATCTCTGTTATTATGGATGTTCATACTCTTAATCCCTATACACTAACCTCGACACGTAAGCCAGTATTTATTTCTTTTATTTATCAATGAGTTAGATTTAATAGCTAAATCAATATATTCAGTGAGTTGGGAGATGATACTGTCTCTATGGTGTGTTGTTGATTGTAGAAGGAATCTGTGTCCTAACGGAATTGGTTGATGATGTCCCCTTGAGGAGCTCATAATGATTATCATGTAAACCCTGCAGGTGGATTTATTCCGAAATAATAATAAGCTTGAGTGGTACTACTCTCGGTAAAGATATTAATTAATGGAGTTGTCAGTAACTTAATTAATTAATGGGTATTGAATCTTAAACACGGGGAGATTGACAGACTCATAATAAGAAAGAGCGCATAACTTAATTTGGGATTAGGGTGGCAGTGCAATAATATTTCTTTAGTGGACTGATTTATTATTATTGGACTTAAGTATAAGTTTTGGGCTAAACTTAGATGCTTAAGCTCAATGGAAGGCCCAAACCCTAATTTCTCCTCCTGATCCCTATTGTGGCCTATAAATAGCCAATCTTAGCAGTCCGGATAATGAGTTTCACATGCCTAAATCATGAGCAAGCGAGATTGACTGTAGATTGAGTTCGTCTTGTAAATAGTTGCCCACACAACGTCAAGACGTGGTTTAGGAATACAACAGAAGATCGAAAAGTCGTTTGTTCTTGCTGCTGTTCAACCTCTACATCAAACCCTGGTGAAAGGTAATACAATTCTACTCTTATACTTCCGCTGCAGTAGAATTGTATGGAACCCTAACGTTCACGTTAACCAAAAGATCCAAATGCCAACAGATGATATCACTTACGAGGATCAAGGAGAATCATTGGTGATATGGTGTAGCCTCGATGCAACGTATGATGCATGGCTTCGTTACGATAATTTTCACAGAAAGTGTACAACAATTGACAAGGAAGCACAAATGAGTTTTGATCTTATCAAGCAAAATATAAGATTAAAAAAGAATGCTGATAAGAATCGAAAGATGAAGGAAACTCAAAGACGAATTTGCACGCAATGGAAGCGAATGATGTGGGAACTATTCCAACACAGATGGGGTAATTTTAAAAATTTACTAGTACTGCTTGAGAGGGATTCAGACGGTGATCAATTCATGGATAGAAAGCTCTCTTAGTCTGGTTTCAAATGCAACAAACGGAGAGTAGTTTGGAATTTTCTACAAGGAGTTATGATAATTTTTTTGGAAGATGACAAATGCACCCGAAAATCTGTAAAGTTCAAGCATTTGAAGTTTTTGGAGACTTTCCAACTATCCTTTCTTGATCAAGTCATCTTATTTACTATATTAATTGTTGCAATAATATTTTTCATGGTTTTTGGCGGTCAAAGAGTGATTAAAAGTAGAGTTGCTGGTGACTCAACTACTTTCAATGTTGATGATTGTTTACTAAACCAGACAATATTTTATTAAAAGGTAAATGAAAATAAGAAAGGGGGAGGAGAGAATATAGTAAGATAGTAGTCAATAGAAGCTAAAAACAAAACGACTTTAAAGAGGCCAAAACAGGCGGCCTTGAGAGTGCAAAAGCCAAAACAAGCGGCTTCAAAAGACCAAAACAGATGGTCATGGGGAAACCAACCTAACACATATATTCCTATCTTTTTAGTGACTGGTAGGGAAAAATTCAAACAAAACCATAAACTCTTTCCAAAGAGTAGCATTAAGAACCAGCTTCTTCAAGGAAAGTTGAGTTTCAGTAAAGACTGCATTACATTCAAAACAACAAGAAGCACCATAGGAACCTTTATCATCAAGTCGGAACATGATTAAAGTACATCCCACAGAAATCATGAGATAATCCAAGAGCGAAGGCATGAAAATAGACCGTAACTAACAATTGGGTGTGGCCTAGAGCAAACAGAAAGGGCTAATCTCGGGCTTTATGATCAGCAACGGGCTTTGGATGACGAATATGGTTGCCACGCCGGAGTGAGTAGCCCTACTCCCCCTTTTTTAGCAATAAACTTTAACCCCATGTGAAATAAGCTTTAACCCCCTTTGATGATTTTTCACCACATGTTGACAATGAAGAAGTTTCAGATTCAAGGTCGAATCTTTTCCAATCGGGGGAGAAGTTGAAATTGGAGAGCGAAGATCTTCAACCTTACAAGTTATCATGGCTTCGTAAAGGTAATGAAGTTTGGTGTGATGTTATTCCTATGAATATTTATCATGTGCATCTTGGTAGACGTTGACAATTTGATAGGAAAACTCATCATTATGGTTTAAGGGCGCTTATAACATTTTGAAAGAAAAAGAAGAAGTTGGAAATAATTTGTTAGTTTTGCTGTTTGAAATAGAAGAATTGATTTGGCAAGTGTTGGACTTGCTAAATAAGAGTTTCATAAGAGAAAGCGTGAGGCCTAGTGTCATTCTTGCACTTCTAACTTCTAAGAAGGCGACTCGTGGATGATGTGTTGTGATAGCCGAGCACTTAATCAAATCACGATTAAGTATAAGTTTCCTATCCCAAGAATTGATGATATGTTCGACATATTGGTTGGTACACAAATCTTTTCCAAAATTGATTTGCGGAGTGGCTATCATCAAGTTTTTATGAGGCTTGGAGATGAGTTGAAAACAACCTTCAAGACAAGAGATGGTCTTTATGAGTGGTTGGTCATGCCATTCGGACTTTCTAATGCACTTTCTACCTTTATGCGGCTTATGAGTTATGTGTCTACGCCATTCATTGGAAAGTTTTCGGTTGTCTATTTTGTTCGCTCCTACCCGGAAGAGCATTTGAATCATCTTCGACAAGTTTTCAGTGTGATACGGGAATAAAAGTTGTATGTGAACTTGAAGAAATGTCATTTCTTTATAGATAGTCTAATCTTTTTGGGCTATGTTATTTCATCCGAAGGCATCAAGATGGATCATTGGCGATATTATCTCTTACATAAGGACCTTGTTCTCTTCTCCGATCATGGAGCTTTGAAGCACTTGAATTTATACCAGAAATTGAATCAACAGCATGGCAAATGGGTTGTGTTTTTGCAAGAATTCAACTTTGTGATCAAGCACAAATCTTATGTGATCGATCAAGTGGTGGATACTCTTAGTCAACAATACTCTTTGTTGACTACTTTTCAATTGAACATTGCAAGAAAAAATCTCTACAAGGATGATGCATTTGGCAGAATATGGGAGGAATCTTCAAAAGATCCATTCAAGCTTTTATTGATTCATGATGGTTATCTCTTCAAAGGTAACTTGTTATGTGTTCTTGATTGTTCTTTAAAGCTAACAATTATTGATGAAACACATAGTGGAGGTATTGCTGGACATTTTGGAAATGAGAAGACTCTTGCATTCATCAAAGAAACTTTCTATTGGCCACAAATGGAAAGAGATGATAATAAGTATGTTGAAAGATGTAGAACTTGCCATGGGAAAAATACAGGTTTGTACACTCTTTTGCTGTTACCCTTATATCCATGGAAAGATATAAGTATGAAATTTTTTATGGGCTGCCTCACACTCAAAGAAACAAAGATGCGGTGATGGTGGTTGTTGATCGATTCTCAAAGGTGGAGGGTGATCTTTACTTCACGAAGATCATGAGACTTCATGGAATTCCAAAAATAATCACATCTGATTGAGATTCTAAGTTCATGAGTCATTTTTTGTATATACTTTGGAAGAAGCTTGGAACTAAATTTAGTTCATCTCACCATCCAAAAACTGAAGGGCAAATTGAGGTGTTGAGTAGAAGCTCGAAAAATCTATTCAGGAGTTTTGTTAGGAAGAACCCTCGTCACTGGGATGTGATTTTGGCTCAAGTGGAGTGTGATAGTTCGTCATGCCAAAAAATGAGGCGGAATCCGTTCGAGGTTGGTCACAGAAGAAATTCTATCACTTCGATGGATTCAACTTCCATTTCTCTAACTCATCATATCAGCAGAGATGTAGAAGTTCTTAAAAAATGCAAGAAGGGTAGTTTGGAGAAATTCAGTTGTGTGATGGATTTCTCTTATGCATGCCTAAATGTTCTCTTAGAGAATATATCGTCAAAGAACTGCATGGTGGCGGTCTTAGCGGGTATTTTGGATGTAACAGAACTCTATTGTTGATAAAGAAGGCATATACAACAAGTTCAAAGAAAAGAAGGTTGGTCCTTGCCAAGTGTTGAAGAAGATAGATTACAATGAGATTGAGTTGCTAGCGCATTTGCACGCTCATCAAAATTTCATTGTTCGTGATCTGACACTGTGTTACGGAGACAACAAGCTGAACTTTGAGACGAGTTCTTTCCCAACCGGAGAGAATGATGTAGGGCAGATTCGATGGTCTGCCACAGTTCAGTGTTTTGACCATAACTATCTCCAAAGACCTCTAATTAATGCGTTATTGGTGGCATTAGAAAGCCAACTCAATTGCCTTTCTATCCATATATTAATGACCATATGAATCCAAGAATGTAGAGAGTTATGGCCGTTAAAAGTCTGTTCAACTTTTGGTCCAGTAACTTTTAATCTTCATTTATGTTAGAAGTTTAAAAGTTGTTTCATTTATTGAGTCTCTTTACTTTTTCTCCTATAAATACATGATGTATTGGAGAGTTAGGGGAGATTATGAAGATTACAAAATTATGAATATTGTACCAAGATCATTGAGAATGAAGTTCTCATTTTCTTGTTGATCCTAACTTGGAAGTCGAATTTTGTATTTTATATTCTTTCTTCTCTTTTCCTTGTTATCTCCCCTCATCACTTACGAATGTATATTTTTTTAAAGTGTTATAATATAATTCACTACAAATATACTTTAAGTACTAATAAATACTTTACTTATATAATAACTATAGGCGTGTCGGAATCCCGACATAGCATTCCGACAGGATGGGGGTATTTCATCGGATTTGGATTTCGTATCGGAATCCCGACATAGCATTTTGACAGGACGGGGTATTTTGGTTCAAAAATTAACAATTGGGTAGGAATGTTATACAAATTAATTGATGATTGACAATGATTTTTTTCTTTAAAAAATGGGTAAATGGGTCATTTTCTCTAACAACTATACTTTAACAACGGATTAACTCGTCTCACTATCTGTCTCACATAAACTCGTCTCACAAGTGATTATCCCATTAAAAAAAATTAACTAATAATCATATAACACATAATATAACTTAAGTAAAATTTTATAATATTGTGATAACATATACCCGTGCAATGCACGGGTTAAAGGCTAGTATTTAATATTTTACATACTCTCAAAATTATAAAGAGACTCTTGGAGATGTTCTAAAATAATTATATAAAACTTATTGTTGTTAGTTTAAAAAGGTTCTTGGAGGTAATCTTTGTTATAATACTCCTTAAATTATAGATAATTTCATTTAAAGAGGCTTTAGGGAATATATTTGTTACTTTTATTTTGTTATTTTTGTCATTCACTTTAAAAACATTCATTTTCTCTTTCTAACAAAAAAAAGGACGGCACTATTCGCACCTGAAAGAGTAGTAAGGGCACCCAAACTCTCAAAATAATTACAATGAATATACTATTTTAACCCCAACCCTAAACATATACCAAAAACCCCTTATTACTAATTACACCCAATTTATTTACTTTAATCACATACATCTCAACAACACAACCCCTTGCGACAAAAAACTGAAAAGAAAAAAAACGCGAATAACCAGAGAAAAGGGAAAGAAAGGGATCGAATGAGTAGAGCCGTCAAAATGGGCTGGGCCCGCCGGGCTGAACCTCACCCGCCTATATAATAGGTGGGTTGGGCCGAGCATTTCTAGCCCGCAACCCGCCTAGGCCCGCACCACCTAAACCCGCCAAATGGCGGGTTGAGGCGGGTTTGGACCGCCCTGCCTCGCCTAAGTTCGCCACATGTCAAACTCGAGAGAAATGCTTAAAGTTTATCTTTCGTGTATTATGTTTTACAAAAGTTTACTGCTTTAAACATGTTCTTCTTTTAATTCTTGATGCAGATTGAAAATTTTAAAAAAAAAATTGATTATGTTTAGGTAATTATTTTGTTTGGGGTAATTAATATTTATGTTTGTATTTATATTCTTGCAGATTAGAAGAAAAAATTATGGAGTTTGACGATTTGAATCAAAGTAATAATATATATGATATTAGAAATACGAACTCAAGTGGTAAATATAAGTAGAGGAATTTTCAAATGTTTGGAATTTTTTTGTGAAGAGAGGAGTTGGTAAGAATGCAGATTCTATAGGTATCATGTTTATGTTTTAATTGTCTTGTTGATATTGTAGTATTTTATACCATTATTTTAGTATTTCATTTTAATAATATCATCCCTAATTAAAAAGAAAAAAAGAAAAAAAATTGGCGGGTTGGCCCGCCATAGCCAGCGATCCGCCTTTGAATGGGTTGGGCCGAACATTTCTAGCCCGCAACCCGCCTAGGCCCGCCCCGCCTAAGTCCGCCAAATGACGGTTTGAGGCGGGTTTTGGCCCACCCCGCCCCGCCCCGCTGGCCTGTTTTAACGGCTCTACGAATGAGAGGAAAGAAGAATAAAAGAGGAAAAAAGAAAAACACACAAAGAAAATATATTCCAACACATCTGAACCCAAAAGGACGAGAGACGAACAGTAAAAAAAACAGACAATCAAAATTCAAGAGCTATGTAAATAAAAATATACAGTGTACACACATGAAATAACAAAGCCAGAAAGAATTGCAATCACCATTGCACATACCCTCTTTTTAAAGTAAAACTTTTGCAATTTTTCATCAGTGATTTCTCGGTAAATTTGTACACGAGCAATGCAGTACAAACCACTTTAATTATTTTTTTAATGGGTGGTGTTATTGCCACCCGAAACATTACTAAGAGCACCCAAAATTTAAAAATAATTATAGTGAAAATACTATTATATCCTTATCCTTAAATTTAAATCAAAACCCAAACTCCTTATTACTTAGCTCACCCAACTTATTGCTAAATCCAACCGTCTACAAATAAAATTAATTAATCTTAATACTAATCAACACTACGCAATGTTCAATCTTATTTATCTCAAGTGGTTTCAATTAGAAACATTAAGATTTATCTCAAGTGTCATGAACACCATAATTAGAAAACGCCACTTTCCATTAAAAGTAAATGGAGTTTAAAAAATTCTGGAACTTCATTAGATGATTTCTAATTCTCTGGAGAGGGATAAAGATTGAAAAACTTATTAATATTATGATTCTGTATTGATTGGTGGGTGGATTATTAATATTATGGTTCAATCTCGACATCATCATCGATCTCAAAGAAATCTGGCAGCACTGCATAAATCCGGTGCGGAAGCAAATGCCTTCACGACGGTGAACAGGCTACGATCTTGGCTGAGTGAGGATATAATAGGAATTTCAACATCAGTTTTTTTAAGTTTCGGGTGCCCTTAATAAAGTTTTGGGTAGTAATAGCACCGCCATTTTTTAATTTTATTTTTTTATTCGTGATTTTTTTGTTTAATTTAATTTTCTTCAACTTTCCATTATTGTAAACTTATTATCTTTATAAACAATCTTCAATATATCAACCGTTCCCAACTAGCACCGATTCATTTCGATTCTACTTCACTGCCGCACAGGTTGACATATCAGTCGTACTCTCCTTTATCATCAAGTTTCAGGATCGCCGGATAAATGAGGACACCGCTCGAAAAGGTAGGAACGATATTATTTTCTAAATTGACTGCGTAAAAATTGGTGAATCTATGGGTTTGACTTTAAGAACGTGTTGGGACGTGGGGTGAGAAGGTTGAGGTTGGCTTAGTAAATAGTTTGGGTGTGATTAGTAATAAGGGGTTTAAATTTAAGAGTAAGGGTTAAAATAGTATTTTCAATCCTATTATTTTGAGAATTTGAGTGTTCTTAGTTTTCTTTTGGGTGACAATAGCACCGCCCAAAAAAAATTCATACATGATCCACCATTCACCACTAATATAACTACATAACATTTAAATAAACAGCGATATTTGAATTAATGAATATTGATAGTAATGCTTTGAATTATTTAATAAAAAAATCGTATTTTTTATAAAAGGTAATGAAACATTTGATAAAAATGATAACAATTTAAAAAACATAAAATGGTCTCACGTGATATATATATTGATAAACACTTATGTGAGATTTTTTTATGAGAAAAGCTTTACGAGGCAAATAAGAAGTGATATATTTTGACAAAAAGTATTATTTGAATTAATGAAAAAACATTACAAGAAAATTGCTGAATTCTAATGGGAAAAAATCGTTTGGAATTCATGATTCGAACTAATATTTCAATAAATAACTTCCGTTGGAAAAATGACAACGGTAATTTTTCCAACATCTCCAATGATTTTTAAAATGTTTTTCTAATACACATTTTCAATGATTTTTTAAAATCCAACATTGGATTTAAACATTTAATCTTTTGAATATATTTGCATATCTTATACCAACTTAATTAATGTATAATTTGTATTAGAAATTGATATTTTAATTAATTAAACTCTCATATTATGTTTATTTTTCTTTCTTTTTTTTTAAAAAAATAAAAAATTTCTACATAAATTCTCTAATAATAAATTTATTATTTGGAAATCTATTTATTTATTTTTCAAAAGTATAGATTTTTCTACATAAATTTTCGATGATTTATTGGGTCATTGGAATTTGAGTTGAAATTTTCCAATAGTTTTTAATTTTTGACAGAATTTTCATTGGAATTTTCTAACAAGTTAAGTTTAATTAGAATTTTCATGAGTGAGGCTTGCGTGCGCCTTTAGAATTTTGTATTATGGATAAGGGTACATTATTTTGTTCTAAAGGGTATACACTTTAATTAATAAGTGTACACCATTTTATTCTAAATGATATACACTTTTCATTATATATTTTTATTTTTCTTCAGAAAATAAAGGGTACACATCTTTATACTAAAGAATATATAATTTAACACAAAATTCTAAAGGCACACGGAGTGTGCTTCCGTGCGCCCGGGCGCACACAAGTTTTTTCCTTATAAAATAAAGGGTGCACATCTTTATACTAAAGGGTATACAATTTAGCACAAATTCTAAAGACACACAGAATGTGATCTCGTGTGCCGGGACACACACAAGCTTTTGCAAATTTTCATTGAAAAATTTCAATGATTTATCAAGCTATTCAAATTAGCATGAAAAGTTTCCTACGTTTTAAATTTATAAGAGATTTTTCGTTGGAATTTTCCAACGACTTTAGTTTTAGGTGAAAATTCTTTTTTAATATACTAAATAATTAATTAATATATATTAAATTAAAGATAAAAAATATAATATTAAATACTCTTTCTATCTCGCAAATATTATTACACTAGTATACAACCCGCGTGTTACGTGGATATAAAATTTTATTTTAAATATTTTATTTAATAATGTAAAATATATTTATATATTCATAATTAAATATACATCCGTAATATATATATATATATATATATATTGAATAAAAAATATGAAAAAAATAATATTTCTAATCAATATTGGAATATGTGTTTTATTTTTAGTTTTTAAAATAATATTTTATATATTTTTATTATTTGAATTAACATTTTCATTTGTTTTAGATTTTATACGAAAATATAATTAAGTCAAAAACATTTTATATATTTTAATTCATTAAATTATGATAGAATTAAATAAAATTAATAAAACTAATAGATTAAAATATCAAATAGTCAAAAGTATAATATACATGTCATCAAAAAAGAAATAAAAAATTTAAAATTTTGAAATAAAATTTTGAAAAAATATTATAAATAACTAATGTGTCGTCCCTTGTATAATTTAAGTTTTTTTATACACTTGATCTGACATGTATATTAAATTATAAAATTTAAATAAATTGATTTTTTTAAAAAATGTAATAATAATTATTTTTTAATTAATTTCCATATTTAGAAAATTAAATTAAATACATTTTCTATATAAAAAAAGAGAAATTCTCTTGTGAGACGGGTTATTTGTGAGACGGGTCTACCAATTACTAGAGTATGCTTATTGTATAGATAAAATATGTTTATTTGCTATTAAAGTATGTCAATAATAAATCAAATTATAATACATTAAAATCATACTTTAATGCATAATTCAGCATACTTTGGAAAACATACTTTAACAACCCTCAAACATACTTTATCTAAATAATAGACATTCTTTAATACGTCTCACAAACCGTCTCACGTAAATAACGTCTTACGAGAGAATTTGTCTAAAAAAATACTATAGAAATCAAATTATGAGAAACTTATTAAACATAACTTATGAATAAAGTATATTGAGGAGTGGCTAATCCATATCATTGTAGACATTAACATGCACATTGTCATTCGTGGATGCATAGATAAGAGGCCCCGAAAATAAATCATAATGGTGATGATAACCTTGTAATAAAATAAAATTTCTAATTAATTACTTGATTCCCATCTCAAAATAAATAAAAGAAGTGAAAAATATTGTAATGAAATACTAGATGTTAAAAAATAATCCTGATAAAAAAAAGTAATTTATACCTATTGATTTGTGACATTAGTTGAATATCATATGATTAATTTTAACATCAGTCTAGAAAAATATTTTCCGGTGCCGCCACCGTGAACAAGGCCATGGAATAGAGCAACCACCATGATCCACGGCTGAGGGCGGCCATCTCCTGGTGGCGATTATTCCTATTTTTATGTTGAGAGTTTTGAGTGTATTAGAATGAAATAAATCAAAATTATCAAATTAACCCCTTTTTAAACATTTGGGGGTTTCAGGTTTTTTAAACAGATTGATTATTTAAATTATTATGGTTAAAAAAGATTTTTGCACCTGAACACATGAAGTGGTGCCAAATCCAGCCGTACATACATATAACTATGTATACATCGATGAATCCAATAAAAAATTACTTATTATATTAAGGAGTAACATTTTTAATAATAAATTAGACATTAGGTAAAAGCACGGAATTGCTAATTTTGAAGAGTTGTTAAGCAGGAGTGGTGAGATTCGATTATTAATCTCTGAACAAATTGTCATTTTTGTTTGTCTTGTGTAAATTGTGAAATATATAAACATGTTTATGATTTAAAATAAAATAAAATTATACTCTTGAACATAATAAAATTTAAAAATATACCAACATGATGTGGAGTGCTTTGCACTTGAGGGCTAGCTTTCCATGATTAATAATTTATCAAAATTTGAAAATATTGTTTCAGATAAATATGGGAAATGTGAGAATTTGCATAAATTGATTACGAAATTATGTTTCGCAGACTTTTATTTCTAACATTAATTTTATAAAATGATTTCTTATTTTTATCACACAATAAATAATAATAATAATAATAATAATAATAATAATAATAAATTGCAAATCATCATATATGGTGATTGGTGAATGTTGTCGGTTTGAAAAGCGCGGCAAACTAAATTTTGTTTTGATGATAATATGAAACTAAAATAATGTTAATTTATATATGAATCAATAATTTTAAAAACTTTATTTAAATAAATTTTATAGTATTACAATTAGACATGATTCACGCCCAATTCCATTTTTCTCGTACGTGCTAGGATATTTAATATCGCGATTGGTAAAATAAAATCCATCTATTCTCACTGCCCAATTTCTAATTCCAGAATCCGAAGCAATCGGATTCTTTGATTTGAAAGCTTCGAAAGATTGAGTCTTCGATTCCCACCAAAAAGAACAAATAAATTTAGTGTTGCCAAGGTAATTATCACAGAAATTCCAATAATATTTCTAATTAACGGTGAGATTATGATATCCGAGATCGTTATTTTTAGAATAACAATGTAACTTTAATTGTGGAGAATTTGAAGGAAGCAAATTTGTGATAATAACTTTTTCATTGATTGTGAGGGTACATCCAGAAACATGTGATTCAAGGATGTTTATTGATAGATAAAGAAATACTATGAGAATTTTCATTGTCACCTATGACATTATTTTATTTAAGGGTGCTATATATATTTAATTATATACTGTTTAAAATGCAAAATATATTTGTTAATACACATAATTTTATATAAAGACGATTATAATAATACGCATAATTTTTATATAAAGACGATCTGTAATTGGATTGACGAAAGTAACATAATATTCTAAATAATTTGTGATACATAGTATTAAGGGTAAATTATCACCAGGTTTGAACCAAATGGAGTAATTATTGCTTATTTTTATTATTTTTACTTTTATTTCTGTTCAAATATCTAATGTTAAAGAAGTGATTTATAATCTGTATAAAAAAAAGAAAAAAAAGATTAGCCAAATCTCGCAACATAAAAAAATGTAAAGAAATTCAAATCCTTTATACCTTTTGTAATATTTGCTTAATTAAGTGATTATTGATATGCTTTTATTATGAGTTTTATAGTATAAGCTATTTGGTATATAATTCCTGTAATTAATACTAATAAATATTATACTGTAGTTAAAAATTGAATTTGGTTATTTTGAAAAAATATTTTTAAATTATCTGTCAAATTCTATCATTTGAAATCCCTAAAATATATTAATATTATAAAAAATAAATTATTTTAAAATAAAAAATTTAATTATTACAAAATTTCAATACTTAAAACAAAAATTAAATTTTCTTTTTTAATATTACCACAAACACTCATCCCACTCCAAATGGGTTCTATATATTTAGATTTTTCCACATGCACACATGAAGTGGTGCCAAATCCAACCGTATACGTATAATATAACGCATTGATCAGTCCAATAAATAATTACTTACTGCATATTTATTTATTAAAAGTATTTGATGTAAAATAGAAAGTATTTTAAATTTAAAGAGTTATTTTTTATTTATTATCACAAAAACCTGTATAAATTGGGTTCACGGTATAAACTATGTGGTCCCATTTTAATCCTATATACCCTATGTATTGCTAGGGTATTTAAATTAAGGGAATTACAAAATTTACAAGGATTTATAATGTAAATCCAGTTTACAAGAAACTAACTCTTTTGAGTGAGGCTTGCGTGCGCCTAGGTGCACACCGTGCGCCTTTAGAATTTAATATTATGGGTAAAAGTACATTATTTTGTTCTAAAGGGTATACACTTTAATTAACAAGGGTTCACTATTTTGTTCTAAAGGGTATACATTTTTCGTTAATATTTTTTATTTTTCTTCAGAAAATAAAGGGTACATATCTTTATACTAAAGGATATACAATTTAACACAAAATTCTAAAGACGCACGAAGTGTGCCCCCATGCCCCCGGGTGCACACAAGTTTTTGCCAACTCTTTTTTCATCTCCTCCAACACTCTCTTTATATTTCATTTAATTTATTATCTTCCCAATATCCATTTATTATATTTGTATTTTTTTAATATTATATTTTTTATTTGGATCACCTACTATTGGATATACATAAAATAATGCATAATTACTATAAACTACATGACTTAAAGCACTAATACAAATAACTACACTATTATAATTGTGATACCATAAATATCCCTATGTGTTTGCACAAATTTATTTTGTACAATTTGGTTTGCACAATTTGTTTTGTACAATTTTGTTTTTGCACATTTTGTTTGCACATTTTAAGTTTCGGCTAAGGTCCGACAGCCGACGGCGGAGGTCAGGCGGCGATCCGGCGATCGGCCGTCGCGCGGTCCGGCAATGGGTGGGTGGGTGAGGGGTAGGGTTTGTAGTTTAAAAGTGTATGGAATTATAATGTTATATTTGATATTTTACTTTAATATTTTATATGTGAGAATAATTATTTGAATTCTTTGTATCTCATAGTAATTTAGGGTAAAAGTGTTTACCTATTAGTGGTTTTTCCTTTTTATTTTTTATTTATTTTATCATAGATGTGAAGATATTTTTGGTGTGTTGGAAATAATGAAAAAAGTAAATACAATAAATTTTAAAGAGGTATTTTGGCTATTCAAATTTAGAGAGCAAAAATTATTACTTAAAATATTTTGTTATTTTAAATAACCTATTGAACATAAATTTTTACATTAAACTCTTTAAATTTTAATTATTTTTCATTTAAAGAATTTTTAGGAGATGATATGATAATTTGCAAACCTTATACACAAGTAAAAAAGGGTTAAAATGATGACACATGTATTTTGCAAAAAATTATTTTATGAAACTACTTCTCAAATAGATATATTAAGATTTTACTAGGGCTTTCCACAATTATGTTACATTTCTTTTTTGATACATGAAACCCACATATAACAATTAACATATTTACATAAGTCTCACACACAATATTTATACAATTATGCACTATATATTAAAATATTAGAGTAAGTCTTGTGTTAAATCGTCTCATGTGAAATCGTTTTATACTTTTTAAAATAGTTATCACTTTAGTTATAAAATATTATCACTTTCCTTATAAAATATTATAACTTTTCATTTATACTATAAATTATTAATAAAATAATATTATCACTTTTCATTAATTGAGTATCATTTTTCATTATATGAATTATCACTTTTTATCCGTCTCACATAAGCTCTTACATGAGACGATTTCGAAACCAAAATATTATAACTTCTAACTCATTATTCCTCTTTTAGAAAATATTGAAATAATATAAATAAATAGTCTAGAATTTAAAATTTCGTGAGGAGTCTTTTGAACAGAGACATGTAGGCCAAAATAAAAGAAAAAAAAAGTCTAAATTAATACTCCCTCTGCCGTGGTTTATGCTTTTCATTTTGGGTTGTCTCATATTAAGGTTTACATTTCTTTTTTGTCAAGTGCACACAAAATAATTAATTATTTCATGTAGGGCCATACACAAATTAATACAATTACCCATTTTATTATATTAAAAAACAAAAAAGCAAACGTGAACGTTAAGTCGGGACGGAGAAAGTATATTACAAGAAAAAATATATGTATATTCATGTTTTGAATTGGGCCGGGCTGATTTGTCTCAGCAAGTACGTGGGTTAAGCGGGCATGGGCGGGCCACTCCGACGAGCCCATTTGACAACCGTTAAATATTCTTACCCTGGATAATTCGCAAATTGTTTCGTATTCCACCAAAAAAAACTAAAACTCTCTTCGCATGACACACTTTTCATTTTGGGCTGTAACACAAAAGTTTTTACATTCCAAAAAAGGTAAAAAGTAAAAAACAACCACCTTCCCAATATATTTTATTTACAAAAAACTTATCTCTACCTAACATACTTTATCATTTATTTATTATAAAAAAAATATCATTATACCCCTAAAAGTTATCACTTTAAAAATATCATTATACCCCTAAAAGTTATCACTTTCTTAATGTGCGTGTCGAAATTGAGGGTGTAATTTTTTGTTGGATGGAGTATATGACAGCAGCAATACGCTTTTAAAGAGAAGTTAAAACTCTTTATCTTCCGCAGAGTGAAAAAATCTTCGATTAAAATTTTTCTTTACTGTGCTTATGCTTTTTTATTTTATTTTTTTCTACTTGTTCTTGCATATAGTTGTGTGTGTAAGCACCTTTTCAAGAACTGCACTTCCAATAATAACTGCATTATTTCAAGTTCTTGATTTTGATTTTGATTTTGATTTTGATGTCCATGTCCCTGGATTCTTGAATCTTAGACCCATCTCTTTCACACACTAACGCACTATTCTTGTAGATGATTGTAAAACCTTCTTGAATTGTTTTTCTGGTCTTTCCTACTTTCTCTCTCTTTCTTACACACAACATTCTTCTTTATCAAGAATCTTCTTGAATTATTACATGTTTATTGTGTGATCATCATCAAAGAAATGGAGCCCGTAGATAAAACAGAGTCAAACCCTTCTTCAGAACCGATGGATGTAGACTCTACAATCACAGAGTATGTGACACTCTTCTCTCTCCTGATGATGGCCCCTTTATAATGGGGTGAACTCTTGAAATTCTGGTAGAGAGTTATAAATTGATTGTGGGAGTTTTTAACTAATGTTTTTTGTATATATGCATGGTAGCTATCAATTGAAACTGTATGATGTGGCAATGAGGAGGAATACTATAGCAGTGTTGGAGGATGGGGCTGGAGACACTATGATAGCCATTAAAATGATTAAAGAAATTGGACAATCCATGAAGAACAATGGTGGTGATAAAAAGCTGATCGCCTTCTTGACACCCACTGTTAAACTTGTACACCAGGCATGTAATCTTTCTTGAAGTTATTGATGTTCTTTGTATGCACTCTGTTGTTGAGACCCCCTTTTGCATATGGTTACCCCTTGTATTGTATTTCAAATTATTTAATTTTCTTTTGCTGTTTCTTGAATTTTTACTGAATTGTGGAATTGGAAAATGTTTGATTGGCAAATTACATAAACTTTGTCATATTCCTTTCAGTTTTTTGTGTAAAATAAATTCATTACAAAAAAGTTCCATGGGATTTGTTTTGTCAATGAACACCAGTTGAGCCAGAGGGCAGCCCTGATCTTCAAGTAAGCATTTTTATTTTTTGTTTGTGTCTGCAGCAATATAAGGAGATAAAGTTGCAGACAGAACTTGATGTGGGAGAATACTATGGAGCTCGAGGGGTTGATGTTTGGAATAATGAGAATTGGGAGAAGGAAATCGCTGAGAATGATGTTAGTTGATTGGCAATTTTTTTTGTTCTTTTCGGTTTCTCTTATATGTAACTGGTTCTCTTAATTTGTATTGAAATTTCTGAGTTACTGGTGGTGGATGGGGATTTCCTTTAAAGGCTGTGACTATTTACGAATATCCTGGCATTAGAATTCGAACTCCAGGTTGGGGAATTATTAATGGAGTGCAGGGCTCTGATCCTTACTAATTCATTAGTCTTTAATGCTTCTTAGTTATGCATTAATTCACTGTGGTTGGTTAAGCTTGCAAATTCTGAAAATAACTATAAACTTCTGTTGGTCAAAATAAGCCAAAACTTGGACGTTTTTGTGTCAAAGTATCATTTGCAAAATCAATCCATGATCAGTTTCCTTGTTCTTTCAGGTGATGGTTATGACTCCTCAAATTTTATTGAATGCCTTGAGAAGTGCATATTTAAATTTTGAAGCATTTTGCTTTATCGTCCTAGATGAATGCCATCGAGCTACTGGTAACCATCCTTATGCAAGAATAATGAAGGTGAACTTCATTTGTGTTTCCTATCAATATTTGTGTAATTCATAATTCCACTCCTTTTCTTAGTTATCCATTTTTAATGTTCAGTTATGGGGTTCTGATTTTTGATTCATTTTTATTTATTTATGTATTTATTCATTGTGAAGGAGTTTTATCAACAATCTTCAAGAAAATCCAAGATTTTTGGAATGACTGCTACTCCGGAGATTAGAAAAGGTAAATCCTAATCCATCTCCATTTTTTTTCCTCATTTTATGTAATGGATGCTTTATATGTCTAAAAAATAAAGGGGAGGACATCTGCAATACTATGATGAAAGATCCTTTATATTTGAAAAACATTGTTCCATGGGACTAAAATCTCTTTTTCTTTGTAATTTTTTGTTAATTTAAGCAGTAATCATCTGCGCTTGAAATCTCTCTCGCTCATCACATTTCTGCACGTACTCTTACACGCTATTGTTTATCAGGTGTCCAATCCATTAAACACCCGACTGAGCACATTAAGGAGCTTGAAAGTGTGTTAGACTCCATGGTAATGTTTCTGAAGACTGCATGGGCTAAATTGATAAAAATTGCATATTTAACGATTGTATGCGTAATTTATACAGATTTTCATGTGATTACATAGGTTTTTACTGTAGAGGATAGGGCTGAACCTGAAGAATGCATTCCCTTCACCGAGACAAACTGCAGATTTTATGATCCGCAGCCTCCCAGTTTGGAAATCAAAGAGAAATTACAATCCACATGGTCTGAGGTGAATTTTACATTTGCAAAGTATTAATATAATAGTTAAGTACATGAAGGAATGCTTAATATTATAGTTAAGTGCAGGATCGTGGAAGAAGCTGGTGATTTAGTTGATTAGGCATAAAAACATATGGAAGAACTCATCTCCATATTCCAGTCTATGAGTCCTGACTCCGAAAATCTTGCTCATAGAGTCAGGCCTAAATAATCGGAAAATTTTATTTGGTCCTTCATTTACATGAAGCTTGTATATAAAACACATTATCTTTTCAAATGGATAAAGAATGGTTTTGGGAAGCAAATAATACAATGAAGATTAATTGGGTGTATTTGTAAATGAATGTCCAAAACAATATAAAAAAGAAATAGGACTATGTTTTGAACAACCCAAAAAGGAAAAGCGACTATGTCATTGGGACAAAGGCAGTAATAAACAGTTATAAGCATCACCCCTTCAATTCTAGATGGATGTAGGTATCTTTATATGCATAGTTCTCTAATAAGTGATCCGTATATGAAATCATATTTATAGGTAAAATGCCACTTATATTTAAATAAAGCATTTGTTTTACATTCCATGCCTTCTGCCCACAGTTCGATGCTGTTCTTCTTGAGATCCAAAAGTCAATGCCAAGTCTGTGTGAAGACACAGATGATGTATGTAAGGCGCTGCGGGATAAATTTGCCAATGATCATTCAGAAATTTTGTTTTGCCTTGAAAATCTTGGTGTTCAATGTGCATATGAGGTAGATACACATTATGACTTCTGCAACCATCTTTAACAGAAGCTAACAAGTATTTTATATTTATGAGCATTGTTAATATATGCTACTCTATTGACCTTGTTAATATATGCTATTGTGTTGCGTGAGTGTATCTTTTCACCAGTCCCTATTCAATGACAATTAGAAATTGCTAATATCTTTTTTATTTTGCTCTTAAAGGCTGTTACTATCTGCATGGAGAATGCTCCAAAGGTTCATGAAGAATGTGACGAATACAAGGAAAGTCATGTGCAATATAAATTATTTCTTCTGAAGGTTCTGTCAATAATTGAAGGATCTCAGGGTAAGTTGTGCTGATTGATAAAATATGCTGCATGACTTTTCTTCACTTGCTTATTTTCTCTCAAAGAAATCAAGCACTGGAGTCCATTAGATACAATTTTTTTTTGAGCTTTGAAATGAAGTTGGGTGTTCACTCATATCTTCACTTGTTGTCATGCTCATGAGTATATGATTAATGAACAAGGAGGTGGAAAAACAAGAATTAAAATAAATGACCTGCAGTACATGTAGCAGATACTCATAGTTGCACCAAAAGTCATGACGAAAAAGTAATCTGCAGTAAATCATGTTTCCATCGTAATGACTCCTCAATGACATTCATGTTGGAGATGCAAATTTCACTTGGATGATTCAGTAAGTACTATATGATAACTTTTGCATGGAGGGTAGATAGCGTGTGCCTGATGTTGGAAGAGTGCATGAGTGCCAATGCTCTATTCCCTTGCTGGTGTCCAACCATATAGCAATATGTCTGTGATTATCTTATTAGTGACTAATTAGATACCCCATGCTGCACAGATGCTTCCTTTCTAGTTTATGTCAAAGCACTTCCCATGTTTCAGTAAACATTGTACAAATGCATATGCCCTGTTAAAATAAAGAGGCAAATATAACCTCCACTTAAAAATCTTAAACATTTATTTTTTCTTTAAATGATGAAGTAGGTTTATATTGCCATTGCTTGATAATATTTTCATGAATATTAGAATAAGTAAAAAGAGCAGAACACTTTGGACCTTACTTATTCTCAATTCTTGTTATCTTCAGAGAACAAGAAGCTCCTAAATGCTGTAAATATCGGATCAGATGCACTAGCTGCAGGTCAAATATCTTCAAAATTACAAGAGCTACTTGATAGCTTTAGATCATTGGGGTAACAGATTGGTTTCAACATTTGCATGATATCTTGTGGAGTTGCCTATTTTTTTTTTATTTCTATCTATATCTGTTTTTTTAAATTTGCTCATCTATGGGTGCAGGAGAGATAGTGAGGTTCTCTGTCTTGTATTTGTTGAACGAATAATTGTTGCTGAAGTAATTGAAAGAGTGATGAAGAAAACTACTGACTTCTACCATTTTAATATATCATATTTGACTGGAAGTAAAGCATCAGTTAGCGGACTTTCACCAAAAGAACAAATTGAAAATCTTGAATCTTTTCATGATGGGAAGGTATAGCACATGTTTTTTGATGTAAAATTGTACTTTTTCATCTTTTTTTTTTGGCTTGATTGATTGATGGCAATGCATTCTAGGTAAATCTTTTATTTTCAACTTACTTTCTTGAGGAGGGAATTCATGTGGCCAAATGTACGTCTGTTATTCATTTCGATCTTCCAAAAACTGTTCATAGCTATTTTCAATCAAAGAAACAGGATTTCTTCAAGGACTCTAAGTTCATCATCATGCTTGAGAGGTGACAATGCTTTCATGTTTGTTTTTCTCTTGTCTTTGCCATGTTTGAGTAAATATTCAAACAATAAATGACATGTATTTGACTTTTTCCTAAAGAGTGGTTCTAACTACATCCATATGTTTCAGAGGTAACAAAAAGCAAATAGATCATATGTTGTTTCTCACTAGGAGTGAGAGTTCTATGATGCATGCAGCCGAGAACACAGACCCTAATGTTTCTCAGTTAAAAGCTTGCACTTCAACTGAAATACATGGATATACTGTAGATACTACGGGGGCATCAGTCACTAAAAGATCCAGCATCAGCCTGATAAATACATATTGTGAAAAATTACCTCAAGACAAGTAATGCTATTTTCCTTTTCCAGTTTATTGATGGAATTTTCTGGTTGCATGTTCTGGGTTTATCACTAGGCTGTATTGACGTCTTTTTCCATTGCAGTTACTTCTCTCCAAAGCCAAACTTTGAGCCCTTGACGGAGGGGTGTCTGTACAGATGCAAACTGATTCTTCCACCAAATGCAGCTTTCCACACTATGATTGGTCCTGTAGCTAGCAACTTTCATTTATCTAAACAGCTTGTTTGCTTGGATGCTTGTAAGAAGTTGCATCTGATGGGAGCGCTTAATGATCATCTGCTTCCATTTAATAAAGAAGCTTCTCGGAAGGATTCCACCTTGATCTCCAAATCATTAACTTCAGGGCCAGGTGAATATATAAAATTCAATATCTGCATGATATATTTTCAGCATTCTCATACTGTTGGTCTTTTGTCAGTGCAATCAATTGACTGTTTTTTCCCCCTTAATGGTCATACTTTGCTTTTAGAAGTTCTATGTGGTCCTTGTAACATTTACCTTTAGGGATTCGTCATGTTTGAGAAGATTAAAGATACATATGCATATATATATTTATGTAACTGATAAATTTAGCTTCATACTTGAGGAACTATTTTCTGAATTTTTTTGATAGTTTTATTTGTAAAGTATGAAGCATGACACAGCATAGTGAATTTGAAATAATTGCTTTGATGTATTTTTCCAGAATCTACCTAAAGTAATTGGAGATGAAAATAAATGTATTTTTCTAATTTTCAGTGGAAGATGTCTTTTCTTTCAAGTCTTGTATTATATGTGGCATAACATGCTATCCTCATGTTGTTGTTTATATATTCTGTCAAAAGTAATATTCTTGGAATTTATTTAAAAGAAAATGTGTATATATCTTTTCTATTTCCATTTATGTAAGTGTCTGTTTTTTATCTGAACCCCGTGTATATGTGTATATGTTAATGTCTATATGCAAGTTCTGTGCCCCAAGAAAAACATTTCCCTTGCTATGATCAACTATAGCTAATTTAAAAATCTTCATTTCTTGTCACTTTACTAGCTTGAGTTCTCTTTTCACTTCAGTCAATAATGTTGAGCGACTGCTTATCATTAACTCTAACTCAGTAAGTCATCTTGTAAGAATCGTCTTCTGCATATATCTAATGGTTGCCCTGTCAACATTATTGATCAAATTATCCTTTTCTCCAATCCATGAAGAACATGTTAAAAAGGGAGCATGAATGTGAGTTCTGGTGATAATCACTTTCCTAGATAAGTGGCTTAATAATTTGGAAACTAAAATTGAATTGAAACTGTTCTTTGATGGTAATTGCTTTTTATCTGCTCTTCTCCTGTCACCTATATTTTGAGTGTTTAATGATTTGTGTTTGTTGCAATGCTTCTAGGAACAACAAGGAGGAGGGAATTGCATGGTTCTAGTGGAATCCGCACCTTGTCTGGAACATGGGGTGACAAACTTGAAGATGCCATCTTTTTTTCATACAAAATGGACTTTTCTTGCAACATCATTGACCAAAAATATTCGAGTTTTGCCCTCTTGTTGGAGAAGAAGCTAGACGATGATGTTGGAAACTTTGAAGTAGATCTTTACTTGAGAAAGAAGCGTGTTAGAGCTTCTGTTTTTCCTTGTGGCCAAACACATCTGGATGCTCAACAGGTTGAGTCATATGCTAAACCAATAGTCAGTTTTTCTATGCTATTTCATTTTCTAATAAATGATTAACTTCTCTTCTAACAGGTGGTAAAAGCCAAATGCTTCCAAGAACTGATATTTAATGGCTTGTTTGGAAAACTGTTTGTCAAATCAGCGGGAGTGCGAAAATTTATGCTTAATACAGATGAATCATTATGGGATTCCTCAAATGTGTATTTACTTTTACCCTTGGAGTCAGATGATATAGCTACCAACACAACATTGAAGATTAATTGGATGGGCATTGACTCTTGTGTTACAACAGTTGAATTCTTAAAGAAAAATGCTAGGTTGAATTCTCAGCAATTTGAGAATGTTGATGTAAATTCATTATCTCACGCTAGTGATCTTGTTATAAATAAATGGGATAGTGATATAATTCACTTGGCTGATCGATCCACTACTGTAGACAGCCTCAAGGAAATGGTGGTGGTAGCCATCCACACTGGCAAAATTTATTCTATTCTGCATATTGTTGATGATACATCTGCTGAAAGCCCATTTGAAGGAAATGCGGATGAGAGTTACTCATCATATGCTGATTATTTCTGTAAAAAGTGCGTCTGTGGACTAATTAATTAATTTTCTGTTATTATTTTCCCATTATTAGTTTATTTACTCATAATTTTCCAGGTATAATATTGTTTTGAAGCATCCACAACAGCCGCTGGTGCTCCTGAAGCAAAGCCATAATTCACATAATCTTCTTGTGGATTTCCAAAATGAAGGTCGGTTAAGATTAGTTGAATAGTTGTTTTCAAACTCATAAAATTCTAGAAGCATCAATTATGGCATAATCTTGTGTTTGGCATATTCACATATATTACTAATATGCTTTCTTATAATCACTTTTCTTTATGATGTGCTTATCATAATGTGTCAAGCTTGTTTATTCCAGTGAGTCCTTTTTTAACTATAATATCGACCACTTCAATGATTCTCATTGTATATATCTTCAAAGAGTCTGTGGGGGTTTCCCATAATGTATGAATACTTTTATCTTCAAAATTAATTTCTTCATGCTATATTTTAAATCAGCCTCATCATTTCATTTTAGTCACTACAAGTTAGTCTCTACAATTCAAGCTCATGTTATTATTTGCAGTATTTGTTCTGTTGGAATGGGAGGGGCCTATCTGAGCCTTTTTCTGTGATATTCTTTCCATTTAGTACGTTTGTTTGAGAATTGGAAGCATGAATGAATATAATTCGATCAGCTATTCATATTCTTTGTGCCAATTGTTTGATCAAAGTGTCTTTTCTTAATTATTAGGCGTTTCATTGTCGAAAAAACGTGGTGGTAGAAAGCCTGTGGTGGATAAGCCACTATATCGTGCTCACATTCCACCGGAACTTTTGGTTGCTACTGGTATCACAACATATATTTTGAAGTCAGTCTACTTGCTACCTTCACTAATGCACCGTTTCGAGTCTCTAATGTTGGCAAGCCAGCTTAGGGAAGAAATTTCACATCATTCTGGTTATTGCGGTATTTCAAGCTCGTTGGTATGTAGTTTGACATATTTATATGGTTAACCGTAATTTATTTATCTGTGTTTTAAATTGGAGTGATTTATATACATAGATATTAGAAGCTCTCACCACTCAAAGATGTCATGAAAGTTTCTCCATGGAGCGATTAGAACTTCTTGGAGATTCAGTTTTAAAGTATGCTGTGAGCTGCCACCAATTTCTTAAGAATTCCAAGCAACATGAAGGACAACTGTCGTCAAGTCGGTCTAGGATCATTTGCAACTCAACTCTCCATAAACTGGGAACAGACCGCAAGCTGCAGGTAAATTTCTAAATGCATTACCTTTTTCTTTTCCAATTATTTGAGTGTACCACTATACTCAGTCAATTACTGCACCTTAGAAATAATCCAATGATGGACTTCAGTTATTTACTCCTTTTGTTGTCAAAAGGAATACGTACAAGACTGTGCATTTGATCCACGCAGATGGACTGCTCCGGGACAGCGTTCAATATGGCCTTCTCCATGTAGTCATATGTTGGATACGAGGGAAGTACCCCTGGAGAGCAGATTTTTCAGTGAAGACATTAAATTAATGCTTGGAAAGACATGTGATAGTGGCCACCGATGGATGGTTTCAAAAACCATATCGGATTGTGTTGAAGCTCTTATCGGGGCATACCATGTGAGTGGTGGGTTGGCTGCTTCTGTTAGCTTGATGAAGTGGCTTGGCATAGAGGCTGAAGTTGAACATTCTTGGATAGATGATGCTATCAAAGCTGCATCTCTGTATTGTTATGCTCCAAAAGCCATGGATATTGGTATTCTAGAATCGAAGCTTGGGTATAACTTCTCGACCAAAGGTTTATTGCTTGAGGCAATAACACATGCTGGACCGGAAGAAAGTGTTGGATATTGTTACCAGGTAGGAACCTTTATCTATAAATATGTAATTTTTTTCCTTTATTTTTAGACTCAATTTTTTGCAGTTGTCCTTATTATATCTTCGTAAAACTAACTCTTAAGCTGCTGCTAATGGTTTTATCTGTCAACTTTGCAGCGGCTTGAATTTCTCGGTGATGCTGTGTTGGACGTACTTATTACATGCCATCTTTATGAAAATCATAGCGACATTGATCCTGGTGAGTTGACAGACTTGCGTTCTGCCTCTGTTAACAACGACAACTTTGCACTCGCAGCTGTGAGACGAAACCTTCACCCTCATCTTCAGCATAGCTCCGTGTATCTCAATCAGCAAATATCTGAATTTGTTAATTCTGTATCTGGAATGAGTACCACAACCTTAGCACCAGATACTAAAGGTCCTAAGGTGCGTTTTTATGAAGGCTTGCTAACTATATTTCATATTACTAGTTTCATACTATTTCGAGTTCAATCATGTGCTTGCAATTAGGTACTCGGTGACCTGGTGGAAAGCATCGCTGGTGCAGTGCTTGTCGACTCTAAACTCAACTTGGATGAAGTTTGGAAAGTCTTTAAACCTATATTATCTCCGATTGTGACTCCTGATAAGCTCGATCTTGCACCTGCACGTGAACTGACCGAGTTATGTGACTCTCTTGGCTACTTCATCAAAGAAAGTTTTACCAGAGAAGGAGATGTGGTGCATGCAGAACTCACGTTACAGCTCAAAGACGTGCTATTAGACGGTCGAGGCTCTGGACCTATCAATAAAGCTGCAAAGGGGATGGCAGCTCTTCAATTATTGGAGAAATTAAAGGTTTTTCTCTGCTTTATTTTAGCTATATATTACATCGATTTTCTGTTGAAACCAGTAAGTCCTTTTAGAGTTTTTATTAGTCATGAAATCTACGATGCACGAGCTATGGAAGTTACTTTCACTCTATGTTCATATGCAAGTACTTTTTTCAAGATTACTTGCAGTTAATTTTGTCTTGAGATCGTGGATCTTGTTATGTTGTCCAGTTTTGGTTAGTTTCCCAAGTCCCTCTTTTCGAATGAATCTTCTAAACTCGATAGATGTCTTAGATGCAAAGTGATTCTTGGTTATGGATTGGACAAGAGAAAATTACACTTTTTCGATGTCTCCCCCATCGTCTTTTATGATTGTTCCAAACTGTACATACCCTTCAACAATACAAACAAGTTGACCTAATTTAGATTGCTTTTGTTCTGATTACAGTCGAGAGGAATAAGATCTTCCAAGCGACGGTTTTCTGAGCATGATGATATTGATCCCCTTTCAGACGACGTGTGCTCTCAGAGTCGGAGTCAAGATTCTGGATCAGCCCCCAAAAGGTGCAAGGTAGCTCGGGTGCAGCAGGAGAACGACAGAGATCTTACCGAGGGATCTAGTAAGACTTACATTCCAGGTATTAACTGTTAAGCATTTTCTTTTCATCAGAAAGACGTATGCTTGTTTTGATACGTAAAGGGTCCTAAATTGGTAAGCTCGATACATTTTGACATCCAATGAGGCCTGAATGTTGTCGTGGTCGTGAGAATTTTATTTCTTGGCAGTGGTTCCGCCCATTGAAATGAAGAAAGGGGGGCCTCGCACGTCACTGTACTCACTCTGCAAGAAACTTCAATGGCCAATGCCTGCTTTTGATACAAAGGAGCAAAAATCTAGGTTAGCACAGTGTACACATGCATATAAGCTATGTATATATAGAGGGTTCGAGTGGAAACCTGCTGACATGGTAGAACAATGCCAGCAGGTATCAACGGGGCGCTTGTGGTATGGGAGATATATGGCGTTATGTTTCCCTATATATGTTTATGTATGTATACATATAGCTTCATTGGCTAACATGAGTCGGTTTTTGACAGAACTCCGATACAGTTTGAAGGCCGCGCAACAGGGTTCTCTAGTTTTGAGTCACAGATAAGCTTGACCATACCCGACTTTGGTCAGTTTGAACTCAACGGAGAGGCAAGAGCTGATAAGAAGAGCTCGTACGATTCTGCTGCACTTGTGATGCTCTACGAACTTGAGAGACAGGGAAGGATCCTAATAGGCAAGTGAAGTCTTCATCTCCAATGATCTGACAGGCGAGGCTAGCAACGGGGCAAATACCGTGCAATGTAAAGAAAGGTTCGCCTTAACGACTAACTTGAACTTCTATAAACAGAGCTCCCATTTGGCAAACTCTTATGAACTATCGTGTTCTTGATTGACCACGCAAACCTAATATATTTATTTCTACCTCCAATGTGCCACTCAATATCATGTAATTATCTGTTATTTTGCCAGCCCGGTAAATTATCCGAACCCGAATTCGGATTTCTGCATTTGGGCATGTCAACACATCCTTCAACTTGAGATCCATAAACCCACAATTCTATGAATAAAAGATTTATACACTTCTGTGCACACGTGCTCATATGCATCAAATCAGCAATATGGACCTAATTTTCATATGGTAGAATAATTTTGTAATAAATATGGATAGTCTGAAATTTTAGAAAAAAAAAAAACCACCAGTGTCACTTTGTCTGATTATCCCTCATGCATGTACATCTTCACATAAAAGAGATGGTCGATTGTCTTGGAATAAAGATATAGAATGGTAAAAAATAGGTCTCAAGTATTACCCACTTATCATTATGATTACAATAATACAAAACTTCAAATTACCGTATGGGAGCATAGCATTACATTGGATATCTGGATTTCTTGATCCCATCATCTCCCTAGAAGAAATCTAGTTCGTATTGTTGGGATCAGATCACTTTCCCTCCCCATAAAAAAAGGGCCGATCCTGCAATGAAAAACATGGAAGCAGCGGAGGCGTAACCAGTCAATACAAGACTCGGGCAAAATGCGAGGAAGATCAGCACTGCAGCGAGCGTTCGGTAATGATTCTGATGGGAGAAGTTGCCAGCAACTGGAAAGGCCAATATAATTAATCAGAAGCTGTCAAATATATTTGTAGTCGATCATTAAAACAAAGCTTTTCACCTTGTTACTTCCCAACCATACCCTAAAGTAGTGGTGCTTTCATTTAATCATCGATCATCCAAGGTATTGCACTAGTATGGGTGATGCGAACATAATTTATATTTGTCAAAACAAAATAATACTCTTAAGGGATGATGCACTGTGTAGGTTGAACCTCATAATACGGATTTAAATAGATAAGCATATACCTCATTTTGGTTGAGGATTGATTTACCTTTAGACGGTCCATCCGATTTAGTTTGAACTTCGGCCCTCAAGTGTTTGTACGATTCTATAGTTCTTCTAAGGCCTTCCTGCAAATAACAACATCAGTTGGGTATAGTATCTAAGAAACTAAGTCGAGTAAGCTGAGATAAAGCCTCCTGCTTTGACAATTCAATTACATAGTTGATACAGTATATCAACACTCAATAAAATACATGAAGCCAAAATCCATCCTCCATGCGAGTTCGATTGTGATGTTGGAGACTGTTTTCCTTTTCACTGGCTAAACAAATAACATATTGAACTTTTTTTTCCGTATGTGCAGCCAGCTACTGTTTACAGCATAGCAAAGCTGAATCACGTTAACTGTATACAGCGTTAACAAATTCTTACTATATCTAGACCCTAAACTAGGCACGGCACTATACGATTGACACATTACTCGATAAAAATGGAAAACATGTTGGGTAATAGTTATGTGAGAAGAGAGAAGAAGTTGATCAAAATAAGGAGCATGAATAGACCTGGAGTGGCACAATAGGCATGTAGCCAACGAGATTATTTGCTTTAGTACAATTAAAAGTTCTGCTGCGCGTTAGAAGCCTGACTCTTGAAGGTGTCAACTGCGGCACCTTCATTCCATAAGGAGCAAGGATTTTATAAATTAACTCCATCATATGTGCAATTGGCATCACGACGGTGGCAGGAATCTTTATGCTTGGCCTGCATACCGAACAAGCTTATAAACAAAGATACATGTATTGTTTATTGCAAATGGCTAACTGTAACTGACCCTCAAGGGTTTTAGATCATTATAAACCCAAATTATACACACTTGCACTGTAGGACAATATTTGGGCTTCATACTCTAGTATATAGAAAAGGTGAAGGTGGATGGACCAAAGATGCAGACTGCTCTTGAAAAAGAAGAATACCTGTCATAACCCAAACTTCCAAGAATGAGAGACATGAACTCCCAGAATTTGATCGGTTCCATATTAGTAATGAAGTATGCCTGCAAGAGGGATTTTCAAAATAAACTCCATTAACGTGGCACGCATTCAGGTCATACCTAATGTCTTCACAATAAAAGAAATGCTTGGATAACTCCTCTCGTGCTAACAAGCTGTTAAAATTAATGGGAAATCACCATGAAATTTCCAAAAGAATCAGGCATACCATATATGTACACATGACAAATCAGTTGCTATTGAGGTCATTATGAGGGAAATGTTTGATTTCTGAGTAAACATTTCCAACATACATTTAAGTTGCAAGGAATTAAAATAAGAGAAAATTGATTGGCAGTTGTATTAACCCTCCCACACTGCAATATAGCAGTTTGGCTTATTGCATAATCGTCTAGACTAGAAATATATGCTTTTAAACAGACAAGAGACTAATGTAAAACACACACTTGCAATGATATAACATGCAACCTGTCCAGCAGCTTTTTCTGCAACTGTCTTTTCAGAAGCCAACGCTCTGTCAGCACATATGTGAGCATGTGCTACATTCCCAACATAAGTAAAATCATACATGTTGTTTCCATCTCCGATTATAAACTGTCATTAAAAATAGTAATCTGTTAGAATGACCAGAGTCATCCATGAATTTTTTAGATTTCACAGTGACATGGATAAATATTAAATCAATATGACCATGAATTGATCGAGTTACGAACTCCACTTGATCTAAAAGACGTACAATAACATAAGTGAAGATATCCACATAAAACCACCTCACAGTAATTATACTAGAGTTGCATTTATTTCACTTTTTAAATGACAGCTTGAATACATTTTCCTTTCTTCATTTTTTTTTTAGAGAAAGACAGCTTGTATACGTTAATCGCAGTTAGTGAATAGCTTCTACTGGGAAGAAATTAACAGCAAGACATGATAACAAGATAGATCATTAATCACCTTTGATTTCCCTGCCCTCGCCGCAGTAACTAAAGATGGAACAAACAACTTATCACCAGGGCCAAAGAGGGTGCTAGGTCGTATGCAGCATGTTAAAAGTCCATTTGTACCGTTTCCCTTGATAACCATAGCCTCTCCTTCAGCTTTTGTGGCAGAATATGAATCATTCGGCTTCAGTCAAGAACGATAAAACATAGAAATTATAGAAAACTTGGTCAAACACTGAAATAACGTTATGTAAAGCATAAACCAAGAATCCCAAATATTCTCACTCATGTAATTAATCTTCCTAGAACCCAGCACTTAGCTTAAAAATATACTGTATGGAATAGAGTCAAACCCATGAATACCTTAGAAGGATAAGGTAATGATTCATCTACGTTGAATAAATCATGAACTCCGTCGAAAACTACACTTGGGGAGCTTGTATATATAAGTCGTTTTGCATTTACCTCAATACACGCATCAATAACATTCTTCGTTCCTGTAGTCATAGTTGCAATCTAAGTAAAGAAAAGCCAGTTGTGGGACACACGCATGCCCATGTTTCTTGATGTGACAGACAATGCTTAAAACTTTACCTTGTACATTGACAGAATAATGCAGCTGATGGTTATTGATGGAAGAATCAGGAGCAGCCATGTGAAAGACCACCTCAGCTCCTTGGAAAGCTTCATTGCAAACAATAAAGAAAATACTACTTCAAGAAGAGCATCATCAACTGATATCATTTAAAGTTATTAAGAATTAGACTTTAAACACCGAAAGAAAATTTTCAATTATGAAACAACTACCTTTATCGAATGAGTAAAGCACAAAACTACTGAATCCACCGTATTTGTGAAGTGGTAGATGAAATGAATCAAAATGCAAAAGAAATTAAACCTCAATTCTAAAATTAATGCTGAAAATGGACCTTTGAGCACTTGCGATTTATCACGAAGGTCGGCTGACACGTACTGCGCCCTGCCGGACTTTAGGGCTTCGCCGAGAACACCATTTTCCTCGTCGGAATCGAGGATGATGGTGGGGCCCAAATCAGCAACACGCACGGAATAAACGGCGTCGTTTAAAAGCATAACCACTAGATGCCTCGCCGCGAATCCTCGGCCGCCAGTAACCACGCACCACCTGTTTTCGCCGCCCATTGTCTTTCCAAAGATTTGAGTTGGAGTTTTTCGGAGATTCCGGTGAGACGAGATTCCGGCGACACCGTAGCAGCTAGAAATTGGTGGCGGAATAAGTGATGTGACTGGATGAAGATTTGGAAGTGTTGTTTGAACTTGGAATTACTGGTCAATTCATCATTGCTGAGTTTATTAATTAATTAACTGTGTTAATGCATCACAGTACCCTGTAGATTATTAAAAGAGAACTTGTAAGACGGTTTTATTTTAGTTAGATATTCAATTGTGATGTTAAAGTGTACTTATAGGTAAAAATATATTCATTACTAGTTAAATATAGTTGTAGTTAATTATGTCATAACACTTTAAAAAATATTAATTTAATTTATTATTCATTATATTTTAAGAAAACATACTTTCATACTTTACCTATATATTAAACATACTAAAATAATAAGTCGACTCGTCTCACAATTCGTTTCACGTACTTGCCGTCTCACAAGAAACTTTATTTTATTAAAAAAAACACCTTTTTTATCCCGATTTTAATAAAATACTATATTTTTATGCTCGATTTGACAAAAAAAATTCTTTACTTGAATACATCCGAATAATATAATCGAATAAAATAATAATAAAGTAAAAAATAATTTTTGAGTAAACAAAAATTTTGATATTAGAGTCATGTTAGTTAATAATATAATTTTTTAGTAATGAGAATTGATGACTAATGTGAGTAATGCGAGCAATATTTTTCTAATGAATTTTCGAGTAAGTCATTTCCAATCGGAATAAAAAAAATGTGTATTCTTTTCTAAAAGATACATAATTTTTTTACTCTAATTAACTTGTGGAGTTATAATACTTGGGAAATGGTAAAATCGATTAAATTTTTATATACATGATTTAATATTATTTTTTAATGCCTCATATAAAATGTTCTAAATGGCAAAAATACTATTGATTCAATTTAAATTTTTTAAATCAACTTATATATATATATATATATATATATATATATATATATATATATATATATATATAATCGAGTCAATAATTGAGTTATAATTTTTTTTAATTGAATTGTAAATTTGTGTAAATAAATCATAAATACATACAATGGAGCCGTTTATTTCAATCAAATCAATAATCGAGTCAAAAATTATTATTTTTTAAATTAAGTGTAGTGTTGAGTAAAACATTAGGTGTGAAAAAAATAATACTCCCTCCATCCCATACTTATCTGCACCGATAATGTAGATATGAAATTCAATAAAAGTTACTTTTTTGACCGACTTTATTGACTTTTTAGGGGTATTGTGGTATTTTTAGATAATAAATAAATGAAAAATATTAATTTTGGTCTCGTATCTTTTACAAAATTCAATTTTAGTCCTGTAACTTTTAGTATTTTCAGTTTTATTCCTTTTAGTTTCAATTTTGGTCCTGTAACTTTTAAAATTTCAATTTTAGTCCCATAAGTTTCAAATTTAGTCCTATGTCTTTTTGAATTACCAAAGTTAATCCTGTATCTTTTGAAATATAATATAATTTATAGTAGGACTAAGTTTGATCATTCAAAAAGATATAGGACTAAATTTGAAACTTATATGACTAAAATAGAAATTTTAAAAGTTATAGGACCAAAATTGAAACTAAAAAGACCAAAATTGAAAATACTAAAAATCACAGGACTAAAATTGGATTTGGTAAAAGATACATGACCAAAATTGATATTTTCTCATAAATAAATTATAAAGTATGTTATGTGTGTTAGGTTGTAGTGGTATTTTTGAAATAAGAATAACTTTTGAGGTTGTTGGTTAATGTGAAGTTTTCTTTTTAGGTGGTGAAGATAAGTGTGGGACGGATGAAAACGAAAAGTGTGAAGATAAGTGTGGGATGGAGGGAGTATTAAAAAAAAGGGAAAAAGGGTCAATAAAACCCCTAATCTTATCTCATGAAGGCAAATAAGCCCTCCACCTATCTTTTTGTTCAACCACATCCCTCTGTTATTTTAGTTAGATCAAACGCTCATATAAATCAGCATTCTGAGCTTCAAGAGCAGTAACTTGAGCAGTCAGACGAGAATTCTCCTCAGAAGTTGGCTCTGGAACATTTGGAGCGGGGGAAGGATTCACCATCTCTGGACGAAATAACCTCTGACATTCAGCTAGATCCCTGGCCATAGAGGCAAAGTTGGAGATAATCCTACCAGCCTCCCAGCTTAACCCTTAATCAGTATTATCGCTGGGAACAACCTCAGGGGTCCGGGGAATAAGTTTCGCAGTCTGATTTTCCTAGCGGCAACCAGACGCTTTCCTCGAGCAATCATTTTTCTTTTCTTTCGAGTCTCCTCAGACTCATTTTTCAGAGAATGCGTCAGACTGATACTGCTCGGCAATACCTCCGATGGCCGAATGGGTTTCAGATTGCGCTCTAACGCCAGAAGAAGATCTATTTCAGGGCATTTTCTCTACAACATCATCAGAAGAAGATCTCGGATCTTCTGGCAGTTCTTTTTCTTGAGAATCTGATGCAGCAGAGTTAGCTTGACGATGTGAGGGACCTGCAGTACCATACTTTCTTTTTCGGCTAAGGGACAGACCACGAACAATATCTTCATAAGGAATCAAAGACAGAAGAAGTTTATCTGTAGACAGAAAATAGGAAATACAAATGAAGGAACCAGACGAAGATTAAAACCAAAGGCAATAAAGGGACATCACCTTCAGGAAGGGGCCGCCCACGATGAGCAAGATCAGCAGTGACCAACATCTCGTCAGATAGAAGAGCAAAAGCTTGAAAGGAAAAAGCCATGTCCATGAGCCGATTATAAGCCCTCCTGAAACTGCTGTTGAGACTGGCAAAGGCGGGACGTTCAGGACCTGGAAGAGAAAAGAAGATGGACAATAATATAGGCAGCAAGGCAACACATTCTAGCCAACAGAAATAAACACAAAGAAGGGATTAAACAAACTAAAAGAAAGAAAGCTTATGACTGGTAGACAGAGGACGAAATCACAAAGCAGACAATGGAGAAGTATCAAAACCAGAGGAAGCACAGTAATGCCCCTAAAGCCAAAACCAGTAGGATTCCCATCCGCGACCAACAATGTCGCTTCCTCCGATTAATTTTGGCCCTCGGGGCATCAGACAATAATAACCAGCATGACGAAAAGCCAAGATAAACAAGAAATCAATCTCACGGGGCTCGATAAAGTGATGCCCTGCCACTCGAAACAAACAAGTAACAGCAAACAAGTTTACCCACGAAGCAGGAAGTATTTGGACAGGGGTTATCTCCCAATACAGACACAAACGCATAACAAATGAAGGCAAAGGCAATCGTAACCCGTCAGTAAATAGCACTTCGTTAAAGGGAATCGCGCCGTCGGGAGGAGCATTAATCTTGGATTAGGGCCGGGAGCAATGAACTGCACACGATTATACCCATGAATCATCCAGAAGATCTACATCATGTTGGGTAATCTGACTGGACCAAGAATACGCGTCTCCAGCAGTAGAAGAAGTTGGAAGGACATGAGCCGTCGGAGTAGCAGCAGGCTCAGGGGCTCGCCGAGGTCGGGGAGTGATCTGAACCTGGGAAGAAGAACCACCACCGCGAACATGAATACTACCACGGCCACGGCCGCAACCACGAGAGCCGACATTCCAGTTAGAGTGATGCAAGGCACAAGCCGACGATTCTTCCGGGCTCGCATCGAAAGAATGAACAGACACAATAAACTCTTGAGAGGCATCGGAGTTACTGCGAGCCATGAGATGAGATAAAAGAAAGATAGAAAATAAGAGGGGAGAAACAGAAAGGCAGAAAAAGAGAGAAGAAAGGAAGAAGAAAAGCAGAAAATGAGAAAAAAGAAGAAGGAGAAGAGAAGAGGAGAGAAAAGGAAAAACGGATAAGAGGAAGTCGAAGAGACAGTTGCGGAGCCCAAGGCCAGTTACTGATGGCAACAGCCCAATTCAAATTCAAAAAGAAACCCTCAAATCGTGCAAAAACGATGCCCACACACACACATTCATACATAAAAGTAAATAGATAAAAAAAGGAGGGGAGTATGAGGGTATAGAACCCATAAAATACTGGGAATATTTTTCATTAATATTCAAAGTTAATTGGAATACTGGAGAAGCTGAAATATAAAAGCAAAAATACATCATGGCTCAGTCACACCAGCAGATGCCTTGGAGAGAGGATCCTCAGAAGAATCGATGATATCGGTCGAATCAGCAGGAGCAGGGGCTGATATAATCAGAGGATCGGTTGGGGAGGAAGGAGAAGGATCATTCCCGGGGAGTTTGGCGTTAGCGGCAAAGGCCTTATCTGACAATAAAGGCACTTCAGAAGAAACATTGGCCTCAGGCGGGTTCTCCACAAGAAAAGCAGAAGAGATGAAATCCTTAGACTGAGCATTCTTCTCAGAAGGTATGTCAGTAATTAAATCAGAATAAGCACCAAGTATACCGAATTCAAAATCAGCTCTCAAGCTATCTCCAGGGGGCATGGGCACTTCTACCAAACTCTCTTTGAGTTCAGAACGGATGATCTCCAAGTCATCAGCAGACAATTTTCCAGCAAGTTTTTCAACTATTATTATATAAGCTGAACAAAAGCAAAATATGCGAGCAAGAGGTGGAGCGTGTTCGCGGGTTTGAGTCAACGAGTTAAAAACTTTTAGATACATGGCATGCCAGAAGTCGCGAGCACTAACAGCAGCCTGTACTTCAGAAGATAATTGTTCCTTTTCAACAGACGCATTTATACGCATAGCCTGAAATTCTTTATCTAGGCGGGAAAGATCTTCCTGACAACGATCATGTTTTCTTAAAATGTCAGCAAAAGATTTCTCAGGGCGAAGGTGAATCCCCTTCTCCGATTCGAATTGATCACGGAAGTAATCCTGGGCTTTCGCTAGATCTAACTTCTCCTGTTCAATGGAAGAAAGTTTAGCCTTCAAATCTTCCAGCTCCTGGGAATAGATCTCATAATCCCGGGACAACCTATCTATATCCTCAGAAAGGTTGGCAATGAAACATGAAGCTTGACCAAAGTGACCCACCTTACATATAGATTTTTCTTGGGGACTCATTTAAGAAAGGGCAGTTGCATTTTCTTCTGTCCATGACCTGGAGGGGTAGTTCATAGCAGTTTTCAGATAAGGGGGAAGACTGGCGGAAATTTTAGTATCCAAAGATCGAAAGTAAGTAGCTGCAGCTCCATCCAGAGAAATATCAACCTTAGAAAGGGCAACATTCCTTTTAGGATCCACGGGACCAAAGGGAGTTGATTGGCTATCAAAGGGGTAACACCGAGAAGAGATTTGGAAGAACCTTCTGAAGGTTTGCCAGAGACTTTTCGAGGGGCTCCTTTGGTAGATTTACCTTTGGATTTTGAGGAAGACATTTTCAAAGAAGAAAGGGGTCGCATTCCCAGAATCGAGAAATATCGATCAAGTTAGGGGCGCTAGAAGATTTTTGTTTGTCCTGAAGTGAGTCCGGAGGGGTCACCCGGGGCTTCTTGGGGACAGGAATATCTCTGGGGGGACAGAGGATATGTCTCTTCGGAATAAAAGGAGCAGACGAAGATGTAAGACGCTCACTGGTAGGAACTAAACGAGAACATTTTCCTAAAGCAAAAGAGGGAAAGGTCGGTCAGTGAAAATACAGATACAAGAGTAAGAAAATAAAGTATTACCAATATTGGAAGCCATTAGAGAAACTGCGGAAGATAAGTGATAGAGTTGAAGATTCTCGTCGGTTAGGAGCTCGGTCAAATGACGCTTTGCAGGTGGCAAAGACAAAATCGTCTCCAGGTGATCTTCAAAACTGCACGAGAGGCGGTCAGACGAAGGGACACATGAAGCTATACACAAGAACACCAACAGAAAATCAGATAGCTGAAATATTATAGCCAAACATTAAGAAAAGAATAAAAAACTACACTCACAACGAGGAGAATCTTGAAAATAATTAGAGATAGCATCATTCAAGGAAGCCGATGAGCTGCTATCTAAACAAATAGGGACATCCCCACCCCAAGGGCCAGAAACTCAAAACCATTTATTTTTGCAGCCTTTATTAGAACTGGGAATACCGTTAATAAGGCCCGGGCGGCTACAAGGTAGCAAATAATAACATCCACGAGCATTATTTTCGGCTGTAAAAGAATAGAGAAACTCGACCTATAGGGGAGAAAGAAAGGAATAACCAGATTGGCGGAACAAGATGAGTAAACAGTACAAAATGAACCATCCATTAGGAGCGAGTTGGGCTGGAGATATTCGCCAGTGGAGAAGAAAACGAGAGATAATCGAAGGAAGAGGGAAACATACTCCATTGTGCAACATGAATTTATATGCGCCAACGTAACCCTGAGGGGGCCAACACATACGACCTTGGGGACTTGGCTTATGAAGAGTAATTGAAGGTGGGCAATATAATTGAAGAATATTCAATTTTTTCAAAGATATATTGGAATGACAAACACTAACACCGAAGTCAGACCCGTCCGCACAAGTGGTCATACCAATATTAGGATAAACATCAATGGGGATCTCGTCATCACTTTTGAATAAATCGGAAGAAGTATTTGGAGAAAGGGCCAGCGAACCAGAGGGAGAAGGAGAAGGTACGTAGTCACTATCGAAATTCATAAGTGAAAAAAGAATGATTCAATACCTGGGAGTGAAGATGGGATTTTTAGAGTCGATCCGCTCAAGGAAGGTAGGCGAAGAGAAAACCCTAAGAAAATTGCAGGGGAAGGCGAACAAATGAACAAACTGAAGAAAGAAGTGGAGAAGAGGTGGTTATAGAGATTGGGCCGGTCCCAAAGCCCATCTGAATAAAAAAGAAGGAAAAGGTTAGAAGCAAGGCAAAAGGCCCGAGAAAAAGTTCGACCTCGAAAACTTTCACTGCGTGTAATTCTCCGAGCTCGAAGGGCTAATGTTATAGGAGATAATTCACGGCCCAAACTATTTGGAGGGCAAGCCCAATAGTACAAGCCCAAGAAAGAAGAGTCCGGAAACTCCCCTCATGGCACTGGCTTAAACTGTCAGGTAAACCCAGGAAAGACCCCTCAATAACTCAGGAATAAGTGAAAAGATAAAACCAGATAGCATCAAGAGATAACATCGGGATAAATTGTAGATTTCCCGGGGATGAGCAAACAAGAACAGCAAGAAGAAGTGTGAAGCAAAAAGAGGGTTGTGGTGGTCCCAAATGTCCGTTAGTCTTGGATTATTCACCAACCAAGAAGAAGCAAGAAGACACTAAAAGCATCAAATTTGTTATGGGATGATTCTAGAATAGTACACATAACAATCATTTATTTGAGGGAACAATCTAGGAGTAAATAAAAGAGTTTAGGTCCAATGAATTGGGAGGAGAGAGTATAAATAGAAAAGATCCAAATAAAAATGTAGGTGATTGCACTTTATCAAAAAGTAAATGGAAAGTATAAAAGCTCAATAGCCAAATCAAGTGCAATCTTCTTTTACTTATTCTCTCTTCCATCATTTGCCTCTCGTTGGACCTCGTTTGAGTCTTTGTGATGAAAACAGGCCACAACAGTGAGAGCGTAAGAGATAGATGTAATTTAATTTTATTTATACCCATTAAAATAAAAAATGAAATATAAAATTTAAAATGTACAATAAAAAATAGAAAACAAACCAACCTAAATGTTCCCCATTTGCAGTTTTGATTTTTAGCATAAATTATTTAAAATTAAGTAAGTCTACGGATAATAAACTGACGGGGTAATTACTAATAATAATACTGTAATAAAAATCGGGGAATTTGGTAATAATCTAAAAAAAATATTATTTTTATTTGAATTTTACCACTCCATTATTATTCTCACAGTGCGATCTGGTATTTTTTATTATATAATATACTAAGTAGTATAAAACTGGATTCCTAGTAACGTGCTTCGGAAAGATGCTGTCGGAAATTGAAGATTTGATGGATAGCCAATTTATTATACACCACTGTTTTACTCAGTATCTTATGCTCCCTCCATCTATTAGGATACATTCCTTTTTAAACTTGAATTAAGAAATATTATTAACATTTAATATATTTAGTAAGTAGTTGTATCAGGAGGTGTGTGACCCAGTGATGGTGCCAGGATTTCTTAGGAGAGAGGTCCAATTTATCTCTATCTCGTAGAAATTTTCAACTTTATTTTTGCTCATAAATTTAGGAAATGGTTACTTCTAAATAATTTACTACTATTTTTCAAAAAAAAAAAAAGTAAAATCTCTTATGTGTATTAGAAGACTTGAGTTTATTCTATTAATATTAGGTTAAAATTATTAAGAACCAAAATTTATGTTGATAATTCTAGGGTTTTTGTTAAATGATTTCAAGTAAAAAAAATCTTTATAGTGTTATAAATTTGTTTATCAAGAATTTTTTTTAAATAATTTGTATAAGAATTGTCTACCCAACAACATTAAAAAGGAAAAATGGATTAGATTAAATAAAAATAGAAAAGAAAAAGGAGTGATTAAAGAGGCAAAATTTGTACACTTCAAGAATCAGACTCACGCCTCTATATGTAAAAGGAGCGTGTCAAACCACTTGGCTACAGCAACCTATAATACTAAGTTATTACATACTCCATATGGTAATTATTTTCAAATTTTCATGGCGCCATCCTTGGTGGGACCCATATATTAACTTGGTGATGTGTGTGGATTCCATGTGTTTAAAATAGAAATATATGTTTTTGGTGCGGACGCTCAAAATAGCAAAATGTATACCTTTCTGGCAGATAGAAGGGTGCACCAATTGTATCGGTGCACCTAATTAATATTATCCGTTAAATTAAAAAATTATTTAATAACCACCTTTAGATCAAAATAAAATAATATTAAAAAATTAAAAAAATAAAAATGATCATACACTAAAAAATAGCCTTAAAATTCTAGGTGCATCGATATACCCGGTGCACCATAGAATAACCCGTATTTATATATCTGTATTAATTTTAACAATAAATTGAAAATATGAAATTAATGGTGTATCAAGTAATCAAATTGCAAAAATAAATTGTGATGAAGTTAAAAGTATTAAATAGATTATGTATGATATTGACAAAAATAAAAAATCGTGATAAAATTAAAAATATAAAATATATTGTGTGTTGAATTAAGTAATAAAAATAAAAAGTCGTAATAGATTTAAAAATCTAAAAAAATGATTTTTTAGGAATTAACTCTTCTTAACAATTGTATTACTTTTTCGAGAGGAACTAGGGTACAACTAGGGGTACCAATTCAATTGGTACACCCTTGGTCTCCACTCTTCTTAATTAATTCATGCTCTTTCATTAATGATGTTTTTTATTTTATTTTTAAATTTATTTTATTTAAATGACTATTATACACTAAACCCTAAACCCTAGGGATAAAATTATACCCTAAACCACAAGGGTAAAATTACAATTATACCCTAAACTCTAAACTCTAGGGATAAATTATACCCTAAACCACATTAGTAAAATTACAATTATACCCTAAACCCTAGGGATAAATTATACCTTAAACCACAAGGGTAAAATTACAATTATACCCTAAACCCTAAACTCTAGGGATAAATTATACCCTAAACAACAAGGGTAAAATTACAATTATATCCCTAAAATTAAAAAAAATAAATAAAACAAAAAAAAAGAAGAGGAAAACACACATTGAAGGTGAAAGAAGGTGGTTGTACATTTTGGAATCGGTAGTACAGTTGTATTCTAGTCTTTGACTACTTTTTCATTCTTTCTCCGTCCCCTTCAAAGAGGGTATTTTTTTCCATTTTGGACGTCTACTCAAAGAGTTTTATTTTCTTTTTTTACAATGGATGAGACTCATACACACCTACTAATACAATTAAAATATGGGGGGAGGGGTCACACTCCTACTAATATAATTACCCATTATACATTAAATAATAATACTTCTTAATCCACGTAAAAAAAAATAAAAGATTCTCTTTGGAAGAAATTGAGGGTGTATTTAGTTTTTCAATGAAAAACTAACAAAAAAAATTACTAACAAACTATTTAAATTTTTATTCATTAGTATATATATTTTTACTATATTCAGGTACATAAATTTTTGAATATGAGTGAATCAATTCGGGTACATTGGAGAATTTGCTTTTTTTTCCTCCTCCTCCTCCACCTCCTCATTATTATTATTATTATTATTATTATTATTATTATTATTATTATTATTATTATTATTATTATTACCCTATCTTTGAATAATCATACGAATGTACATTAGTGTGCATCTTTGAGAAAAAAATAAAAATACGTGATTAATTAAATTGAAAATAGGGTTGTTATAATTATTCTTAAATATCTCACTCATTGTTTTTATTTGATTTAATGTACATTAGTGTTCAATGAAGTTAGTGTTAAGTGAAAACGTTGAAATATTCAGTGTTGTAAATAAGAGTAAAGCTGAAAAAAGAAATAAACGTTTAGATCAATGTATTTATTAGTAATTATGTTATATATACGCGTATCTATCAATATTACTCCCTTCTTATTATTATTATTATTATTATTATTATTATTATTATTTTGTTTATGACTTATTTTATCCCGAGTTTAATATTTCTTATTAAAATTTAAGGTGATTTTGGGGTGCACCTTGTGTATCCCAAAATTAATAAGTTTAAATGGGTAAGTGGGTAGTTTTTTTCAAAAATTTTAATTATATAATTTTATTTAATAGTGAAGATTAAATTAAAAATTAATCTAACAGTTAAGACCGTCTAGTTGCACCTTATTTGGACTCTAAAAATTTAATATTAACTTTAAGACAAAGACTTGTGTGATCGTCTCATGGAAAATCTTCCGTGAGATGGATAAGAAGTGATAAAATTTAATAAAAAATATACTCAAATTAATAAAAAGTAATAGTTGTGCATGCTTATTATATGAGCCATTCGTAATGCAAATGAAAAGTGATAATATTTCTAATAAAAAATAATTTTATCTTTAATAAACAACTATATTTTAGAAAAAAAACAGTCGCATGCGGCATGTGAAACGATATCCCACAAGTATTTAATGGAGAAAATATCAATTTTGGTCCTATGTCTTTTACTAAATTCAATTTTAGTCCTTTAACTTTGAGTATTTTCAATTTTAGTCCTTTTAGTTTCAATTTTGGTCCTATAACTTTTAAATTTCAATTTTAGTCCTATAAGTTCAAATTTAGTCCTATATCTTTTTGAATTATCAAAATTAGTTCTATAATAAACTATATCATATTTCAAAAGATACGGGACTAATTTTGATAATTAAAAAAGATATAGGACTAATTTTGAAACTAATAGGACTAAAATTGAAATTTTAAAAGATACGGGACCAAAATTGAAACTAAAATGACTAAAATTAAAAATACCAAAAATTACAGGACTAAAATTGGATTTGGTAAAAGATACGAGACCAAAATTGATATTTTCTCTATTTAATGATATACTCCTCGTAATTAGCCTTATCAAAAGAGTAACGGCCACAAAAATTACACAAAAAATGGCACATAAAATATTTCCTCTACATTAGTTATTAAGTTCGTTTTTGGTGAATCTAAATGTAAAAGAGTAAAAGCATATTATATTTTTTTAAAAGACGTAAATTATTATTTTTTTATGGAAAGAAAATTATAATAAAAAGCTGGAATCAGCCAGCACTAAATGACAATAAAAAATCTGAAGGGAATTCCTAAGATGATACACAAATAGAATTGTCCTTAGCAAAAAATGAGAACTTATGTGCCACACAATTTTTAGGCCTACTAACCCAAAAAGGTCTATACAAGGAATGGAGGCATGGAGAGTCTTAATATCTAGAATCCGAATGCAAATAGTAGGGCTAAAGACTTGTCCAAGTAGTACTAGGGTGACTTTTTCCGTATCGCCAAGAATTAAAACAGGTTGGTAAGCCATGATTTTGAATGACAACTACGCATTCACGTAGGATTAAGAATTTAGCAGCTTCTGTGTTTTTAATGCTTGAGAACTTCTTGGAGAATTCAAAGGCAAATTTGTTGTCTTCACTAAGAACAAAGACACCACAAGCTGCATAGCTTGAATGCACATACAAGGTTTCATCTAAGTATACTCGAAATTCAAAATCAGGAAGGGGAGGCCAAGGTTATTACATCGCCAAGTTTGACTATCACTTAGGCTAGAGATTGGCTGCATAAAATTCACTAAGAAGATTGGTTGCCTCAGACACTAGAGTATGAGCATTTTTCGCCTCATTCCCGAAAGTTTTTTTATTGCGTTGGTACCAAAGGAAGGCAGAGGGTGAAGAAGATATTTTTGATAGCCGGATCCCCTGCTAGAATTAGATATTGAAACCAATTTGAAGCTGAACTTTGAGCAAAGTTAAGAACAAACTCGGAGATGCCTATCATTTTCCAAACGGATGAAGAGAATGGACAATAAAAAAAGAAGTGTAGTGTTGATCCATTAGCCAAATCACAAAAAGTACAACAAGGGTCGGTCAGCACTCCTCTTCTTGCTAGATTATCCGTAAAAGGTAGAGAATCATTACAGCATCTCCAAAGAAAGTGGAGGATATGGGTAGCATTTTTCAACTTCTAGAGGCACTTCAATGTCTGATTCGGCCCGCTGCTAGAAGAAAGAGAATTTGTGTTTTCAGAATGTGGTATGCAGATTTAACTGTAAAAGTGCTCGAAATGTCAAGATACTAAAGTACTAATTTCTCATTTATTAAGAAATGAAATTTCTCATTTAAATAACAAATGTATATTAGGTTTTGAGTCAGATTTGAGATCCGTAAATCTAGGTATATACTAGACTTTGCCTTAATTAAAAATGAAAGACTCCATTTTATTGTAAGATAGTGTCTATGTGAGACGTATACATTCATTATTCATGGTTTGACCTATCATTAAAATATAATTTTTGAGTTGATTTACTGTACACTAACCATCAGATCCATGTTTATAGAATGGGTCATGTATATAAAATAAAATGGGCCATTTCACCTCGCTGACTCTCTGTCTATCTCCTCAATACAGGAGAACACCACCACAACTTTCTTCTCTTTTTCTCTTAATCTTCCCACTTCGTTTCTCTCGTCATCCCACCCACGCAGAACACCACCACAACTTATTTTCTTTTTTTCTCAATAAGCTTCTATATAATTGATTAATAAAACTTATGGACAAAGTTTAATAATTATACATTTATAATAAAATGTTATACACTTGCTTCTGCATAATTGATTAATAAAACTTACGGACAAAGTTTAATAAGTATACATTTATTAAATAAAATATTATACACTTGTTCATTAAAGCTTATACACTCAAGTTTTAAAATCAATAATTCCTACAATACAATTCTCATTATGAATATAGTGAAACTGTTCATCAATTGCAGCCAAATCAGTCTTCAAACACCCGAACTGTTTATTTATAAAACGTTATACATTTGTTCAATAAAACGTATATACTTTATGTTTAAAAAGTATACATGTAATACCCTATCTAAAATAAGCTTTTATTAAATTTAGGGATATTATTTTATAGGAATTAATGTTCCATGTCATTGAGAATTTAATTCCAGTGGTGATAAAAGAATTACTATAACATTTATATATTTAATGTCATAGTAGGAAGTCATAAATATTTGGTTTTTATAAGAGATATAGTATCATTATAATATGAATCGAATATAATTTTAATTATTAAGGTGCAATTGAACCTTGATATATATAGACATGATCGAAGAACACTTGATCAACAATCTAAATATTTTTTGGAATCATTTCAATACCGGAATTAAATTGAAATTCCACTCGTTCCTACACTATTGAATGTTTTGGACCATGCATAAATGCATTTTAAAATCAATATGATACATAGGACAATGTATCCTATCACTAATAAGGAAATTGAACTCTATACCTACATATATTAGATATATAATATACTTTGTGATAAAATCAAATACATGATACACTCACTATGCTCATGATCAAAGCCTACATATACTACATATATCCTCCTAATAATGAGATCTCCTTGCTAATAAGACAACAACAAGAAGACATAGTAAAAGGGCAAATGGATGAAGACAAGGATAAAGGGACATGAAGGAAAGGACAAGAAAGTAATCTTTGGATGCATATCCTATGCATGAACATAACTTCTCCTCACCAAAAACTCTCTTCTTCCGTTTTGCTACCCTGTTAGAGTTTTAGAATACACTACACTTCTCAATTAGAATACTATCCCTCAAAAAGTGTTTGAGACATCTCTCCAAATTTCTCAAGACATTTTTCTCAAAGGAATAAAGTTTTTACTTAAGAATCCCACCACCAAGGTAAGTAAAAGTTTGATATCCATGTTAATTTTCATATCATCTAATAATCTTAAATCCACATTAATCCTTATTTCATTCTTCTTCTCTTTAACATTTGGAACTACTACCAAGTGGAGGTGGTGAAATCATCATTCCAACACCAACAAAACCACCACAAGATTCTAAGCTTATCTAAGCTTTCAAGGTAATCTTCTCACACTATTTCTTATATGTATGATATTTATGTAAATGAGAAGGAGGAGGGGCTAAATGCATGACGAACGTTTTCTTTGCACATAAAATTAATCCCCGAGTTTTAAGGATATCAATTGCAACTTAGGCAAGCGACCAAGTTAAATATCAAACACCCAAAGGACGGTGTATTATCAATTTAATTACTTACTAAATTAATTAAGACAAGTGGCAATAACGTTTAAGTTTTATAATATAATTAAATAAAATAGTAAAAATTAAATAACAATTAAAATAAAATAAACACTAGAAGTATAAGAAAGTGACTCAAGAATGAAGAATATGTAGCTTTAGGGTAATCCAGTTTTATTTATTAATTTTTCTCTCTAGTGTACTGTCTGATTCTGCCTTGTGGACGTATTACTAAGCCATGTATATCTACTCTATAGACACAAGTAAATATGTGTGTAGCACGTATAAATAACCTTGGAGCAAGAGAGCAAGAGATATACTTTCACCCCCTTTCTAGATACTATCAGTATCAATTATTTCCCCTAGGTTGGTAAACTAACCCGATATGATCTCCCTTTATAGGCACTATAAAATTAACCTCTTTATCCTGCTTATTAACCCGAATTCAATTCAATTAATAAACATTAATATATGTTAGTTCTAATAAAATTTCGGAGTACCCTCATTTAGAATCATAACATAAAACCCTGTTCAGCAGTGAACACATTCAATTAACATCCAAGATATATATTCAGACTATATATAAAAGTTGAAGATGCACAAAACGACCGTGAATATATATTAAAAACTTGCAATCATATACTCCCTTATTCTGGTTCTAAGGTATCCATTTACTTTTTGCACGTGAATTAAGTAGTATTATTATTATTATATGTAAAGTGAGTAGTTGTATTAAAGGGAAGTGGTGAGCCATATTGTGTACTTTTTTACTAAATAGGGGAAATGAATACCTTTGAAGTGGACGCCAAAAATAGTAAAATTGATACCTTAGAAGCGGACGGAGGGAGTATAAAATAAATTCACTAGTAGTGTTGTACAGAGGATACACAAGAGAGTTCAATTAATTCATAAAACCTTCAAAACTCTAGCACTACCAAAAAGGCTCTAGCCCATGGTGTTACAAACAACACGCATAGGAGTTTGATAAATCTTATCCAGTGTAAAAAATCACAAGATAAATTAGGAAACGAAATAAACCGTAGATACGGGAGTCGTCGCTTCCTTCTCCGTCTTGAATTCTCCTCTTAATTCGACAGACAAATCTTCACAATGATGGATGGATGAAGGAAGGGATGTGGATGATGAAAGGTGCGGGGGGTAATCCCCCCTTGTGGAGGTGGTAGCGGTGTTGTGTTTGCTTCTTTTTTGGATGTAAATTGTATCCCCTTTTATACTTTTAGACTATTCCAATAGATCTTTAATAGGCTTTTAAGTGAAAACACGCAGATACATGCACTAGGAGTATAAAACAATACAAAATCTAACATTTCATACGTCCGTTCGATCAAGGTGGATTTGGTTGAACAACATCACTGTTGGTCGAACGGACCACCTGTACACTGAACAGACTTCCGTAAGATGTTCGACCACCGTTCGGCCAAAAAAGTTTGGTGAAATTGCCTTGTACTTTATCGAACGGACTCTTATGGAATACAGATGGAAAGCTACGAAAGAGAGGATCATTTTTGCACGAGAATCACCTCAATCGGAGTTCGGATTTGAAAGTTATGCTCGAAACGGTGAGACTGCGTAATCACGCCCCGGAGATCCATTTGACCAATCAAACGGCCTTGTACTCGGTTGAACGGCGTCTCGAATTCTTTCCCTTCTGATTTTGAGTTCTTCTATCTTTTTTTCTGTGAAAATAAGATCAACGACCTCAGTAGCACCTGATTCATGACTTTTCCATACATAATTCGATTCGTCTCGATTTAAAATAAATTATACATAATTATCACATAAATTATAGCTCAAATTACTTGAATTTTTACTCTCATCAATGCATGATGGCTTTATGGATTTTTGGTGTGAGTTATGTGAAAATGGGAGGTTGTTATATGTAAGATACGACATTTTAACTCACATGCTAAAACATGGCTCAAGTTCAAGTATATGCAACTAAGAACTTCTAAATTCCAGAATCTGTACATATTTTTTTAATTTAGAAAACGAGAAGTATATGTTAGAATTTGGCTACCCACAAAGAATAAAAAATGTTAATTATGAAGTTAAATAACTATCTGTAAAATTTCATAGCAAAATATTCACCCAAATAAAATTTATGGGTATTTTATTAAACTGTGACAGAATGCATGCGAGAAACACAAAGCTAAACTTGATCTCTTTATTTCACATAAAAAATGAACGAATTGCAGAAAACCACTAGAAGTTAAAGTTGTTCATCTATGAGTCTTTTATAATCATGTAAAATATCTTTTAAATCCATTTATTATTTTAAGATATATTGTTGATTTTCTAAACTGCTGCCACACTGTTTCTCACAAACTCTGCTGAAACTTTACAAGTCTTTTACACTAATAAGATATATGATTTTTGAGTAGGGAAAAATATTTAAAATGCTCAAATATGTGTTTAGTTTATGCATGAAAAACATATTTTGATTTCATGAAGTAGCTTGAGAGATATAAATATTTTGCAAAATTATGGCAACATGATACTTAGAAAACATTTCATTAAGTTTATGCATATTATGTTCACTTGACAAACAAGATATTTTTCCTACATTCCAAGTGAAATACGTTGATTCAAATATTTTCTACACTCTTATGAAAATGTTACATTGATTTATTTTCTTGTAAAATTATAGTTAAGAAGATAGAGATTTCTTAAATTCTTCTAAAGTTTTTTTACTTATGAAATAATTTTTACTTAAATTGTTTTTAACTCATTTTGAGAAATTATTTGCAAACACAAAACTTACAGCCTTGATGTCATTTTTCAAAATTTAATTTGAATCATTTTTAAAACTAATTAACCAAAGAAATTATGTTCATCTATGTAAAGAATGACATTACATGATAAAATATCACTCAAAGATCAATTCTTAACCATAATCCATGACGTGAGGTCTCACTTAAACTACTTAAACCTTAATATATTCCTTAGAAATATTCTTAATAATAAAATCCTTAAAGAATCAACAATTATCAAGGTTAGGATATTATATTATAGATCATCTTATATTGTTACCATAGAATAAGTTAAGGTTGTAACTTCTTATGATATATTTATGTTTAGGAGTGCTAAATAGAGACCAAATCTATGGAGGCATCAAGGATTTCAAGGAAATATAGCAACATCACTTATTTTCATTATTAGAGCCGTCAAAATGGGTTAGGCCCACCGGGCCTAACCTCCCTGCCTCTATAAAAGGAGGGTTTGGCTTAAAATTTTACAGTCCATTTGGAGGCGAGCCTAAACGGGGGCGAGCTTTTGGTGGGTTGTGCGGGGCGGGAGTGGGTTGGCCTGCCTTTTTTTTTTAACAATAAGGTGAAGAACAATCATCTATCATCATTCATTCATTATTTTATACTTCACTACTATATTTTTCTTCTTTCATTTAGACCACATCTACTTCAAATACAAGTTGCTTCCACTGCAACTTCATAATTAACAAGTTGCTCTACTTAATTCTCCTTTAAAATATAGGTTTCACTTTTATTATAGATCATTTGTCTGAATTTTCAGAATGATATTGCTTCCGTACATTAATCATAATTATTTAAGACTATTGTACTTGTTTTTTGAAAATGTTGCTTTCGATTTTTGTATTAAAAAAACTTAAACATTTTAGAATGGAAGAGTAAAGTTGTCATGTTAATAAGAGCATTTAACTTTTTATTGAGATATGTAATATTTTATTTAAAAAAATAAAATATTCCCTCATTGAATTATGTTTTATGTTTTAATAGTCTTGTTGACATTGCATTATTTTGTAAAAGTTTATACCATTATGGTATTTTATTTGAATGTTATATTATAATTATAATTTTAATTTTAATAACATCATCCATAATTAAAATGAGGGGAAAAAAGGAAGGTTAGCCCGCTATAACCTGCAAACCGCCTTTAAGTGGGTTGAGCCTCTTATTTCTAGCCCGCTGATGAGCGTTTTCTCAACACGCAAAATTAATCCTCAAGTGTAAGGATATCAATTATAGTTTCGATGGGCAACCAAGTGATTATCGAACTCAAAGGACGGATTATTATCAATTCGATTATTTGCTAGTTAACGAAGACTACGTGGATAAATTGGTTTGTAATAATTATGAAACTAGATAACATGTAATTTAAATAGCAATTAAATAAACAAGTAATGGAGAAAATACGGTTGTGATCAAGTAAGAAATTAGATAGTTCTTCAGGCATCCAATTTTACTTATTAATTTCCTTTCCATGTGTTATTGTCCGACTTTGCCTTGTGGTTTATGGAAGTATCACTAAACCATGCATATCTACTCTATAGACATAAGTGAACATGTGTGAATAACCTAGGAGCAAGAGATATAATTCCACCCCCATTTCTAGGTACTATCAGTATCAATTATTTCCCTAGTCAATTGGTACTCTAACCCGATATGATCCCCCTTTATAGGTACTATAAAATTATCCTCTTTATCCTACTTAATAACCCGAATTCAATTTAATTAATAAGTATTCATATATGATAGTTCTAATGAAGCTTCGGAGTCCCCTCACTTAGAATCATAACATGGAATCCTATTCAGCAGTGAACACACTCAATCTACAACCAAGATATATATTCAGACTCTATATACCAATTGAAGATGCACAAAACGACAGTGAATATGGATTAAGAAAGCACAATTATATATAAAATAAATCCACAAGTAGTGTTGTACGGAGTTTACACACAAAAGTTTAATTAATTCGTAAAACCTTCAGAACCCTAGTTCTACCAAAAAGGCTCTAGCTCATGATGTTACGAAGAACAATCATGGGTGTTGGATAGATCTTACCCGAATGTCTGGAAAATTACAAGATAAATTAGAAAATAAAATAAACCCTAGATGTGGGAGTCGTCGCGTCCTTTTCCATTTTGAATCCTCCTCTTGGTTCTCCTCTTAATTCCACAGACGAATCTTTTGTGGGAGTCGAACCATAGTGATCGTGGTCGAATCGGGCTTTGGATAAAACAGAGTGCTCTGGACAGTAGGGTTCGACCTGAGTTCGACCAGAGATTTTGGTTGAACTGTCTTGATCCTGGTCGAATCGCTCAGCTGGGACCTCCAGATGTCGCCCAGGTGCCTGGTTCGACCTCCTCTGTTCGGTTTGACCTGATGTGTTGGTCGAATCGAGGTCGAATCAGGCTCTTTACATTTCTAAATTCAATTCTAACATCATCGGTCCCCCATACTGTGTTCCAGGCCTTAACGTGATGGCATGGCACTGCTTCAGATTCTTTATGCCTTGAGACGGGAACATTTCTTTCTCCAACGTTTGTGTCAATTGATTCACGTTCTCGGCCATCTACCCCATCATCAAAGTAAGCTCATTCATCTTCTTAGACAAATATGCATGATTAGAGTTTATAGTAACCTCAAGATGATCAACTCTTGCATCATTCTTAGCCATGTATCGATTGAAGGTATCTTCAACACTCCTCACTTCATGCTACTTCATACTATGCCCCCTTAGTGTCAACTATGTAATCTGCTTCTGCTGGGACTCTAGTAGCTTGTTAATGTAAGCTAGACTAGAGACGATCTCATCATCCCTATTCAGCTTCACCCTTTGATGTTCAACCTGCGCTACCTTACTAAGTATATATGATCCTCTTACTCTTTCCGTAGGCCAGTCATGTGAATTTATAGAGATGCCTTCAAACAACTTTTCTGCTTCAAGTGCTGTCTTAGATAATAGCGCTCCACCTGATGATGCATCAATAAAAAACACGCGACTCACAATCCAATCTATAGTAGAAGATACTTATGTATTGAGCCTTAGACATTCCATGCTGTGGGCACCTCCTGAGCATGTCTTTAAACTTGTCCCGTGCCTCATAAAATTTCTCACCCTGATTCATAACAAATTGGGTGATATCTTGCCTCATTCTTAAGATCCTTGAGGGTGTCATGTATCTCTCTAAGAACTTTTGTTGTAGTTGGTCTCATGTAGTGAAATATGTGGCATCAAGAGTCTCATACCATGCTTCCACCCTATCAATCAATGAAAACTTGAATAAGGCGATCCGCCTAGCATGATCATTAGCTCCAGCACCCTTTTGAGTGTTTGCATAACCAAGAAATCTATTGAGATGCTGATATGGATCTTCAAAAAAATCTCCAGAAAATGGATTCTTTCCCACCATGTTAATAAGAGCGGGATGTATCTCAAAATCATCATTTTCCCCCCTTGCTCAAGTGCACATTTCTCTCCCATATATTGAATATAAGACACTTGTGCTAATATACAACATCAATTTCCATCATAAAAGTGTTTGATTGGACACTAAAACATGCTTATTTTCACTCTCAACACCCGCAACCCGCCTAAGTACGCCAAATGGCGGGTTGAGGTGTGTTTTGAGTCGGCCTGCCCCGCCGACTCGTTCTGACGGCTCTATTCATCATTATCATCACTTGTTATGTATAATTGCCTTCGTTGCAATAAGGTGGACTTACAATTATGATTTCTATATTGAACTTGATTATATTTATTGATATTAAGGATGTGCATGCACAAGTTATCTGAGAACGGTGGGCCAGAAATATGTGCGTACAGTTGATATTTTTGTCAATAAAAAAAGATAGACGTGTTCACATGATGATAAGCTGTCGCAGGCCTATCAAAATAAACTGACTCACACTAATACTTAGTATAGCAACGAGTACGGGTCCAACCCAAGATAATATAATAAAATTTAAATTAAATTCAAGTGTTGCAAACAAATAAAATAAAAAGAGGAGAGTTTTGATTGTGAAAAATTGTAAATCACGCGAATAATGAATTAACTCAATATTTTAAATAGCAAAATAGATCAAAAATTAATTATTAAATTAACCAAGTGATTAAAACCTAGTTTAGGATGACGATCCCCTCCCGTTTTCTAAATTAATTAATTATACGAATTAAACATCTAGCCTAGTGTGCAAACTCAAATCCCTATATTGCCGGTACGACCAATCAACCCGAATGTTCTTACATTTATCAACTATGGTACGACCACTAAATTGAACTATTTATGAGTGACCCTATGAATTCGAACTCATAAACGCATTAAAACTCTAAACATAGGATTACTAGGCTACGAAATCCGGCTAGGTATCATACAACCTAGATCATATTACACCTAGAGGGAATTATCTTTATTTGCTACTCAATTCAATTCCTACAACAATTACGGATTGTAGATCATGAAATAACAGTAAGTAATTAAATAATTAAAATAGATGGCCAGTATAAAATAATTATCAAACTGCTATAAAGAACATCAAAGCATGTAATAGAATAAATTCACACAAAAGATTCAATAATAAAACTCTTAATAATTAAATTAATATTTTAGTGGGAGGTTCACGAATCCTAAACTAGAAAAGGGGATTAGCTCCGCATGTTCATAGCAAAAACAAAATTAAAATAATAAAATCAGGATGTCCGATGATCTTCAGTCTTCACGCTGAATTCTGCCTTAGAGAGGATGATCGCTGCTTTTTTTTCTTTTTTTTGTGTAATTCCCGTTCTCTTCTCCTCCAGAATCTCAGTGAATCTGTTGCCCCAAAAATAAATAAAATATCTCCCATTAATATCTATGTCTTGATCCCTAAGTAATCCTACTTGATCGTTTTTCCTTATTTGTTCTTTCAAAAATATCTCCAAGACCTTTTCTTTTCTCCTTTTCTTCTCATCTTGATCGTGACTTTTAACAGATTTAAAGGAGATCTGATCCTTCAAATATGTGGAATATATGCTGACTGATTAATTTCCTTATTTGCTCCTTTAATAACCTATTTCCACATCAATTCAAATAATTAAAGTAATTATCTCTCAAAAATAATATAAGTCAATATTAGCACATAAATATATATAATTAAATCAAATAGACTTTAATTACCACCAAATAATCATGCTAAAATATGACTTATCACATGACTTTTAATGTATTAAAGAATGAGCGCCTTCGGGCGACCTAACATATTAAATAATGAGCGCTTTCGAGTGACCTAACATATAAAATCATTTTCAATTATGCAATCCAACAGTAAATCTCCCACTAAGTACACCCCCACGTGTGCTTACCCCACATCTTTTTCCTCTTACAAATAAAGTGCATAATTGGAAGTGGAGGAGATTGAGTCGAGGGAAGCTTTCAAGAAAGATATGTTATAAATTATTTAACTAAAATAATTTAGTTCGTAAATGATATTTTTATAAACTTATTATAGCATACGAGATACATTCTTATTTTTCGCGGCAACTTTGATCTTCATTAAAATTAATTATATATTAAATTTTTAATTGAATAATTACTTCTAAACTTTAAATAAGTTTTCACTTAAAATTATTATCCTTCTTTTTATGTTTATTCGATTATAAATTTTCAAAACCAAGTTTAAATTTAGTTAAGTAAAATTAAGGCGCTTCCCAAACTTCATGATTCCTTTTAATTAATATTTGAGTGGGTCTCATGTTAACCGGGTTTACATGGCTTAACATATAAATCCTATTTTTAAATTACTCTTTAGTATATAAAAAATTACTTTTTCAAGAGTAATCATTTTTATACATAAGAGCAGTGATTTTCATAACCGGTTGGACCGGTCGGTTGAACCAGTTGAATAGGGAACCGGCCTCAAAACTGGTTCAAAACACCTCTAAAACCATTTTTTGAGTTGAACCGGATTGAACCGGTCAAAATTGAAAAAACAAATAAAGCCGGTTGAACCGATCCAACCGGTTTTTGAATTTTTTTTTATTTTTATATTTTATATTTTAATATAATTTTACTTTTATTTTTATTTATTTTAAAATATAATATTTAAATTTTGTATTAAATTATGTGATTTTCATGGAGTGGTGCACCAAATGTATAGTAGTTTGAGTATAATTTATGTAATATTGTATTGATAGAATATATAAAAATATGTATAAAGTATGAATTATAAATATTTTATCTAATTATATTTCTATATAAATTGAATTTTTTCTTTATAAAATAATTTTGGTTATTATAATTTTTTTTAATGAATTGGAATATTATAAAATATAATTGAAAATATGTAAAATTTAATTTTCCGGTTGAACTGGTCCGACCGGTTGAACCTCGAACCGTTGCATCCACCGGTTCAATCTCCGGTCCGGTTATGAAAACACTGCATAAGAGAACTAATTCATGTCTCTAAAGAAAATTTTTTATGTACTAAAGAGTAATCAAAAAATTAAGGTTTACAAGAATTTGAAGAGTAATTTTTTAATTTTGAAAAGTAACAATTTATGTGTCTAAAGAGTGATTTTTCATGTACTAAAAAGTAATAGGATTTTCATACACCTAGTTTATACAAGTGTTTACTTTCTTCCCTTAAGTATTTGGTGAACTATTCCTTTAAATTTTAAATTATTTAAGTGCTCAAATATCTTTCTTTCTTTATTTATTTCAATAAAATTCTAAAGGTTTTCAAGTGCTACTAAAAGTGAAAATTTATTACAGAAAAATTTAATAGTACCCTCATTTATAAATTAAAGGTTTATTTATTCAACGATTTTTTGTAATATTTCCCAATTAATGAAAAATTTAAACGGGTCCTGACAATAAATTAATGAAATCGACAACTCAAATAGAAAAAAGTGAAAGGCTACGTTATACACTTGTTCAATAAGGCGTACACACTTTATGTTTAAAAAGTATACATTAATGAAATCGACAACTCAAACAGAAAAAAGTGAAAAGCTCCAAGAGACGAGTACGTGGAGAAATGCTAGAGGAGATGAGAGCATCAAAAGAGGAGAAGGTTGTTGAGAGTGTAAATTAGCGTGTTTTGAGTGTCCAATTTAACACTTTTTTGATGAGAATTGATGTTATATATTAGCACAAGTGTCTTATATTCAATATATGTGAGAACAAGGTGCACTTGAGGTATTTTATTGTGTTTTAAGTGGAAAAATGATCAAAAGTACAAAGTTGGAGAAAAGGTGCAACTTGTGCAAGAATGCTGAAAAACGCATGTTCAACTTGTATAATTTTTCTGTATCTGTGTGGAGATTAAAACTGGTGATATGATATATGGTTGGAAAGCTGCTGAAGAGAGGGTCGTTTTGGCATAAAGAACACCCCAATCGGAATCTAAACGAGAATGTAATGATCAAGATGGTGACGTTGCGCGAGCTATACCGAACAGAACGGCTGTGTTACTTTTTATGGCTTGTTACACCTTCAAATCTTGGAGTTTTTGTGAGTTCTTTATATGGATAGAAATTCAAGGAAGAAAGAATCGCGTGAGCATAAGAATCACTCAATTTGGAGTCCGGATATAGAAGTTATACGCGAAACAGTGAGACGGCGCAAGTGTGATTCGACCATGACAGTTGTCGAACCAGAAGCCTGCAAGTGCGAAAAATTGCCGATTTCGATTCGACAAGGGTTCGACTAAGCCCTAGGTCGAACCACATGCCTGGACATGTCCGAATCCGATTTTTACACCCATAGTGCGTATTTTTGCGTATTTTCCAAGAAAAAGCCCATCCTAGATCCATAAGGAGAGCTTACAAGTATAAAAGAGGATGTATATCACATCATATGAGATTGGAATAGAGATACGGATTGGATACAACACAACACAATACTACACCCCACAAGGGGGATCACCCCACAACCATCATCCACATCATTTCCTCCATCCATCCATTAATTACTTTGAAGATTCGTTTGTGGAATCAAGAGGAGAAACAAGAGGAGGATTCAAGATGGAGAAGGACATGACGACTCCCAAATCTACGGTTTATTTTGTTTCCTAATTTATCTTGTAATTTTTCAAACATCCGGGTAATATCTATCCAACACCCATGATTGTTCTTCGTAACATCATGGGCTAGAGCCTTTTTGGTAGAACTAGAGTTGTGAAGGTTTTTACCAATTAGTTGAACTTTCGTGTGTAAACTCCATACAACACTACTTGTGGATTTATTTTATATATGATTGTGGTTTCTTAATCTATATTCACGGTCATTTTGTGCATCTTCAATTGGTATATAGAGTATGAATATACATCTTGGTTGTAGATTGAGTGCGTTCAACGCTGAACAGGATTCCATGTTATGATTCTAAGTGAGGGGACTCCGAAGCTTCATTAGAACTATCATATATGAAAACTTATTAATTGAATTGAATTCGGGTTATTAAGTAGGATAAAGGATAATTTTATAGTATCTATAGAGGGAGATCATATCGGGTTAGAATACCAATTGGCTAGGGAAATAATTGATACTGATAGTACCTAGAAAGGGGGTGGAATTATATCTCTTGCTCCGAGGTTATTCACACGTATTACACGCATGTTTACTTGTGTCTATAGAGTAGATATGCATGGTTTAGTGATGCGTCCATATTCCACAAGGCAGAGTCGAACATCAACACACGGAAGGGAAATTAACGCGTGAAACTGGATTATCCCAGGGCTACTTATTCTCCTACTTGATCTACTTTCGTATTCTTCGAGTGATATTTTATTTTATTAGCTATTTTAATTACTTATTTAGTAGTTTAATAATTAAATTCACAACCTTTATTGCCAATTCGTCTTAATTAATTTAGTAAATAATTAAATTGATAATACGCCGTCCTTTGAGTTCGATAATTCACTTGGTCGCTTGCTTAAGCTGCAACTGATATCCTTAATACTTGGGGATTAATTTTGCTTGCAAAGAAAACACGCATCAAAAGTGATGAGTAGGACATACTCCACATATCTGGAGAGACTGAAGCAACGGCTCCACATTTGATCAAGTGGAGCATGAGCTAGTAGTGTTGCCGGAAAGTGGAGGCATTCATTGTGACAGCAGATCTGAAGGTGGAGGCATTCATTGTGACAACAGATCTGATTTGAAGCGGAGCATGACCGAGCTGCAGGAAAGTGGTGGATGAATGCAGGAGGAAGGCGTATGGGGAGGAAGAAATGAGCAGCAAGAGTTCCGAAGGACGGTGGAGGTGTCGATACAATAGATCTGATTTTTTATGAGGGAGCAGTCGATTGGGCGCGGTTGGGCGCGGTGAGAGAGAAGAGAGAATAAATGGTGGGTTGGGGGAGAGAATGAGTGTGGGTTGGGGGAGAGAATGAGAGGAGAAGATAAAATTAGGGTTTTAATTTCTTAATATATGTTGGATCGTTTTGGCAGGATTGATCCAGTTGGACCTTAACAATTGAGTACAATAGTTTTTACCATGATATTTAAATAGAGAGTGAGGCTCTTGTGCCCCTAGGGACAACGTGTCCCTTTACAATTTAAACCCCTAGCAATCAATACATATGTTTAAATAGAATATGAAGGGGGAGAGTTGTATTCCCATGGGGGCACGGTGTGTCCCCGGGGTGCAGGAGTTTTTTCCTTAAATATATAAAGTAAGATTCTAAAATAATTAAAGTATGAGTACTTAATTAAAATATAATTTTAAAATTGTTATAAAATGATTCACTAAAGTATACTACATTCGTCCCGCGTTAAGGTTTACATTATTCATTTTGGGTTGTCCTAAGTTAAGGTTCACATTTTCTTTTTTTATCAAGTTGGGCCACACAAAACAATTAATTATTGCATGTAGGACCCACGCACAACCCTAATATAACTACCCACTTTACATTAAATATTATTTTTCTCACCTCACTACACATTAAAATATTATATCTCTTAATTTCTATACAAAAAGTAAACGTCAACATTAACGCGGAATGGAGGGAGTCATATATAATTTTTTTTAAGTATGAAACAATAAAAAATATACTTTAATAAATTACACATTATGTTTTAATACCTTAATTAATCTTAAAACCTCACTTTAATGAATTACATATGTTACTTTAATAAATCATATTCCCTCCGTCCATCCTCAATGTATCCATTTGCTTTTTACACGTGGATTAAGGAGTATTATTATTATATGTATGTGATGAGTGATATTTTCACCTAGATTTTAGTGTCTTTTTATGTGTGTTTTTGTATTATTTTATCCGTTTCTCTATACTATTTGGTTGTGTTTTGTATTTTTATGGAGATATGTGTGAATGAGCTTAAACGTATAATTTTTAGGTAAAAATAGATCCTAGACGCGAAAAGGAAGACGTAGGAAAAAGTGGATCTCAATTCGGAGTTGAAACGAGAGAGAACGAGCCGAAACAAAATTGTAAAAACAAGGGTTGCACCAACACGGCCGATCGTGTTGCAGCACACGACCCGTGTTGCGCAACACGACCCTGTAAGCCTTGGCTATTTTCTGACATCAATTTATCCAACATGGCCACTCTGTGGCCGTGTTGCAGCACACGACCCGTGTTGCTGCAAGATCAGAAACATATCAAAACTCTTATAGAAGCTTCCCAAGGGGTATAAATACCTAATACTTCAATATTTGATGAGATTTTTTGAAGGGGTTCACTCATACACCTAGATTACACACCATTTCCTCAATTTTACACCATCATCTTCATCCATCCATCCACACTTGATCTCCTTCATCAAATCCATCATCCAAGTGGTCAAGGAAGCAAGGGAGAGTGAAGATTGCAAGAAGAAGAAACAGATCTCCATTGAAGGACTTCAAATGGGGAATCTAATTCTAATTTTTGTGAACTTCTTTATAGTTTGATCATGGAATTTGTAGATTCAATTGTCTATGTTGTTTTCTCTAAGACTATGATAGGCTAATCTCCTTTGTGAGATTAGCTCTATGATTGGTGTTGGATAATTTAGTTTTTATGAAATTTGATTTTAATCTTGAATGAGCTTTGTGTATTTCTATCATTGAATGTTGATTGCTTGATGTATATGATGATATGCGTTATTAATTGTCGTGGACATGTGATTAGATTGAGAAATCAATTGTGTGTTTAGGATAGTTCATTGAATCATTTCATCATACACCTCATGTGCATTTATTTAGAATGAGATAGAGATATCCTTCTAGATTTAGAACTCTTTGATAGAACATTTGATTAACTTAATCGAGAGATTGGTGAACCAAGCCATTAGTGAATTCATAGTACCTTAAAAGGGAATATTGCCTATGATTTAGTACCTAATTAGGGAACTCGTAGAGTAATTAGTACCTAGTGGGAGGTGTTTGCTTTGGTCACGATCATATGAGCTTTTGGGAGCCTTTTTGAGGGCCTACATCATATCCATCTCGAGAGAGAGTTTAGGTGGAATTAGTGATCGCTCCTATGCCATGTCCATGAGAGATTAGAATTGATTGAATGATTTCTTTATTACCTACATCATGATTGTTCGTAATCTCATCCTTGCATCATTTGGAACCCATTTTCTTGCATTCATTTTATCTTATTTCTTGCATTAGTTTAATTGCATTTATTTGCAAGTTATCCATCCCTTTCCGTCGTCCTTATAAAATCACGATAAACTTGAGGTCGCTTAAACTCTAGCGCCTTCCTCCCTATGGTTCGATAAATTCTTTAATTGGTCATCCCGACTACAAAATGGCCAATCAGTGTGGTAGATAGTTATATTAGTGGAGGGAGTGAGTCCCATATTTTATTTGTATTAGTGGAGGGTGTGGGTCCTATAGTCCAAAAAGGGAACTGGATAGATTAAGGATGGACGACCCAAAATGGTAAAATGGATATATTGACAGTGGACGGAGGGTGTATTTTAACCATATCTATCCATACATATATAAAAACAATTTTAAAAATTTATTTTTATCTTCAATTTTTATTCATCTTTTTTATTTTACTATATATAGAAACTAATCTTAACAGTCTATTTAATACTTTTGATCTTAACAATTAACTCTATTTATGTTAATAATATTTTTTTACTTTTTAATTGACAATATAAGTTTGGTAAATATTTGAGATATTTTTGACATATTTAATTATCAATAAATATTTAATTTTCAATCAATATATAAATCGATATTTAATTGATTTAATTTAAATAAGATTTATATTTTGATAATTTTTTTTCTTAATATTCAACTAATTTATCTAAACTATTTAATTTTAATTTAATTTTAGAGATCATATTTTTATATTAAATTTATTTTAATTTTAATAAATATTTTTAAAGTTATTTTAATTTAATTAATTTATTTTACGATAAAACATCGTCTTCATTTTAATTGATCAAATTTTAGTGCACTTTTTAATTAGTAATTTTAATTCATGAGTATTAATAAACTTGTCTGGAATGTATTGTAATAATTTTTTTAAATGTGACGGGTACGAATAGCATTAAAATTACATGAGAGAAATATATATTATACAAAAGTTTATGCAAAGGTACACATTTGGTCATTTGAAAACATAAGATATCATTTTAAAGGCTAAAATACTTACAAGTAATAATGTTGGAGAACATATTTGATAAAAGTATGGATGACAATGAGACGAGTGTTTTTTAGTACCCTATGAATGGATGATATAATTTGTAAATAAAGTATAAGTGGAAGTTAGTTGTTATGATTTTTTACTATTTTAGGAATGTGAAGACAGTTAGGGGACATAAAAAATAAAAAAAGTGAAGACTAATTTTGGGACGGAACGAGTGATATAATTTTTATTATAATATTAATTTAAGCATTAAAAATATAAAAAATAATATGAATATTAAATGGATACAGGTAACCTCGTGTATGTATAAATGAATATGAGACGGATGTGGATGCATGTAGTTAATATTTAAACAGATACGTGTACCTTTAAATAAGCGTTTTCCCTAAATATAAAATAATATGAATATTAAATGGATACAAGTAAACCAGTTTATTTATAAATGAATTTGAGATATGTACGTGTATTATTATAGACCTTTTTAATGGAACGATATGGATACATGTAATTAATATTTAAACAAATACGAATATCCTTAAATAAGCGTTTTCCCCAAACGTTGTCATCCTTAAGTACAAGTATTAATTGATTTTATGAAAAAATAAAAATGTGTACTATATTATACGATTTAATAGTATATAAAATTATATTATATTAAAAAGCGAAAAATTACATTATTTATTATATATAAATAATTAGCATTTTATTTTATAAATACATAAATTTATATAAATAAATTAATATTATAGTTAACTAAAACAACAATTTAAATGTCTAGTTAATTATAATTTAACTAGATTTTAAAGACGTGCGTTGCACATCACATAAGCGTCATATTGTTTGGTAGAAACACTATCTTGTATCTTGTCATATGGGTTTTTTTAGACGGTTGTGAGACGGATCGACCCATTACTAAAGTATGCTTATGATATATACTATGTAAAGTATGCTTATTTGTAGTTAAAGTATGTCAATAATAAATCATATAATAACACCCTAAATTACACTTTAACTCATCATTTATCATCGTACTTTTAGATAACATAGTTTAATAATCATTAAACATTTTTTATCTACATAATAGAAATATTTTAATACGTCTCAAAAGAGATTTTCCTCATTTAGTAAGATTGTTTTTTCCTTCCTTATAACATCCTTTTCTTTTTACAATAATAGTATTTTTCAACCTAATTACGTATAATTTGAGTAAATCTTCTACTTATTAATTATTTAATTAGATTAAAGTTTGGAAGAATTGCAAAAATATCCAAAATTCATAGTGTCAAAATCTTTACCAACACTTTGTTTTATTTGTTATCTTTTTTACACAATTGTACATTTTTTTTGATATTTTTACCCTTGCTATTCAAAATCAATACCCAATATGTCCCTTGTGTAGGTCACCCACACGGATCTATCCACATCGGTTCTGGTGTGAGTGACGGTGTGGATCACCCACACGGCTGGCAGAGCCGGCGATGGGTGTGGATGACGGTGTGGGTCACCCACATGGCTGGTGGCCAACGGTGGGTGTGGGTGACGGTGTGGATTACCCACGTGGGCGGCAGCGGCCAGCGGTGGGTGTGGGTGACAGTGTGGGCCGGCGGTGGATGTGGAAGACGGTGTGGGTGACCCACATGGCCGTTGACGAAGGGGGCGATCTTTCTCTTGGTATTCCTTCTCCGATAAGAATGGTGGAAAACAGCAAACCCGCGACCTGCTTCGCATCGCTGGAAAACAACGAACCCGGATCTGAAGCTTCTTCTTAAGATGCATCACCGGAAAATAATGAACCCGGATCTGAAGCTTCTTCTTGAGATGCATCGCTGGAAAACAACGAACCCGAATATGAAGCTTCTTCTTGAGATGCATCGCCAGAAAAAAATGAATCCGGCGCGTCAAGATCCACCACAAGAGAAAGGCCGCTGCCACCGCTCACCGCCACATCTCCGCCGCTGCTGTTAGAAGACCCCTCGAAGTAATTAAGGTATGGACAGAAACAAAAACTTGTGGTGGATCTGCTAGCTTGTGGTGGATCTGCTGTGTTTCATTATGGATGCAAGGGTGTTGTGTCGTTTAATTTCCTTGAATATTCAAGAGTGATTGTCCAGGGCTGTTGTGTTGTGTGGGTGATTGAGTGAGTCTTGAGATTTTTTTTTTAAATTTTGGTGGAAGGGTATAAGGGTCCAATTTTGGTACATTGATTAAAAAAAATAATGTAAAAGAGTTGTTGGTATTGATATATAATAAGTGAGATTGTGTATATTTGCCAATTGACACTTAAATTTTCTTTATGTACATTGTACAATACTTTTTTCAATAATGTTCTTTTATCTAAATAAATCTTTATTTTTTCCTTGAGTATACTCTTTTACACTATATTATTACATGAGTTTTTATTTTAATTTTATTTGTTGTAAAAATTAATTTACACTCTTTTATACTCCTCCGTCCAACAACAAGAAGTGCATTTTATCATTTTCGTCCGTCCCAACACAAAAGATACATTTTTCTTTTTAGTAAAAGGGACCCACACAAATTAATTTTTTCTCTCTCCATAACCCCACACTTCACACTAATACACATACTTAAAATATTATTTCTCTCACCTCAACTACCCCCAACTACCCATTAAATATTATATCCCTTAATCTATGTGCAAAAAAGTTTCGCCGCTCTTGTTGTGGGATAGAGGTAGTATGTTTTTTTAGTCTTTAGAATCTGCATAATCAACCTAATTAAGTGAAAGTAGAATAAAGAAGAAAAAGTCATATACTCCCTGCCTCCGTTCCATTTCAGATGACACACTTTTTATTTTGGGTTCTCCCATAAAAGTTTGCACATTCCTAAAAAAAACAAAAAGTCAAACACAATCTTTTTTTTTCATACTCCCTCCGTCTCAAAAGGTTCCTTTTTGCCATTTTGGTCGTTCCACCCAAAGAGTCATCTTTCCTTTTTTACACACATGAGACCCACACACCCCCTCTAATACAATTAAAATATGGAGCACACGCTCCCACTAATACAACTATCCACTACACATTAAATAATAATACTCCTTAATCCACGTGCCAAAAATAAAAATACCCTTTTGAGCGGGACGGAGGGAGTACATTTTATTTAAAAAAAAACAATTTACCTAACATACCAAAGAGCATCTCCAAGAAACTCTTTAAAATTTGGAGAGTATTTTCACAATATAAAGATGATTTTTAATTTTAAAGAATCATATTTTTGTTATACTCCGACAAACTCTTTATATTTTCATTTTCAATGTACACTTATTGCATATTTTTCTTTTAATTTATTAAAAACTATTTTATTTGAATCAAAATACACAATAAAATAACATTTAATGCAATTTAAGTTTAGAGAGTGGATTAGGCTCTTCAAATTTGAAGAGCGAAAATAATTACATAAATTTAAATGTTAAAATAGAGAGTATGTTGGAGCTTATTTTTGTTAATATTCTCTTCAAAATTTGAATATTTTGTATTTTAAAAAGCTTTTTGAAGATGTCCTAACATACTTTACCATTTATTTATTAAAAAAATCATAATACCCCTAAAAGTTATCAATTTTCTTAATCTCCGTGCTGGAAGAGGTATGCAAATTTTTGTGGGATGGAGGGAGTATATATATATATATATTGGTGGCAACCCATTTTCTAGGGTAAAATATTTGGGTTCACTCATAATTGGATCACTCAAGACATCCCAAAATCTTATACTACTATTTTTTATTTATTTGTTGTTTACTTTTAAGAGGTGGGATATATATAATGGAAGGAAAGCTTAACCAACCATTATTATCATTATTATAATGTTTTTCATGTGGATGTTTAAGCCAAAAACTCTTGTGCCTCCGGTTTAAAATTGTCAACAATCTCCGTTCTCCCTCACTTAGTAAAGTAGTCAATGGCAAGAAGGTTTTTTCCTCGCTCCTGTCGATCGGCACAGTCATTTGCGCAGTTTTTTTCACGATGCTACAACTTTGTCGAGGGACACAACCCTTCTTCTCCATATTCTATTTAAATTTATATATTGTTAGGAGTTTAGATTGTAGAGGACACAAGAAATAGAAAGTTTTAGTGGGATTCTTTGACAAAATTACCCTTAAAATTTTTGTTCTTTCCCGTAATGGCGCAAATCTGTCCTCTCCACATTCTCATACCCGCTTCGGGCGCGCTACCCTCTCCCTTTCGTCCCAACATCATTTCCGATCTCAGGTCACCTAATGACACCCATATTTCGACATCAGATATTATATATATGCATTTTCCGATGAGTTCCTGATTATTATTTTTTTCTGGGATTGATATTTCAATTTTTTTACACTGATTTCCTCCTTGGACTCAAACTATTAAATTGAATCCCTTCCCTTCCTCCAACTTATACAGATAGTGGTAGTTACCAGAGAGAGGCGTTGGTGAGGTATTAGAGAGAGAAGAAGAGAGTGGGGGAAAAGAGAATGGCACCATTTTCCTGAGGATGGATTAAGATTTTCTTCGATTGAGATTCTTTCATCGGAATCTCACGCGAGCTGAAGTGCTGAGCCACCCCCACTATGATGTTGGTATTCTTAATTCTACGTTTTCTCTTCTCCTAAGGTTTCTGATGTTGTTTTATAGCCTCACAACTTCCCGCTTTGATTCTGAGAAATTTTGTAGTATTCATTAAATAATGCAATAATGTACATATAGTAATGAATTAGTTGTTATACATATATTCATGTGAACTTTGTTTCCTTTAAAGAACTCGGATCTTTAAATGAGCTGTGGATAATTTCAATTGACATTAAGACAATTTATGTTGCAGTCCCTTGATGGTTTGATGCTAAGACTCTTGGTTGAGAATCCCTCCAGGAATAACCTGTTAGCCAAGACTCCAGGCTTCATTTGGCTTAATAATAATATCCGAATCATAATCCTTACTATATTAAAAGAGGCATGCCAAATGTAAAACATTTTTTCCTATATTACTTTAAATATACAATGAATTTGTCAAAATGTGAAATGAACAATGTTGGGTATTAATGATTGATGATTCTACCGAACAGTCATTTCATGGTGTACCCCACCATTAGGGGCCCCCACCGCCCCTGCCCTGGGGATTGGTGGAGGAGGTAAATCGCAGGATGTGCCTCAAGTGGCTTATATAGAGGGCTCACTGTTAAACTTGTGCTTGCAAGGGGCCAAATTCATGCCAAAGGCAGGATTCGAACCCCCACCCTGCAGCAACCAAGCTCAGCTGGAAGGCCTTTCCACCCTCCCCTCTACCACTTGAGCTATGCCCTGGGGGCAAAATAAAAGAAATAAGTAGGGATAATATTGGAAGAAAATGTTTTTCATTACCTAGCCACTTTTAATATATTAGGATGAATCCCTCCTCACAATACCGTAACTCACTCAAAATCATACTTCTGTCTAAAAACCACACTTTATCATTCTTCAAATTATTGATTCATTGATCTATCCATTTTGCAACATATAAAGTCAAATTATTGATTAATTGATTTATAGTTACACCAATCAATTACTATTACAATAAATATGGAAATAGAACGGAGAATTACTAACCTTTCTTACAAATTTAGATCTAGGATTTTGGATCTTGAACGTTTCGGGATGATGGCTAAGTCGAGTCGAGTAGAACTCTTCCCGCAAGAAGAAACTTGCCCTGATAGTGCCTGTCTTGGCGGATCTTCCCCAAAGGTGAAACGACTTCTCGTTTCCGACGAAGCAACACCGCTATCGTAGGAACTCCGACAAACTAAGAAAAATGGAGGACTAGATCGTCTAGACTATGCACTATGCAAGTATATGCAGACGCTTGAAAGATTTTCGTATTTTTGTGTGTTTGAATTAATGCAGAATGATACTTCCAGAGACCACTCTCATATGATAGGATTGTTATTTTAATTAGTAATTGTGATCACTATCATATTTGATTAAATTTACCATATTTGATCAATTTACCATATTTGATCATTTACACAGACTAATTTCACTCACTTTAATTATTATTTAATTGATGATTAATTTATTTATTAATACTTACTAATCAATTAAATTCCCCAACACCATTTCACAACAAACTCCTTTTATTCTTTAGATTATAATTTGCTTTTTTAAAGGAGTAAGGAATAATAGTAATATTTTAATAGGTATGGAATTAATAAATACCATAATCGTTTTTTTAAATTGTTTACTATATTTTATTGATTCGTCCCATATAATTGTTAAATCCTAAAAATATACTCCTTCTGTCCCACGTAACATATTTTATAATTTATTTATTACAAAAAAATACCATAATACCCCTAAAAATTACCACTTTTCTTAATCTCTGTACCGAAAGAGGAATGCAAACTTTTGTGGGATGGAGGGAGTATTATTCTAATCTAACACCTTAAAAAAATTTTTTAAAAATGTCATCCCTTCTTTACACATATATCATACTTTACACAAACACTTGTGTAAATTGAGTTCACGATGTAAGTCATGTGGTCCCCCATTCCAATCCTATATATCATATGTATTGCTAGTGTATTTAAATTAAGGGTGACCACAGAGTTTACAAGGGTTTATGAAGTAAACCCGATTTATAAGAGCGTAACTCCATACTTTATACTTTATTTATTACCTAAAAATATCACATTACCCTAAAAGTAAATAAAGTCGATCAAAAAGTAAATTTTTTCTTAATATATCCTTGATACAATAAAGGAGAATAATGTTTAGGGATGGAAGGTGTATAATATTTTAATATATAGTGAGTATTTGTATAGTGTTGTGTGTAAATCCAAAAGAATATGTTAATTGTTTTGTGTGGGGCATCTATTAAAAAAGAAAATATAAATCAAATGATAGAATGATCAAATAAACGCTATGATGATAGAATGGAAGTGGAAACAATTGTTGTATATATATAACTCAAAAATATAAGGCTAATTATAGTGTGCACCCGGGTGCACCCTAAGATATGGTGCACTCATATATAAATATAACAAAAAACATATACAATTGTGAACAATAATATATACAATTTAATTAGTTTTTTTAATGAAAAATTAAGTGTAAAAAATATACAATTATTAAAAAAACATGTATATATTATTGAATAAAAAGTTATACACATATGAATATTAATTTTTTTAATGAAAAGCTTAGTGCACTCTTGCACTTAGGTGCACCCAATATACACTCAAAATATAAAAGCATTGGTTTGAAATTTGAAATAACAGAGTCATTAAAAAATTGTTTGAATTTGTATAATCATTTCTATGTCAATAAATTGTTTAAAAAAATCAAAAGATGAAAATTGTAGTCACAAACCAAATCTCAACTCGATCAAAAATCAAAACAAATATATTTTAATGTTCAATTGATTTTCAAATTCAATATGTTTCCCAAAAAAAATATTATACCTACCCCTGCTCGAGTATTCAAACTTTTATGTATCGAAACGCAAAATAAAAAAATAGCAAATTAAAAAAATAAAAAAAATTGAAACTTGTGTGTTCCAAGGACACCGTGGGTTCAGATACTTTTTAGTTTTAAATGATATACCTTTAGCTTTTTTTTAATTTGCGTGCGCTCAGATACCCTTTAGTATTTATACATACCCTTTAGCATAAAAACGTATACTCTTTATTTCCTAGAAATTTTTTTAATGAAAGTGTATATTCTTTTGAACAAAATATGTACTCTTTTTTTTTATAAGTACATGTTAGTTATTAGTATAGTTAGTAGTTAGTTCACCAAACACCCATATTCCCCCATTTCTCAAAGACTCCTTATAATTACCCCCTAATTCATTCTCAAAGGGAGGAGCTCAGTGACCAAGTGAGTTAGCCCATTTGATTAAATGTTGTACCCTCATTAAAGTGTTTATTCTGTAAGATGTTGTACCCTTACACACCTTCTACACTTGGGGATACAAGAAATCAACTCATTAAAAAAATATTATTTTTTAAGAGTATACAATGTAAGAATAAATAGAGGTAAATTGGTAATTAAAGAGAAAAATAATAGGTAAGATATAATGTATTTTTACTATTAATGCAACGTACAAATATACATGTCACGACTCAAAATGAAAAATGTGCTTTAATACCTAGAATAGATAGAGTAGAAATGTTTCATATTCGTATCGTGTTAGCACGAATTCATATCGTTACTTGTTTGTATTCGATCTTATGAAAACGCGGGTATATATATATATATATATATATATATATACCCTGTGTCCCATGAATATTGTTATATTTTATTAAAGAGTGAAATTTGGGTGGAACCTGTGATTGATCCCCACAATTCTTAATTAATTTCACCTCATTTATTAATGTTATTTTTATTATTATTTTTTTAAATTTACTATACGTAAATGACTATTATACCCTAAACCATAGGGATAAAATATACCCTAAACCAAAAGAGTAAAATTACAATTGTACCATAAATCTTAAACCTTATGGGTAAAATATACACTAAACCACAAGGGTGAATTACAATTATACCCTAAATTCTATTAGTAAAATTATAATTATATTTTGAACCCTAAAACCTAAGGGTGAAATTATAATTATATCCTAAACTCTGGGGGTGAAATATACCCTAAACCATAAGGGTGAAATTACAATTATATCATAAACCTTAAACCCCAAGGGTGAAATTATAATTATACCCTAAATCCTAAACCCTATGAATGAAATATACCTTAAATCACAATGATGAAATTACAATTATACCCTAAACCTTAAACTCTAGGGTGACTATACCCTAAATCATAAGGGAAAATTATAATTATACCCCTAAAAAAAGAACAAGAACAGAAAAACAAAAATAAAATGAGACTCTCTTGTGAGACGGGTGTGAGACGGATTGACCCATAACTAAAGTATTCTTATTGTAAAGTTAAAGTATGCTTATTTGTAGTTAAAGTATGTTAATAATAAATCATATTATAACACAGTAAAATCATACTTTAATGCATAATACAACATACTTTAGAAAATATATTTTAACAACAATTAAAATACTTTATCTATACAATAAGTATACTTTTGTAGTGGATCGACCCGTCTTATACCCGTCTCACAAGAGACTTTGTCAAATAAAATAGAAAAAGACTTGTTCGAGACCGTCTCACGGATCATATTCCGTGAGACGGGTCAAATTTAAACCGATTAAATAGCCGCGGATCTACAGAAAACTCGTTACCTTGATTATCCGCTAAACACGCATAAGCACCACTCAATTTAACTAATGCATTTTTCTTCTGCCGTTTGATTTTTTAACTTTTTTTTTTAATTTTAAGTAGGCTTTGTTTTATTTTATTATAATTTATTAAGAACACAATGAATGCAATTAGTGTCAAAACAGTATATAATTGACAAAAAGAATGTATACTAATTTTACTTTTTATTAATTAGTTATTACTTTTTTATTTATTACTCCCTCCATTCCATTCTAATGGTTACATATTTCTATTTTGAACGTTCATCTTAAAAGTTACATTTCCCTTTTTAGCATATGAGACCCACATAAATTAATTACTTCTCTCTTCATGGACCCACACATCCCACTAATACACATACTTATTTTACATTAAATTATTATTTCTCTCACCTCAATACACATTAAAATACTATATTCATTAATCCCAGTGTAAAAAGCAAACGTAATTATAAGAACGGAACGGAGGGAGTATATTAATAGTTAATGAAAAAATTCATTTAAATGATAAGCACTTTTCCTTTATTAGCTATCATTTTTATTAAAAATGTAATCACTTTTATTATTTAAAAAAATACTACTAAATAATTTAATTGGACATTATCACTTTTCTTAGATCAGATATTACTTTTTATTAAAAATGTTATCACTTTGTATTCATCTTATAAAATTTTCATTAAATAGTTTAATTGGATGTGTATCTCTTTTTTTTATCAAGTATCACTTTTGATTGAAAATATTATCACTTTTTATCTTTCTTATAAATTATTTATGAAATAATTTAATTAGTCGAGTATCACTTTTCCATGTTCATATATTACTTTTTGTTAAAAATATCATAACTTTTTTTATTTATAAAATTGTCATGAAATATCTCAATAATAAGTGTCACTTTTTTTTTAAGTATCACTTTTGAATTTTCAATTATCACATTTAATTTTCTTAATGATCAGATTATACTTTTAAGTATTATTTGTAATTTTTATAATTAATAAAATCATTAATTTTAAAATATATAAAAAAATACTCCATCCGTCCCATAATATTTTTCACAATTTTTTCCTTTGTTTGTCCCACAAAACCTTTCACACTCCAAAAAAGGAAACATAACTTTATCCAACAACCTCAAAAGTTACTTTAATTTCAAATTTGTCACTCCTTTTTTACACACATATCATTATTTTATACTTTTTATTACCTAAAAATACTACAATACCCTCCAAAGTCAATAAAGTTGATCAAAAAATACAACTTTTTTAAACAACGTGGAACAGTAAACATGAAAAGTTTTCCGGGAAGGAAGGAGTATAAAGGTATTACAGTTAATTAATTAAGTAATTGCATATTATGACGATTGTGCCATTTCCGTGGAGTTTGCACATGTAACCGGCAAAAGCCGCCTTTTCCTTTATTTTTTATTTTTTCATTATACTAATTGATATATGAATAATCCGTCTCACGAAAGAAGATCTATAAGACGGTTTCACACAAGACTCACCCAATAATATATAGTGCGTTAACTGCAGAAATTGGGGTGAGAATGTGGTTGGGGCCACGGTTCCACGAATTTTGAAAATAAAGTCTCATCCAAATAATAAAGCGTTCTATAAATATTGTTGACAAAAATTTATGTGAGACCGTCTCATATAAAGGCTTAGGTAAGACAGATAAAAAGAAACAATTTTTAATGAAAAGTGATAGTTAATTAAGAAAAGTAATAATGTTATTTCATGAATAATTTATAATACTCCCTTTGTCCCGGCCATAGGTCCCCTTTTGTTTTTTGCTCGTGGATTAAGGAGTATTATTATTTTATGTGTAGTGGGTAGTTGTATTAGTATTGAATGATGTGCAATATGTGAGGGCCTTTTACTAAAAGGGAAAAATTGAAACCTTTGAGTGTGATGCCAAATATAGTAAAATGGGGACCTTTCGGTGGGACGGAGGGAGTTAAATGAAAAGTGTACACCCTTCGTCCCAAAGAGAAGTTCACGGTTACTGTAGATACGAAGTTTAAGAAAAAATATTTTTTGCTTTACTTTTAGGAGTTGTTTGATATTTTTAGGTAATAAATAAATTATAAAGTAATTATGTGAGTTGTAAAGGGATTGCAATTTTGAAATCAAAATGTGATGTGGGGTTATTAATTTGTGTGTATTTCCTTATTTTGGGGTCTGAACTTGTTTGTAGAACTGATAAAATTATAAAGTGTGAATATTTATGAGACGGAAGTATTAATATTTTATAGCGAAAGACTTACCCAAAACAATTACTCCTCCCATCCGAACTAATTATTGCACACTTTCTTTTTTAATCCGTTCCAATAGTTATGCACATTTTCGAAAATAAAAAATGAGTACATTACAATACTACCCAATTTTTATCCACATTTCAATAACTTTACACACATTTTTATTATATTATTTAAAATATTCACTTTTTACATACATTCTAATAATTTTACATATTTTTATACATAAAAAAATATAATTTCTTAATCTCTACACACAAGAATACATACATAATTTAACGGATTGAGGGAAGTCATATACTCCATCCGTCCTGCCACAAGAGTTACATTTTATTAATTAGGGCGTTCCGTTACAAGAGTTATATTTCTTTTTTAATAGATGAGATTCACATAAATCAATCATTTTATTTTCATGGGACCATACAACACTAATACGATATCTCATTATATATTAAATTATTATATCTCTCAACATGTACCGGCATGTAGGAAGTATTTCTATAGACTCCCCATCCTCATGCAAGCTGTAAATGTAGACGGAGGGGTTATGCTTTTATGGAAAGCGTATATATTTGGAAAAAGTGCACATTTAAAGTTTGTTTAGAATTTGATTGGAGTTGCGACATAAAAGGACAATAAGTTGGTCACCCTCCCACGGTTCGGTTGACTCTTCATAACATCTTCTAGAACATTTATCATTATCCTATATATATATATATATATATATATATATATATATATATATATATATATATATATATATATATATATATATATATATATATATATATATATATATATATATTATAATATATATTCTTCTTTTTGACTTTTTTTTCTTTTAATTTTTTAGTAGTATTTGAATATTGATTTCAAATTCATTATTTGTTACCTACACACGAAATATATTTTACAACTTACATACTACCTTATACATCTCAAATGTTTCAATTTTATTATTATGTGCATCTACTTCAAAAATATTTATTTACTCATTTTACTAAAAATAATCCTTATATAGTCCACTACTAATTATTAATACAACTATCATTTACATATAAAATAGTAATACTTTTTAATTTATGTAAAAAAAAACAAATGATCATTTTTGAGTGAATGGAGGGAGTATTATTTTTAAAAAATACTACCTCTATTCCATTGAAACATTTGCATTTTGCTGTTTTAGTACGTCTCAATACAAAATGTGCATTCTCTAAGAAACATATACAAATTATTATGTCTCTCCATGGGCCACCCATTACACTAATAAATCTACACATTTTACATTAAAATATTGTTTATCTCATTTTACTATTATTAAAACATTATACTCCCTCCGTCCAATTTCAATCTTTATATTCCCTCCTTCCCTTGGTAAGAGTCTCATTTATTTTTGGGCACGTAGATTAAGTAGTATTATTATTTAATGTGTAGTGGGTAGTTGTATTAGTGGGTGTGTGAGCCCTATGTTTTAATTGTATTAGTGGGTGTGGGTGGGTCCCATGCGTCCAAAATAGAAAATGGGATCCTTGGGTAAGACAACCAAAATGGTAAAATGAGACTCTTACCTAGGGACGGAGGGAGTATATTTCTATTGTGGGCGTCCTATTTAAATATTTATGTTTCGCTTTTTGGTAAATGGGACCACACAAATTAATCATTTATCTATTCATGGGTTCACACATCACACTAATACATCTACCCATTCTACATTAAAATATTATTTTTCTCACCTCATACTATATTCCTTAATTCACGTGTAAAAAATAAACGTAAAGTTTGAAACGGAACGAAAGGAGTATATTTTAATCTATGTGCAAAAACTAAATTTAAATATTTTAACAGGAAGGATAATAAATAAAAAAGACAAATTCTCTTGTGAAACGCTATTTATTTTAGACGGTTTGTGAGACGTGTTAAATTATGTCTATTTTTTAAATAAAATATGTTTAATGGATGTTAAAGTATGTTTTCTAAATTATGTTGAATTATGCATTAAAGTATGATTTCAGCGTGTTATAATTAATTTATTATTGATATACTTTAATTACAATAAGCAAACTTTATTTCTATAATAAGCCTACTTTAATAATGAATTAATCCATCTTACAAATAACTCGTCTCACAAGAGAATTTCTCAATAAAAAAATGCATTTCCTAAATTTTATATCTATGACTACATGCGTGCGATTACTTTAACCATTTAATTGGGAGACGAGAGGGCCCCATGCGAGAAACCGTTGACCATTTTGACTAACGCCGTCCAGTGAGGGAAGTGTTTGAGGAAGGGAGGGAGGTGTGTACTTCCAAGGTTGCCACGTGGCAGGAGTTTGGTACACACTTGTCATCTGTTGGTTTACACGTCACACTCACATTCAGACACTCCTTTGGCCGGTGAAATTTTTTTCGAATCAGTTAAATTTTATAACTATTTTTACAGAAAATTACTGCTCCATTAATTCCAACTATTCTTCAATATTAAAATTTGGGCAATAAATTGCATGGAACCATGATATAGGGAGTTTAATTTCCAAGAATTTGTAGTTTATCCGTATATGCGAAGCTAAGCTATTCACCTTTATCATTTTGCATGTATATTTAAAATGTGATACATTTTTATTTATAATAATTATCATTTTGGACGTATATTAAAAAAAAGTCTAAATATTACACAACTTGCTATTCCTATAAATCAAAGTTAAAAGGAAAAAAAAGTAAACATATTAAAAATGTATCTACCACATATTAAATAATGTGTATATTATGTGTATGCTATAAATTCAATTCATACGTGAACTCTACTTTTGTAAAAGTACCCTTTAATATAAAAAATCAAAACATATATAGCTTTTAAAGAGTAATATATATATATATATATATATATATATATATATATATATATATTTATTTATTTATTTATTTATCGGACAAAATTAGTTATTTATATATTTAAGAGTTACTCTCTTGCGAGACGAATTATTTATGAGACAGTTGTGAGACGGGTCGACCCATCACTAAAGTATGCTTATTGTATAGAAAAATATATGTTTATTTGTACTTAAAGTATGTTAATAATAAATCATGTTATAATATGCTAAGATTATATTTTAATGCATAGTCCAGCATACTTTACAAAACATACTTTAACAACTATTAAATATACCTTATCTAAATAATAGATATACTTTAACACGTCTCACAAACCGTCTCATGTAAGTAACGTCTCACAAAAGAATTTGTCTATATTTAATTTACCAAGCACCCATACATCCATATTTAAAGAGTAATATTAAACGTTATTCTTTGTAAAACAATATTTTTTCATGTATTAAAGAACATTCAGTAAATTAGAGTGCAAGTATTTGAATAGTTATATTTTTTTATTTAAAAGTGAAATAATAAATATGAAATGTTTTGTATTACTATTAATATTATTAATTAAGAATTAATATGTGAATGTATTAATTATATATTCTGAAATGTAACATATGTAAATCGAGGGCACATACCAACTCTCTGACCTGGTGAAATGAGACTGTCCTATGTTTGCCTAGCAGATGATCACCACCAATCAGGTGTCATTGTCATATAATTTTTTTTATTTTTTTTGGGGGTTGGGGTAGGGTTGTTGGTTACTTCTGTGGTGGGGGATTTGGGGTTGGTTTGTGCGTATGATATGAAAATGAAATAACTCAAGTCTTAAAATAACACCTTTAGGAAAACAGAAAGAAAGGCATAATTTATAAAGCCAATGAATATTAAATTTACTATTATTATTATACAATTAATAATAAAGTCAATTATTAAACTGTTATTGTTAAGTATAGATTTTTTTTTCTATTATTATTATTATACAATTAATAATAAAGTCAATTAAGCAGGTTCTTGAGATAACTTCGTGTTAAAATTATATCTTAGATATATGCTAATTATAATTATCCAACATTTACTCAATTTTAATAATTTATATACAACTATTTATAATTTTAATTTAATGATAAAATTTTGTATTCGGTGTTTAATTGGACCACCTTATAAGTTAACTGGCCTCTTTCGATAAATTGACACAATATTAAATTATATGTTATAACATACAAAATATGAACCATATAAATTAAAATATTACGGATATAGTCCAAATCTAGTCTTTCGATAAGTTGACACAATATATAAAATAATACCACATAAAATAACTAACCATATTAAAAAGTAGTCCAAATCAAGATTGCATGTGCATGCAACTGATCTTGATCAATTTCTAACTATTCAAGGAAAAAAATTGAACAATTTTTTTCATTACTATATTATTAATTTAATTCTAATATATAATAAAAATAAATACTCCCTCCGTCCTGGCGTAATAGGGTTTTTGCTTTTTGCACGTATATTAAAGAATATTATTATTTAATGTGTAGTGAGTAGTTGTATTAGTGGGAGTGTGGACCCCATATTTTAATTATATTAGAGGGGGTATGTCAGTTCCATGTGTGTAAAAAAGGAAAGAGGACCCTTTGGGTGGGACTACCAAAATGGAAAAAAGACATTCTTTGAATGAGACGGAAGGAGTATTTAAAATAGTATTAATAATTTGAATATATTTACATGTATAATATATATTAAATTTTAAATTGATTTATAATAGAGTACCGATTAATTTTTTTTAAAAATAATAATATTCCATCCGTATCTAAAAATTATTTACTCTTTTCTCATTTGTCCCCACGTAATGTTCACCCAAAAAATGAAATACTATTTTAATTTAACATCTCAAAAGTACATATTAATTTAAAAAATGACATCCATTCTTTTCACACATAACATATTTTATACTTTATTAATTATCTACAACATTACCCCCAAAAATTAATATAGTTAGTCAAAAATAAACTTTTTTCTTAATTTCCTGGTACAGTAAAGGTGAATAATGTTTAAGATGGAGGGAATATATTTTCTTCAACACTTATTGTAATTAGAGAGTAATTATTCAGCATTACAAAAAATAAATATGATGTGAATGTACAATATCTTAATATAACTAAATAATGTGATATTAGGATTTAAGTTAATTACTGAATGATTTTTCACTTCTGCTTCAAGCAGACTCAAAGTTCTTCATATTTCAATGAAAAAAAGTTTACACTATTGTACCTAAAAGGTCGAGGCTTATCATTAATTTTCAAGATGAATAATCGAGGTTGAATAACTAATTAATTAAAATCAACAGTTAAAAATGAATATATAATGGCAAATTAAGTAAGTAAAAAATGTTAGATTTAAGGTAAAATTTGTAAATTTTCAATGACTTACATTAGGATTGAAAAAAAAAACTATTATGCTATGTTAATTCTAACTAAACATAAATTCTCAATATAATAAAAAAATTAAATAGTAAATAGATTTATCATAAATAAATTGATTTTGGAAGTAAATACCGTAAATAATAGTTAATCTCTCCAACACTTGAACTTGTTGATGATAGCATATTGATCAATTGTGACTATCTTACACAAAATCCGAGACGAACATACAACATATAAAATGATCAAATAAAATATAAACTGTTACTAAGATATGAGGGGAAATAAATTTAGATGAGTATATTAAAAGTTAGGAATATATATATATATATATATATATATATATATATATATATATATATATATATATAATTTTATGTTTAAACATTTCATTACTCAAAAAATTAAAAAAACACACATAAATTACTCCATTTTAAAATTTTTATTTAAAATTGTTATTAAGTGCCTCCATTAAGCAAATTTATTATTTTTGACAATTGTTATTAAGTGCACAATTAAATGAAATAATAGTTAAGTCATAAGAAATTGATTTAAATAAAAAAAAAAATTACGTGAGATTGACGTAAGCCTTAAACTCCTTTTAAGCTGCCACATCATAAAGGAGAAACTCTCTTTTACTTTACTAGAAGATATATTAAATAATATCATTAATCATGTGTCTTTATTTTTAATAATGTATCTTTTAAGATATATATATATATATATATATATATATATATATATATATATATATATATATATATATATATATATGCGCGCGAGAGATTTTATTCATTTGCAACATAGTTAGAGCTCCTTTAAAATAAATGAAATTTGTATTTGTCAACAATTTTTGTCAACTGTAGATCTAGTTTAGACGTTGAATCATTAGTTGACCCTGATCTATTTGACCTCATTTGGAAATTATTAATAATAATTTTTGATAAATTAGAATTTAGACACAAAAAGCTTATTTAAGTGATTTTATTTGTAGGCCCTAATTTGTATTCTAGTACAGATTCCACACTGTTTATAATATTTTCATAATAAATACTTATGGATGAAAAATGATAATGATGATGTGAACTATTTTATAAACAATTTATAATATAAATAAAAAATACTAACATTATTAATAAAAAAATAATAACTGTTTAAAAAAATTTAAAATAGTCTCAAGACAGTATCATGCATTGTTGGATAAGCGGGGAGAATTATGTGAAATTCTAAAAGGAGAGTATAAATTGTAAGTAAGGTGTTGGATTTCTTTTATTTGTCACTCATTTAATAAATAACATAGTGATGCATACATTAAATGACATTAAAAACTAGTTTGATTCCCCAATGTTCTGCTAGCTGTTTTCTCAACTACGTTCTTACAACTTAGGACTCAAACTAAGTCTTTACAACTCACTACTATAACTTACCCCGTCAGTCCGACAAATCCACAATTATAGTTCTTAAAAATTCCAAAGGTTGGAATTATACTGTGAATTCCCATGGTCATAATAATTATCCTCTTCATATCCATGGTGATCAAACTGCGTAGGTGTAATGTACATGTGATCACCGGGCTCCGGAAAAAGCCCGAAGTCCGAAACACCTCCCGCATTCGGCCCGCTACTATTACTATCCAACATTTCCCAAAACGAGCAATCGATCAAGTCCACCGCCGCCGCGTCATCCTGATGACGCGGCGTCGACGATGGCGTCTGACTACTCGATCCGCCGCCGAAGCTATTTCCGTACTGCTGTGCCACCGCCTGGATTTCGGCGGGGGACAGCGACTGCCCGCCCGCAATGTCGGGCGGGTCGTCGGGGAAGTTGAAGGCAGCGCGGTGGCCACGGAGGCAGAAGAGGGCGGCGTCGAAAGCGCGCGCCGCCTTCTCTGCCGTGTCATAGGAGCCGAGCCAAATCCGCTCCCGGCTGTTGGGGAGGCGTATCTCGCAGACGTACTTACCCCACTTCCTCTTGCGGACGCCCTTGTACTTCGTCTCGGCTGCTGGGGGCTGCGCGTTGGCGGCAATGACGGAGGAGGAGGAGGAGGAGGCGTTCTTGAACATTTCAGATGGTGATCCGACGTAGAATGAAGTGCATGAAGGAAGTTGGCAGCAGTTAAAGTATAGTATGATTGTTGGTTGATTGGAGGTTATGTATATATATATGAAAAAATCACAGTCCAAATAGTTTTGATTTTCCTGAAATGTCAAATTCGAAGATCTGAGCGCGTTGAATTCGAAAGTTCAAACTGAGTGTAGAGTTTGTGTACGGTTGGACGGGTGGGGTGGGAGGAGGGGGTTAGAGAAGGGGAAGTTTTCGTGAAAATCATGAAATGACTGGATTAATACGCGGTAGGGTCAGCTTAGCTTTAATAACAGCACACTTGTAGAACGTTCCACAATTATTCTTATTAATTACTCCTATTATGTTGGGAGGGTTTTGAATGACAGAATACATGATATAATTATATGGATTCTGAAAAAAAGGGAATAATAACTATATAAAATTAAGGGTAGACGAATCTTAATTTGTGAGACGAATAATTCATTATCTCAATTAAGTACTATATTTTAAATTAAATATAAAGATTTAAAAAAATCTTTAATTGAGTTTTATTTAATTTATAATTGTTGCTTCATGTTATTTAATTAACTAATTTAACAAAATATATTTTATAAATTTTAAAATAAATTATTTTATAAATTATTTTATTATCGTTAAAAACAATACTATGTAACTTTTTTTTAATAAAAAACAAATTTTTTCATAATTTAATTTAATATTTTATACTCCACCCATCCTAGAATAAGTGACCCATTTATTGTAGGTACGAAGTTTAAGAAAATCTATTTCTTAATTAAATTTATTGATTTTTAGAGGGTAGTGTAGTTTTTTTATATAATAATAAATACTACATTCATCTCTTTCAAATGACACGCTTTCCATTTTGAATTGTCCTATAAAAGTTTCCACCTATCTAAAATAAAGCAAAAAAAGTCAAATACAATTATCATTCTACATACACTTTATTTACCAAAAAAATCACATATACCTATAATACACCTAACACACTTTATCATTTATTTATGAATGATGCTATTTGGATCCATTTGATCCCGATCAAATGCATTTACTCTCCCTTAAAGTACAATTATAGTCCTGATTAGTATTAATTTTAGTTTAATTGTTTTAAGATTTAATTGGCTGTAAGAATTCTCTTTTCCATATTTCAAGATTTAACATTTATTACGTACTATTAATACTTCTAGAAAAAATCAAAGTTATCTCAGGTTCATGTGTATACTTATGAGTATTCATCATATATATATATATATATATATATATATATATATATATATATATATATATATATATATATATATATATATATATATATATATATATATATATATATATATTAAAGGAATATAATTTCGTTTATTATTGTTATCTATATTCATTAATTAAAATCGATATATATACAGATTAATAATATAAAATAAAATTTGAAATAGAATTCTCACGTTTGAGATTTTTAATTTTAACTTAAATATGATTATTAAATAGATAAATAAAATATTAATTAAAGTAATTAAAATAAGATTCATTAAATTACTATAAATGATTTATTAAAGTATATTTACTAAAATATGAAAATACTAAAAAAATTATTTTTTATTAATAGAATATTCTGTTGGCAAAAGACTTAGTTTCATTGTTAAATTGATTTACTAATAAATTAACAACAGAATCTATATAAATTAACAACTTGGTAATTTTCCATTGAAAAAGTGGTGGTTGGTAAAATTTTAACAACAAAAATTATAGTATTTTGTTCTGTGATAATTTAATTGATAATAGTTACTAATAATTTCATTAATTTCCATTCTCTACGACAAAATACTTTTAATAAAAAAATCCATATTATTATTACTAGCATTTGTCCCATGCGTTGCACGGAAATAAGTTATCACAATGTTATTGAATTTTATTTAATAATTAGAATTCTATTTGAATTGAAATATATTATGTGTATGTAACTATTAATTTTTTTAAATATTATTTAAATTTTACGTTATTATATTTGGATTTTTTTATATCTGAAACTTAGAAGTTGTGATATGGTGATTGGAGTACTTCATTCGTCCTACGAATGCTGTTACATTTACTGTTTGCACAAGATTAAGGAATATTGCATTTAATGTGTAGTGGGTTGAGAAATATATATATATATATATATATATATATATATATATATATATATATATATATATATATATATATATATATATATATAGCTTATTAGTATTGTGTGTGACTCCATGGAGATATATTGCTTATTTTGTATAGGTCTCATTCACCAAAAAAAAATAATAATAATAATATTTGTGAGACACCTTATTTGTAAAATGTAACAGCACTCATTGGACAATATATTCCCTTCGTCCCACCCAATTTATATTAAAAAAATATATTCTCTTCATCTCGTGAGTATTGTCACATTTTACTAAATATTGCGTCCTACAAATATTGTTACATTTTTCTTTTTGATAAATAATACCCACATAAAACAATTAATATATCTTCATGGACCTACACACAACACTAATACAACTACCCACTATACTATATATTAAAATATTATATTTCTCAGCCCACTATACATTAAACACATAGATATATAAAATATACCCCAAAATACGTTTTGTATAGTATATAAAGTTCACAAAAAATATATACTTCCCCCGTCCCGCAAATATTGTTATATTTGACGAAAATTATACATATATCCCATATTTATTATGTATTGTCCTAGATTGATAAATAAAAAATATGACATTAATTTAAAATTTAAAAATTAAATAAAACACTTGTTAATAATAATAATATGTATGGCATAAATTGATAAAACATAAAAATTAATTTATAACTGTGTATTAAAAATTGGCATTAATTTATAATTTAAAAATTAAATAAATATATTCTCTTCGTCCCATCTAATTCATATTAAAAAAATATATTCCCTTTATTCCATAAGTGTTGTCACATTTTACTAAATAGTGTGTCCACAAATATTATTACATTAATATTTTTAGTAAATGAGACCCATACCGAAACAATCAATATATCTCCATGGACCCCCACACAATACTAATAAACTACACACTATACATTAAAATATGAGTGAGGCTCTTGTGCCCCCGGGGGCACACCGTGCACCTTTAGAATTTAGTATTATGAGTAAGGGTACATTATTTTGTTCTAAAGGGTATACAATTTAATTAATAAGGGTACACAATTTGTGAAAATATCAATTTTGGTCCTATATCTCCTACCAAATCCCATTTTAGTCATGTAACTTTTAATATTTTCAATTTTAGTCATTTTAGTTTCAATTCTGGTCCTGTAACTTTTAAAATTTCAATTTTAGTCCTATAAGTTTCAAATTTAGTCCTATATCTTTTTGCATTATCAAAATTAGTCCTGTATCTTTTAAAATATAATATAATTTATAATAGGACTAATTTTGATAATAAAAAAGATGTAGGATTAATTTTGAAACTAATTGGACTAAAATTGAAAATTTAAAAGATACAGGACTAAAATTGAAACTAAAAGGACTAAAATTGAAAATACTAAAAGTTATAAGACTATAATTAGATTTGGTAAAAGACATGAGACCAAAATTGATATTTTCTCTACACCATTTTGTTCTAAAGGGTATACACTTTTCATTAATATTTTTTATTTTTTTTAAAAAAATAAAGGATACACATCGTTATACTAAAGGGTATACAATTTAATACAAAATTCTAAAAGCGCGCGGCGTGTGCCCCGTGCACCCGGGTGCACACAAGTTTTTATCTTAAAATATTGTCAAAGATTTGTGTGATAATAATAATAATATGTATGTCATAAATTGATAAAAGAAAAAATGACATTAATTTATAAATAATAGCAGTAAAAAATACTATAAAAATCAAAATATTAAAAATAACCGAATCAATAACGACAATTATCTTAATTATCCATTGCCATAATTGATATAGGTTATTAATATCCTTAGTGATTAATAATTATTATACTATAAATAATACGAGAATAATTTACGTAAAATTATGCATATAATTTAAAGGGAGTGCATAAGAAAACTACTATATATGTCTAAAATCTTTCTTGAGAAATACTACTATATATGTCACACATATAAAATAGAAAAACTCAATATCTAACATTAATGCGAGAAATTGAGAGAGATGAGAAATAGAGAAGAGATTTTGACTAAAACGTTTGAGCGGGAAAAAGAGGTTGATCACATGTGCTTTTATATAGATATAAATATAGATTATTATTATTATTATTATTAACCATTCATTAGATAGATAGTTTAGATAATTCAATTGTATTTTAATCGAATATCACTTTATATTAATATGTTATTATTATTTTTATTTATTTTATGAATTGTCCGCAATGTATAAAGGTATAACACTTTGTTTTATAGGGTATACATTTTAAGTAATAAAAATATAATTTTTTCATTGAGAACGCCGGCTGAAATATGAATAGTATAAATGTTTGATAAAAAAAAATTAATTTTTTCCTAAAAAAATCAAGGGTATATGTTCTTATACTAAAGGTTATATCATATTATACTAAAAGGTATAACTTTCGAAAAGTGTGGAATTTCGTTGCACGGTGTCCCAGGGACATGCAAGTTTTAGCCTAATTCAATTAAACGGATATGACTTTTAATTGATTATAATCGTTTTTTATTAAAATATTATCACGTTTTATCAATTATATAAATTGTTCGTGAAATACACTTTCGTAATTAATTATTACTTTTTAAAAATGTTATCACCTTTATTTTAAAATATCATAACTTTTCATATATACTATAATTTTTTATAAAATAGTTTACAACACAATTATCATTTTTTATCAATTGAGTATTACTTTTCATTATTAAGGTTATCACATACTATCATATTTTATAAATTCATAATATTTAAATTAAATATTAAATAAATACTCCATCCGTCTCCTTGATAAGTATTTATTTTGCCATTTTGGTTCGTCTTAATACAATGTATCAATTTTCTTTCTGGGTTCATGTGACACTCAAAATAATATTATTATACTCAACCAATTACACATGAGCCCACACTCAAAACTAATACAATTACCTAATACACATTAAAATATTAATTTTCTTACCTCATTACAAATTAAAATATTATACTTCTTAATTCACGTGTAAAAAATAAACGAATACTTCTCATAGGGACGGAGGAAGTAATAAAATTTCAAATTATTACATTTTAAAATAAAAAAATAAAAATTAAATAATAAAATATATATATATATATATATATATATATATATATATATATATATATATATATATATATATATATATATATATCTTAATTAATTTCCTTCCATAATTAAATTATCAAATTTTCAATTTTATAGCATCAGCAGAACCCCTTACAAAATTTAATTAGATTAATGAATAATTTATCCCATGATTTAGGATCCATAAGACGATCTCCCTATGTCTTTGTCTATTATCAATAATAATACGTCATTGATTGATTTATTAAGCAAAATATAATAATGATTTTCTAGTAGTTATAAATTGATGGAATTTAAATTGAGTTTGCCTTATGTTTTTATGTGCACAAAGTGTATAAATGAAATATAATATTTTATTCTAAAGAGTATATATTTTAATTAATAAATATATAATATTTTCATTGAAAATATCATCTGACATATGAATAATATAAATATTCAATTTTTTTTCTGAATATAAAGGGTACAATTTATTATACTAAAGAGTACTCTCTCCATCCAGCCCTAATGGTTAGGATTCCTTTGTTTACAACCCATTAAATATTATTATAAATTGAATAATAGCTAGGGGTATTATGTGACATTTGGTTAAAATTAATATAAAAATTGATTGTCGTTGGTAATTATATACAAATAAATCCTAACCATTAGGGCGGAATTGAGGGAATATAACATTTAATATTTAAGGTATATTCTTAAAAGGCATAGGATTATACGACACTGTGTACCCGAAAGAACTCAAGTTTTAGTTATTTTAATTTAATCTCATCTTTGTAGGTTTATTTTTACTACTTTTGATTTAAAACGTTTTTGTAATCAACTGTTATAATTTAATTTATTTTCATAAAATAATTTATTAATAGATAAGTTGCCCAATATTGAGTTTATTACTAATAGGTACAAGCTTTAATAGCCTAATTGCTAGGAAATACAAAATAAAATTGAATTACTAAGAGATACATTCTGATATTTTATTTTTCCAAGTTTATCCTTAGAACTATTACTGTTTGACATCACAATCTGTTCAGGTGGGTTTGGCATCGCATTAACCCGAATCTCAGTCTATGTCTCCTCCACCTTCGTCATTCATCGCTCCACTCCCATCGTCGTCGGCGACAGTTTCTTCATCGTCCACAGCTTCACTCCTGTCGGCGATTGTTTCTCCATTATCCGCGCAATTGACAGGATGTTTCCCAGATACAAACGCCCCATCCATTTGCCTCTCAGATCCGAGGCTTCTTATAGTCGACCTGATGGTGTTGTTGAATTCTATCATCTCTGTACATATATTGAAACATATGGCTGAAATCTCAGATGTCTTCCTGCTTTAGTGTACATCAATGTTAAAAAAAAATTCACACTCATATATAAGAAATTTCACGCTGAAATCTCAGATGTTTACAATTTGAAAGTACCCAACGTTTTAATGTACACCAATGTTAAAAAATTATGATATGAACACCAATGTTCAAAACAAATCAATGTCCACCATTGTACACATATGTCGCATCTGCTTCAATGTACACCAATTTTCAAACAAATCAAGATGAACACTAATGTTCAGAACACATCAATGTTCATCACTTCCCACGAATTACTCACTACCGACAAATACACGAATGCTCAATTGATTTCTTCCTGCTTTGATGTACACCTATGTATACTAATGTTCATAAAAAATCAAAAAGAAAATTTCTTCACCAAGATCCAAATTCTTTAACTTTAACATCCAAATCGTTCAGAAACCTAATTTAATTCAAAATTTCGAAAGAAGGAGAAGAGAAAATGATTGAACAAACAAGTTAAAGATTTCAATTATATTATCGTGGTGAGATGGGTGAGAAGTAAGCAGAACGGAGAGGGTAGCGAGGAAGAGAAGAGTGAACATGGCGGAAACAAAGATCCGGTAGCTGAAGATGCTTAGAATCACGGATCCCCCTCCCTGGACCGCCACCGTCATCACGATCTCACCAGCACAAATCTGAAATCAATGCGATTACGAACCGTAAAAATCCAATCAATACCTCTGTTTCTTCGATCTTCGCTATCAATCAAAGGATTCAATACACTACGAATTATTCCAACTATTATTGGTAGGTCAGTGTGTATAGTCTGAAGATTGGGGTATAGATAAACGACAATCTGTGTGTATTGATTGTCAAAGTGGTGGTGAGAGAGAAGGGAGGGAACACTAGTGTTAAATATGGGTAATATGATAAATATGACATTAGAGTTTGTATGTGTGAGTAATTATGTAACATCAATATACTACAGAGAAAATAAGAAGATAATTTTGTACCTAATAGTTACTGACCCTTTATTTTATATTAGTAATGATTAAAAAAGTATGTACATATAGTCTAAAATGTTTTTTTTTATTTAATATATAAAAGATAAGAAATAAAAATGTGATGAACACATATTATTTATGGCTAATTCTGACCAGGTTCACACATGACCCGGGTCAGCACAAGTTGTAAATTAAAAGATGTTAGGAGGGGCCCACCACTTTATCCTAATATTTTGTTACTTTATTTTATTAATTATCATATATGTATTGTGTTTTTTTTATGGAATATGTTATTTTATTATAAATTTTATATATATATATATATATATATATATATATATATATATATATATATATATATATTTTAGATAGTCGTTACAAATTTATATATTATTAGATAAAATTTTATATAATTAAAATATTATACCAAATACGTTCATAATTTAAAAAATATATTTTTTTAAATTTTAATTTTTAATTTTCATTAAATAAAATTTTAATGTTTTAATAATAAATTAAGAAAACTTGTCTTTAAACTAATTTTATTGAATATTTAACATTAAAATTTTATTAAAAATTACTAAGTTGTAATTTTGAGTAATTAAGAGTAGTTATTTTCATCGGAAAAAATTAATTATTAATATAATTTAAGATAATTTAATTATTCAAATTATATTAAAATTTTGAAAACTCAAAATTTTTGTAAACTCAAAATGTTTGCTTCCTACATAGATGTTGTAAATACATTAATTAATTTGGAAATTAAATTTAAAGTGATTACTTTAATAAAATAAAGAATAATTATTTTAATAATAATAATGATAATAATAATAAATTAATAATAATAATAATAATAATACAAATTCTCTTGTGAGAAGGTAATTTTGTGAGACGAGTTGTGAGTAATTTTGTGAGACTGGTCGACCCGTTGTTAAAATATCATTGTTGGCAAAAACTTGTGTGTGCCCAGACACACGGAAGCGCATTTCGTGTGCTTTTAAAATTTTTTGTTAAATTGTATACCCTTTAATATAAAGATGTGTACCCTTTATTATACAAGACAAAACTTGTGTGCGCCCGGGCGCACAGAAGCACACTCCATGTGCCTTTAGAATTTTGTGTTAAATTGTATATCTTTTAGTATAAAGATATGTACCCTTTATTTTCTGAAGAAAAATAAAAAATATTAATGAAAAGTGTATATCTTTTAGAATAAAATGGTGTACCCTTATTAATTAAAGTGTATACCCTTTAGAACAAAATAATATACTCTTATCCATAATACTAAATTCTAAAGGCGCACGCCGTGCGCCTGAGTGCACGCAAGCCTCACTCATCATTGTTATATAGTTAAATTATATTTTTCTAAAGTATGATAAATAATGAATTAAAGTATTCTTTTAGAGTGTTATAATATAATTAACTAAAGATATACTTTAACCACAAAAAATTACACTTTACTTGTATACCTAATATATTTTACCAATGGGTCGACTCGTCTCATATAACTTGTCTCATAAGAGAGTAGCTCTAATAATATTTTTTTTAAAATTATTATTATTATTATTATATAGTTCAATTATTTTGTTAATTATCACTTTACCTTGATCGAGTTTATATTATAAATATTAATACTTTTTAGAGTTAATATCATTTTTAGTCCTCTAGGTATAGCGTTTTCCGAGTTTAGTCCTTTAATTATTGACTTTCCAATTTTCATCCTTTATCTATTCCTCTTTTCTCACTATTAGTCCTTTATGTTTGAATTAGTCAATTTCTGGTCCTATATATTCATAAATGGTCCAGATTTAGTCATATTTTGACTAAGTCAACATTTATCTTGACCAAATCAACTTTTGTTTTACTAAGACCAATCCAATTTTATGCTATTACCAGATTTTTCAATATTATGCCCAATTTTATGTAATACTTCATTCTAATTCTGATTTTCATCAATCATTACTTCAAAATAGATATAGTCCATTACGACCATATCAGGCCCAACATGCTTCCGTTAATTAAATCATTAATCTCGTAATTAAACAGGATAAAACAATAATAGTACATTTTTTGACCGTCAATCTACTGGGTATCCGCGAGGTTTTACAGTTGCTCCTTACAGCCAACCACTCGCCCCGCAGTGTGATGGTTCGATCCCGTTCCTTCAGCGGACCTCAGCTCAACCCTGGTTCGTTTCCTACACCGGGTGTATAGAATGCTGCTACTGTTTCTCGTCGGAAAGTATAGAGATTAAAGTTGCATAGGAAATGGAAGATAATATGCAAGCAATAGCCCAAGATTATTTATATATGGAATGAAAATATTTATTACACACTCATATTACTTAAACAAGAGGAGAAAACTCCTCTACCTACTTATGGTAGTTGAAATAGAAACACTCATTCAAGAAAAGAAAAGAAACTATAATGTTTATTGAAATGAGAGAAAACAGAGGGTGATGACCGATGCTTTCTGCTTTCTCAGCTCTGCTATTTATAACGGCTTTCGGATGTGAAATCTGGATTTCAAAGCCTCTTTACTTTTGCTGACATCACTGCTTACATCATTGTGCTAGCGTCACTGCTTACGTCGTCCCCATTGGATTTCAACTTTTGGCTGGCTGGTCCCCTTCCTCTTCATTGGATGCCCTTTCTGATCCATCTCTCTTTTGACTTTTGCAGGAAACACATGACTCCTTACTCCTTCGAAAAAGTCAGCTGGCTCTTGCTTTTTTTGAAGAGTCATTTGTCTTCCTTGGTGCCTGAAGATTCTCCTGGCTCTTGGGTGTTCTGAAGAGGTTTTACCCTCTTCTTTCCTCGTGTCTTTTTTGCTGGGGGTGGTTCAGCAATTCTGATCATCCCCATGCCCAACCTTATTCCATTTCCAAACTCTGGTTCTGTTTGTGTGGAACAGCTTGTGCATATTTTATTTGTCCATTGCCCAAAATGGATCATGTTACAATATCTTCGATGAGTTTGTTTACTCACCGGAATCTTATTTTTTCAAAGAAGGTCTTGTTTTTCTTGGAAGACCTTCTCAGCGAATACTGTCTTCTTCCCTGTTAAAGTGTTTAACAGAAAAGACCCATTCAAAAACTTGTGTTCAAACTTGAATGGGAACTTCACCTCAACCATTGCTTGAATGTAGTTGTACAAACCCCTCGCTCTACGCGTAGAGATTTGTTCTTCAGAAAATGTAGAAACCAAGACTGGTTCGTTTCTAGAAGACTCCTTGACTTTGTTTGATGCTGAAATATCGGGTCTTCTCAGCTTGATGAAATGAAAGGCTTCGTGGATGCCTTTCCCGACTGGTTCTGGAGCTACACTAGTGAAGTAAAACTCCAATACATCTCCTCTGGATAGAGTAGCGTTGTTTTCCATGCCTTAAAAACTGTCTTTCCTAACCATTCTGGCAATTTTGAAAGCTCTGGGAAGCCTGGTGCAACAGTACATATTGAAGCTAGCGCCCAAAAATCATACCATTGCTTCACATCATTTGGATTTGAGCCTTCTTGCTTCCAAACTTGGGGATATTCTTTCGATATATCCACCCTGCATTTCTCCGATCGAATTTCTTGTCTGGTGTTCAATTTCTCCCAGCTGGCCTGATATTCCTGCCAATAAGAGAAATCAGCTAAGTTAACACCAATCTTAGAAGTGTCTGTCATTGGCCTAAGTTTGATCTCTCCCTCTTTGACCCCAAAGGTGCTGGGTCGACTCGTAGACTCTAGATGTGACTCCAAAGCCTCGATTTTTTCTTGGACCAGTTCCTCTTTTGGAGGTTCCAATCTAGGACTCGTGCTAAGGGTACTTGATTCCCTTGCTCCGGGTTTAGAGCTCCATTGTCGACTACTCTCCTTTTCTCATTGCTATTGCTATCAACAGTCAGGAGGAGTGGCTCTCGTAATAACTCGAATAGACTCGCATTATTGCGAATGCAATCTCGTATGCGATTGGACACTTTAGTCTGATCACTCTCTTGTATTCTTCCAGCACACGTTGCATTGAGTGCCAGATTCTCGAATTTCCTTTGGAGCCACTCAAGGTTGTCCATCAGGTGCCTTGAAACAGTCAGGATGGAGTCTATTTCAGCTCTCTTCATCTCTCGTCAGGAAATCTGCCAAAACATTATCAATAGATTTAATAATGACAATATTAAAATCATAATATTGACATTCTGCTTGCCATATTAAAAGTCTAGCCTTTTCTGGTTTGGATTCAATTTTATTTTTAAAAAAGGCTTTGACGCTTGTGTTATCAATTTTAAGGATAAATTTCTTCGCGAGAAGAAATAGCGGCCATTTTTTGAACGCCTTCCGAACCGCAAAGAACTCCTTTTTATTGATGTGACACCTCTTCGCTTCATACTCCGCAAAGAATCCACTACAGTATCTGCATGGCACTTCTCCTTCAGGTGTGGATTTAGTTAGAACCGCTGCCCACCAATGGTCACTGGCATCTGTGTATAGTACCAATTCATCGTCGTCATTTGGTATAGCTAACTTGGGGAGCTTCTTGCAAATCTCCTTTAGTTGTTTTACTATTACTCGGTGTGATTCCTCCCATTTGAACTCATCATCTTTTTTCAACAGAGGACTGAACACCTTCCTGTATTGCGCTAGATTGTTGATGAACATTCCAGCAAAGTTGACAACTCCTAAGAAGCTCTAGAGTTGTTTCTTGTCCTTGAGATCTTCAGGAAATCCTTGAACCTTTTCTACAATGTGTGGTTGTAGAATAATTCCGGACTCATCGATCTCGACTCCAAGAAACTCGATCTGCCTAGTTGCAATCACTGCTTTCTTTTCAGAAAGCACCAATCTTTCCTTGTGACATACTTCTAAAAAGACTTCCAGATGCGCCAAATGTTCTTTCATGTTTTTTGAGGCTATGAGGATATCATCCACATAGACAAACATGAATGAGAAATAATCTTTGAAAAGATTATCTATCTTTCTTTGGTATATCTGGGGTGAATTTGCCAAGCCCATAGGCATGACATTCCAGATATAATATCACTGTGGTGTAGAGAAGGCTGTAAACTTCTTGCTACCTTCTTCCATCATAATCTGTTAGAATCCAGAATTGCAATCAAACTTTGAGAATACCTTGGCATTCTTGATACAGTTGACCAAGTGTTCCCTACTTGGTATATAGTATCCATCGAATTCCAAGATGTTGTTGATTCCCTTGTAGTTGATTACAAGTCTTGGCTTCCCCTGCTGGAATTCTCCATGATTTCTGACTAGAAATCCTGGACTGCTGTATGGAGATACTCCTGGGGATATCAACTTAAGGTCCAGATGTTCCTTAAGTTTTTGCTGCATATCCTTACGATCCTCTTGGTTCATTAGGATGGGCTTGTATCTCACGAACTCATGCTCCTTTCCTTCTTTTACTTTAAGCAAAGCTTTGAGCTCGTTTTTGTTCCACCAGGCTAGAGGATCCTCGTTGAAGTTCCTCTGTATCTTCTTTTTGACGTCCTCTAAAGATATCTATTCTTCGATTGTGACGTCCCTCTGTATACTTTCTCCCAAGCTTTCTTTGAGAAAGTGGATCGTATCTTCCTTTAGTTTCTCCATCTTCCATCATCCTCTAGTCTCTGTTATCATTTGAAGGACTACTTCGCCATATCTCCTTCGATCATTCATCTTTGGATGGCTAAGTTTTCCTTCATCACCACGCTTACTGCGAAATCTGATTGACATTTTCTTTGAAATGCATTACGCAGTCTTGGTGCGATGATCTTATGTTCACAAAGGGTTGTGAAAATAAGCCTCATTGTTGCATTTTCTTGGGTAAAACGCTTGAATGTCTGTAGGAAATTGTTTCCTAACAAAATATTTGCCCTGGTGTCATGAAAATATATTGGTGGAGTTTTCACCTTGTACCATGGGGTAAGATCCACTCCTCCGATCATGATCTCCGCTTGCTTGATTCCTCTGTTAAGGATTAGTACCATCTGAGAGAAATCTTTTTCTAGTACAATTGATAATTCTTCGCCTGAGTCTTTAGGAAAGACTCCTTCTTACTATTGAGTCCAGCTCGCATGGTACATATCCTCTGATCAACATTTCTCTCCATGGGCTTGGGATCTTAGTAAAGAACAGGTGGAATACTTCCTCCTCCTTGATCTTTGATTTCCATCTATACTCTGTGAAGAGTTTGATGTACTCATCTATGTGACAGATGTCAAGTAGCTCCAGGTTATATAAGGCATTCCTATACTTCTTCTTCTTTTCTTCTTCCATTCCTTTGAAGTATCCTACTCCGATGAAGTGGATCTTGAAAATCTTAGCCATGCGATCAACAATGTTACCGAGATCCTCGCCTTCCATGGCCTCCTTCTTGAATTCGTCTGAGAGCTCCTCCCAGGCGCACTTTACTGATCCTTCGAGGCTCATAGTTAGGAATCTTATGAACCCTTCTTTATTCAGATCTAGTACATTTCCTGCAATCTTCATTGCATTTGTCCATTCGTCGATCAAGGCTTCTCTATTCTTGAAGTCTAGAGTGTCGAGGTTTAGGATTAATCTGTATGGATTTATCGATTCAAGGTGAGACCGACCATATGGGACATTGTGTAGGTTAGATCCTCGAACTTGGCTTGCTCCTGTTGACAATCCCAACGTCTTTATCTTGAAATTTCATTGGGTTTGGGATGTCTCTTCTTGTCTTGCTTCATAGACTCCATGTGATCCAGAAGTCCCTTCATTTTGGCTCAGATCATATTGCATCTGAGGAGCCTGAGATGGTTGTTGAGAGTTCGAAGTCTCTCCAACATTCATCTTCAGATCTACGATAGTTAGTCCTTGGAAGGACTCATATAGATCTTGTAAAACCTCAAGATTAACTCTTTCTATCCGGGAATGTGGATACTCCTCGAAGGATAGCGATCATCTTCTCACTCTCTGTCTATGGTCTTGTGACCTCCGTCGTTTTTCCCTTTTGGTGTAAAAGGGTTCTATTCCGAAGGTTAGTGGTAACCTTCCTCCTGACCTTCTCCCCATCACTTTGGTTTCCAGAGACTCTACTTGTTTGGTCAACTTCTGGATGAGGTCGAGTTGTTTGTTTTGCAATGTTTCCACCTTATCCATTTTGAGGTTGATCTCAAATATCATATTGGACATGTTTTGGCAATATTCTCCAAAGAATTTCACCATTTTTTGTAATTCTCTAAGATCTTGGTTCATCTTAGAGTTATCTGCTTCGATCTCTTTCCACTCCGTCATCCTGACCACCATGAAAAGTGATTGGGCTTGCAAATCTCTCTTGGACTTTGGTTTGGTCGTCTTCTCCATTGTTCGTGTTTGGAGACACGTCCATAGATCTCGGTGAAACTTCGGAGTTCCACTATGATCTTGATACTTCCTGAGAGTATCTTATCTCCATCTGGCCGCCTTCCTCTAGATGTTCCTCTTTGGTGTGCTTACACGGGCATCCGCCAGTTTCCACCTTCGATCGAGACTATCCCAGAAACGGTCGGCGGCCTCTTCCTTCTTTTCTGCTTGTTGTCTATACAAAATATTATAGTATTACTGTATAGAGCTGGTCATTTCATCATATCCAATAGGCCAGAAGGCGTCGTTGCTCCAATTTTGAATAGGGCTTATAGTCCTGTCACACTCGGATATCGAACTTTTGTTCGGATTCATATCTTTTTGAAACTCTCCTCTCGTTAAGTGATATAAGTACATAATAATTTTTCCATTCATGAATAAATAAACCTAGGGCTCTGATACTATTTTGAGCGAAAACGGATGGAAATCAGCATTATAATCAAGTATAGTCTTTTTTAGAAACCTAGTGGCATTTTCGTAAATAGCATGGTGAAAATTTTTTGTTTGGATTTAGCAAAAGGACCATTTTCGGACTAAAGGACTGATTTTGTACTTTTTAGAACTAAAATTGAGAATTCACATAGATAAAGGACCAAAAGTAGAAAATATCATACTTACAGGACTAATTTTGAAATTAGCCCTACTTTTTATTCATCCCACGAATTGATGATCATAAAATAATATAATTAAACAATTATCACTTTTTTATCATATTATTTTTTATTATTCAAGTGAATTGTTCATGAAATAATTCAATAAGACGGATGCTTATCACTTTTCTTTGATTACAATACCTTACCCACGATATTTAAATACATCCATCATTCTCATATCTAAATACAATACCTTAGACACAATTGCCACACTAAATGTACTTTTTTTATATTATTTTTATTTTATTTAAAATAATTTCAGATATTACAAAATTTATACTTATTATATAAGATTTACATAATCAATATAATAAATTCGTGAATAATCCCCAAATCAAATGAATTGTGTTTCATTAAGGTTCTTCCATATTTTAAGATAATTTTCATTAAAGCTCTTCCATATTTTAAGATAATTTATTTTTTGATTATATTAATAAGATTTAATTAAAAATATTTAAATTTATAATAATAAATTACTTTTCTATTTCAAATATTTTATATAATTGATGTGGATATCAAATTAAAGATTTTAAAAAGATGATTAATATTATGTTATTTTTATTAATAATAGATTTGTAACAAGAGAATTATAAATGTTTAAATCTTCTAGAGAAAAAATATAATTATGAATAATATATTATTGGATACATGGGAGGAGAGAGAAGAGTATTTATTATACTATTCGACTCTTTATCGTTAGACATGATCACCCATTTTTTTCTCCAACCTGCTATACAGGTAGCTCATCAAACTAAAAAAAAACCTGCTATACAGGTAGCTCATCAAACTAAAAAACATCTAATGGCTGAAAATAATTTGATCTAATCTAATAGTTGATAATGTCCTGTGTCATGTGTGACCTTGGATCAGCTAAGTAAGACTCATTATTTATTTATATACTGTATAATAATTAATTAAAGGTATTTTAATTAAAATAATTATAAAAGGCATAAATGACAATAACTTATCATAAACGGCATAAATGAGGAGGGATAGCAATAATTAAATTTCATTAAAAATTAAAATTATCAAAATAAGGGTATTTTTGTCTTTAAATAATATTACTTTAGTGAAGTGGACTATTTTAAAGGCGGAACTATTGCCACCCTAATCATTACTTAAGACACCCAAAATTCTCAAAATTAATAAGCAAAATTAACCCAATCCTCAAACTTATATCTCATGTCTTAAATTACTAAGGACACCGGATCTAACTTAAATACTAACTCCACCACAAACACACATAAAAAAAAAGAAAGGGTGTTTTTATTTTTCTCTTTTCTGCGGTTTATTCGACGAAACCAGAACACAGCATCAAAGACTTTCTCCAGCCTCTCAAGAAAAATTCTTAAAGATGTCATATCTATTCAAAGAGGCAAAATCTCCAGGCTCCTCACCGTCAAAGCTTGACGATGAAAACTGTTCCAAATATTTCCAATTAATTTCTTAGATTAATATGATGAGTTACAAAGAAAAATTAAAGGAAAAAGGGTTTAATGTGAGCCTTGACATGAATTTTGGAGTCTGGTAATCCTACAAGTGCATCAATATGGAGTACTCCCTCCGTCCCGTTTCAATATTTACGTTTCTATTTTGCGCGTCTCATTTTAATGTTTACGTTTTCCTTTTTGGAATATGGGACCCACCTAAAACAATTAATATATCATCCAACACTAATATACCTACCTATTTTATATTAAATATTATATTTTTCAACTCACTATCTATTAAAATATTATACTTCTCAATCAACGTGCAAAAAGCAAACGTAAACATTGAAACGAGACGGAGGAGTATTGTTTATTGATTAATTTTCTAAATAGCATAATTTAGGGCAAGGATTTTCTAGGTTTCAATGGAAATTTTGAGATCTTGAATCTGTTAAGTACATTGTTTCACACTATTAGATTGTTGTTTATCAGGTAATGTGCTTGCAGATGGAAAAAATGTTTTGTTTCTCTATTCGCTCATCTCTCTTCTTTAAGTTTCCCCCCACCCCCTCTTCTTTCTTATTAGTTGTGTGTTGGGTGTAGTTAGCAATTGAGTGGGAGAATTGAGTGTCTTTAGTAATTTAAGTTATGGGATATAAATATGAGGTTTGAGGTTAGAAATATAATTTCACTTGATAATTTTTAGGGTTTCGGGTGCCTTAAGTAATGTTTTGGGTGACACTATTTTAATCCTATTGAGCTGGATCAATTAGATCCTAATAGATTTACCCTTTATTTATTACAAAAAAATACTATTATACCCCTAAAAGTTATCACTTTTCTTAATTATGTGTTGGGATGGGGGCACAAACTTGAATGGGATGAAGTGAGTAAATTATGAAATATGTTTTGCATGTTAATGAACGATAAATTTAAAATTAAGATGTATTTTGAAGTAATAAGTTGATGTGATACTTTCATATTTTGGGTATAATGTTTATGCAAATAAAAAATATTACTCTTAATCAAATTTTGATATACTATAATTTTTTATATACTTAGAGATGAATAATATTTTTCATTACAAAGAATAATAATTCATCACTTTAAAAAATAAATTTTCATATACTAAAAAAATAATTTCATAAATATCAGAATGCATGGTGAATTGAGTTTACATGAGCCAATCTTAAGTATAAAATACTCATCTCTTTCATTAATTTGCGCACATATTTTTTCCGTATAGTAAAGAAATAGATTAAGGGATATACATTGGGTAATTTAAATTGGAAAAAAGTATAAAGTTGTTAAGTATAAAAAATAATAAAACTTGTGTGCTTTCACCGTGCGTCCCAAATTTGATAGGGTAATTTAATTGGAAAAAAGTATTCCCTCCGTCCCATCAAAAGAAGATCTTTTGCTTTTTTGCACGTAGATTAAAGAGTGTTATTATTTAATGTGTAGTTGTATTACTGAGAGTGTGGGTCCATACTTTAATTGTATTAGACGGGATGTGTGGGTCCTATATGTGTAAAAAAAGGAAAGAGACCCTTTGGGTAAGATGATCAAAATGGAAAAAAGACAATTTTTAACTGGGACGGAGGGAGTATAAAGTTGTTAAGTTTAAAAAATGGATAAAACTTGTGTATTTCGGATGAGAATCACCCTTTAAAATTAAAGGGTAATTATCGAAACTCTAGCTCATGCAGGGTAATTATCGAAACTCTAGCTCAGGCCCGAAGTTACGACGATAAAAACTTAAACTCTGACTCAGGTCAGCAAGTCAATGGAGTTTGCAAAAGCGAAAATTAAGTTTTCTATCCAGTCTCACGGTTACAATCTTACTTATAAAGCTGAAAATCCTAAAGAATAGGCAAAAGATAAATCCTAAATAATAGGCTAAAAGAAATAACTTCTGCAGGAGTAAATATCCTAAATAATATTTAAATATTTAAATATTGATAAATATAATAAAAAATCATCACAGTTGAAGCAAAGTCCCTTTTCTCTCTTCTTTTGTATTTCATCGAATGAGAGTCGCCTCATCCCTTAACTTGTTACCCCTTTTGACTTTCCAATATCCTCCTCTGATAAACTGACATCATCACCATCAACAAGTTTCTTAATGGTATTTAAATGATCATCCCTCAATTTTTGCCAATTCCATGGCGTATGAATAAGTTTTTGGACGATATACGCGAATTTTCGAAGCCAGCTCTATTTTTAATCCCCAATAAATGCCCCCACCTACGCCTTTTCCAGCCAATCATGTACTCTACTCGCCAATTTTTCGAAATCCTTTTGGTAATCTCACAGGGAACTAGTTTGCTTAATTTGGGTACGGGCCTCATCATAATCAACATACTCTGAAGCCCAAATCAAACCAAGAGCTCTTTTTCGAAATCCTTCCATTTGATTATTTTGGCTTTCTTTCTATATACACGACTCAACCATTGCCACCACATGCTCGCTTCACCTTCAAGATAGTACGCTGCATAGTGAACTTTCTCCCCCCCTTTCGATTTCATTTAAATCGAAATATTGGTTGACCCGGCTAAGCCACGTAATTGGATCCGCTCCGTCGAAGGTTGGACAAACTAATCTTGGTTTTTCCCTTCGATAGCCTTTGTCTTGATTTTCTTTCCCACTATCATCCATAGCTAATTGGTTGGTTTTTTCCTCTTCGGATGTTCCATACTCACTACCAGAAGATGTACCGGAGTCTTCTATCGATGAATTATCTTCCGTAGATGAAGCGGATGAAGTGGATTCTTCCTTCTTCAATGGCAGCTTCTTGATTCTTGCGGTCTTTCTTCTTGCCGAAGCAATTTTTTGACATGCGTTCCATCTTAGTCATGGATTGACAAATTTTGTAAAATTTACCTCTAATTGATCAAATCCTACCTCCAATAATAATTGAATCCCCTCTTTATGAGTTCTTGCCATATTCCTGATGATGTTCGAATAACCTCTCAACGAGAGCACCAATAATGAGAATCGCCTCTTAAAATTAAAAGGTAATTATCAAAACTCTAGCTCAGATCTGAAGTTACGACGATAAAAAGGTCAGCAAGTCAACGAGGTTTGCAAAACAATGTTGCGAAAAAATAACTTGTTTTCTGATTGATCTCCATTCTCATGCTTTACAATTTTACTTATAAAGCTGAAAATCCTAATAATTAAGAAATATCCTAATCTTGATAACTAATCAACCAAAAGCTAAATCCTAAATAATAGGCTAAAAGAAATAACTTATGCAGGAGTATCCTAAATAATATCCTAATATCTAAATATTGATAACACTGTGTGTCCCAAATTTGATAACTTGAGAAAGTTGTACTCTTTATTATTAAATATTGTATTTTTAATAAAAAAATTATACTTTTAATGTTTTGTAATATTTTAATTTTTTTTCATTCAAATATTAATATTATTTATATTTTGACTCTTTCATTAAAAAATTAAGGGTAAATTACCAAAACCCCCCTCAAGGTTTGTCCAAACTACCAAATAAGCACCGTAATTTGAAAAATTACCAATTACTCCCTTTAACTTGTTTTTTATTTGAACATTAATAAAAATACACATTTTCTTAAAATAAAGAAGGATGTAAATGACATCAAGACCCATATATTTAACATTGCAATTTTAAATTTCATTATTTTTTTAAAAAAAATATTTTTTAAAGAGGGTGATTGATAATTTTTCAAATCACGGGGTTTATTTGGTTATTTGAACAAACCTTGAGGGAGATTTTAGTAATTTACCCAAAAATTAATAGTATTCTTTAAAGAAAAATGTTTTACCTGCGAATGATTATGTGCTCGGATGCATCTGAAACCCACGCATAAGAAATAAGTAGGTGATAATTCCTACTTCGTAGTACTATTATTTGAAAAGAAAAAAAATAGAATGAATATATATGAATTAAAAATATAATAAAATTAAACAAATGTTGGGTAGATGACACGTGTGAAACATTTTCTTAGGAAGAATAAGGTGCTGATACGTGTAATTTTTGAAAGAGTGTATATTGGGTGCACCCGAGTGTAAGGGTGCACTCATATGTGTATGACTTTTTATTCTATTTTGTATACATATTATTCTATTTTGTATACGTGTTTTGTAATAATTATATTTTTTTTTACACTAAATTTTTCATTAAAAAAACTAACATACATATGTGTATAACTTTTTATTTACTAGTGTATACATGTTTTTTTTAATAATTGTATATTTTTTACATCCAATTTTTCTTTAGAAAAACTAACAATTAAATTGTATACATTATTACTCATAATTGTTTATGTTTTTGGTTATATTTGTATATGGGTACACCCTATCTTATGGTGCACCCGGGTGCACACTATAATTAGGATTTTTGAAATATAATAATGAAGAGTGATTCCGTGTTAGTAATCACACCTATGATTAAGTTCACATCTCCTTGCTAACACCTGTGATTAAGTTCAAATCTCCTTTTGTCTGATTTACTCGTTCCGTCAGGAGAATCTTTTGTTTTTTTTCATGTGGATTGAAAATTATTATTATTTAATGTGTAGTATATGTAATTATATTAGTAAGAGTGTGAGTCTCATATTTTAATTGTATTAATAAATGTGTGTGAGTCTCATGTGTATAAAAAATAAAATGAAACGCTTTAAGTAGAACGCCAAAATGAAAAAGAGACCCTCTTTGAAGGGGACAGATGGAGTACTTCTGTTAGAGTGATTTGATGAAGTATTAAACGATACTCTTCTATATCAGCTTAAACTTTTAGATGATGTAGTTATTTAACATGGTATCAGAGCCCATGGGTAATAAAGGTTCAGAGTTCGAACCTCACCGCCACCCATTTATGAGAAAATTCCACATGCAAGACTTGACTTAAAAAGTTAACCCACCTACCATATTTTACAATGTTGTTAATATTGTATGAATTGTTATTTTAAAATACTATAAAAAATAATATTTTCGTAAACAACGTGAACAGTAAAAGTGAACGTAATTATAGAACGGTATGCATAAATTGTGGAAACAGAAAAAAATCTAAGACAAAGACTTATGTGAGATCGTCTTATGTAAACTCTTACGTGAAACGAATAAAAAGTGATAACATAATTATTATTTTCACTATAAAATATTATCACTTATTATCACTTTCGGTAAAATAATGTTATATTTATTATTTAAAAATACTATAAAAATAATATTTTCGTAAACAACGTGTGCACTAAAAGTGAACGTAATTATAGAAAAGGATGGAATAACAGAGATTACAATGTTGTTAATATTGTATGAATTGTTCTTTAAAAGTATGCATAAATTGTTGAAACAGAAAAAAAAAAACCAAAAACAAAAACTCGTGTGAGACCGTCTTATGTAAACTCTTATGTGAAACGAGTAAAAAGTGATAACATAATTATCACTTTCACTATAAAATATTATTACTTTCGTTAAAATAATGTTATCACTTTTTATTTATACTATAAATTGCTCATGAAATAGATTAATGTACTATAATTATTTTTTATCGATTGAGTATCATTTTTCATTAATTATATTATCACATTTTATCCGTCTTATGTAAGGACTTACGTGAGACGGTCTCACACAAAACTTGCCCAAAATAAAAAAAGTACAAAAAGTAACTTGCGGTAACTTTTATGAAACCCCTCTGTCCCTAAAGATTATTCACTCTTTATTTATTAGTTCATCCTACATCATTGTTCATTCTAAAAAAGAAAATATCATTCTAATCTAAAACTCAATAGTACATATTCAAAAAGAAATTTTTTCTTAATATTCTTGATACAGTAAAATCGAATATTGTTTGGGATGGAGGGAGTATCAATTATATACTCTATCCATCTCAGTACAAGAGTTACATTTTACTAATTAGGGTATTTCTTTATAAGAGTTACATTTTTCTTTTTCGTAAATGAGTGCCACAAAAAAATATTAATACTCCACCATCCCAGAAAAGAGTTACATTTACTGTTTGCACAGAGAATAATGAATATTGTATTTTAATGTGTAATGGGCTGAGAGATAAAATATTTTAATGTATAGTGGGTAGGTGTATTAGTATTGAGTGTAGGCCTATAAAGATAAAGTGATTGATGTGTGTGAGACTCATTTACCAAAAAAAAAAATATAATTCTTATAGCGGGACGATGTAATTAATAAAATGTAACTCTGTGGTGGGACGGAGGGAGTATATTTTAATGGAGCCCACGCACAAAATTAGTATAGCTACCTACTACGCATTACTCCCCCTGTCCATCATTAATCTATTCATTTACATTTTGCACATAAATTAAGAAGTATTATTATTTTACTAGAATATCACCCAGGTTTAAAATTATATTTCTAAAATTTTGATTAACAAAAATAAAATAAATTCATACAATTATAATTATATAATTACAGATACACCCGTACATCATATTTATTAATGAAAATTTTCAAATTAAATTTTATAATCATATTATATGGAGTATATATATATATATATATATATATATATATATATATATATATATATATATATATATATATATATATTAGTATATTTTAATTATTATTTAAATTAATCATTTTTTATTTTATATCTTATAAGAATATATAAGAAATAACATGAATCTATATATTAGTTTATGCTCTTATATATTTTTTAAAACATATTATATTTATTAAATTATTATATAATTAAATAAAATTAATGAAAACTATAACTAATAAAAAAACTAAAATTAATAAAAGTTAAAATTAATAAATAAATAAACTACATTAATTAAATATGTTAAATCGTAAGAAATATAATAGAACGATACATTGTTAAGAAAGAAATAATAACATTTTAAATATTATGTAATATTAATATAAATATAAATATAAAATAAAATAATAGTAAAATAATTTAGAACTAAAATATACTACATTCCTACATTTATATATTTTTTCTACACTTATAATACTTACATTAATAAAATATAGATCCAAATTAATGACATCATTGACGATAATTATGTTTGAAATTATGATATTAAGAATTACTCCATATATAAGTATTAATTCTCATGAACTAATGAAATGTCAACACCTATCACTTTTTTGGTTTTGAGATCCTGTATTTTCTACAAAATCAAATAAGAGCCGTATCTCCAATTAGATATATTTATAAGATGTGTAATTGATAATTGTATTAGTGGAAGGTGTGTGTCACATGTTTAAATGTAAAGTGAGGCTCTTGTGTATCCGGGGACATATTTGCCCCTTTGCAATTTCCATAACCTTTTGCAATTTAAGCTCTTGTGCGTCCGGGAACACATGTGCCCCTTTGCAATTTTCATGTCCCTTTGCAATTTAAACCCCCACCAATACATAAGTTTTAAATAGAATATGGAGGGAGAGGTTGTGTTTACATGGGGACACGGTGTGTTCCGAGGGCGCATGAGCTTTTGCCTCAAATGTATTAGTGAGGATGCGGTTCCATATATATATATATATATATATATATATATATATATATATATATATATATATATATATATTAAAAGAAAAAAATAAATAGATTAAAAGTGAACGATTCAAAATAATACAATGAATAGATTAAAGATGGACGAAAGAAGTAATATCTTTTAACCTACTAAGTATTAAAATAAATAATAAATACTCCATTTATTTCACTAAAATGATAAGTATAACTATTTTAGCGTTAGTGGTATAAACTAAGGTAAGTACTAATAAGTAACATGTGGTATGAATCGAATAACTCGGGATATCCTTGCCGGTATATACTACCAATATGTACGATATCGTACTAGAAACTTATGATTTCAATTCAATTGCTGACTTGGATTAGATTGCCAAGAAATAAAAGTAGAATTGGTCTATTTGCATGTAAGATTATAATATTTTTGTTTTAAATAGTACCATGTACTTTATTTAATAAGAGTATATTTTTTTATTGAAAAGATCTGGTAAAATTTTTGTTTTAAATAGTATTATACACTTTAATTAATAAGAGTATATTTTTTTATTGAAGAGATCATGTGAAATATGAATAATATCGATGTTTGATTAAAAAAATTATTTTTTTTCAAGAAATAAAAAATACACATTCTTATATTAAGTATATCACTTAATATTAAGGGATATAAATTAGAAAAATGAGGGCAATTAATCCCAAGTCACATAAATTTTAGTCATAGAAGCATATCGTTTTTATTTATTTATTTTTCTCATTGTGGACCGGCCAACGTGGACAAATTAACGTGACGTTCCTTATGAATTCAAGCATTCGTTTTTCAAATGAGATCCCCTAGCCCTTATACTTCATCCCCTATTCCAATTTCAAAGAATTAAATGGATTACATACATTTATTTTCTTTTTTTTTTAATTTGAAAATGAATAATATGGATGGAATATCAAGTGGAGGTTGACACCTCCTCCTTGGGATCCTTTTCATAAATTAAACATTGGGATACAAATTAAAATACAACATAAACCCAAACATTTGTGTGATCACTTAAACTCTAAACATTTGTGTGATCACTTAAAACTAATTTTATGGAAATTATTTTTTGATGAATGATTTTTCAGAAGGGGACACCCCTCCTATGACATTAGGGATATATGTGAGATAGATTATAAGAGAGGTCAACTTATTTTTAAAATATAATATATGTAAAATATGCTTATTGATAGTTAAAGTATGTTTTTTTAAAGTATGATGAATGTTGAATTAAAGTATGATTTTAAGAATTTATAATATGGTTCAATCTAAAGTATGATGAATGATGCATTAAAATATGATTTTATGGTGTTATAATCATTTAAAAAATTATTTTTTTACCCACGGAATATTCGATTGGTAAAAACCTTAATTTTATTATTAAATTAGTTTATTAATGGATTAACAATGAAATTCATTTGTAATATTTCATTGGTAAAATGATGGTGAGTAAATTTTTAGCAACGAAAATTCAACTCTGTTGGTAAAAAATTTCGCCTGTAATCTGTTGCTAATAATTCTGTGGGTTACAATGATTTCGTTGGTTTTATGCCGGCAAGTAGCAACGGATTTTATTTCGTTAGTAAAAGCATAATAATTCCGTTTAGCATTCCATTACAAAAAGGAAATTGTAATTTTTGTTGGCAATTCATTGTTAATTATTGATAGATTGAATTTTGTTGGTAAATTATGTTGCTAACAAGTGTCTTTTTGTAGTGAATATTTTACTATCAATAATAATATTTTACCTATGTAACAATTATATTTTAATCCGTCTCATAACTTGTCTTAAATAATCATCGTCTCACAATAGATTTTATCTTTTTAATATAATAATTTTTTTATATTTTAAATAAAAATACTTGCTCATCCACGTGTTAGGCATTAACTCATGCGTTTCTATCAAATTAAGTTGATATATCATTTGTGTATAAATTTTGCTTTGTTATTATATAATAATTAAAGATCATTCGATGAGTTGACAAAAAAGCATTTAATTTTTGTTCATCTTATAATTCGTTATTATTTTATTTATATTTTTATTTATTTTTGAGTCTGCATGCTGACTATGATTCGGTTGTGTAATAAAGGCACGTCATCTTGCTAAGTTAGACCGGCCAAATGTACCGAACATAAAACGACAAAGAACTTTTCAAGATTAAATGAGACTGCACAACATAATCTTAATAAAATTAATTAGTCAAATGGCTTCACATTAGAACAAAAAATCTTGTATACACACATATGATGATGATGGTTACTAATTTATTTGACGAATTGATATATATCATGTGCAAAACTTGTGTCCACAATTATATATATATATATATATATATATATATATATATATATATATAATTGTGGACACAAGTTTTGCACATGATATATATCAATTCGTCAAATAAATTAGTAACCATCATCATATATATATATATATATATATCATGTGCAAAACTTGTGTCCACAATTATATATATATATATATATATATATATCATGTGCAAAACTTGTGTCCACAATTATATATATATATATATATATATATATATATATATATATATAATTTTTTGTAATTGGTTCAATATTATTATTTTAATTGTTGTTTGTTGCTAAAATTTATTGTAAATTAGGTTAAAAAATATATTGAGACGGTTTCAAACGAATGTTGACCTTAATTGTATTTTATAAACATGTCAAACGAGTTAAAATTATAATTCATTCTTTTATACACACATATGATGATAATGTTACAAATTTATTATGACAATAAATCATATCTACGATCGTTATATACAAAGAGATTATTTAGTTTTGGATGGTGCTCATGTTGTGGAAGGGTAGATACAATATTAAAATATAATAAAAAAATGAATTAAAATATGATTGTAAGATGTTATAGTCAATATTATGATTTACTAAAATATAACTATTGAGTATATAGTTAATCATACTATAGCATCACAGTATCATATACTTCCTCCGTCCCACGTTAAAGTTTATACTTCATTTTCTATTTTGATTTGTCCCAAATTAATGATTACATTAAAATTAGACCACAAACAATATTAATACAATTACTCACTTCACAATAAATATTATTTTTCACTTAATCTATGTACAAAAAGTAAATGGAAATATTAACTCGAAGGGAGTATTTTTTTTCAATATAGTTGAACATCATACTTTATAACCACGCTATCATATTTTATCTATATGATAATCTTACCTCAATAATGAATCCATCCCGTTTCACAACCTATATATAACATAAATTCTTACAAGAGAATATATATATAATATGAGAATGTAATTTGAAACTTGTAATTCATATATATTTTATTTTATAATTTAATATCTATTTTTCGAATTTAATATTATATTTATGTTCCAATTGCTGACATACTCACATACATACATATATATTACAACAATAATATATATAGCAATCATAACTCGTGCATTGCAAGGACATGGTTGATATTTAATTTATTGATTTTTATTTTTATTTTATTTTATTTTTGCATATAATCCCTCCGTCCATCCTAAAAGTCCTTATTTTACTATTTTCCGATAAACCCCTCAGCTAGCCATCGGAAATCGATCGTATAAGCCATGATTGATGATTGGGAGAGAGAAGGTGAGGGTGAATTCCATGGATGATTGTAAATTTCTTTAGATTTTTGTTCCCTTTAAATTTATCTTTGATAAATTCCATGAATGATTGTAAATTCCTTCTGTAAATAATTTGATTCATATGTTATAAACTGCTCATATTTTTATAGTTTGTAGAAACTGAATTTGCAAAAAGTTTAATTGACTTCGTACAATAATTTTAATTCACATGAAAAATCTGCATTTCGTATAGAAAAATTTGCATGTCGTGCAGAAAAATCAACTACACAAAAAATGCATTTCTTAACTAGAATCTGCATTTCGTGCAGACTAAAACACCAAACAAAAAAATAATAATAATGCATTTCTTAACTAGAATGTGCATTTTGTGCAAATAAAAGTCTGCATTTCGTGTAGTTTCGTGCAGTTGCGGAATTTGAGGGAAAAATTCCATTAATTACGAGAATTGGGAGAGAAATCGGATTTAAAAAAAATCTGCATTTCATGCATTTACTCAAAATAAGGGTAAATTTGGTAATCAATAATTAAATATTGTAGTTAGGAGTAATGTTTTTGGGGTGTGTACCTAATAGTTAATTTTACATATATAGTGTATCTAAAAGTAACTATCTCCATTTTAATCTACTTAATTTAGCTTGATAATATTAATTCTTGGCCCTTCATTAGTTATTGTAACATTTCATCCCTTAATTGTGATTACTAATCTTTAACAATATCTCATCCATTTATTTTATTTTTTATTTTATCTCATCCATTCATTTTCTTGGTCTTCCATTATATATAGACGCCAATTAATTATTTATATATCTAAGTAATTTATTTTTTATGTGAATTCATAATATTATTTGGACAATCTTTATCTATATTGTTGTAATATTTTATTTATTTTATATATATTTTTTATTTTATTGTCATTTTATATATCTAAATTATTTTTTTAAAGGTAACATTTTTTATTGTAATATTTTTTGTTTTATTTTTAACGTGAATACATAACATCATTTACACAATCTTTATCTTTATTATTGTAATATTTTATTTATTTTTGTATATTATTAATTTCATTGTCCAATACGGGTACATTATATTTAATTAATAAAATTATATTAATTTTTAATAAAATATTAATTTAAAATGAGACGGGTACGAATACGGATAATTAATATTTAAACGGTTATGAGTATGAGTATCCCAAAATTTTTAAGAATCTAAAAATTATTATCAGACCGGAAGTAGTGTATATATATATATATTTAATCTATATTGTTGTAATATTTTAGGGCAATTCTTGGCTGAGCACGGGTCATCGGGTGACCCTCTCACATGGGGGTATGATTTAGCTTGGTAATATTAAATCTTGATCCTTCATTAGTTATTGTAATATTTCATCCCTTAATTGTGATTACTAATCTTTAACAACATCTCATCCATTTATTTTGTTTTTTTTATTTTATCTCATCCATTTATTTTCTTAGTCTCCCATAATATATATACGTCAATTAATTATTTATATATCTAAATAATTTTTTACGTGAATTCATAATATCATTTGAACAATCTTTATCTATATTGTTGTAATATTTTATTTATTTTATATATTTTTTATTTTATTGTCATTTTATATATCTAAATTATTTTTTTTAAAGGTAAATTTTTTTTATTGTAATTTTTTTTGAATTTCTTTGTCCAATACGGGTACCTTATATTTAATTAATAAAAGTATACTAAATAGTCGGTTCCTTTTTAGCCATGCAAATAAAAGCAGTGACTCCGATGGGGAGGATACTTATTATTTGCATCTAAGTGTACACCATTATTTTATCTCAAGTCCGCGACCCAAGCTTATGTGCCTTACAGTTGGAGAAGTATACACGCGCTCGGATAACTTCCTACAATCATCAATTATAAGTTTGTACCAGTGAATCACACAAAAACTCATCCATTAGGGAGGAAGGTCTATGCCAACACGCAAGTTCATGTGCATCACATTACAAACAATAATTATTTAATGAAGTCTGTACCAGTGATTCATGAATAAACTCATCCGTTAGGGAGGAAGACCTATTGCCAACAAGCAAGTTTACTAACATCACTTACAAACCAATAATGGAGGCCACATGAATTAATTACCAATCCATTCTCTCACTTAGTTATTTAACACTGAGGGTTTTTACATGCATATAATATTCAGAATAAAATACGCAACCAAGCATGCTCATATTACGACACATAAGGCTGCACGCCATCTTGCTCGTCCAACAGCTTGCCATCATGCGCCCGCACGCCTTACACACACCAATATGTGGCTTCACACTACAGCGTCCGAGTATCACTCAGGCCGTGCGCCAAGCCCGCCATCACACGGTAGACATCGTGTGCCAACCACTCGACAACTACACGATCCGTGTGTGCAAACGGGTGCCAACGCACGATAGGCCACCATTACCAGCAGCACGCCCACGCTCGAGTGCTCCCGCGCGCGCATCGTCTGGCAGAAAGTCCCCAGCACACGCCAGCCCATCTGCACGCTAACGTGCGAGCCACCATGCAGGGCATCCAGCGCCCAGTCTGCCGCCATGTCACACGCCTATCATAGACTCGATCAGCCAGGGTGCAGACCCGACCAAGTCACCAGTTAGACTCGTCCCTAACACCATCCAACCCGTCTTGAAAAGCAGTTTGACTCGCCCGAAACCCCTATCAGACCCGCTCGAAAGGCTACTGTTCCCGCCGCTGACCACCAAATGATACGCCTCGGCATTCACCCGTGCCGCCATGCTTCTGCCATGCTGTAGCCTGCCGCCGCTCTATTGTTCCACCAATAGAGCGTGCTATTGGTCAGCCGTGTGCACAGCTTCAAGCGTCCAGCAGCTGTCATGCCATCGCTAATCAGTCCTTTGCTAGTCGTTCCAAGACCCAGCGCTCCCACCGGCCGTGTGCCATCATGTGTCGTCCGGTCCCTCACTAGCCGTCGTACGCCGCCACCGTGATCAACCATTGAACGCATAGAGTATTGAAAAAGAAAACAAGTTTTCCTAAACCCTAATCCTCATAGGCACACAAACCCTAGTCTAACGTTTCACACTTCACCAAAAACTGAAGCTCTGATACCAATTGTTTGTGTTTGATCATTTGGTTAATGTGAACCGTTAGAGTTTCATACGTTTCTAATTCAGCAGAAGCAAGAAAAACAAAAAACGTATTACCTTTCACCAGGGTATGTTGAAGAAGAAAGATTCTCGCCGGCAGTCTGCGTAGCCTCACAGTTTTGGGCATAACTCTCTCGTCTGATCTCCGATTTGAGTGATCTACACGTCAAACCATCCTCTCTTCAGTGGCTTTCCAACGGTGTATCACATGTTTAGATCAAAGTTCTGTATGATTTTAGAAAAATGGTGCAAGTTGACGGACAGCAGCAGCAAATAACCTTATGATCTTCTGCAGTATTCCCAAGTCCAATCTCGACGTCGTGTGGGCGACGATCTTCGAGACCTTCTCAATCTGCTATTCTCTCACCCTTCTCACAGTGTTAGGCGTGATTAATCAGTTGATTAGAGTTTTTGGATAGTTGAGATGACTTAAATATGGGCTACAACAGGGACCATGAGGAGAAATTAGAGTTGGGCCTCCATTGGGCTTAAGTATCCAAGTTTAGCCCAAAGCTTATACTTAAGTCCAATAATAATAATATATACCACTAAAATATTATTACTGCACTACCGTTCTAATCCCATAATTACGTTATGGGCTCCTTCTTATTATGAGCCCGTTAGTCTCCCCATGTTTAAAATATACAATGTCCATTAATTAATTAAGTTACTGACAACTCCATTAATTAATATCTCATCCGAGAATAGTACCACTCAACCTCATTATCATGCCGGAATAAATCCACCTGCAGGGTTTACATGATAATCCTTATAAGCTCCTCAAGGGGACATCATCAACCTATGTCGGACAGGATTCCTTCTACAATCAACAGCACACCATAGAGATAATACTATTTCCCAACTCACCGAGTTTGTTGATTTAATTACATGTAAATCTCACCCATTGATAAATCAAAGAAATACATACTGCCCTACGTGTCGAGGTTATTATATAGGGATTAAGAGTACGAACATCCATAAAAATTGAGATCAAGTTCTTCTATAAGTTAGTATAAGTCGAACGATCTCAAGCGGTCCCGCTTAATACACACGAAGTGCACTAATGTGATTCTATAGTCAAGACAAACTAATGCCAAATCACACTACAACCATCCCGATAGAGTCCCCGTTTATCTCGGTTGTGAGCATTTATTTATACTTTATAAGAAAACCGATAATATGAACTTTCTCGTGTTGTCGCACAACATATTATCTACAGTATAAAGTAAGTGGACTATTGCATCGTACATATAAATAAATTATAAGACACAATTATTTGATCATATGATTCTCATTTCAAATAAATTGTTATAACATTGTTCGTACAAAAGCTAGACTTTTAGTATACATTCCAACAATAATAACGTTAATATTTACTGTGATTGAATTGTCAGATTGAATTGTGTGTCTATTTAAATTTAAATAAAAAAGGTGAATTAAAACATGCGTGCCCATCATCCAAACTTAACTTTCTCTCAATTTCTTTTATTATTATTATGTGCATGGATTTAAAAAAAAGTTTAACCATTGGGAACAAGACCTGCACAGTGGCCCCTATAAATTTACGAATCTTGCGTCTGGATTTGTGTTATTATGGAATGTTTGAAGGATGAGATGGTTAAAAATCGATAAATATTGTGAAAAGGCATGAATCAGGTGTTGATGGAGCTATTTGAGTGGTTTTTTGAAGGAAATCGGAGTGGAAGTGTTGAATACGGAAGAAAGAAAGTTGAAGCCATCCGTTTTGGCGAAGCAGGAGTTTGATTCGACCTGAAGGAGGTCAATTCGACCAGCCCTTCAGGTCGAATTGGTGACACAACTTGTACAGAAGGTGGATTCGACCACGATGTCATGTGGCTTGCGTCTTTCCACCGTCTCTCCGATTGGATTGCTCTCTCAACCACATTTGATTCTTCCTCCAGACCGATGGGATGAATGGATGGATGAATTATGATGTGAGTGGATGTGGGTGGATGGAACGTGAATTGAATTCACGGTGTGTTTCTGTGGTGAATGATTGGTATTCCCTTTTCAAGTGACCTGATCCTTTTTATACCTATTTTCCTGAAAACTGACTTGAATGGGCTGTTTTTACACGTTGTCATGCACAGGGGATCAAAAATCCCAATTTTTTGCCCAAAATAACCCAACATGAGTTGGCCCTACGTAACTCGAGTTACCTAACTCGACCAGTGTTGCACTAACACGACTCGAGTTAGCAACTCGAATTGCTGGCTGTCAACTCGAGTTGCGATGCTCTGCATCCTGGATCGCTTTCGAACCTCAATACGACTCGTGTTGCAAGTTGTGTTGGCTCATACAACTCGTGTTGGCTCTCTGGACGATTTTCAGATGCTTTTCTGCCCCCTACTCGACTCGAGTTGCAAGTCGAGTTGGACCTTGCAACTCGAGTAAGCTCTCTGGACGATTCTAGACACTTTTTGGGACCTAACTCGACTTATGTTGCAAGTCGTGTTGCAACTCGAGTTGCATGTTACAACTCGAGTTGGGTCTTTTCAGCCCCGTTTATTGCTCATTTTCATTCCTGCTTCATTTCAATCCTGTTTTAACCTTCAAAACTCAATAAAACCCATCAGTAGCACCATAATCATGTAAAATACATAAGCTACGAAATCCAACACGAATGTATGGCCTTATTCTAATAAAAATAAGGTATTATAAGAGCAAAAAGACATAAATTTCCACTCTCATCACCACGAGTGAAGGATTCGACCTGAGCATCAAGTCGAATCGAGATCGAATTGATTGGCTGGGATGCCGATTCGACCTCGTCGCATCGATTCGACCTGGTCAGTTGGTCGAATCGAATGCCTGGGACTTACAGTAGGCTGGTTCGACCTCTGGTTCTACTTGTGGTGGTTGATTCGACCTGTTGTGGAGGTCGAATCGATGCTCGGGAACTTACAATATCCGTATTTTTACACCGTCAATGCGTGTGATTACTTAAAAAGCCCATTCCAAGCCTAGGAGACATGATTATAAGTATAAAAGAAGGCTTATGCAGCATCATATTTATTCGTAGATTCATTCATTGAAGAACGAAGACGTGGAGACGTAGAATTGGGAGGAGATCGATCTTCCATCATCCAGAGAGGCTGTGACAGAGTTCCACTGGAGATTCAAGTAAGATCGGTCCAACTAACCATGATTTTTCTTAGATCAATCATGGGCTAGAGCCGCTTCGGTAGTTCTAGGGTTATGAAGGTTTCATGAGTTAATTTATCTTTCATGTGTAAACTCCGTACAACACTACTTATGGTTTATTTTACATAAGATTGCGCGTTTTTGATCCATACTTATGGTCGTTTTGTGCATCAATAATTGTTGTGTAGAGTCTGAATACATAACGTGGTTATTGGTTGAGTGTGTTCAATGCTGAGTAGGGTTTAATGTTATAATTCTAAGTGAAGGGATTCCGAAGTCTTATTAGAACTATCTTATATGAATACTTGTTAATTGAATCATATTCGGGTTAATAAGTAGGATAAAGAGTATAATTTCATAGTCTTTATAAAGGGAGATCAAATCGGGTTAGAGTACTAAGTGCACGGGAAATAATTGATTATGATAGTACCTAGAAAGGGGGGTGAATTATATCTCTTGCTCTGAGGATATTCACACGTGTCATACGCATATTTACTTGTGTCTATAGAGTGAATTTGCATGGTTTAGTGATGCGTCCATAAACTATAAGGCAGAATCGGGAACCGTCATATGAAAGTATGAATTAATAAGTGGAACTGGATGACCTGACGAACTACCTATTATCTTACTTGATCACAACCTACTATCTCTTCTTCTTGTTATTTTTACTTGTTATTTCGATTGTTATTCGTTACTTAATTCAACACCACAACTATTATATTTTCAACATAGTCTTAGTTTACTAGAACATAATTAAATTGATATTTATCCGTCCATTGGGTTCGATATATAACTTGGTCACCTTCGAAACTACAATTGATATCCTTCATACTTGAGGATTAATTGTGTATTGAGAAAACGCCCATCAAATTTCTGGCGCCATTGCCGGGGACGGCTTAAAATATCATTTTGTTATTTCTAGTGTATTTAGGACTATCTTAATTCGTGTTTTGTGTTCTAACTCTTAATCTTTTTAGGTGTATGCTTACTAGATCTAAGGCTGGAAAGCTAGCAACTTTTAATCCGGAGATCGGGGCATCAACAAAGAAGAAGAAGAGTAAGATTCAAAGCAAGAAAGAAGAACCAAACTCGAAAATGACTGAAACTGTGGCTGATTTGACAGCGAAAGCAGAGGAAGTCGACATGGCCAACGAAAGGGTCAATCCGGATAATCTGGCCATCCGTGAAGTCTTCAAGAATAACGGGGCTGGACACTTTGGGATTCTAGGAGCACGAGGGCTAATGTGGATTTCGATCTTCACCCCGCTCTTATTAACATGATGGAAAGGAACTCCTTTTCAGGAGGGTCTTTCGAGGATCCGCAGCAGCATCTAAACAAGTTCTTGGGCTATGCAAGTACTCAAAAAGACACAGGTGAACATGAAGAAGCTGGGAAAATCCTCTTGTTTAAATTCTCGCTTACTGAAAAGGCGAGAGATTGGTACGATACTATCAATGCAGTTGAATGCACTACTTGGGAGCAATTGAAGTTGAAGTTCTTGGAGAGATACATGCCACCTTCAAAGGTGTTCAAGATGAAGCAAGACATTAACCAATTTGCTATCGGTAGTGGAGAGAAGTTTTATGAAGCGTGGGACAGAGACATGCTTCGTAAGTGTCCTCAACATGGGCTATCTAAAGCTCAATATATCAGTATATTCTACAATGGATTGGACTATGATTGACGTGTGTTATTGGATGCTTCTTCTAATGGAACATTGCTTACAAAGTCATCCGTAAAGTCCGAGAAACTTTTTGAAGATATTTCGATGAACTCGAGAGATTGACCAACTGATAGAGTGAGAGGTACTTACGTCCTTGGAAAGGTGGCTAAGGTTGAACATGCTATGGTGAAAATAAGTAGAGAGAATGAGATCGTCTCTAGCTTGTCGAATATCAACAAGCTACTTGAGTCCCAACAAAAGCTAATCAGTGATATATCTCAGCGTGTACCAATCATGCAGCAGGAAGTTATGAATGATGGAACGATCCAAGAGGATATGGAAGAAGCAATCTATGATATGGGCCAAAGTATTCAAGGAACAAGGTATCAAAATCAGGGCAACCAAAATTACCAGGGGAACTACAACAATCATGGACCCCCGGGTAATTATCAACAGTCTAGGAGGCCATAGTTTTCATGGAGTAATCCTAACAATGCAATTTAACCTCCGATGGGTGTTGATCCGGGTGCGAAAGTGGAAGAAGGAAAGCCAAGTTTCGAGGATACAGTGAACATGTACATGATTAGGAATGATGCTAGATTGGATCGTCTTGAGGCCAAATTAGAGAAGAAGATTGATTCAAACTTTGAGGATTTATTCAAGCAAGTGAAGGACCTTACATTGTTGATGGGGGAGATGGCAGGAAGTATTAACAAGCTCACTCAAACTATTGAGAAAGAGAAGCTCCCGTCTCAAAGTATTGAGAATCCAAAGTCCTGCAACGCCATTACATTGAGGTCTGGAATGCAGTACGAGGGACTGATGAGGCCAGAATCAAAATTGGAGACGTCAAGAGCTCAATTCGACCCCAATTCGACCTATACCACATGTCGAATCCAACAGGGGAGGTCGAATTGGCCTACTGGATGTGATCTGGAAGCAAAAGAGCCTCGATTCGACCAACGTCCAATCGATTCGACCTGGCCCTCAGGTTTGAATCCAGGTCGAATTAACCCATCCGGAACACTTTGTTCTATCATAAGCACGATTCGACCAATATCAAGTTGATTCGACCTGGCACTTAGGTTGAATCCATCCGTTCCAGAGCACTCTGTTTTATCAGAAGCCCGATTCGACCAGCAGCTTATTGATTTGACCAGCAGCTTATTGATTTGACCAGACCTTCAGGTCGAATCCAGGTCGAATTGGAGGGCAAAAATCATACAGTGAGTCAATTTGACCAGAGAAACTTTGATTCGACCAGACCTTTAGGTCGAATCCAGGTTGAATCGGAGAGACAGAGGGAGAATCGTGTTCCAGAAGATCAATTCGACCACTATGTGCCCGATTCGACCAGATCTTCAGGTCGAATCCAGGTTGAATTGCCCCGTACTGCACCTATTTCTTCACCGAATACTCTTCGTGATGTGAACATTACTCCATTGGTTCCAAATGAGGAGACTACAGAGATTGTAGCAGAGAAGAAGTGGGAAAGAGCCAAGAGGTTAAGAGCCGAGAAAGATAAAACATAGAAGGTCGAGCGTGATGAATAGGGTATTCCCAAAACAAAGATACCTCCACCGTTTCATTATAAGCTGGTTAAGAAGGGATTAGAAGAAAAGTTCAAGAGGTTTTCAGATATCATAAATAAGATAAGCTTGAGTATTCCTTTCTCTAAGGTAATAATTGAGATGTCGTACTATGCCCGATTCCTTAAGGATATATTGTTGAAAAAGAGAAGCATGAACGGAGTTGAGATGGTGAACTTGTTTGAAAATTTTAGCTCGATCATCCAAAGGAAGCTGCCACAGAAGATGAAGGATCCGGGAAGCTTCACTATCTTGTGTGAGATTGGAAAAGGGCCGGCACGATGAGCCTTGTGCGATATTGGGGCAAGCATCAATTTGATGCCATTGTCTATCTTTCAAAGACTTGGTTTGGGGGAGTTATCTCCTACAAAAGTTGCTCTACAATTGGCGAACAGTTCGATGATATTTTCGAAGGGTATCATTGAAGACGTTCTCGTCAAAGTAGATAAACTAGTCTTTCCTGTGGATTTTCTTGTACTTGAGATGGAAGATGACAAGGATAATATCCCTCTTATCTTGGGGAGACCTTTCCTTTCCACTGCTGGGGCCATGATTGATGTTCAAAATGGGGAGCTCAGGTTGCGGATGGATAAAGAAGAGGTCCTATTCAACCTAGACAAAGCAATGAAGATGTCTATGAAGTCACAATGTCATAGTATTGATGTGGTGGAGGAGATTGTGAAGGAACATATGTCTCTGATCTTGTCTAAGGACCCTCTTGAGACATGCTTGATGGTGTCTCTAACTTATCCCACTACGGAGCTTGATGATCTGTCCATTGAGGAATGTATTGAATATCTTGAAAACTTACTTGCTTTGGGTGATGCCAGGTATGAATTGGAGAAATCTAAGGTTGAGAAGAAGGATGTAGACAAAGGAAGAGAAGATGATGCCTACTAGCCTCCTAATTTACCACCGGATAACCACAAATTTGAAAGTCCTTTCTCTCGTTCTTTATTTTGTGATCAATTTTATCCTGACTTTGATCTTGATGGTGATATGAGTGATTCCGAAATTGAGTGAAAGATTGACAGGAATGAGACGAGAAAGTTTGAGAAAGGAGATTCTACTAATCGTATGGTACATAAGAAAGGTAAGGTGGTAAGTGTGGATGATAAAAAGGGGAGAAAGTATTGGAAAGTAAAGATGAAAGAAGATCGTCCTCTTAATCAGTAGTCTACATATTATGCATTCCATCGTGACTCTCCGACGTTAAACATGAGCGCCTGTTGGGGGCTTTCCCTCCCATTTTATTGCTTTATTTCATTCTTGTGAGTAAGAAATTTTTATATTTGAAGTGCTTATATATCGGCAATTACATCTCTTTGTAAACTTAGTTTCGACTATAGTTTCTACTAAGTTTGGGGGTGTGATGTATTTACCTCAATAAGCACCGATAGTATAATCTTTTCTTTGTAACGTTTGTTAGGGGAGTTGATTTTTTGCGGCATATTTAAAACTTTAACCGATTTTTATGTGTCGATTTTTTGTAACTTGCCTAATGTTTAGTGGAGTTTTGTTCCGTGTTTTGAGTTGTTTGCGGTGTTACTCATGAATGTTAAGTTTTAGGATTGATTCTTGATTAAGTTATGCTCTATTTTGGTACCTAATGTTCACTTATTAAGCTAGAAGTGTGTAGGGGATGAAGAAAACTCGATTTTGGAGCATCAAGAAGCCCATTCGACCAAGGAGGATGGTTGAATCCAAGCTCGCAAGTCGAATCGAGGGGCACAAATTATCCAGTAGCCCGATTCGACCTGAGGCCTGGCAATTCGACCTGAGGTCCAGGTTGAACTAAGGTCGAATATAAGTGTGCAATCTTCCAGTGAGCCGATTCGACCACGACAGTTTCATTTCGACCAGCAGCTCAGGTCGAATTGAGGTCGAATTGGAGACCTGAATCTTACAGTGTGTTGATTCGACCTGAGGCATGCCGATTCGACCAGGAGACCAAGTCGAATCGAGGTCGAATCGAAGGAGAAAGTTGTCCAGAAGGTCAATTCGACCACGATGAAGTTGATTCAACCTCTTCAACGGGTCGAATCGAGGCTGAATTAGGCTAGGAAAGTGTGTTCTTAATCTCGTTTTTCTATGTTGCATGAGTTGGGATTGTTGAGGAGCTTGTATGATTGATTTGATATATGAGTCGATGGTTTTTTGTGCATTCATATGTCCATGTGTTAATTTTCATTGATTAGAAGCATGTATAATTCGATAAGTATGTAGAGTTCTTGTGGAATTGATCTTGATTATGTGCTATGAGGAGTACTTAGGATTCTATTTACCCATGTGAGGATTTGAGCCTTTTAATCATGCTTGATCATGATAGTTTATTCTTGAGAGAATCATTCATATGAACGTATTCTAGAACTTGGCTTGGAGTCTTGTGTGAGACTTACAATTGATGAATTACTAGGACATGATCTTAGGCCATTTTTGATTATTTGAGTCACTTAGCCAAAAATTTACCTTTCTATAAATTATAAACCTTTGGCAGCCCCGTTTGAGCCGTTAAAAGCTTTTTCTTTGGCAAGCCGAATAAAAGAGCCTTATTTTACCTTTACTTGAGCTTTGTAAATACCCTATTCATTGGTAGAGAGAGTTGAGGTGAATAAGTGTTTCAAGAAGAAAAAGGAAGATGGAATGAGGTTGAGTAGAGTAAGAAAAGTGTATGGTTAAATCTTGTTTAGGGGTAGTGCCTGAAACTGGTACCCTGATTGCTGTTTAAAAGGGTAGTGCCTACAACCGGTACCCGAGCTATCAAAAGAAGAATGACGATGCAAGGAAGAGAAGAAAATTCAAAAATTGCAAGTGCAAGAGAATAAATTGGAGGAGGATATATAGCCGAATGAAGAAAGAAAGAACCTCCAATGTAACTCTCTACTAGTGTTTGACTCACTTATCTAAATTTTCCTACCCTTTCCAAAGAGCCAACATTTCAACCCAAAGACAAGTCCTTTGTGATCCTAGTACTTAATTTATTGTGAGTTGATTTTTGAGACCTTTGCCAAACTTATGGCTACGCGTTCGTATGGATTGAGTATGAGCGTATACACTAACTTGTTAAGTGCGATTAGCACTTGAGTGAGAGAGTAAACACTTAACTTGTGAGCTAGATGACTTAGTACTCCGAATGGTAATATGATTGAATGATGTTTTGCATGAATGATATGTATGATGCAGGAATACTTGTTTTTAATTGATGAAGTTGCATGTATAATATGTAGTGTACTTGGTGATCTCGTGAATTATACACGACTCCTTGGTTGGATTGCGTTGCCTCGGGACGAGAAACATGTAAGTTTAGGGATTTGATGAATATGTAAATTCACGAATCTTGTTCCTGGATTTATGCTATTATGGAGTGTTTGAAGGATGAAATCAGTTGAAAACCGATAAATATTGTGAAAAGGCATGAATCAGGTGTTGATGGAGCTATTTGAGTGGTTTTTCGAAGGAAATCAGAGTGGAAGTGTTGAATACGGAAGAAAGGAAGTCGAAGCCATCCGTTTGGGTGAAGCAGGAGTTTGATTCAACCTGAAGGAGGTCAATTTGACCAGCCCTTCAGGACGAATTGGTGACCTGGGCATCAGGTCGAATCGAGGTCGAATCGATTGGCTTGGATGCCGATTCGACCTCATGTGTTGATTCGACCTGGTCAATTGGTCGAATTGAACACCTGGGACTTATAGTACGCTGGTTCGACCTCTGGTTCGACTTGTGGTGGTTGATTCGACCTGTTATGGAGGTCGAATCGATGCTCGGGAACTTACCATATCAGTATTTTTATACCGTCAATGCGTGTGATCACTTAAAAAGCCCATTCCAAGCCCAGAAGACGTGATTACAAGTATAAATGAAGGCTTATGCAGCATCATATTCATTCATAGATTCATTCATTGAAGAACGAAGATGTGGAGACGTAGAGTTGGGAGGAGATTGATCGTCCATCATCCGGAGGGGCTGTGACAGAGTTCAGCTGGAGATTCAATTAAGATCGGTCCAACTAACCAGGATTGTTCTTAGATCAATAATGGGCTAGAGCCGCTTCGGTAGTTCTAGGGTTATGAAGGTTTAATGAGTTAATTTATCTTTCGTGTGTAAACTCTGTACCACACTACTTGTGGTTTATTTTATGTAAGATTGCGCGTTTTTAATCTATACTCTCGGTTGTTTTGTGCATCAATAATTGTTGTGTAGAGTCTGAATACATAACATGATTATTGGTTGAGTGTGTTTACTGTTGAGCAGGGTTTAATGTTATAATTCTAAGTGAAGGGATTAAGAAGTCTTATTAGAACTATCTTATATGAATACTTGTTAATTGAATCATATTCGGGTTAATAAGTATGATAAAGAGTATAATTTCGCAGTCTCTATAAAGAGAGATCAAATCGGGTTAGAGTACTAAGTGCACGGGAAATAATTGATTATGATAGTACCTAGAAAGGGGGGTGAATTATATCTCTTGCTCTAAAGATATTCACACGTGTCATACGCATATTTACTTGTGTTTATAGAGTGAATTTGCATGGTTTAGTGATGCGTCCATAAACCACAAGGCAAAGTCGGACACCGTCACATGAAAGTATGAATTAATAAGTGGAACTGGATGACCTGACGAACTACCTATCATCTTACTTGATCACAACCTACTATCTCTTCTTCTTGTTATTTTTACTTGTTATTTCGATTGTTATTCGTTACTTAATTCAACACCACAACTATTATATTTCCAACATAGTCTTAGTTTGCTAGAACATAATTAAATTGATATTTATCCGTCTCTTGGGTTCGATATATAACTTGATCACCTTCGAAACTACAATTGATATCCTTCATACTTTAGGATTAATTGTGTGTTGAGAAAATGTCCATCAGCCCCCCAAGCATTCCTCATTTTTCACGCACGTGCATGACACATGCCGGATTGTTGGGTAATATAATCCTCTTTCTTCTTCCCCACTCTCTCTCATTTTCAAAAAACTTAGGTAGTCAATACAAAACCTGTGAAAATACTCACACCTCTCCTAACAATTAAAAACCTATCACTCCAGGTTTTTTCTCATGTCATGTTACTAAAAGCCTCCCTGTTGGGGGAGGTTTGATTAAAGATAAGGCTAAAGGAGACAAGAATTCTTCCAAAGTCTTTTTCTCTAAGAGGCAAAATACTGATTTTTATTGATATTTCTCTCTCATGGCTTACAATGAGTGAAAGGGAGCAAGCAATATTTTGACTCCTCTTGGATGAATTATTTATAGGGTTTGCGAGGTAGGAACAATTAATGTTGGTGGGACCGAGACATTAAGCATATGGCATCTATGGGCCTATAGGAGTAGCCCTCTTGGGACGTGGGATTCACGTCCACTTTATAACCGCTAGTGGTAGGCTGTTTCTTCTTCATACAGTTGTTTTATACACACCGTCAGCGGTATGTGTAAGTGGGTCATTCCAAATGGTGTTTAGAGCATACAGTCGTACTTGGGCCTTTCTTCTGTTGGGCCGCCTTTGGGCCATTTTCTGGCCAAGTGCAAAGGGCATATCACAGTTATAATTAGTACTATTTAATAAATAAAAATTCACATTTGGGTTAATGATTTAAAAATCCATTTATATTATTTTGAAAATTTTTGATTCGTGCATTAAAAAAACAAGATTAATAGTTTTAGTATTAATAATTATTAATAAATTAAATAGTTTGTGCTTCGAATAAATGGAAAAAAGCTTCTAGAGACATTTGAAAGTCTTATATCAATGTCTTCTACCGGGATTTAAAGGAATACAAACTCTATCTGGATGGACCATTATTAAAGTATAATCGTTATATATGTAAAATATACTTATTGATACATAAAGTATGTTTGTAATAAATTGCACTATAACACTTTAAAAACATATTTTAATTCATTATACTTTAAAATATATACTTTAACAACAAATTAATATATTTTACTTATGTAACGAGTATACTTTAATAATGAATCGACCTATTATACAACCTGTCTCACATAATTACCACAAGAGACTTTTTTCCTTGTAGTACATCTGTTAAAGAAACTCCAGAGATAAAATTATAATGCGATAGAGTTTTGATTAATTAATTATTCCTGGACCAAATAAGGTATGTTCTCATTTCTAATAATGAAAAACATTTCAACTTACATACTCCCTCCGCCCACTTACAAGGTATCCATTTTACCATTTTGGACGTCTACTTCAAAGGTATCAATTTCCTTTTTTTGATAAAAAAGTACATCCTGTGGCCCACCACTTCCCTCTAATACAACTACCCACTTTATATATAATAATAATACTCCTTAATCCACGCGCAAAAAGCAAACGAGTACCTTGTAAGTGGCCGGAGGGAGTAAAAAATATGACAGTTTAACAATATATGTCCGAAATCAAAATTTTATGATGATATTTTTATGGAAATTGAATTTAAAATGTACTATACATGATTTAAAACATCAAAGTTGATCAATATTTAATTAGTTATATATACTTTATCTGTAAGTCCCATAAAACGCGTAACATTTATTCTTCTACGTTGTTTAAAAAAAGATTATTTATTACCTTTTCAACTCACTTTTTCAAAGGTACATAAAACAGTCTATCACACTGAATATTTGAATGAATTAACTTTATCATTAAAGTTAACCCAACCATTAATCCACCAACAAAAATAAATAAAAAAATACATTTACTTAAAATTAAATAATTTGAAAATTACAGAAAATTTAAATTACAATAAAGAAAATATAAAGGCCTACAAAATTACAGAAATTTATTCTTTAAAATTATAAGAGATATTAGGAAATTAAAAGCAATTACAGATTTTAAATTACACTTTAGTTTAAATTACATAAAATGAAAAAAAAAAAACAAAACTTGATCTCAATTATAGTTTTGTAGAGTGTAGAGTTATGAATATTGACATTGCACTGCGTAAAATTCCGCAAAAATAGAATGTTGTTAAAGAGGAGAAACATAAAAATTAGGAAAACTATCAATGTGTTGAGTTACACAATGTTTAATTATTAAAAAAATGAAATTGAAGTGTACCAACATACCACTATGTTGTGGTCATTTTCATCAGAAATAGTGCAACAATCATAAAGAAAAAATAAGGATATATATGTATAGTTAATCACTAGAATAAATGATCAATTGTAACAGCAACAATTGAATATATTTTGAGCTTAGTAATCAAGTTATAGGTAATACTACGAGAAAATTATAATCAGATTAACAATCAACAAACATCCTATATTCAAGATACGGATCTTTTCTTCACTCTGCTCTTAGAAATAACACATAAAATGATCTCCTAAAAGGTTTCTTAAATATATTGGTGACTATTAGTATATTAAAGATACACCCATATATAGTCTCCTAAATAGGTAAGAAAACTTATTGGTGACTAAAGATTACGGGTGTAAATGGGTAGGGTACGGGTACGCCTACTCCACAAACTACCCTCAATCATATTATCATTACCATTACCCTACCTTATTATCCTAAATATATTATTGGGTAGGGAACGAATATTGTCCATCGGATACATAGATAATTCGCGGGTAACGATTACCCAGAATTTAAAAAAATAATACAAATAGTCTATGACCGGCCTACCTTATTTGTAAAAGCCCGACCTATCCTATTTTACACATATGACACGAATAAAAAATTCAAAAGAAATCATTATCATGACAACATTTTATGAGATTTATTAATGTATTGAAAATAATTTCAAAATATAATCAAATAACTTATACTTTAACAGTTTAACAAAATTAAAACCTTAAATAAATAAAAATACAAACTAATGTATGAAATCAAATTTATGTATATAATATATGTTATTATATAAGTGTATAATATATATATAATATGTCATTGTATAATTATATAATGTGCAATAAATAAACGGGTAATTGGGTGGGGTAATTGAGTATTTTACAAAATTCATACTCTACTCTTACCCTTAACATTTACATGCGAGTGCAGGTACTACCCTACTTGAAATTCAAAAATGCCCTACCCTACCGCACCCAATAGGGTATTATCCATCGGGTACCTGTATCCGCGGGTAAAATTGACAGCCCTACTTAAGATACTTGTTCATAGGGACACAACAAATTCATCCAGCATGATCAGAGGTGGGAAAAGCAGGCATATCGAAAACACCTATACCGTACCAAAATTTTTGGTATGTGCCGATATCGAGATTTCCATATACAGAAAATACGTTATACTGAAATTTCGACACCTAAAAATGAATATCGTTGCCAAACTGTAATTTATACAGTGCCTATTTTTTTATATACTGATTATACCGAAATACCAAAAATTCAATACATGTCAAAAATTCCATTAGAAACTACTTTCTAACGTATTCATAAATAAATTCTCTCAAAAACATGTGGGGTGGGGGGAAAACAAATTATACCATAGACGATCAAATCATAATAAGCAAAAAATAGCAACAGAAATTCAATTAAAACAGATACAGTACACTCAAGTGTACCAACGACTAGTTAGATCCTAAATCACACAGCGAAATACAAAACAACTTGCCAAATGAGACCTGGTTCAGATTTCTATGTACCAAGCCCCATCGATGAAATTTTGCTCCGGTGTTCAATTTGAAGTATCGAATCTTGTGCGCCTATGATAAACAGGGAGATGAGTGGGCAACGAAGATTTGAAGAATTGGTAGTCGATAATTACGGGGATGAGTAGTTGGCAGAGGTGTGACTTGTGAGAGTGAGACTGCAAGAGGAATTGTGATTTGAGAAGAATGATAAGGTTGGCTGGGATTCTATATCGATAATGGAGTCAGTAGGGTTTGGAATGTTAAGTTAAATGGGTTATGCTCTTGGGTAATAATTTTGGACTAACTATTAAATTGACAAATGCAATAGGGACCCATAAAAAATCACAAATATCAAAATAAAATAATTAAATATTTATAAATTTTTTTTGTTATACCGAAATACCAAAATTTTAATTCGGCATATATCGATACCGAATCCATTTTTTCGGTACAGCGATTATATCGTACCGAAAATTTTGATATACCTAAATTTTAATATTTTTCGATATTTTTCAATATGGCATGCTCGACATACCAAGTTTTCGGTTTTTTTCCCCACCTCTAATCATGATCATCATCCAACAATTTTAACGGACCCTTAGCCCTCAAAATAACTTTGTCACATGATAAATTTAACCCCACAGAAGTTTGACATCACATATACAATCATTTAACCAATAATGATAATCATGTAAATGCCTCTTAGGGCCAAATAAAGGAGGAATCAAGCACCATCAACTAAAAAATATCTCAGATGGCCAGATGAAAATAATATCAAGCATAGAAGGATATAATTGCCTCACGCGGTCCAAACATGGTTCATCATATAACTACCTTACAGGGCCAATTAGAGCACATATGCCATGTAACAAGCCTCACAGAGCATAATAAGCATAGCCGTTTGTAAGAGCTTATGTTAGGGATGCACCTATAAGTGGGTTCCGATGAGCTCTTCTTCAAAATCCATGTTGAAGGTGGATCTACCCAGATCTAGGGAGTTGGGAAATACCGTGTGGAAGTGGTTCTAGAGAGCTCCCCTTCAAACTCTCGACCATCGACCACGTAAGCCAACTATGGGAAGTCGGGAACCACCGTATCAAAGATGGATCCAGCCAGATCTAACACCTGAACCGATTTCTAAAAATATTGTGCATGTAATGAATCTAAACCTCCAACTCGCCTCAAGTCTTCTTGGATCATGACAGATAGAAATGATTTCTAGTTCAGAATCAAGATTTGGTTGAGATGGGTGTGAATCAAAAGATATAGAGCATTTAGGTTCAAATGGAACATCATATTTATAAGAGAGAAAAAATCGAAAGGGTTACATCGATAGAAGATAGGACCGAAAGAAGGGGCAGGGTCACTTTTTTAATCGGAGAAGTGATCGGCAACCATGATGAAGAACTATGGTTTGTTCTTTTAGAATTTCCTACAGAGAGAACACGAGAGAGAGATGAATGAGGGTTGGTTACAATGTAATTGGTTATGATTGATTATATTAATTGATTGGATTATTCGGCCCAAATCCAAACAATTAGTGTTAAATGTTTTGTTTATATGGGTAATAAACTTAATGACAACTTTGAAATTATTGGTAAGTGGAGGATATATTGGTAAAATATTTTTACTATTTTTTTTGTGTAAAAACGTATTGTGAGACAGACAAATGTAGAAAGTGTGAAGCATTTTACGGAAGAGAGAGAGTATATAGATATACATATATATTATTATTTATAGACAAGCTTTTTGGTAGAACTGGTTCTACCAAATTATTTTGTAAAACTTGCGGTCTTCACTTCCTCTTAATTAACATATGAGAACCACTAGGGTAGGAGCGGTTCCACCAATTTTTCCCCTTCTTTTAATAAAATTTCGTGGGTTGTTGTTTTTGCCTGATCTTTAACTCTGTATTCCATTTTCAAAAAAACTTCTTCCTTCTTATTTCCGCGCCTCTTCTCCTCACCATTCACCAACCCCTCTAACCATCTCTCTCTGGAATGCATCCGATTCCAATCATTCCCCAATTTCAACGATAACCTCTCTCTCTATCATGTAGTCCGCCGTCGAAAGCCTTCCACCACTGAGGCCCTCGGAGATTGTGAACCACACCGCTGCCTAAGCGAAAACCACCACCCACTGGTTCACTGTCCGCAATATGCCGCACAAGGTGGCCGGATCTGTCGTTAACCTTGCCGTTCGCTGCCATTGCTGAGCCTCCAATTGCTACTGCCTTGGCCCGACTACTGATTAGCCAAACTTGTAGTCGGGATGACCAATTTAAGAATTTATCGAACCACAGGAAGGAAGGTTCTAGTGCTTAAGCAATCTCACGTTTCTTGTAATTTTATGGAGACGAATCATCAATAGAGGTTGTTCAAACAAGTAAATAAAATCAATCAAAGGAAGCAAGCAAGCAATGATCAACAAAGAAGATAGATAGATGAGGGGTGGTTTTCCAAGTTAAGTAAAAGTGAGATTAACAACAATTAAGAAGTGGAAATCCTAGGATATATGCATCAAATTCATATGAATTATGGGTATAAGACTAAAGGTCACACTAAGTTCACCAAAATTCCCTCTCGAGATGGATATGATATGAATCTTAATAAGCACAAATGATTAGTTCTCACTCAAACAATTTCAACTAGGTACTAAGCTTGAAATGAGAATCCCTTCACACGATTAATCAACATCTCGATCTAACTAATCGGATGTCCTATCAAAGGGTTCTAAATTCCAAAAGATTTCTCAATCTCTTTACAATTTATAATGCACATGAAGTGTATGATAAAATGATTCAATTAATTGTCCTAAAGATACCATTGACTTCTCAATCTAATAACATGTTTAAAACAACAAACCACACAAATCATCATAAACATCAAGATCTAAAACATCAATGATAGAAAATCAATTAACTCAATCAACATATAAATTTTAATACATAAATCCCAAAATTATCCAACAACTCTCATGTTGTTAATCTCACAAGGGAGATTAGCCTACCATATTCAAAAGGAAATCAATATAGATATTAAAATCTTTACAAAATATGATGAACAATAAGGTTTTAATATAAAAGTTGGATGAAAACTCCCTTGGATGACTCCAATGGTGATCTTCTTCTTCCCCTTGCAATTCTCCTCTCTTCATTGCTTCTTTTCCTCAATTGGATGGTGATTTTGATGGTTGAATGAAGGTAGATGAAAATGGATGGTGAATGGATGAAGATGATGGTATAAAATGGAGGAAATGGTGTGTGATGTGTGTGTGCAGCCTCAAACCCACGCCAAATCTAATCAAATATTGATGAAATATTGAGTATTTATACCCCTTGGGAAACTTCTAGAAGATTTCTGATTTTTTTTCTGATTTTGCACCTACACGGCTCGTGTGCATGCACACGGCCACAGGGTGGCCGTGTAGGTATCTTAGGTGCCGGAACACGGCCACTCCTTACAGGGCCGTGTTCGGAACATGGCTCGTGTAGGTGCATGCCCCTGTTTTTCTTCTTTTGTTTTGGCTCGTTCTCCCTCGTTTCAACTCCGAGATGAGATCCGTTTTTTCCTACGTCTTCCTTTCTGCGTCTAGGATCTATTTTAACCTGAAAATCATACGTTTAGGCTCATTCTCACACATTTCCATAAAAAACACAAAACACAACCAAAATACACATAAATACGGTGCTTCTTTTTATCATTCCTACTGACTCGAAATAGACACATAAAATAATACGAAAATGGATATAAAAAGACACTAAAATATAAGTGAAAATATCATCATCAATTACCCCTGTTGCAGATAACGCCGCTACTACCACCACTGCTGCCAGTCGCTATCAATTCGCAGCTTGAAAGTATTGATGGATCTATAAGTTTTCCAATATAAAATTCGATAAGTCTATTTCTTGTATTTATTGAATTAGCTATAATTTTCATGTTTTTTTTATATGTGATGATGTCAATTGAAAGAATTGAAATTATATGATTAGTATATGTCTTCATGTAATGGTGTCTAATGTGAATTATAAATATGCTCTCTTGATTGCTATTTGAAGTCTTATCTAATCCACACTGTAATATGTCACTGCATATGAATAGGATAGGAGATGGGCATATATGAGTCTATGACTAGTCTCTAGTTTATCTGGCCAAATATTATTTTCTAGTTAGTATGCTTGTTACCTGATAAGAGATGCATTTTCAGGCTGCTTTGATAAATTTCCATTTTTCTTTAATTGACCTCCATGCTTTAGTTGAGCAGCTCTCATTTAAATGCCATATGTAGAGGGGCTTTATGAGTCACTTTCATATCTAAAGTGGCAAATATATTATCAACCTTATGTGGCGATTATGAGAACTCTAGTTCCAAGATCCTTTTTCCTCTTATATCTATTGATACTTTAATGAAACTGTAATGACCAAAATCACCAAAGTTTCATAATTATTCTATCATGTAAATCATGAATGGTGTCCATTCTGCTGTGTTTTGGCTAATCTGTGTATTGTTGTTCTTGCAAATTGATTACAGAAAAACAAAGGCAGAATTATTATTTATTTATTTATTTTTAAATGCAAACAATGATATGAGTTTTGAGTCGTGTGATATGATGATTTAGTATCATGGTTTAAACTAAACATCACTTGAAATCTCTTCTTTGTTTCAGATACATGATCTCCTCTAACATGGAGAGGTTGCTTCAATATTCTTAACTGCTACTCTAGGCATTCCAGAGGGCTTGAAGGGAGGAGTTGGTATATTGGGTTAGCAAGTTAGGCTGTAGAGCAGAGAGTTAAGAATGTTTCCAATTTAGAGAATATGGTCATGCAATGATGTGGATCCTGCAGCCTGCAGGTCCTCTAATTGCCGATAGATGTTTACTTACATTATGCTTTATGAGTTTCTCTTCTCAAAAGCCTTTGTTTGGTTTTCTAGTTTGGTTATTCGGGAGACATTGGGTTCATGCAGCCATAAATTATAATGAAGTTGTCTTCAGCCATTCAAATTGATTATCTACAGATAATCTGCTCTTTATAATAATCTACGAGAAAGGTTGATCTAATTAATTTCAAAGAATAATCTAATTAAATTTATAAAGTGATCTATCTAACTTACGGATGACATACAACTTTTTATTCACTATAATTTACTTTATTTTTAGAGTAACCCAATTTATTATAAAGAGTAATCCACTTAATAAAAAGGATAACCTAAAAGATTTTATTCAATATAAATTACTTTATTTTTAGAGTAACTTAATAAAGAGTAACCTAGTTAATAGAAAAGAATAACCTAAAAGATTTTATTCACTATAAATTACTTTTTTTAGAGTAATCCAATTTATTATAAAAAGTAACCCACTTTATAGAAAAAAGTAACCTAAAAGATTTTATTCAGTATAAATTACTTTATTTTTAAAGTAACTCAATTTATTATAAAGAGTAATTCACTTAATAGAAAAGAGTAATCTAAAAGATTTTATTCACTGTAAATTACTTTACTTTTAGAGTAACCCAATTTATTATAAAGAATAACATAAAATACAATGACTAAGTAATTATGAGTTATTAAAATTCATCAGAAAATTATGTCAATTGATACGTCACTATATAGAAGTAATTAGATTACTCTTTAAAATTAATTATATTATTCTATAAAAATAATCAGATTACTTTTTTTTTCAAATTAATATTTAATAGTAACCATCAAACATAAGAATATATTAGGCAGAATTAGAATGTGTGGGGATTACATTAGATATATTTGCAATTTCTCCTATCAAATTAGAGAACAACCTCGAATAATCTTCTCATAAAAAGAGTCATTGGACCTCCATTTTTAATACACCATCTCATTTAATCGATGGCTAGGATTCATAAAATATATATTTTTTCTATAAATGTTCTTAAAAGAATTTATAATCAGAACAATATATAAATAAATCGACATAAAGAGTAATAAAAAAATAGTTCATAATAATCTAAATTATTATAAAAAGAATGTAATAACTAATTACAAAAACTTAAAACAATCTCAGCCTAAAATGTATCCTTTTACAGCTTTCTTACTCTCTCATCCTTGCCATCCCATTAATCCTAAACTCTGTGAATCTGGAATGAACAACAATTTTAGACATGGATCTCTTCTCATTCTGACTCACAGCTCTGGATTCCAAACTGATGACATCCATCATCTGCTGCCCTTTGATTTCTCTCACTTTACTCTTAAACACCCTTTTCCTCTCCATTTCTGCATATATGTTCATCAACCCCTCACCACTTTCTCTCACTTCCACTACTGGCTTCTGGTTTGCAGGATCAAGAGAGATAAGCCTCCCACTGGATGCATGGCTGAGCATCTCTACATTGAGGAACATGAGGTCTGATGAGCTGACGTTGCTCCAACGGTTCTTCAGGACAACATCGGACACCACGATCTTGTGGGAGAAAATATCAATTTTTATCCCCTAGGATATGCAAAATTCATTTTTAGTCCTGAAGTTTGGTAATTTTTCAAAAGTTGTCCTCCAATGTCTGCTTTTGGTCCACTTTTGGTCCTTTTTATCTACTTTTGTTGAGCTTTGTATTGGATCATGTGTATACTTGATAGTCATAAATAAATACTCCAAAGAGTCCAAAAATTATTAGCATTAATAATTAGGACTAAGTAATGTATGAAATTGGCCTTTCTTTCTGCAAGACACTTATGATCCAATATATAAACCCAAAGACTTCATCATATAAGGCCAATAAATTAATACTCGTTAGTCTTGGAGGAGTTATCACTCCTTTCTTTCTTCTTCTTTTTTCCTTATGGAGATTAAAGAAGTGTACTTTATTAACTTTTCAACTTACTTTTTAAAAATAAAATTATCCATTTGTGTTATATAAGTGTTGTAAATTAACTTTAGGTAGCTTATTGAGGATAAAATTGTCTATTTGTTTATTAACTTTTTATTATTTTAGAAAATGTGTCAACCTCTTTTGAGCATAAGAGTAACAATTATTAATTAACCCAACCTTAAAAATTACTCCCTCCATCAGTTTTCAAAGGTATCATTTTTCCATTTTTGGCGTCCGCCCCCAATGGCCTCATTTCCTTTTTTTTATCTATACACACCCACTAATACAACTAAAAAATGGGACTCACACTCCACTAATACAACTACCCACTACACATTAAATAATAATACTCCTTAATCTCCATGCCCAAAAGCAAATGACACCCTTGAATCCGGACGGATGGAGTATTATTGAGCCGAATGTGAATATATGTATTTTATAATTTTATTAATTATAATTCATTGTTTTAGAAAACATTTAACGATGAGACACTCTCTTGTTAGATGGTTCGACCCATCACTAAAGTATGCATATTGTATAGATAAAGTGTGCTTATTTATAGTTAAAGTATGTTAATAGTAAATTATATTATAACACATTAAAATACATTAAAATTATACTTTAATGCATAATCCAGCATATTTTAGAAAATATATTTTAACAACCATTAAACATATATTATATATACCATAAACATACTTTAATGACGGGTCGACCCGTCTCACAAATAACCCGTCTCACAAGAGACTTTGTCTTTAATGATTTTATAGGTTAATATTTGATTGTTTTAAATATTTAAATCTAAGAGAAAAAAATGTGGCTCAAATTATTTAAAAAAATAAAACTAATAAATAGGATCCAATATATAGCCCAGAATTCATCATATTAAATTATGGCGCTAATAAATTGTTGTCAATTAATAATTGGTCAATATTGTGTTTAGTTTCAGGTGGATGAATTAGAAGAACAAAGGAATTTGTAGGAGGTAATGATAACAATAGTTGATGCGCACATGGGCAAGAGTACATCAGATGAATTTTGACATCAATACATGCTAATATATGTTTTTTTGGTTTAATGTTTCGAAATAACTTCAAATATCCCAACATGTTGTGTTCAAAGGAAATAGGCTCTTCTTGAGTTATTATGAATAATAGGCCAATCTTTTTTATGTTAAGAAAAAAAGTAGAGTTTGTGTGTTATACAAGTAAAGATTAATTACATTTACATAATAATTTTTATATTCTATTTTTTACAGAAATCAGGATTAAGCTGAGTTTTTATTCCATATAAGTAGAGTATATGCTTAAACCAGGGCTGCCCTATAATTTGGGGGACCCGGGGCGAAATTATTTTTGGGCCTCTTAATTTTATCCAACGTATAAAAGTAATAATAACATAATAATATAAATTTAGATTTACAATTAAACATATTAATTGGACATAAAATAATAAAAGACGTCACATAATTATAAGTGATAATGATATAACTCATCAAATAAAAAGTTTCAATATTTATTACTCCCTCCGTCCCGGTGAAATGCGAACAATACCTTATTATAAACATTAGGTAACCGTTCACATTTCATTGGGACGGAGAGAGTATAAAATTTACATGAAACTAGTTATGATAAATTAATCTTCTAGCTGGTTTTTCAGCAACATCATCAATCAATTTTTCATATCCCGATAGTATTTTTAGGATGCATCTCAACTATTAAGAATAATTTATAAAAATAAAACCATCAATTCAATGGAATCATAAAATAAATTTGAGTAGAAAACACATAGAGTTAACTAAGCTATATAAAGAATACGAAAAAGAGTATACAGGACAGACTAAAAGATGACGACAGACACCCAAAAAATGGGTTGACAGACAGACGCATCCGTGTGTAATGCACAGCTTCGACCCCGGTGCCACAGACGGCTGACAAGCCAAATACACGGCTTAAAATGAAACCTAAATAAAAAGGCAGACTAATCAAATGACCGTAGGAACCCCCGAAAGAACTCATTAAAAACCTCTATATGAGAAAACATAGTGGGAAAATCCATATAGAGGAAAAGAATACCTTTCGAAAAAGGATTCCAAAAACCCTGCCATCTAGCCTATAAGACCTAAGGCGACCACGACTGGGCAGGCGCATCCATCTTTCATAACAAATGATAAGAAAATACTGAAAATCGCCACAACAACAACAAGTTTGAAGTCCGAAAAAGTCAGAATCAAAGAAAAAATACAAGGAGAGGAGCCACCTGTCAAACCAGACGATGCCGCCTCCAGAGAATAAACCCCTTCACATCTCATCGTCTAGCAAGAGGTCATCGAAAACTGTAGTAAGTGGAGTTCATATCCTCCAACAGATGCCTCTGAAGAATATGAGAAGTTGTAAGATGCCAGACAAAGGGCTCACCAACATCTGAGATAACATCAGTTGCAGCATTCCCTTCCCTATAAATATGAGTGACTCTGAACTGCATCAAAGGAATCACATCCTTAGTAGACCTTCACTACTGAAGGAATTTCCAAGGAATATCTGGATTATCAGAAGAAAGAGCGTGAACCACATATGTAGAGTTTGTCTCCAACAAAACAGAGTGACGTCCTCTATCGTAAGTCAACTCAATTGCCAAAAGGGCGGTGTGTAGCTCAGCCTCAAAAGCGAACCCATGATCAAACCCACAAGTGAAACTTCCCAAATGGTCGCCATTTCCATCTCTATAAACTCCAGCCTCTGTAATGCTACCAGGTGCTCCATTAGCATGGCCAACAGTGTTCACCTTAACCCATCCATGGGCAGGGGGCATCCATCTAACAGGAATGATATTAGGGGTTTTCCTCGGATTTCCTCGTATTAGGGGTTTGATCGTTCTTTTTTTCTTTAGTTGTTCTTTTTATTCAATTTTAACTGATGTTTCTTTTCTAATTCATTTTCTGATTCTTTTTGTTGTGGTCTCTTTCTTTTATAATTCTTTCTTTATATTTTGATCATAGTACATTTCTCAATAATCTACCTTTTAATTCTAATTCTAATATGCTTATCATATTTGTCCCCTAAGTGATCTACCTTCTAATTCTAATTCTAATTCTAATGTGCTTATTTCATATGTCTCCTAATTCTTTTTAATGATTTCTTTTACTTTATCAATCATTCATCTGCCTCTTAATTCCTTTTATTAATTTTTGTTATTTAAATTGTTTTTAGTTTTGATGAAAAAGAAAATAATTTGGAAAGGAAAATTTGCATATAATAACTAAAAAGATAATGAACTTGAAAAACACAAAAATATTTAGGGAATAGAGATCATATAATAATACACAATCTTAGAGTTTGAGATAATATTTATAATAAAACATTAAAACTATAGATATATAGATGGAGAATCATACTAAAAAATATCTCATATTTTCTAAAAATAAATTTTATAAATATTTTTATTATATATATATATATATATATATATATATATATATATATATTATACTAGAAAATTACAAACTATTTATTAATAAATTTTTAAATAGGGCCTTTGTTATTTTCGCCTATGGCCCCCAAAATCTCAGGGTCGGCCCTGCAGGCAGATAAATTGGGGAGCGAAACTTCATCATGCAGATTCGATCCTGCGTCGGAGGTGGAAGCAAAAAAAGCTTGTAGCCAGTTAAGCCACCAAACATTATTACAAATAGATCAACTTTAAAATATATATACTTAAATACATATACAAATGTATAAAAAATCGGGGCACTCGTCGGTGTGGGGTCCTGTGCGGCGGCACCTCCGGCACCGCCCCAGGGCCGCCCCTAACTTAAACGAAGCGTTGGATTGATTACTCATAATGTTAATAAAAATAGTAAAATGTTTAAACCTGTTTTATTTATTTATTTATTTATTTTTATGTTATTTTCGGTCTTGGGTAAATTATTTTTTTAAATATTTAAAAATGAGGTGTGCAGGTGAATTGACAATTTTCATTTTCTTTAAATAAAAAAATTAAAATATGATGTGACAGATTCATTGGTTTAATTTTGTATAGAGTGTCACCTCAGCATACCTCGTCGGATTCCCCTAAATTAAGCGGTCACGTGCGACATTGCACATGACCGTTTTCCGACGAAAAACTATGTTTCCGAAGAAAATAGACAAGACTAAAAGTAAACTTGTAGTTATGGTACTAAATTGATACAAATAACTATTTTGGGACAAAATTTAAAGTGTTAAAAAGTTATGAGACATAATAAATTTTTAAATCATTATTATTATTATTTTTTGATTAGTCATGCTGAAAATATTATAGTAAACAGACTTGCTTTTTAAAGTAAGAATATCCTCTCTTGTTATACTTTTGATCTGTTCGGTTGAAATTTCTCAGGAGACCAACTCTTTTATAAATTACTCATATAATATTAGCATTTTTTCCTTAAAAATAAGTTTATTACATTCTTATTTTAGAATTTTTATTATTAATTGTTTAATTAAATTGAGTAAACCAGAATATTATTTTACTAATTCAAGATCTATTCCATTCTATAATGTTTTTGTTGTGTGAATAATGGTATACCACCATTAAGGTCTCCACTCACCCCTACCCCGTGGAAGATGTGATTATTACAGTCAAATTTTCCGGTTCAAATTACGACATATATATTCAATACGTACTCGTACCTTTTGCCATGGTGGACGTACTTGCCAATTGCCATAGATCTGCTTATAATGATATAAGGAGGTAGAAAGTTGCCAATATGAAAGTGGGCCACTTGAACTCTCTATTTTATATGGGCCTATAGATTATACTTATAAATTACTTGCACTCATGGGCTTATTAAGGCCCGTTTTGTGGTAATATCTTCATTCAACACATCAACCCAACCTATAGACTGCCCAACAGTGTCTGTCTAATATCTATATGTGGATTATCGATTAAATATTTTATATAGAAAATATTAAAAAAATTATCTGCAACTTTACTTCATCTCTAAATTAAAGAATGAGTTTGGTGTAGGGCTGGTCTTACAAAATGAATTCTATAAGATGAATAAAACATGACATATTATTAGATAAATAATAGCATGTCATACCTAAAAAAAAAACTGATACCCTTCGGTAATACTTAGAGTAGTAACTGTCTCACACAAATTTTACACTCCTTAATTGTAACATACTACATGTTATTACTATTTAATATATATATATATATATATATATATATATATATATATATATATATATATAATAATTTTTTTTTAAAAAAATTCAAACTTTGATAGTATTGTTGATTATTGAAATTACTTTTAGCATATTTATTTATTTTTCAACAAAACAAGAGCATTATCGATTAATAACACGAGTAAGAATGGTAGAAGACCATCCACAAAGTTTGGAGGCTCGACCACTGTACGAAGGCTTGAAAAATCACTAGATACCTTGCAATTTTGTGTGCTACATTATTCGCCAACACGATTAACACGATTCATTGAAAATGACGGGATTGAAGCTAAGATTTGCACATAATCACCAAACACCGAGTCCAACAGTTGGGTTTATAGTGCATCATCCACAATCTTTTTATCTATTTCTATAATCACACGATCTAATCGCAAATTCTTTAACCATGATAGTGCATACTCGAAAATCAGAGCAAAAGGATGAAGAAAACATACCTTATTTGGAGATATATGAAAATTTTCAACTTTGAAACTTTTTTTTCTCAATTTTAAACTTAGAACCCTAATTCTTCCCCTCAAATGCTCAATCCAAGTATAGAAATGTGTTTAAAGTGTGTGGGTAGTGTAATGGTGGAGTGGGATGGTGATTTTTGGACAGAAAAAGGACGAATGATGTACATACAACAAATGATGGTGATATGCACCCATAACTTCTCTTTCATCCACTAGAAAGATTTTAGGTATTACTAATGATGTACATACAACAAATCTCCTTGTATCTTCACTTAAATTATGCCAATACCAATTTCACTGATTCTTAAAAAAAAAATTGTCTAAATTTAATTTTGAAAAGAGGTGGGCGGTTTGTGCAATTCTAACCATTGAGTAGTTTTTTTAATAATATAAGAGAGAGTAGCTTTGTATACAACCTAATAAGCCCATCCATTTGTCAAATAGCTACCAGGGCCGGTACGGCATCATGGGTATGGACCTTCAGCCCGGCCCAAATGACTAGGCCTATAAGATTATAGGATTAATGGATATATTTTATTAGGAACGACTATTTACACCCCGAATTTACTAATCGTACACCATTTACTAAATACACCCCAATATAATTGAGTCTTATATATACATATTACTAAACAAAGCCCACTTAAAGATATTATTACTCTTATATTGTAAAAAATTTATTACACAATTATAAACCCTAAAAACTCATTTCATCCGAATAACCTCGTTTGGAGATCTACAATTGAGAGCTCTCAAACTAGTTGTTATGATTGTTATTCTTGAACAAACTACAATATGTAGTCTTCATCTGCACCCAACCTATAACGATGATTTTAAAATATATATGAAACCTTAAAAAAAAAAAAAAAAATCCTGCAGATATACCAGTCAAAGAAAAAGGGTTATGCGTAAATGTTTCATCTTTTATCTCTTCGTCCAATTCTGATACAGAAGAATATATGCTCAGCATTTGCTAAATCGCTAGTGCTTTCTTCATCATCATCTCCCCTTCTCTCTCTGGCCTACTACCAACAAAAATTCTGTCTTTTACTCCCCCTCTCTGCAACTTCAATAATTTATTTCTAAAGCTTCTGAAAACTTCATTCTAATCTCTTTAGAAAACAAATAAAATCCCACAACTTCAATTATTTTATCTCTTTTCCCTTTTCTCGATTATTTCTTTTCAATTTCTCGCCATATATTATATATACTGTACGGATAAGGTCGGGTCTGATGCCAATGCCGGTGGGTGAGGCGCGCAAATGCCTAACGGAGTCGGCGGCTGCAGTTTTGGATGATGCCGTGGCTGTGGTCAGGCGCCGCAGCCACGCGCAGACGACGTCGTTGCACATGGTCGTGCACTGGAGCTCTGCGTCGGCATTGCTCTCGACAAGACAACAACTAACATGATCAGTTCTGATACTCACATATGCGTTCATTTTTTTCAACCTTCCTCCCGAATCTTCACTCTCTCTGAAATACTTAAACAACAGATTTCGGATAATTAATCATCTTTACATTTTTATGTTCATAATTTTTAGGTTGAAACAATTAAGATTGAGGGCGACAAGGACGATGCATTCTTAAACTATATTACAAGAAAAATACTCTTAAGGAAATAACTAAAGGGTATTTATGTCTTATTGAATTTAGAATATCTTAATCTAATTATATATAGGGTACGTTTAGTATATTTAGGGGTGCGAATAGCTACTCCTATCTTATTAACTTCTTTGTTAAATTAAATTTTTTAACCACAATGATAATGGTAATACTCCCCCCTAATCTCTGAAGATTCTTCACTTGGTTCGTTCTACATCTGTTCACCAAAATAAAAAATATTATTTTAATCTAAAAACTACACATTAATTTAAAAAATCCATCCCAATCTTTCCATGCACAATATATTTTATACTTTATTTATTACTTAAAAATACTAAATTACCTTAAAGTTTATAAAATTAGTAAAAAAAATTATATATATATATTTTTAAATATTTATGTTACAATAAAAGTGAACATTGTTTGGGTATAGAGGGAGTATTAAATAATCAAATGAGATTATTTGTGATCGACGAGGAGGGCAATTAAAAATAATAAAGAAATAATAGTCAATCAATTTTATCATCCAAGCATGCGTGCATCAATGATAAGGATTACGTCTTCATTCTCATTGTTGAAGCATGTAGTGTAAATCTTGATCCAAAGTGTGTGCATGAGAGTTGCTGCGTAGCTGGAAACTTTCCACGGTTGGTAAGTACGTTGCATGAAGTTGATCACACTTACTAAAGATGGAAATCAGCTGCATGCTAGCATGCAAGATCACATGGGGGCAGATGGGTCAGTTTGTTGGTTACATGAGCTGTCACATGGGTAGTTGTTAGCATGTGAGCCTCCAGCTAGTTTGTTAGAGAGCACGTGAGGTGTGAGCATCCCATTGGTGCACTTGGCATGCTGTTATTTGGAGGCGGTATGCATAAAAGCTCACACACAACTGCCATTGTGGGAGAATCGTTTTCATTATCTGATAGTTAGTTTTGAAGCTGTTCTTGAGCAATCTTGAAGCTCGTTAGATTAGCTGATCATCTATCTTGTGTAACATCATCAATAAGAGAGTTTTCTTCCTCACATTGGATGTAGATCTTTAAGATCGAATCACTATAAACCCTTGTGCATTGCTTCTTCATTTTCTACTGTTTTCATTCCCGTTTTAGCTTTCAATTCAAGTCAAGAGTGTGTGTGTGTTCTTACCATATTTAGTGATTGAGTATAGTAATCTAGGGTGTTGATTACTGTCAAGTTTCACAATAATTGGCGACGTCCCGTGGGAATTCAAGGAAGCTGAATCCAGGATGATGAACACCACCCAATTTGATATTGAGAAGCTCTCTGAGAAAACAGATTTCAGTCTCTGGAAACTCAAGATGAAGGCGATCTTGACACAACAGGGGCTCATTGATGCATTGAAGTCACCTCTACCTGTCAAGACAGAGATCATCAAAGATCCATTAGCAGCAGGACCTCCAAGAGCACAAGTAGATGATGAGGTACTCCGTAAAGCTCATTCTACAATCATTTTATGTTTGGGGGATAAGGCATTACGGGAAATAGCTAGGGAAACAACTGCTATTGGTGTTTGGGAGAAATTGGAGTCTCTGTATATGGTGAAAACACTAGCAAATAGGTTGCATATCAGAGAGAAAATACATGCATACAAGATATCTGATGGAAAGCCTATATTAAGTCAAGTTGATGAATTCATCAAGATTTTGGATGATCTTGAAAGTGTTGATGTTATGATTTCTGAAGAAGAAAGGGTCCCCATGCTGATGACAGCACTTCCAAAGTCATTTCAAAGTTTTAAAGACACCTTGTTATATGCAAATCAAGGCACTGTCAAATTTGACAGTGTATTGCTTGCCCTCAAGTCAAGAGAATTGCAGTTGTTATCACATATTCAAATTTGAAGCTCTGACTGTTGCAAATTCAGAAGTTAATGCTGAATGGGTAATGGATTCAGGCTGTACATTTCACATGACACCTAGTAAGCACTTGTTCACTGATTTCAAGCAACAAACTGGAGGCTCTGTCTTGCTAGGAAATGATCAAACATGCAGTATAAAAGGCATGGGATCTGTGAAGTTGAAAATGGCAGATGGAGAAGTAAGAGTTTTTCATAATGTCAGGTATGTCCCTGAGCTCAGAAGGAACTTAATTTCTCTTGGAATGTTGGATTCCATGGGATACACATCTATCTTGACAAATGACATGATCAGTGTTATAAAAGGTAGTGAAGTTTTCTTGAAAGGAATCAGGAAACATGATCTTTATTTTCTCAATGGAAATGCAATCTCTGGACAAGTATGTGCTACTAAGAATCTTGATACCTCCTCACTATGGCATGGAAGATTAGGACATATTAGTGAGAGGGAGATGCAAGAATTAATAAAACAGGACCTGTTATGTGGAGAAACATCAGTTAATCTGAAGCTATGTGAACACTGTGTGATGGGAAAATCAAAGAGGCTCAAATTTGGTGTTGGTGAATATACATCAGTATCCATACTTGGTTATGTTCACTCTGATTTGTGGGGACCTTCCAAGAATCCAACAAAAGGAGGAGGGAAATATTTTATCTCATTCATAGATGATTTCTCAAGGAAAGCATGGATATATATTTTGAAGTCCAAGGATGAAGCCTTTGCAAAGTTCAAAGATTGGCTTACAGAAGTTGAGAACATCACTTGAAAGACATTGAAATGCTTCAGAACTGATAATGGATTAGAATATCTCTCAGATGAATTCAATAAATTCTGTAGAGATAGAGGAATCAAAAGACACAGAACAGTTCCATCAACTCCACAACGAAATGGAGTTGCAGAAAGGTTAAATCAAACTCTTCTAGAGAGAGTGAGATGTATGATCAGTGCAGGAGGATTTCAAAAGAGTTTCTGGGGGGAACTTGTAACTACAGCAGGATACTTGATTAACAGGAGTCCCTCTACACCTTTAAAGTTCAAAACACCTGAGGAAGTGGGGAAGAGAAAGCCTGTTGACTACAGCAACCTAAGGGTCATTAGATGTCTTGCTTATGTACACATAAAGCAAGATAAACTAGATCCAATGGCCTTAAGATGTGTGATGGTAGGATCCCCATCAGGAGTGAAGGGTTACAAGTTATGGAGTTTAGATAATCATAAATTCCTTGTGAGTAGAGATGTCAAGTTTGATGAGTCAAGGATGCCATTTCTGGAGCAAACTGAGCATGCCACAACAGCTGATAAGGGTGTTGAGTCTGAGGTGGAGCTTGAAGAAACTTCAGGAACATATCCAGAAGTAGCAGACAACAGAAATGAGCTAAGTACTTATCACCTTGCAAGAGATAGACAGAGGAGGGAAATTAATCCACCATCAAGATTTGTACAAGCTGATCTTGTATCATATGCTCTATTCACAGCCACAGAAATTGAATCTAGTGAACCTAAGAGCTACAAGGAAGCTATAACAAGCACTGATAATGATCAGTGGATTACTGCCATTAATGAAGAGCTCATGTCACTTGAAAGGAATGGAACATGGGAGATTGTTAACAAACCTTAGAGACAGAAATTAGTGGGATGCAAATGGATTTTCAAAAGAAAGCCATCTGCAGTTCCAAATGGAAAAGTAAGGTATAAAGCTAGGCTTGTAGCCAAAGGGTTCTCACATAAAGAAGGGGTGGATTATAATGAAATCTTCTCACCTGTTGTCAAACATTGCTCTATAAGGATCATACTTTCACTAGTTACACATTATGATCTTGAATTATATCAAATGGATGTGACAACTGCTTTTTTACATGGTGAATTGAAAGAGCAAATTTACATGGTTGTACCAGAGGGAGTAAGTGTTCAGAATCATAATTCTAAGGCTTGTCTGCTAAAGAAGTCTCTCTATGGTCTCAAACAGAGCCCTAGACAATGGTACTTAAGGTTTGATCAATACATTGTGGGCTGTGGATTTGTCAGGAGTTCATATGACAGCTGTGCGTATTACTTACAAGAGAAAGGTCAATACACTTATCTGCTGCTCTACGTAGATGATATGTTAATAGCTAGCCACTCCATGATTGGTATACTGAGAGTCAAAGGCATACTGGAATCAGAGTTTGACATGAAAGATCTAGGGGAAGCTAAGATGATACTTGGTATGTCTATCAACAGAAATAGGAGCAAGGGAAGCTTGATTCTTAATCAAGAAGCTTACTTGTGTAAAGTGCTAAAGAGGTACAATATGTATGAAAGTAAATCAGTTTCAACACCATTTAAACAAGGTTTGAAACTGTCTCTGCAGCAAGGACCTTCATCTACATCAGAATCAACAGAAATGGACAAAATTCCCTATGCAAATGCAGTTGGCAGCCTCATGTACTGTATGGTATGTTGCAGGCCAGATATGGCCTATGTCATGAGTATTTTAAGCAGGTTTATGGGACATCCAGGAAGACCACATTGGGAAGCTGTTAAGTGGGCTATGAAGTATGTGAAAGGATCAACTTACAGAGAGTTAAAGTTTCAAAGAAAAGACTAGTTCAGTGAAGTGTTAAGTGGATATGTTGATGCTGATTATGTAGCAAATTTAGACACAAGAAAGTCATTGACTGGCTATGTTTTCACTCTTTTTGGAACAGCTATAAGCTGGAAAGCAAGCCATCAATCAATTGTTGCAATGTCCACAACTGAGGCTAAATTTGTTGCCTTAACTGAAGCTATCAAGGAAGGTCTGTGGATCTCTGGTATGTTGAAAGAGTTGGGAGTTAATCAAGATACAGTGGAGGTATTTTGTGATAATCAAAGTGCCATTCATTTGGCAAAACACCAAGGATATCATGAGAGGACAAAACATATAGATGTGAAGCTATATTTTGTAAGAGATCTTGTGGAGAGTTACATCTGTCAATCCTACTGACAGTCTCACTAAGGCTTGCCTAGTTTAAAATTTGAGCTAAGCTTAGGCTTAGTTGGGATGTAGTTAGCTGAAGAAAGGAAGGACTGCTCAGAGTGAGCAGTGGTGAGGAAGGATAACAATCTGAATTGGTTGATGGATACATGATTTAAGGTGGAGAATGTTGAAGCATGTAGTGTAAATCTTGATCCAAAGTGTGTGCATGGGAGTTGCTGCATAGCTGGAAGCTTTCCACGGTTGGTAAGTACGTTGCATGAAGTTGATCACACTTACTAAAGATGGAAATCAGCTGCATGCTAGCATGCATGATCACATGGGGGCACGTGGGTTAGTTTGTTGGTTATATGAGCTGTCATATAGGTAGTTGTGAGCATGTGAGCCTCCAGCTAGTTTGTTAGAGAGCACGTGAGGTGTGATCATCCCATTGGTGCACTTGGCAGGCTGTTATTTGGAGGGGGTGTGCATAAAAGCTCACACACAGCTGCCATGGTGGGAGAATCGTTTTCATCATCTGATAGTTAGTTTTGAAGCTGTTCTTGAGCAATCTTGAAGCTCGTTAGATTAGTTGATCATCTATCTTGTGTAACATCATCAATAAGAGAGTTTTCTTCCTCACATTGGATGTAGATCTTTAAGATCGAACTACTATAAATTCTTGTGCATTGCTTCTTCATTTTCTACTGTTTTCATTCCCGTTTTAGCTTTCAATTCAAGTCAAGAGTGTGTGTGTGTGTGTTCTTACCATATTGAGTGATTGAGTATAGTAATCTAGGGTGTTGATTACTGTTAAGTTTCACAACACTCATAATTTCCCAGTTCTAATCCCTTGATCTTCAATCGTAATATTAACCAAAAATCGAAAATGCTTCATAAATTAGTTAATCTTAATGAATTAGGGAAAAAAAAGATAAAATCTTCTTCCACCTAATATTACCTGGCAAGTATATATATCACTTTTGATCTACGAATGGTGAATCACTGAAAAATTTTAATTCAATCAAATATAATTTTTTTATAAGGTTATTATCACTTTTTATCAGTCTCATAAAACTTATTAATCGTTACGTCTGTCCATGACATAGATATACATTCACAAATGTACATTTTTAATGCTCCATTCGTCGCCTTATACGCCTATTGTTGGGCTGTATTGCTGCTGTAGTTTTGGCTTTGATGTTATTAGTATCATGTTCATTCTATCATCTGGTAAAATGGCTAAACACTTGATAGCTACATCAGAAATAGAACACACACATTGCTCCTTTGCTGCAAAATGATGATCTTCTATTGATACTAAACCAGCTGCCACCACTTCACTTATTTCTACTGCTGTCATCACCCACTCCTCTAAGCTCATCTCTCTCTCAACATATAAATCATAATAGTTCCTATTAAGCTAAGTTTACATAATTCACTTAATCAGAATAAGAACTGATTTCTGATTTACATAAAATTTTGATATTCTATAACATAGTACATAATATTCAAAGATGCATTAGGACAAAATCATTGTGTAACATGTGTATTATATAAAAAATGTGATGGAGTACTATTTGAACGAATGTTAGTATGTTGTATATTGGTTACTGCTATAGAATCAAATCTTTGACAACATAATAAAACTGCTAGCCTCACATTATCAAGAAATTGAGTGCTAATGACAAGGGATACAACCATAGTAAGTGAGAGAGTGAATTTTCCTCCGGGAACCAGAATCGGAATCTTCGAACGCTCCGGTGAATTTGAATAAATATATATCTGCCTGACATTGCAGCAGGAAGCACACCAAACATGGTGTGTGATGTGTGTGTGCAGGCCCAAAAACCGAATCTCTCTTCAAATGTTGAATAAATGGGTATTTATACCCCTTGGGAAGCTTCTAGAAGTTTCTGGAAATTTTTTGATCCCAACACCTACACGGCTCGTGTGCACCACAAGGCCACAGGGGTGGCCGTGTTGTGTCTTCTGATGCTCGCACACGGCTTCTGCTTACAGGGCTATATTTGGTAACAGCCCGTGTTCCTGGACACGACTCGTGTTCTGCACACGGCCATGGGGGTGGCCGTGTAGGGTCTTCTAGCGACGGAGCACGGCCAATCCTTAGAGGGCCGTGTTCCGTACACGGCCCGTGTACTTTCTGCCCTGTTTCCTTCACTGTTTTAGCTCGTTCTCCCTCATTCACCCACATTTCTTATAAAAACACAAAACACAACCAAATAACACATAAAATACGGATAAAATACTACGAAAATGGATATAAAAAGACACTAAAATCTAGGTAAAAATATCACTCATCAATTGGCCTGTACAAAATTCTGTGATCTCCAGTTCGACCTCTATCTTGGTCGAAGCCTTGGTCGAACCAACCCCTGCATGGTCGAATCGACCAGTAACGAAATCTCAGATCACCAGTTCGAGTTGAGCTCTTCAGTTCAACCTGCACCTTTGGTCGAATTGAACATCTGATGCTCCATTGTCGAATTTTCTTCATCCCCTGCACACTTCAAGCTCAAAAATGAACATTAGGTACCAAAACAGAGCAAAACTTAGCTTGAGAATAATCTTAAACTCAATATTTATGTGTAACTCCGTATACGGCACTAAAAACAACAAAAAACACCACAAAACATTAGGCAAATTGCAAAAAATCGATGCACTAAAACTGGTTAAAGTTTCAATATGCCGTAAAAAATCAACTCTCCTAACAAACGTTACAAAGAAAAAATTATACTCTCGCTGCTTCAGTGAGGTAAGTACATCACACCCCCCAAACTTAGCAGAAACTATAGTGGAAACTAAGTTTGGAAAGAGATATAATTGCTGATAAGTAAGAACTTCCAATATAAAAATTTCTTACTCACACAAAAATAAATAAAGCAATAAAACAAGAGGGAAAACCCCCAACAGGCACTCTTGTTTAATGTCAGAGAGTCACGACGGTACCAATCTAGTGCAAGGTATCCTCAAAGATGACGAAAGCATCATCCGGCGACTTGTAATGCTTCAATCGATGCCCATTCGCCGTTATGATGTCTTCGTCTTTGTCTATAAGCTCAAAACTCCCCCCTCTGCAGGCTCTATGGATAATGAACGGCCCCGTCCACTTTGATTTCAATTTCCCTGTGAAGAGCTTCAAACGAGAGTTAAAAAGTAATACCTCATTACCTTGCATGAACTCCTTGTATGAGATCTTTGAATCATGTCATTTCTTCATTCTTTCCTTGTAGATCTCCGAGTTCTTGTAAGCTCGATTTCTGAACTCATCCAATTGATTAATATTAGTCATCCTCAACTCCTTTTGATCCTTTAAAGACAAGTTCAAACTCTTCAATGCCCAAAACGCTTTATGTTGAATCTCTACGGGTAAGTGGCACGGCTTTCCATAAACAATTTGATACGGTGACTTATCCAACACCGTCTTATAAGAAGTCCGGAACCCCCACAAAACATCATCGAGCTTCATAGCCCAATCCTTCCTATTGGTTCGGACTACTTTCTCCAATATTTGTTTCACTTATCGATTGGAGACTTCAGCCTGTCCATTCGCTTGTGGGTGATAGGGTGTAGTAACCCTATGCTTGACACTATAATCCTTAAGCACCTTTTCAAGAAGTTTGTTGACGAAGTGTGACCCTCCATCACTCACTAGTACTCTAGGAACTCCATAGCGGGCACAGATATGTTTTTTCAAGAAAGACAACGCTGTTCTTGAATCATTCACGCGAGTGGGAATGGCTTCCACCCACTTATAAACATAATTCACTGCTAAAAGAATGTAGAAAAATCCATTAGATGCCATACATCGAAGATCTTAACAACAATGCTTGGCTGAAGTGGCATCTCATCTCTCCTACTTATGTTCCCCATCTTTTGACATCTATCGCATGTCGCCACATAGGTTTCACAATCTTTAAACAAAGTAGGCCAATAAAGAGCAGATTGAAGTACATTTGCTGCCGTCTTTTGAGCTCCGAAGTGCCCCCCATTAGATTGTGCATGGCAAAAATTAAGAACACTCTCCATCTCCATCTCAGGCACACACCTACATGCTATGGAATCCGTACATATCTTGTAAACAAACGGATCATACCATATAAAAGTCTCAAGTTCCCCACTTGAATTTTGCAAGTTGATATCGTTTGAGATCTCTTGAAATTTCTCCTACGGCAATGTAATTCACATAATCCGCATACCATGGATCCATCCCTTGGGCAGCCACCACACATGCTCTTTTCGCTCCTTCAACAAACACTGCCATTATCTTCTCATCAGAGAACATCTCTTCTATATAATCGAAAGAATCATCACAGTGCTTCCTTGTCTCCAACCTTGATAGGTGATCTGCCAAAACGTTCTCCGTACCCTTCTTATCTCAGATCTCCATATCAAACTCCTACAGAAGAAGGATCCATCTTATGATCCTTGACTTCGTTTCCTTCTTCTCCATCAAGTACCGGATCGCAGAATGATCTATGTACACTATAGTCTTCATGCCAACCAAATACTGTCGAAACTTATTGAACACATACACCACAGCTAGAAACTCCTTTTCAGTCACCGTGCAATTCTTTTGTGCAACATTAAAAGTCTTACTCGCATAGTAAATGGCGCAAAACTTCTTATCCCTCAACTGCCCAAGCACCACTTCAAGTGCTACGTCACTAGCATCACACATAAGTACAAATGACTGAGTCCAATCCGATGTGATCAAGATAAGTGCAGTAATAAGCGCCTCTTTCAAAACCTAAAGAGCTGTTAAACATTCTTCATCAAAAACAAAAGGAGCATCCTTTTCAAGTAAATGAGATAAGCACTTGGAGTATTTCGAGAAATCTTTTATGAATCTTCTATAAAAACCAGCGTGTCCAAGGAAGGACCGAACTCCCTTCTCATTAGTAGGTGGAGGAAGCTTCTCAATTGCCACCACATTTGCTCCATCCACCTGCAATTCCTTGGCCGAAATATGATGGCCAAGAACAAACTCATCTCTTACCATGAAGTGACACTTCTCCCAATTCAAGACAAGATTAGTTTCTTGGCATCTCTTCAAAACAGTAGCAAGGTTAGATAAATAAATATCAATGGAGGAACCAAACACAGAAAAATCATCCATAAACAACTTCATGATCTTTTCTATCAACCCATCAAATATGGCCATCATGCAACGCTGAAATGTAGCAGACACATTACATAATCCAAAAGGCATCTTTCTAAAGGCAAAAGTTTCATAAGGGCAAGTAAAAGTAGTCTTTTCTTGATCCTCATGTGCAATCATGATTTGATTATAACCCGTGTACCCATCCAAGAAACAATAAAACTCATACCCTGCAAGACGATCAAGCATTTGATCCATGAAAAGAAGGGTAAAATAGTTTTTGCATGTATTTTCATTCAGTTTCCTATAATCCGTACACATACACCATTCTGTAGGAATTCTAGTGGCCAATGTCTCTCCATCCTCGGCTTTAACAATAGTCATGCCCCCTTTCTTAGCTACAATATGCAATGGACTCACATGGGGACTATCACTAATGGGATAAATAATTTCTGCATCTAGCCACGTTAGGATTTACTTCCTAATCACTTCTTGAATAGCGGGATTCACCCTCCGCTGATTCTGAATACTACTCTTAGCCTCATCTAACAATCTTATTCTATGCATGAAATATGAATTATTAATGCCTAAATCATCAAGAGACCAACCAATCGCAGACTTATACTTCCTAAGAACATCTAACAATTCCACAAGTTGATCATCATCAAGGGAAGGAGATACAATTTCCGAATACTTTTCATTGTCACCTAGGTAGGTATACTTCAAGTGTTCCGGTAGTGGTTTCAACTCCTCTTTCTTTTCTTCTTGAGGTGCGCTCTCTCTATGCAATGGTAGGTACTTCCTAGTGCACTTGACCTCATCAACCTTTGTCCTCTCTGATTCATACCTATCATCACCTAAAACAAGCAAGTTTTCAAAAAATTCAATACATACCTCGTTGGAGAGTTCATCTAACTCCGTAGTGGGAAAAGTAAGAGACTCCGCCATGCATGTCTCAAAAGAATCCTTCGACAGGATCCAAGACATGTCTTCCTTCACAATCTCCTCCACCACATAAATACTATGACATTGCATCTCCATAGGCATCTTCATTGCTTTGTAAAGGTAAAATAAAACCTCTTCTTTATCCATCCGCAGCCGCAACTCACCCTTCTACATATCTATCATAACTCCCGCAGTAGCAAGAAAAGGTCTCCCTAAGATAAGAGGGACATTATCCTTGTCATCTTCCATCTCCAGCACAAGAAAATCCACAAGAAAGACTAGCTTCTCTACTTTAACAAGAACATCTTCAATAACACCCTTCGAAAAAGTCATAGACCTATCCGCTAGTTGTAGAGCAACTGTTGTGGGGGTTAACTCCCCTAAACCAAGCCTTTGAAAAATAGACAAAGGTATTAAATTGATGCTTTCCCAAAGATCATACAAGGCTCTATGTGCCGGCCCCTTTCCAATCTCACATAAGATCGTGAAGCTTTCCGGATCCTTCAACTTAGCTGGCAGCTTCCTTTGGATGATCGAGCTACAATTCTTAGACAAATTCACTGTTTCAATTACATTCAAGCTTCTCTTCTTCAAAAGTATATCCTTCAGAAAATGGGCATAATACGGCATCTCCAATATCGCTTCAGGAAAAGGAATGTCCAAGCTTATTTTGTTTAAGATCTCTGAAAACTTCTTGAACTTCTCTTCCAATCCTTTCTTGACTAGCTTGAAAGGAAACGTGGAGGTATCTTTGTTTTGGGAACCCCCATTCATCACGTTCAACCTTCTCCGCCTTATCCTTTTTGGTACTCAATCTCTTGGCTCTTTCCCACTTCTTTTCCACTGTAATCTTTGTATTCTGCTCTTTGGAAGGTACTGGAGTTGCATCAACATCATGTGGAGCATTCAACGCAGAAAATGGCGTAGAACGGTACTGTTCCACCATGGTTCGGCCAGGGTAACTGGTCGAACTGGGTGAATAATGGTTGAACTGAGCACCTGAAAGTTCGTTCTCCCCCTTACAGGCCGATTCGACCACGATTCGACCAACAAGGTTGGTCGAACCATAGTGATCATGGTCGAATTGGGCTTCTGACAAAACAGAGTGTTCTGGACAGTGTGGTTCGACCTGAGTTAGACCAGAGCTTTTGGTCGAACTGACCTGGTTTTGGTCAAACTGATTTTCTACAACTTTCGGATGTCGCTCAGGTGTCTAGTTCAACCTCTCCTATGTAGTTCGACCATCTGTGTTGGTCGAATTGGGGTCGAATCGAGCTCCTGTCATTTCAAATTTTGATTCCGGCCTCATTGGTCCCTCATACTGCGTTCCAGACCTCAATGTAATGGCGTGACAAGACTTTGGATTCTCAATACTTTGAGATAGAAACTTCCCTTTCTCAATAGTTTGAGCCAACTTGTTTATGTTTCCTGCCATTTCTCCCATCAACAATGTACGGTCCTTCACTTGTTTAGAGAAATCCTCATGATTGGCATCAATCTTCTTTTCTAATTTGGCCTCAAGACGATCCACTCTTACATCATTTCTCGCCATGTACCTGTTCACAGTATCATCGAAACCCAGCTTCCCTTCTTCCACCTTAGCTCCCGGATCAACACTGATAGGAGGTTGGACCGCATTATTCTGATTACTCCATGAAAACTCCGGCCTCCTTGGTTGTTGGTAACTACCCGGGGGACCACGATTGTTGTAATTCCCCTGATAATTCCAGTTTTCTTGATTTGGGTACCTAGTTCCTTGAATACTTTGACCCATGGCATATTTTGCCTCCTCGATCTCCTCTTGGCTAGCTCCTTCATAGCCACCATCCTGCTGCATCATTGGTACTCTCTAGATAAATTCGTGATCTACTTTTGCTGAGACTCTAGTAGCTTGCTGATATTAGTCAAGCTAGAGACGATCTCATCATCTCTTCCCGACTTCATCATAGTATGCTCAACTTGTGTTACTTTACCAAGATTATAAGTGTCTCTCACTCTATCAGTCGGCCAATCTCTTGAATTTATCAAAATATCCTCAAAAAGCTTCTCGGCCTCAATGTGTAACTTCGTAAGCAATGCTTCATTGGATGAAGCATCAAGTAACACACAAGAATCGCAATCCAATCCATTGTAGAAAATGCTGATATATTGAGCTTTAGATAATCCATAATGTGGACACTTCCAAAGCATGTCCTTGTATTTGTCCCAAGCTTCATGAAACTTCTCATTACCATGGATAGCAAATTGATTGATTTTTTGCTTCATCTAGAACACATTAGAAGGTGTCATGTATCTCTCCAAGAATTTTACTTTCAACTTCTCCCATGTATCACATTCAGCAGCATCAAGATTATTGTACCAATCTCTCGCTTTTTCATTCAGCGAGACTTAAACAATATGATCTTCCTCACATCCTCATGAGCTCCTACATCTTTTTATGTACTTTCATACCCAAGGAACTTATTTAGATGTTGCTGAGGATCTTCAAAGGTTCCCCAAGAGAAATGACTCCTTTCAATCATGGTGATAAGAGTATGGTGTAGATCAAAATCGGCCCGGCCCCTCTTGCTCCTAACAGCCCCGAATTGCCTCCTCCGTTATTCTTAAAGACTTTACGGATGACAAGTGTAACAGGATTCGCAGCCATGCTGACTGTTTCTGCTTCCAAGTTAACTTCGGTTGTAGCTTCAATCGTTTGCGAATTCAGCACGTCAACTTCAACTCCTAAATTAAGAGCCTCAATTGGGTCTATTTTCTTGTTCTTATTCTTCTTCTTCTTTTTCTTCCTTGACGATGCTCCAATCTCTAGATTATAAGACTCTAATTAACTGTCTTCGATCTAGTGAGCATACACCTAAGAAAAATAAGTGTTAGAAATTACAGATAAGACTAATATAATCTCAATTAAACTAGAAATAACAAACTAATAATTAATGTCATCCCCGGCAACGGCGCCAAGAACTTGATGAGCGTTTTCTCAACACACAAAATTATCCCCAAGTATGAAGGATATCAATTGTAGTTTCGATAGGCGACCAAGTGATTATCGAACCCAATGGACGGATTATTATCAATTTAATTATATTCTAATTAACTAAGACTATGTTGGAAAATTGGTTTGGAATAGTTATGAAACTAAATAACAAATAACTTAAATAGCAAATTAAATAAACAAGCAACAGAGAAAATACAGCTGTGATCAAGTGAGAAATTAGGTAGTTCTTCGGGTCTTTCAGTTTTACTTATTAATTTCCTTTTCATATGTTGATGTCCGACTCTGCCTGTCATCTATGGACGCATCACTAAACCATGCAAGTTCACTCTATAGACATAAGTAAACATGTGTATGACACGTGTGAATATCCTCGGTGCAAGAGATATAATTCACCCCCCTTTCTGGTACTATTAGTATCAATTATTTCCTGTGCACTTAGTACTCTAACCCGATATGATCTCCCTTTTTAGGTACTATGAAGTTATACTCTTTATCCTAATTATTAACCCGAATAATATTCAATTAACAAGTATTTATATAAGATAGTTCTAATAAGACTTCGGAATCCCTTCACTTAGAATTATAACATGTAATCCTGCTCAGTAGTGAACGTACTTAATCAATAACCAAGATATGTAATCAGACTCTACATAACAGCTGATGATGCACAAAACGACTGTGAGTATGAATTTAAAAAGTACAATCTTATATAAAATAAACTACAAATAGTGTTGTACGGAGTTTACACATGAAAATTCAATTAACTTATAAACTTTTATAACCCTAGAACTACCGGAGCGGCTCTACCCCATGATTGGTCTAGGAATAATCATGGTTAATTGGTATGATCTTACTTGACTCACCAGACGAACCTCTCTTCACGACTCCTTGGGATGATGGTAGGGTTTTGGTGGTGGATGGATGCTGAATTGTCCTTTTCTCCTGCAAAAGCTCTTCTTTTATACTTGTAAACTCTTCTTACAGGCCTTGGATGGGCTTCTTGAGTGAACACACGCATTAAAGGTGTAAAATATAAATATGGTAAGTTTTCGCTCATCAGTTCTTGAGTGTGTCTTTAATCAGATCATCGAATATGCCAGAAACATCAGAGTTCATGAATGGATACTCTTTTTCTTGCATCTCCTTCAGGGTTAATCTTCTTTTCCCCCACTCTTAGTCAATTTGTTTCCCTTTATCCTTCTTATCATCTCCATTCTTTCAAACCTTGACACTAGCGGCATTTGTGGCCATTGATTCTTTATTGGAGTTTCTGGCATAAGGCTTGCCCTCTTTCTTAGTTTCTTGTCTATCTTTGGACTTGTAAGAATTCGACACTGGTGAGTGCTTGATTACACAAATAGCCATGCTCAATTCCATGTCATCTGCTCTCATAGCCAACTCTTCAAAAGTCTTCGGCCGAATTCCTTGGAGTATGTAGAGTAAATTCCATTCTATCCTTTGGATGCACATTTCGATAGCAGACTCTTCGGATAATCGGTCCTTGCAGTTTAAACTCAAATTCCTCCAACAATTGATATAATCAATCACATGATCTTCTTTCGATTGACGAGTATTAGGTATCTCAGTCATGCTAACGGTTCTCCTCGTGCTATAGAAATGATTGAGAAATTCATGATCCATTTGCGCCCAACTGTCAATGGATTTTGCTTGCAAGTCGATATACCAATCAAAGGCATTTTTTTAAGAGAGCAAACGAACTGCCTCACCATACGGTCTCCATGAGTACCAGCGTCATTGCATGTCTCAATAAAGTGTGCTATATGCTGCCTCAGGTTTTCCTTGCCATCAAATTATTGAAACTTGGGAGGCTGGTAGCTAGCTGGCAACTTCAAGTTGTCCACTCTTTTTGTGTATGCCTGACATAAGTGACAGGTGGGCTTAGAAGTCTCTTCAAACCTTTCTTTTATTGTTCCAAGTATAATATTCTTCAGTTGATCAACTTGGAGCATTCCATCAGCTGAAAGTTGTAATTCCATTTCAATTTGCTCTTTTTTAGTAGTCTGGCATCCTGTAAACTCTTCAACCTCACTATCGTCCGCCACTACTTTTCTGTTTGCACGGCTAGTCTCTGAGATGTCATTTTTTCCATCAATTGGGAGATTTTTGTGTCTTGAGCTTCTATGTGTTTTGTGAGCCCTTCGATAGCTTCCATCATGTTTGCTAGTTGTTCCTTAATAGTTGTAGTGTCTGCCATCATTACTGGAGCTGCACTTGAGTCAGTTGAAGAACTTGAAGATGAATGAGGGTGTGAGCATGCAGAGTCTTCATCACTATCCTCCTTCATGGGTGGTTGTTTTCTCGAATCCACTTCGACCGAAGAGTTGGATCAAGAGGAGGCCTCTGACTAAGCTTTCTTTGACATACTCCTTGTAACAACATCAACATATTCATTCAATTAATCGGAGAGCTTGGAAGCAGTAGTCCTTCCCACTATGATCTTAATAGGAGTCATGTAGAATTTTCAAGCTTGTAGAGATAAAATATGAGAGGTGGAGATGGTCCCACTGGGCGTGCCAAAATTTGTAACAACAAATTTTGTATTTATAATAAAATAAATACAAAAAAATTATAATAATAATCCAGACGGATTAAACTTGATAATTTAAAAAACAATCTCTATTTATCCTCTGATTCTTCTCTCGAACCAATTTGGACTTTGACTGGTTGACTACGCTGACTGTGTTGACTGCGTTAACTGTGTGCGTAGAGTCAGATCTTCAGTTGAACCTTGTCCGAACTCAAATTTGGGCTTTATAATATTTTTTCAGAGGCGTTGAGTCTTTGTTTGGATTAAATGTACTTGAGGTGAAAAACACTCGATCTGGGGGGCTAAGCACCTTGATCTCGGGGTCGTATGCTGTTCTTGACTCGAAAAATACTGAAGAACTTTAGTGTATGAAGAACACTTGATTTAGGAGGCTTAGCACCTTGATCCCGAATCGTATATCGTTCTTGACTTAAAAATGTTTGAAGAACTTGAGGAGCGTTGCTCATGTTTCAATCTCTTCAGAGAGTCGTCGTCTTCGGGTCTTTGAATGTCTGTCAAATGAATGGAGGAGGACTCCTTTATATAAGTGAGAGATGAAGACCCCCCCCAAAAATGACTTGCATTAAAGTTTTGGAACTATTTTTCCGAACCCCGAATAAACTTTTGGGAATAATTTTTTCGAACCCTGAATAAAGTGTCAGAAATGATTTTTCCAAACCCTGACTGAGTGCATATATAGTGGCCGCACACACCATTAGTATCTTATTAATTTTGGGGAAAACACTTTTCATATTTATGCATATTATGCAACCAGAGCTATTAATTATGCATCATAAACCATTTACGACATCATCATCAATATTTAATTTAATCAAAAATAAAACATTACTTAATTCCAATTCACACAGATCCACTTTTGAAACAACTACTTCTCCTTGAATCACACATATCTATTTTTCGAACAACAACTTCACCTCGGATCATACAGATCCTTATAAATGATATCTTCTCAGATCATACAGATCTATATTCAATAGTTTCTGATCACACAAATCTATATAGGACAATGATGTTATCTCAAATCACATAGATTCACAACTAGTATCATAAATTTATCACAAATAATTTACAAAATAATATTTAGTTGCAATATGAATACTTACTTACCTCGTATCACATAAATTCATAGCTTGTATCACAAATTAATCACAAATCATTTCAAAATAATATCCAGTAGCACATGAATACCTACTTACCTCAAATCACATATATCCGCAACTTGTATTACAAATTAATCACAAATAATTTATAACGTAATTAAACTATTCATAAATAATTCATAGCATAATTATCACATATTATTCACAAATAATTCACACATATGTTTATGCATTGTAGTTGGACTTCTACTTACCTGAACTCCAAATAGTGAGAATACTATAGATCTCGTGAAGAACTGTCACTAATCTCCCCCGTTTCGGCACGCTCCTTCCTCCCTCTCTTTCTTTCTCTCTCTCTTTTTCTTTCTCCTACTTTTTATTTCTTCTCTCTCTTTTTTTATTATATTCACTTTGGGGTGTAAGGTAATCACCTCCCCACACCCATTTATATACTTGTGAGATGGGGGTAAGTCGGTGTTCTCACCGTACCCCAACCATTAATAAATTTTTTATATATGATAAGCATGTACGTGGACGTTTATTAATCAAGTAACATATATCTTGTCCATTAACCCACGTAGCCGCAATGACGGTGAATTTTATTTCTTTATTTTATTATTATTATTATTATTATTATTCATTATGAATATAGTGCAATACTTAATAATTAAGAAATAATGTATTTATAAACATGAGACAATTTAATTATATATTCAAATTAATGTACGTAAATATTTATGCACACATATATTCACATATTGTCATAATTTTTTTGTCACGAATGTCTCAAATAAAATGCAAATTGAAATAAAATGTATAAACAATTACCACATTACTATCACGTAATTATCACATAATTACAAAATGCACATAACACAAATTAAATTATATTGGCACATGAGTAGTGAGAAGCTCGGGTATCACATCCTCCCCACCTTATAAAAATTTCGTCCTCGAAATTTACTTACCTGAAGAGTTCTGGATACTTAGCCATCATCTCATCTTCTCTTTCCCAAGTGGCATCCTCAACTAATTGGTTTCTCCATAACACTTTAACTAACTGTATCTCTTTATTTCTGAGCTTCTTCACTTCTCGCCGCAAAATCTCAACTGGTATCTCTTCATAACTCAAATTTTCTTTCAACTCATCTGGTTCCTGCCTGAGAACATGAGATGGATTCGTAACATACAAACACATGAAGTACTTCTTGTACGCTAGACATCGATGTTGGTAACTCGAACTTATAGGCAACACTTCCAACCCTCTCAATGACAGTGAATGGTCCAACATATCTTGGACTGAGTTTCCCTTTCTTTCCAAATCGCATTATCCCCTTCATTGGAGACACTTTCAAGAATACCTAATCACCCACTTCAAATTTCAATTCCCTTCTCCATTTGTCTGCATAACTCTTTTGCCGATCCTGAGAAACTTTCATCTTCTCTCGAATACGGGTAACAACTTTTTTAACATTTCACGAATCAAGTCTATACCCAAAAGTTTCCTCTCTCCAACTCCATCCCAATGTATAGGAGATCTACACTTCCTCCCACACAGTGATTCATATGGTGTCATCCCGATAGTAGATTGATAACTGTTGTTGTACGAGAACTCTATCAAAGGAAAAAATTTATTCCACTGGCCTTGAAAATCTAACACACATGCTCTGAGCATATCTTCCAAAATTTATATTGTACGCTCCGATTGACCGACTGTTTGTGGATGGAATGATGTGCTGAAAAATAACTGTGTCTCCAACACCTTATGCAAACTCTTCCAGAAAGCAGACAAGAATCTCGTATCTCTGTCTGACACAATGGTAAGTGGTATTCCATGGAATCTGACAATCTCTTGTATATACAGCTGTACACAGCGATCCATAGAATACGTAGAGCAAATAGGAAGAAAATGAGCTGACTTAGTAAGTCGATCCACGATAACCCAAATGGCATCATAACCTTTAACTGTCTTTGGTAAGCCGGTGACAAAATCCATAGTGATATTCTCCCACTTCCACTCTGGAATAGATAGAGGCTGCAAAGTTCCTGCAGGTCTCTGATGCTCAGCTTTGTCTTGCTGACAAGTCAAACATTGTTCCACATATTGAGCGACATCTCTCTTCATCCCTGGACACCAATAATGTGACTTCAAATCTCTATACATCTTAGTAGCTCCTGGATGTACAGAGTACAATGTTGAATGAGTTTTTGTCATCACTTCCTTCCGAATGTCGTCCACTTCAGGTAGACATAATCGGCCTCTATAATGAATCACGTCATCATCTCTTAATTGGAAGTCAGAAGATTTTCCAGAGCTGATATCATTCTTTATCTTGTCAAACAATTTATCCACCTCTTGTCCCTGTTGAAACTTATCCATCAAAGTTGATCGAATTGTTAGAGTTGCCATCTTTGCTTCCAACGATCCTTCCTGAATGGTCTCCGCGCCCATCCTTTGTAAATCAAGCAACTCTGGTTTTTTATTTAGGGTCATAGCAGCTACACTCTGTATTTCCTTTCAGCTCAATGCATCAGCAACCACATTAGCTCTACCCGAATGATAATTGATAACACAATCGTAGTCCTTCACCAGTTCCAACCATCATCTCTGCCTCATGTTCAAATCTTTCTGTGTGAAGAAATACTTCAAACTCTTATGATCAGTATAGATCTCACAACGTTCTCCATACAGATAATGCCTTCAAATTTTGAGTGCAAACACCACTGTAGCTAACTCCAAATCATGAGTTGGGTAGTTCTTCTCGTACTCCCTTAATTGTTTGGATGCATATGCTATCACTTTCCCATTATGCATCAATACACATCCAAGACCATTCTTTGAAGCATCACTATGAACCTTGAAGTTTCCTGTCTCCGTAGAAATAGTTAAGATAGGTGCTGATGTCAACCGTTTCTTCAATTCCTGAAAACTCTGTTCACATGCCTCCGTCCACTTAAACCTTACATTATTCCTGGTCAATTGTGTTAATGGTGAAGCGATCTTAGAAATCCCTCAACAAACCTTCAATAATATCCCGCCAATCCAAGAAAGCTATGAACCTCAGTGCGCTTTGGTGGTTGTGGCCAATCATGGATTGCTTTAACTTTGTTTGGATCCACCGAAATTCCTTCTCCCGATTGTTGGCGTTCGATCATTTGGTTAACGTGAGCCGTTAGGGTTCCATACAATTCTATAGCAACGAAAGCATAATATAGAATTGAATTACCTTTCACCAGGGTATATTGAAGAAGATGAAAATTTTGAATATTTTCGAAAATTCTCGCTGGCAGCTTGCGCGACCTCACAACTTCGGGCATAACTACCTCATCCAATCTCCAATTTGAGTGATTTTTATACCAAAATGATTCTGTCTTCCGTGGCTTTCCATCCATGTATCACACCACCAGTTTTGAGTTCCGCATGAATTCAAAAAATTCGTGAAAGTTGACGATCATGTTGCTGAAAACTACCTCTATATCTTCTGTTGTATTCCTAAGCCGCGTCTTGACATTGTGTAGGCAACGATCTACAAGACGATCTCAATCTACAGTCAATCTCACTTTCTCACATGTTTAGGCTTGTAAGTATATTTTCAGACTGCTGAGATTGGCTATTTATAGGATACAACAGGGACCAGGAGGAGAAATTAGGGTTTGGGCCTCCCATTGGGGTTAAGCATCCAAGTTTAGCCCCAAACTTATACTTAAGTCCAATAATAATAAATCAGTCCACTAAAGAAATATTATTGAACTGCCACCATAATCCCAAATTATGTTATGGGCTCCTTCTTATTATGAGTCTGTTAGTATCCCCTTGTTTAAGACTCAATGCCCATTAATTAATTAAATTACTAACAACTCATTTAATTAATATATGTACCGAGAGTAGTACCACTCAACCTTATTATCATGCCGGAATAAATCCACCTGCAGGGTTTACATGATAACCATTATGAGTTCCTCAAGGGGACATCATCAACCAATTCCGTTAGGACACAAATTCCTTTTACAATCAATAACACACCATAGAGACAATATCATCTCCAGACTCACCAAGCATATTGATTTAATAATTAAATCTCACCCATTGATGAATCAAGGAAATAAATACGGGTTTACGCATCGAGGTTATTGCATAGAGATTAAGAGTACGAATATCCATAATAACAGAGATCAAGTTCTATTATATAGTCAGTATAAACCTAATGACCTCACCGCGATCCTGCTCAATACACACAAAGTGCACTAGTGTAATTTTATAGTCAAGACAGACTAATACCAAATCACACTACAACCATACCGATAGATAGTCCTCGTCTATCTCGGTTGTGAATATATGTTTATACTTTATAAGGAGACGATAATATGATCTTCCGTGTGACGCCGCACACCACATTATCTACAGTATAACTTTTACAACAATATAATTGCAAACGTTTGATCATATGATTCTCATTTCAAATATTGTCAAAACATTGTTCATACAGAAAGCTAGACTTTCAGTATACAATCCAACACCGATACCATGTGTCCCAAGGAAATAACTCAGTCCAACCAGAATTCACACTTCTTAAACTTCGCATACAACTGCTTCTTCTTTAGAATCTCCAACACATTCCTCAAGTGCAGAGCATGATCCTCCTTATTCTTAGAGTAAACCAGAATGTCATCGATAAATACAATCACAAACTTATCGAGGAATTCCTGAAATACTCTATTCATCAAATCTATAAATGTTGTTGGAGTATTCGTCAAACCGAAAGGCATCATTAAGAACTCATAGTGCCCGTACTATATGCTGAATGCAGTCTTCAGAATATCCCTCTCCTTTATCTTCAACTGATGATACCCCGATCGCAAATCAATCTTCGAAAAGATAGCTGCACCCTGTAGTTGATCAAACAGATCATTAATATCAACGCGAGACAATGGATATCTTATTCTTGACTGTAACTTTGTTGAGCTCCCGATAATCGATGCAATCCTCAATGTGCCATCCTTCTTACGAACGAAAAGAACTGGTGCTCCACAAGGTGAGAAAATGGGTTGAATGAATCCTTTGTCTAACAACTCTTGTAACTGTATCTTCAATTCTTTCAGTTTTGTTGGTGCCATTCCGTATGGTGCTTTAGATATAGGGGCAGTTCTTGTTTGCAACTCAATGATAAACTCTATTTCCCGGTCTGGTGGCAAACCTGGAAGATTATCTGGAAGCACCTCCGAGTATTCCCGAACTACTAGTACATTACTGAGAATTGGACACTATTGTCCTTCAACATTCATCACACTCACCAGATACCCCTCACAACCACTTTCCAATAACCACTGTGCTTTTGCTGCTGATATCACAGAAAATCTAAAGTTCTTCTTAATCCCTACAAAAGTGAACGGTTCTCCTCCCAATGACTTAAAATTGATACTCTTTTTCTGACAATCTATTGTAGTACCGTACTTTGACAACCAATCCATGTCCAATATGATATTATAACCATTCATACTTAACACAATTAAATCAACATGCAGTTTTACCTTCTTCACTACTCTCACATGTAGCCCTTACCATGATTGTACCATCTATCTACGAGTACTCCACCACATGACCAATATAATTTATAAAATACATGCATAACAACACAGAATGAAAATAACACTTACATGCAAGGCTGCACGCTCCCAAGGAATGAGCTCATGTAGATAGATAGTCTGCAGGACCCAAACCGTGCTCTGATACCACTCTGATATGACACACCTTACATAACTTATAATTTACATACTAATTAACATAAACATCATTATTATAAAACTGCATATACATTTTTTTCCACATAATATATTCATAATTGAAATCACAGTCTAACATACGTCACCATTTTCTGACACAACATCAATCCAGACAAACTCGTGACTATACTTATTATATTATATAACAAAATATCAGCGGAAATAAAATAAACTCACGGCCTAGCCCAACTGGTCGTCATCTATGTACATCCGCTCAAAATCCTGAAGGAGCTCCACAGCTTGCATAGTCACATCACACAACTCAATCATCAGTAGGCTCACCTACAATGCATAAACTAGAGAGACAAAAGTTTCAGTAAGTAGAAATCATGCATGTCAGTGCATGAAAATGCATTTAGTTTTCTATCGCCTATGTAACAATAAATTTTGTATTTATAATAAAATAATACAAATTGAGTACAAAGATAATTTCAGATGGATTTAATTTAGAAGATATGTAAATGGCGTACAATCTCAATCAATCCTCTGATTCTTCTCTCGAACCAATTTGGATTGGCTTGACTTTGACTTGTGTGTGTTGACTTTGACTGGAGTGTATGTTGACTGTATGTTGAGCCAGATCTTCGGTTGAAGCTTGTCCAAGCTCGGATGTGAAGTCTTATGACGTTGATCCGGAGGCGTCGAGCCTTTGTTCGGATTGAACATTGACTTGAAGACTTCTTATAAAGAACGTCATTTAATTTAGTAGAACTTCATTGACTTCACGAAGATTACTGGATGAGTCTGACTGAAAGAAACGTCGAATCTGAGGGGCTTAACACCTTGATCTCAGGTCGAGTGTTGTTTTTGACCAACGCCGGATCGGAAGGGCTTAGAACCTTGATCTCTGATCGGAGGTTGTTGGCTAGAAGAACGCCGGATCGGAGGGGGTTGGCACCTTAATCTCTGATCGTAGGCTGTTGGCTGGAAGAACGCCGGATTGGAGGAGCTTGACGCCTTAATCTCTGATCGGAGGCTGTTGGCTAGAAGAACACCAGATCGGAGGGGCTTGACACCTTTATCTCTAATCGGAGGTTATTCTTGACTTGAAGATGCTTGAAGATTTCAAGGAGCACTGCTCGTATTCTTGATCTTTTTAGAAGAGTCTACGTCTCAGATGTTTTAGTGTGTGTCTGGAATGAATAGAGGAGGACTCCTTATATAGGTGAATAGTGAGGACGCCCAATAAATAACTCGCAGTCTGATTGGTCCAGGGCTAATTTGACCTGATTCTGCAGGCTTGGGCCTTTCACTTGCTTAGGCTTTAAGTCAGACTTATTTGACTGGATCTGGCATAATTATCAATTATTTACACATTTATTTTAGGAAGATTTATTAAAATTCCTTAATAAATAAATAATTAATTGATAATTATTGCATTAATTTGCCACATATTTTCTAATAGCCAATAAAATTCAAGTGCCTACAAATGCCCCCTCGCATTTTGTTCACGGACACCTTTGTGTTGAAGTGAACAAATTGTGATAATCCATTCTTGATCAACATGATTGAATTTTTTTGTTTGCCTCACCAACTTGATATGAATAACCTAAATTATGATTGAACTTAGCAGAATGCTAAGCTGCCTACGTACCTTTTTGAAGAGGATCAAGTCATAACGTAGTTCAAAGAAACATGATTTGGTTTGGATGGGGGGTGCCGTACACATTTTATACTCATACGAATAAGGAGTAACATGCAGTTTAGGCTCGTGCGTATGGAGTGTTGAACTTGAATTTGCTGACAATTTATACTCATGTCAATGAGTCTTGAATTTGAACTTATAAACAGTTTATACTCGTGTCAAGGAGCCTTGTGTGGATATTTTTCACTCATGTCGACGAGCTTTGTGTGTAGAGAGTTTATTCTCTTCCCAAGGAGATTTGATTTGAGGTGTAGATAGTTTATACTCATATCAAGGAGCGTAACTTGAGTATTTTAGATAGTTTAAACTCGTATCAAGGAGTATTGTGAACTTGAGAGATTTTAGATAGTTTAAGCTCGTACCAAGGAGCGTAATGCAGACAATTTTTGCTCATGTCAAGGAGCATGACTTGAGGCTTTATAGATAGTTTAAGCTTGTATCAAGGAGCATGACTTGTAGATAGTTTTAGCTCATATCAAGGAGTGTGACTTGTAGATAGTTTTAGCTCGTGTCAAGGAGCATGATGTAGACAGTTTTCACTCATATCAAGGAACTTTGACTTGATTTATCAATAGTTCATTGCCTCCCAATCTTGGGATGCGCTGCTCTCTTGCTTCAACCTTATTTCTATGAATTTTTATAGAAACTGCAGTCTTTATTTGTGGTTCCTCTTCCACAAGCTCATCAGAAGGCTTTTCTTCGTAAGAGTCTTGATTAGAGGGCCATTCAATGTTATTTGATGTCAAGCTCAACTCCATGTCGTGAGCTCTTGTAGCCAATTCTTCAAAAGTTTTAGGCCGAATACCTTGGAGTGTATAGTGAAGATTCCACTGCATCCCTTGAATGCACATTTCAATAGGTGAAGTTTCTGACAGCTTTTCTTTGCAATTGAGGCTTAGGCTCCTCCATCTATTGATGTAATCGATGACATATTCTTTATCACTTTGACAAGTATTTGTTAGTTCCATCATGCTAATAGTTCTTCGTGTGCTATAGAAACGGTTGAGGAATAATTTTTCCATTTGCCCCCAACTGTCAATGGAGTTAGCTTCCAAGTCGATATACCAATCAAAGGCATTTCCTTTTAGAGATCGAATAAATTGTCTCACCATGTGATCTTCGTAGGTCCCCGCATCATTTCATGTCTCGACGAAGTGCGCCACATGTTGTCTTGGGTTGTCTTTGCCATTGAATTGTTGAAACTTGAGAGGTTGGTAGTCAGTTGGCATCCTCAAGTTGTCAATTCTCTTTGTATATGGCTTGGCGTAGGTTGAAGAAGATTTTGAGCTCCCTTCAAACTTGTCTTTTTTCGTCTCCAACACGATGTTCTTTAGTTGGTTGACATGAAGCATTTCGTCAGTTGAAACTTGCATTTTTTTCTCATCTGGCTTTTCTTCAGATACATGATGTTTTCCGGAGCCCTCCTCCTCATGTTCATTCTCAACTTGTTTTCCATTTGCACGGTTTGTCTCCTCATTCTCCATTTTCTTCATAAGTTTGGAGATTTTTAAATCTTGAGCATCCATGTGCTTGTTGAGTCCTTCAATGGCTTTCATCATACTTGAGAGTTGTTCCTCAATGGTCATAGCACTTGTTGTCATCACTGCAGCTTCAGTTGAGGCAGGTGGTGAGCTTGGCGTGGAGCGAGGAGTTGAGCAAACAGAGTCATCATCACCATCTTATCGCCCTGCAATGGCTTATTGAGAGTAATCCCCACCATATGGTTTGTCACATAGAAGCTTTCGGGCATACTTCTTGTAAAGTCTTCAACCTTGTCAGTTTGCAACTCTGAAGGCTTTGATGAAGTAGGTCTTCGTATCGCAATCTTTAGTGGAGTCACTATTTGAGTCTTCAAAGCTTGCAGCTTTGAAGGCTTTGAAGCAAATGACCTTTTGATCGCGATCCTAAGATGAGTCATTATTTGTGCTTGTAGAGAGAAGAGATGAGAGGTAGAGACGGTCCCACCGGGCATGCCAAAATTTGTAACAACAAATTTTGTATTTACAATAAAATAATACAAATTGAGTACAAAAATAATTTCAGATGGATTTAATTTAGAAGATATGTAAACGGTATACAATCTCAATCAATCCTCTGATTCTTCGCTCGAACCAATTTGGATTGGATTGACTTTGACTTGTGTGTGTTGACTTTGACTTCTTTGACTGGAGTGTATGTTGACTGTATGTTGAGCTAGATCTTCGGTTGAAGCTTGTCCAAGCTCGGATGTGAAGTCTTATGACGTTGATCCAGAGTCGTCGAGCCTTTGTTCGGATTGAACGTTGACTTCAAGACTTCTTATGAAGAACGTCGTTTAATTTAGCAGAACTCCGTTGACTTCACGAAGACTACTGGATGAGTCTGACTGGAAGAAACGTCGAATCTGAGGGGCTTAGCACCTTGATCTCAGGTCGAGTGTTGTTTCTGACCAGCGCCGGATCGGAGGGGCTTAGAACCTTGATCTCTGATCGGAGGCTGTTGGCTGGAAGAACGCCGGATTGGAGGGGCTTGACTCCTTAATCTCTGATCGGAGGTTGTTGGCTGGAAGAACGCCGGATCGGAGGGGCTTGACACCTATATCTCTAATCGGAGGCTGTTCTTGACTTGAAGATGCTTGAAGATCTCAAGGGAGCACTACTCGTATTCTTGATCTTTTCAGAAGCGTCTGCGTCTCAGATGTTTTAGTGTGTGTCTGGAATAAATAGAGGAGGGCTCCTTATATAGGTGAAGGGTGAGGACGCCCCATAAATAACTCGCAATCTGATTAGTCCAGGGCTGATTTGGCCTGATTCTGCGGGCTTGGGCCTTTCACTTGCTTAGGCTTTAAGTCAGACTTATTTGATTGGATCTGGTCTAATTACCAATTATTTACTCATTTATTTTAGGAATAGATTTATTAAAATTCCTTAATAAATAAATAATTAATTGATAATTATTGCATTAATTTGCCACATATTTTCCTTTAATAGGCAATAAAATTCAAGTGTCTACATCCTATTTCCTGGTCTTTCTAGTTGGTCTCTTTTATTTTGAAAACTGTTCACGTTGCGGGATCCCCATGACACACTTATAATATGCACCCCAAATGAGCTCAATGTGGACGATTTTTTCGAACTCCAAATATAGTGCCGAGAATGATTTTTCCGAACCCTGACATAGTGTTGGGGACGATTTTTCCGAACCCCGAATAAAGTTTTGAGAACGATTTTTTCGAACCCTGAATAAAGTGTCGGGAATGATTTTTTCGAACCCTGACTGAATGCATATATAGCCGCACACACCATTAGTATCTTATTAATTTTGGGAAAAACATTTTTCATGTTTATGCATGATATGCAACCAGAGCAATTAATTATATATAATAAACCATTTACGATATCATTATCAATATTTAATCAAAGTAAAACATCACTTAATTCCGATTCCGAACAAACATCCCGTCGAACAAGAGTTGCATTAAATTTTACCGGCAATAAAATAAATGTGTAATTTATTTTTAATAATAATAAGAAAATAGAAAAAATGAGGGATAAAACAAGATAATTTAAGCACTTGTCCATGGACACTAAAATCTAGGAGAATCCCTACTAATATTCTAATAACTGAATAAGCAGATGGGGGAGTGAGGTTCTGGTGAAAGAGGAGACAAGGTGCACATGAAGTTCCAAATCCTGAATTTGTTTCTGCATAATAGCAGTTGTTGTCTACGGCACTACAAAAGGCATGCACTTTAAACACAAAGCTGTCTGTAGTTTGAGATTTATTATCTAATAAGAATAATACGTGTTTCTTTGTTAGTATCTGGACATGCGTCTGCTCCATTATATGTTGATTTTGTTGGTTTTTCTGTTATGCTTATTTAGCTCTCTTAGGGATACTTTCTTTATTAGAAATAGCAATAGCTAATGTGTCTTGGAACATCCACCTGCTGGTATAGGCATTGCCCTTCCAGGTGTATGAAGAATTGCTCCAAAGACATATAGTGCTTGTAATGCTTTTTTTGTTGTTATTTTCTTGCTGCTTTGGTGTCTCTTGCTGCTCATCTACATATTTGATCACTAATAATGCTTTATAATAAAATTTAAATTTAAACATCTGGATTGGTTATGTGCTTACAAATCTAAACTTTTCTACAACACATCAGCATATCTATAAATGCATCATCCCTTTGTTTCACACTTTTCCAACCACTACTTTCAGATACGGATCTTGATTTGGTCTACCCTCCCCTCCCTGATTACACTCGGCGCTCGGCACTGCTGCACTGACCCCGCTCACCACACTTTCTTTGCTGTGGTATAGGCAAGCTATCCATTTTTGTATGATTGTGTTTTTCTGTTTGTTTCGATGTTGGATGCCAATAAGTGTTGGATGTGGGATTGTTTAGATTAAAGTTGTTACTTAACTTCTAAAAGTTGATTCTAATACTTCTATTTGGCATGTCCCAAGGTGAAAGTATTTGCTGCATCCTGCTTTCCATATGTTTACCATTAGAGTGTTACATCTCTTAACATAGTTGTCCTTTTTCCCTTAAAATTACAGTATTTTAAATGTGAATAAATAGATAATGTGTTGCGCTTTTGCTTTAGCCCTAGCTTCTAATGATTTTTGTAGTTCAATTGAAAGAAAAGAAGAATATCAGATGCATTGAAAGAGAACGAGCTTTGAAGATTCATTTGTTATAGATCTGATTACTAATGACTTATGCATCGAAATTATAGTATGAATATGTTCTGTATAATTAATGCAGCTGTGGGAAAACCAATGTAATTGGATGTTGTATGCTTTTTCTTTATACTGTAGCATCATGTTAGTTTTTAATTGGGGATTCCAGTAGAACTTATTAAGGGAGCTCCCTCCATTAATAGGATAAACAAGCCTACCAAAGTATGTTCACATTGAGGAGCTTGAACTTAAAAAAATCAAGCAACGATTTCTAGATTTGTTTTATGATAGAAATGTGCACTACAACAATCATGTCTCTTTATGTGTAAAGTTCACATTCTGCTCATTGACTTTAACTGGTAAAATAGACAAATAACTTCTCCCGTTAGCTAATATCTTCAAATTTTGAAATTTAATAATTTCTTACGGATGGTAAAAGCAAAAATCGTTCTTCTGTTTTTCTTATGCTACAGTTACTATGATTCGAAACGCTACAGGTATGTCGTTGCGCTCATTTTTCGGGGGCCGTCAAAGTTATCTCCACTTATTTCCTCTCCTGTTAACACTTTTTCTTTGTTAATCCAAGGTACGGTGGTTAAATGCATTTATCTTAGTACTCCTTTAGCATACTACCTCCGGCCACTTACAAGGTATCCATTTTACTATTTCTAACGTCCGCTTCAAAGGTATCAATTTCCTCTATTTAGTAAAGAAAGTACACAATATGACCCACCACTTCTCTCTAATACAACTATCTACTTTACATATAATAATAATACTCCTTAATCCACGTGCAAAAAGCAAATAAAGACCTTAGAATTGTCCACGTGCAAACAGCAAACGGTTACCTTGTAAGTGGCCGGAGGGAGTATTATACTTCCAAGGATGCTTAATGGTCGTATTGTTTCATTTTGTATTATTCAGTTCACAAGGCTGCTTGCTTGCTCTCACTCTTATCGACATTTTTAAACCTTATGGTGGTCATAAATTTCTTAATATCTTTGCTCATTTTCTGTGTTATGTTGTATCATTTTCCAGTTATAAAAGGTTGTATTTGTACTACCTTGTTTTGATCATAAATTTACAAATGTGCAGTACATCTGATGTCATAGACTTGGAATCTCCCAAAATTGCAGTTGTTAAAATCAGTGTTTTCAAAACAGGACCGGACCGGCCGGTTCAACCGGTCCAACTGGGAACCGGTCCGGAAACCCCAAAAACACTTTTGTAGTTAAACTGGACAAATCCGGCTTGGACCGGTAAAAACCGGAATAACCGGTGAACCGGCCAAATCAAAAACCGGCCGGATTGTTGAAAACAAAATAAAAAAACCCTAACTATACATCTAAGCCACAATGTCGTCTTTGCCGCCGGTAGGGAGTGTGGAAGAAACCCAGCCGGAACTTCTTCGCCGCCGCTCCAACCTATCCAACCGTGAACATTCTTTGTCGTCACCAAGAATGTGGGTTCCGCTCGACTCCTTCAATTGTACAGCCAATTAAAAAAGGCAGTTGGAGAGAGGAATTGAAAGGCTATTAGAGCGATTGGTTGTGTTGATGGGCAGTTACTGTATAAAATTAATTGAGGTGACCGATTGAGATTTCCGATCTACAAACTGAGGGAAGAGGAGAGATTTACAAATTGGTGGAAAAGAGAGAGATACAGTGAGGGGCGGTGGTGGTTGGTGAATGTGGTTAAATTTTTCTCTCTCTCAAATTATTTTGACCTTGGTTTTGACTTTTGATTTTCCTTTCAGGATATTAACATTTAACTTACCGTTGACATCTCATAATGGATTACGGCTGTCTTTTTTTAATATATATATATATATATTATACATTTATATATGAAGTGATTAAATATGGTAATATTATTGGAAATAGGTAAAAATAAAATCAAATTAAGTAAATTTTTGTTTTTCCGGAGCCGTCCGATCCGACCGGTCCGATCTTGAACCGTTTGGGACACCGGTTCGACCTCTGGTCCGGTTATGAAAACACTAGTTAAAATGACTAGGGAATGATATAGGATTTGTTGGTGCAGTCAAATATTGATTCCTTTGATTCTCCCAAATATATTATTTTTGGAATCTATTAATTGTATGAAAAGCTAGATGTTCTATGCTAATTGTGAATTGTGAAATATGCTATCACAAGTGAATGAAGGTTGGAGAACCTGAGTTTTCCTATGATATGGAGATTTTAGCCAGATGATTTAATTGTATTAAATAGACTAGGAGATGAATGAGTAGAAAATATCAACTAATGGATGACCGGGAACAAATAATCTTCTCCCTGGTTGAACCTTCTAGCTTATTTTAATTTGTGTCATTGTTATTTTTTTTGTCATTGTTATAATTATCTTCAGATGATTTACCATGTGAAATTTCAGCTTATTCATCTTGATTGTTCAATGTTGTTGGTGTTTAAATTTGGTCAACGAACTCCTACCATGCTTTAATTTTATTACTCATTCATCATTTGAAGACTAAGTTTAGAAGGAAACCTATTGAGCTTAAGTATGTCTGCATAGAGGTTATGTTAATAATCAAAATATACCAGATAGAGGTGAAGTTTTACTCTCTCTTTTTTTCCTCATCAGAAATGTAATTTTTGGAATAAAGCTGACAATTTCTAGATTTGTTTTTATAAAAATTCTTAGACTAGACTCCCACATGACATGGTTGTTTTCCTAGGCAATTTACACAGATCGGATTTGTTATATGATAAGTTGATGTTGGTTTTGGTATTTTTATTCCCTAAACCTTACCAAATTTGCCAACAACTGAATAGAAAGTTCTATGTAATTTGTGTTGAATATATCAATGAGTTCATGTAGTATATACTGTGTTTTGTCAAAATCCCAGAGTTTTTCCATAACTTATCAGGAACTATTCTTAGTGATGTTTAATCAATATTTTGTGTCGATCACTGTTATAAAACCTTGGTTGGACTTCATCATTGCCTACAGAAATTTCTTCTGATCATGTTGTCAATCTCAGGATGACTTGAAAGTTTTGGTATGCTTGTTTTTTAAGCAATTTAGCAATGTCTGTTTTTTTGGGAACTGTTCTTATGCAACCCTTTATGCGAATTATGAATAATGAGTAATATCCAGGAGAGTTTTCTTGTGAGGGTTGACTTTTTGCCTCCATTTGTTTTGGGATTTACTGCTTTTTTGAGATTAAGTTTTCATAACCTAGGGGATCTGGAAATTCTATGAATAGTGATATTGTATGTTTGCTTAAAAATTTTCCATAGGGAGAGATTAAACTCTATGTTGAACCAAGGTGTACCAGGGTGGTGAATTGTGATGTTGTGTTATTATATTGTTGTTGAATGTAATAGTAATGATTGTAAGAACTAAGATTGTGAGTGCCTGAATGTGTAATAATATTGTGTACAGGTATTTTATGGGAATAGATGTATTGAGTTTTTTGAAAACTACATTTGAAAACCCTGGATTATAGAATTAGAACGATCATTTTTTTCCAAATCCAAATTCTTAAAAGTTACCCAATTTTTTCCGTCTAATCTTCATGTCTTGTTTTCAATCTTGTAATGGTATTCCTTTTAGAACGACATGCATTTTTAACTTGAAAATATGACTGGCAGGCATAGATACTGATGTTGGTGTGAGATTGCCTACTGGATATTGTGGCATACTTGGGTTTCGGCCATCTCATGGGACTGTCTCTCTTTCTGGGCTAATTCCTGTTTCTGGTTTTCTTGACACAGTCGATATGTATACCAGTATATATGCAGATGTAATACAAGGACTTCTCTATTTGGAATGTTTGTATGTTCTTCTTCTATATGTTGTTTTTCCTCTGAAATATATGTTCTAAACCTTCTCTTTAGCTTAGGCTATTGTTTGGGTTTCTTATTCTGATTTTCGAAATCTTGAAAATCAGATATCTTAAGAATAGTGATAGTGCAGATGAGGGACGGACTTCACTTTAAGTCAAATCAATGTGTAATAGGAATGGTGTAGTAATTTCTATGGGTTGCTGGGTGTGTAATTGTAATGATTGTAAGATGGTGAGTGAGAGTAATAATTTGGTTAATAGGTAATTGTAGGGATTGATGTATTGGGTTTTTGAGAATTTCAAAATCTCGAAACTGAATGGTTTTTGGATTCTGGAATCTCAATTCACTTTCTGAAAACCTAAAACAAACATTCACCTCATTGTTATGACTTTTTTGAACTGGTTTAAAAAATTTTAATGACACTTTTTTTTTTGTTGATTATATATATATATATATATATATATATATATATATATATATATATATATATATATATATATAGACAAAGTCTCTTGTGAGGCATTATTTAAATGAGACGATTTGTGAGACGTGTTAAAGTATGTCTATTATTTAGATAAAGTATATTTAATAGTTGTTAAATTATGTTTTCTAAAGTATGATGGATTATGCATTAAGGTATGATTTTAGTGTGTTATAATATGATTTATTATTGTAATACTTTAACTATAAATAAGCATATCTTATATATACAATAAACATACTTTAGTGATGGATCGACCCGTCTCATACCGTCTCACAAATAACTTGTCTTACAAGAGAGTGTCTCATATATATATATATATATATATATATATATATATATATATATATATATATATATATATATATATATATATTCTTTTTTTTTACATTGGGGGGTTTACGTATAGAATGTCAGACTGCAGTCTGCACTAAAGCATTATTCTCCATCTCATCAATTAAGTAACACTGACAAACAAATATGAAATGAAGTTTGTTTGTGAAAACTCATTTCTGCTCATTGAATCATATTATTTCCCTGCATATATGGTATACATATTTTTCCTCATTATATTGGAAACATAGTTCTGGTTTTATATTATTTTGCCATACAGAGAATTTCTTATATATGGGTTGACAATAAAATTTTTAACATTTATTAATGTCAATGCTGTAAAGTATTTACCAATAGCATTCTGAAGAGTTTAGGACCTGACGAGAAATATTATGCTTACTTTCTGAGCATTAGTGTTCCTCTTATGTAGGTAAGATGAAAGACATTGTTGAGCCTCTAAATGTCTCAATATATATTTTATTCCAATATATAAATTGCAGGATGGTTTGTGAAGGATTCCAGTGTACTTCGTCGTGTTGGTCATGTGCTGTTGCAGGTTCCATATGCTTCGCAATGCAATCCAAGGAGTATTGTGATTGCCGATGACTGTTTCCAGATGTCCAAGGCTCCTGCAGACTACCTGACTCAGGCGTTGATAAAATCTGTTGAGAAGTTTTACGGAAGTATGTTTCTTTCCTCTTAACATTAAACGTAAATTTTTCGTTTAGATTACTGATTTATTTCAGTACTTCAGTTTTTGTTTATAATCGTGTACCACTTATTTTTCAGGACAAGTTTTGAGGCATGAAAATCTAGGAGATTATATAAAATTGAAGGTCCCAATCTTAAACACATTCAATGTTATTCAACCAAATGGCGAGGGTAAATCTCCCATAAGATTACTAGCAAAAGTCGTGCAGATGCTTAAGAGGTGAGGTCATAGGTGGCACTGAGTAAATAGTTGCCTTGGGTTAATGCGGTTTATTCTTGTAATAATAATAATTATTTCCTTCTTTTGAGAATAAAATTCTAGGTTAACCTTTGTTTTGTGCAGGTCTTTTTCTTATTTCTATAAATCTGTTTACGTTCTAATTTAAGTATATTTCCATTATATTTTTTAACCAATATAAAAATTGGAGTTAACTATATGTATCCTGTGTGTTCCTATGACATTTAAGCTAAATTGGTGCTCCATTCAGATATCCACTTGCGGAATGTCTTGATTGATGCAACCTTGGATACATAATTAGCTTGCAAGGGAAGTGGGTGCAATGTGTGGCTGTTGATGGTTTGGGAGATATAAGTGCTTATTTGGCAGCCTGATCTTGGTACACTGCTAATGTCATACAAAATCTTTTGATAACGTTTCCACTTTTTACAGCCTCTAAGATCTTCCACCCAATACAGCTTCTTGTTATATGTTCTTGGAATGATAGTGACCTAGATGATTAGATTGATATTGGTATAATGCTAAATTGAGTGTGGACAAGTCATGGAGTGAGCTGATGAGAAGGCATTAGTGAAATTTCAAAATTAAGGGAGCTGGTGAGTTGGGTGACAGATGTGATGAGAAAGGGGACTTGAAGACAAACAGATTAGGTAACAAAAGAATTGGGTTTCATTATTAGAGCTTTCTAACTTATTGATTTTGGGGTTTAAATTGGATAAAAAGTGCTAAAAGTACTAACAAGAGCATGCTCCAGTGAAACCCAATATTTTTTCCTTTTAATTACCAAACTATTTGAGTTGTCCTTACGAATTTATGGATAGGGAGGTCCCATATCTTTGTGTAGGTTTCTGGGTCCTTCTGCTCTCATCATTTCTTCTCTGCTTTATGCAAACTTTGGAGAGAAAAATCTTTCTGACTTATTTCTCTGCGCCATGTTTATGTTTGTTGTTAATGTATATTCACGATAGATGATATTAGCGACGTGAAATCTGCATTATATATATATATATATATATATATATATATATATATATATATATATATATATATATATATATATATATATATATATATATATATTGACCTTTCAGGGCCACAATTAAAACAATCCTGTGGGGTATTGCTGTTGGGTCCTCCATAATGTACTTTGTTGTTTTCATGTGGCCACGAGTTTGGACAAAATCATGATGAATGGATCAACTCAGTAAAGCCTACTCTGGATCCTGTTATCTCAGCACAAATACCGGAAGTGTCATTTGACTGATACAGACAAAAAAATGTCAAACTATCAGGAGTGAATTGCGGCTAGCTATAAATTCCCTTTTAAGGGCATCGTTTTATGATGGGCTGTTTAGATATATTTGGTGGTTTTGTGTTTAATTACCTATTTCTAACTTGTGTATTGAAAATTATCCATGTTTCTTTCTAATTATACAATGCTTAATGTTAATGTTTGAACCAATCTCCTTAAGATGTTGGAGGTACAACTATATAACCTATTTTTTTATTATTTTTTATTTTCAAAAGGATTTCACTTATTAGGCTATTTCAAACTTTTATCTGCATGAATTTTATGTCTCACTGCCCTACCATGTTAGTGCACCTTCGTTTATAATGTTGTGTTTCAGGTGTTTCTGATTCCTATTTATGGTACCATTAGAACGGATTGTAAACTAATTTTTTACTCTCTCCGTCCCAGGAATGCTTGCCCGTATTGTCGGGCACGGAGATTAAGAATATCTACTTTTTGGTGTTATGATGTAAGAAAAATGAGGTGTATTTTTTGGTATTTTATTAGAATAAAGTGTATGATAGAGTTGATTTTGATTAAATGGTGTTTTAAAAGTGACATTTTTGTGGTATTGTGATGGTGTTGAAAGGACTCTTATAGTTTTATAGGTAATTAATCTTTAGAACATACCTATGGACCACTCAGGTATATGTATAATAGGCCTCCTTCGCTTCAACATGAGTGGCTTAGCCCTTCGTAGGCCTATTGTATCGGCTAGGCTTCGTCCTAGAAGCTACTTCTTCGCCTCTTAACAGCATGAGAGATAGCTCATGACTGGTATATGGATCTATGTAGTGGTCAGCCTTAGTTAAGCTTTGCTAGAAGCGACCAGTCGTATCCCAAATGCCTCATTACTTAAGTTTAGTAAAATCTAGTTTGTTTGTGACGCCAGCATATGGTACTAGGAGAGTAAAAAAGCTTGCTTGCATTCTAGGAAGGTTCTGTGCCTTCCTGCCTACTAAGATTTATGTGAAAGATCGTGACAGCTCTTCAAATACTATCATGCGGTCTGATTAGATATGTCACTGAAATAAATCCGTCCTCTCTCTGTTGCAATGTTTGAATCTGATTTGATGTTGGCACATGTTCTTATTGCAGCCATCTGTTATTATATTATATTATATTATAGTTTCTGATCCCTTTATAAAAGAAGTGATCCATACTCATCGCCACACTTGCCATTGTTCTTACTCATCATTGTTATGTAAAGTATTTCTGCTGCTAGGACAATGACCTGAGATTCTATCTATTTAATACTGTTTCCTGATATTGGGCATCATATAATACTTTCACATCTTCAGTACCGCCACTATTCCCCTTATGCTTGTTACTGGAAAACATGATGCCAAGGAGATTTTTTCAGAGGAACACCTGATTCAAGCATCTACCCTGTCAAGTTTGGCAAGTATGTCAGACTGTTGCCAGGTTAGAGTTCTGATCTTTTTCGATATACATATACCAGCTGGATATTGCATATCATCCCTTGACATTCTGGTTTTCTGTTGTTGTAGGTTGCAGTGCCACTTGGAGTCCAAGAAAAGTGCCCAGTTTCATTGTCACTTCTTGCCAGGCATGGAAGTGATAGATTCCTGCTGGACACCCTGCAGACCATGTATGCATCTTTACGGAAACAGGTTGATACAACTGCAAGGCCTAAGTCTAGTATAGACATGACAAATGAAGCTTCAGCAGATATAGCAAAAGAAAAGGTAAATCCCAAATAAGCAAGTCTGTCTATTTACAAGTTATCTATGATTATGAGCATAGTTAAAGGGGCGCCTCGGCCAAGGCTATGAGCTGTGCGCCTTGAAATCATGTGTTAAGGCGCTGATATCTGAGGCGTGCACCTTGGTGCGCCTTTTTGTCCCTTTGCAGGCGCGCATGATTTTCTAGCCATTTTTGCTATTTTCTAAGGTTTATGATGATTGAAATAACAAATTTATCTGTTGAATGACAACTTTTACATTGAGTAGCAACTTATCCTAGGCATAAAATTATACTTCCCAATTTTTTTCTCAAAATTTAAATTAGGGATATAGTTAGGGTTTGAGAGATATACATACACCTCCACAACATCAAACATCAGTTGTTGTTGCAACCATCAGCCACCGGCCTCTGATCGGCCACCCATCACCGGCCGTCTGCCTGCCACCGGTTGTCCACCAGCCGCCACCGATCAGTTATTCTTAATCTTGAAATTTTTTTTCTTCTTTTTTCTTATTTTTCCCTTTGAGATTGATGTTTCTTTTAGTTTTATTGATAATAGTTATTCGAAGTAGAATAATTTAATGTGGTAGAAGAACAATGTGATGATGATGATGAGGACTTTTGAGTCTTTGACGTTGATGAAGGAGATAATAATTAGATTATTTTTGTTGCTAGTATCTTGTGTGATTAACTTGTCTTACTTCAATTATGATGAACTTTCATACATGCATGTTTAATTTTAACGTAAATGGCTTAATGAATGTGTCATATTTGTGTCAATTGTTATATTGTGCCTTTTTTAACTTAATTTATCAGGTAATTATACTGTATATATCATAGTTGTTAAAGGCGCGCCTAAGGCGCTCAGGCTCAGAGGCGCGCCTAGATTTCCCGATTTTTTGCTATTCCATGCGTTTGAACCAAAGGTGATCACCTTTGTGCACCTATATGCCCCATTTCCACCTAAAAGGCGCGCTTTTTAAACATGCTTACATGCATATATTATCTTTTTAATTTTTTATTTTTTTTAAGTTGCTATTATAATATGGGTCACTTACTATAGGGTACACAAAATATTGCATAATTGCTATAAACTACATGACTTAAAATACTAATACTACTAACTACACAAATATAAGTGTGATTTCAAAAATACCCTTAACAATAATCAAATATTCCCAATTGCACAAATTGGAAACGGATATTCCCAATTTCACAAACTGGAAACGAGTATGTGTTTTCGAATCCCAAAATTCAAAAAATCTTAGATCCCCGATTTCTTCCAGATCTCCTTCCAAATCTCCTTCCAATTTCTTCCAGATCCCCTTCCAAATCTCTTCCAAATCCTCTTCCGATTTCCGTCATCCATTCCAAATCTATGCTCTAATTCAATCAATCTCCTTCCAATTCTTCCAGATTTCTCTCAAAATCGTTCAATCCCAAAGGATTTCGTTCTCCAAATCGGGTTTCATTCTCGTCGAAGTTGAAGAAAGGTAAGCCCTATGCTTGCAATTGTGCATTCCCAATTTCTATTCCATGCATGAATTTGTGTTTTCCTAATTTTGTGAGATTACGAAATATTAGGGTTTTGTACGCCTATTGATTCGATTGAATCAGAGGTATTACTTTGTTAAATTTCTTCTTGTTCAATTTTGTATTCTATTTGACAAAGGTCTTGTATATGAAAAAACTGGTGTCAATACTTGTATCCTATATTAATATTCTGCATCAGAGAGCATAAGTGCAATGCTAGGATAAATGCATGAATGGTGTGTACTGTGATTCAAATGTAGCTTGAAATGAATGATTAGGGGTTCGATTAGCTAAGTTTGTTATATTTTTTTGGGCTGGATTTGTTTGTTTCATGATGTCTTGTGATGAATATATATATATATATATATATATATATATATATATATATATATATATATATATATATATATATATATGTCAATCTGTTAAGATATGGATACTTGCAAACAAAATTGTTTAAACCTCATAAAGTCTCATTGAGTAATCTCTATCAGTTTGTTTCATACTTAGCAGTTATGCATATGCATACATTTTGTGAATCCCTATTTTCTTGTGCATATATTATGTGCATCCCTATCATTTTGTTTTGTAATTGAAGTTATGCATCCTTATCATACTTGCACTAAATTGTAGTGTTCGTAAGCTTTATAACCTAGTCTTGTACTTTCTTGTGCAGTTTTTCTCATATTTTTCATAATTTTTTCAACTACTCTAAAATCTGTATTCATGGTGATTAAATGTGAGTTATCTTGGTTTGTTCTTCTATAAAAAGGCACAAAATGAGGCAAAGAGTTAATACTAATAAAAAACAGAGGGCAAAACCAGCTACAAATATTGCAGCAGTAACATCACCAAAATCTAAAGCTAAAGGTTGTTTGTAAACAATCATCTGTATTTCATTTTATATTATTGTGTATTTAAGCCTGATTTTTTAAATATTTTTTACATATAAATAGGGAAGAAGCCTATATTATCAGAAGATTCTGATTTTGAAGAATTTGGTACATCAAGAACCAGTCGGTGTAAAGATGATTTGCCAAAAAGTGGGATTCCTCGCCCAATTAATTATTTTGGTGAGTTTATTATGAAATTTAATGTTAGATTTTAGTACTATAATAACTGAGTATATTTGGAGTTAAATTATGTTTTTTAACTATTTTATTTTTTAGCATATTCATAGAGGTTATGTGATTATCCCTTTTGATGGGTGTAGAGAAAAACTTGATAACCTTTTGATGTATGAGTTGGTGGTGCTTGTTTTTCTCCTATATCTGTGATACCCTCTCTTTGTCATACCCTTTTGCTATCTTATTCAGTGTGTTTTGCTATCTACAACACTGCCACACCCTCAATAATACATCAAATAACCTAGAGATAGAGGTCTGTAGATGCATGTAACCTAGGATTTCAACTTGTTTTATTTTTGGCGTTCACTACAACATAAGTGACATTAAGTAACATCCAAAAAGTGTTAATAATAAAAAAAATGTTATTATAGGTCATAAGTAACATTTTTTCGGTGTCGCTATTGCCCCTGTAACCTAATATCTAATGTTACACTTTTTTTACTTTTGATAACACCTTAATTATGAATATATCAAATGTAACATTTCGTCGTAACACTTTTAAAAATATTACATATACTCTTAATGTAACACTTAATTTTCCTAGTATAATATTTTTTTGTTAACACTTTTAAAAATAATGTAACAGTATATACAATATTTTGTTAACACTTCTAAATATAATGTAACACTTAGTACATTTTTTGTTAACACTTTTTATATATTGTAACATTAATTACATTATTTTAGTAACATTTTTAAATATAAAGTAACATTAATTACATAATAATTGTTATCACTTTTAAGAATGTAATGTAACACATTTGTAAAATAATAAACTTAATTTAATATATAACATCAAATATTCAAAGTAAAATCTAAATCATCAATATGTCCAACACATGTTAAATATTTTATGGTACGTAAATTTCTTGTACTACAATCATCAATTACGTATTACAGCCCAACAAATTGTTCCAAATTAACCTATCAATGTAGCCCACAAATTTCATGTAGTACTAAAGCCCAACAATTACGTATTATCTAGTTTTCACTCTTCATCTTGCACTTCTCTTGTTCCAAAATCAATCTCCACGTTCAAGTTCATCTTCCGTGTTTGCTTCATCATCGTTGTCTTCATTACTCTGAATGAAGGACAATAATATTATCAATATACAAGAGCGTCCACAATTATTATTGACATCAAAACCAACACAATCATACTACTGCTAATAATACATTTCCAACTACTAATCAAAACATGTCACTTACAAACAAGTGAACGAAAAATGTGAGTTGTGTCTAGCAAAGAGCATAATATTCAAAAAAGGACACAAGACATTATTAAAGAAAGACAAAACAAGGTGGAACAATGATATCATCATTCATGCATTCATATAATTTACCCATAGTCATGCATGCCATTCATTTAATCTCACTTTTCATCCACCATAGTCACTCTACTTATCAGTAAGTATAAAACTAACATGGCATGACTATCTACAATAATTTAAACAACTCATTTATGTAAAGATGGTTATTTTAAACTTCTCCAAGCTTTTTGCAATCAAAAGAACCAGTTGTTAATATCACAAAGAGAGATTAACACTATGCAAAGGAAAGGACGATTTAGAGGAAACCTAAACTCCTACAAAACAGAGCTTAATTATCCTGAACAGCAGCACTCCAACTAAAATTTTGTTTAACTGATCCTCCAAAAGCAAAGATTGTACCCCTACAAAAATACAACAGCATGATAGACATGAGCAAAGCAAATTAAGCCTACATCTACTTTGCAACATATTCATATAACCATTCATATCAAATCATATAATAAAAATGACACCAAACTCACTGTCAAAATTTGTTACAGAACCTCCAACTTCCTATACAATACTGCTTAGAATAAGCCCTTCTCTCTTACTCTACTAATATGACATCCACAACAAAAATTATTTTCTTGGTAAGAACCCACGAAGCTATGCAGCAGTAAGCCAGTAAGTTATTCACAATATTTTAGCAGCAACTCAAATCAGTACAGAATAAGCAAGAATCGAGACTACTCATTTGTGACGACATATAATTTAGATCATGTCCTCAGATCGGAGTATTGAAAACTACAATGGCAGTAATTTAAAACAATTGAATCTACAGTACTTTGACAATAGAACTAGATAATTTCAGTCTGAAATAAGTTAAATTAGAAACAACTTAAATCCATCAGCATCTAATTGATGTAACTGAACTTCATATATAAAAAGTTCAAAAACATGCCAAATAAAATGTTACCCGATGTGGCTGCAAACTTTGCCTCTAGCGAGCCGCTCTTCTTTACAAGACTCATCTACACACAGATAAGAAAGATGGTAACGAAGTGTAGAAAGGGAATCCCAACCAGAGTTTGAATTTCGTCATTGCATTGGTGATTGAACCATCGGGAAACCTGACTTCTTCCGGGCTAATATGCTACCTTCAACTCGACACCAGGAGACAACCAACCATCTCTTCAACAAGTCCTAAACCAAGTATCATTGCAAAATTTTTTAGTCACTGGTAAGATTCAGAAAGGAAGCAACCAAGTATCAAACGCGTATCTGGTTTAAAGCGAAATTCCCAAAACAAAAGAACACGTCACATGCCTAACATGTGAAAAGGCAATAATTGTTTTCATCATTTGCAACTCCTTGCGAAGATTCTCGAGCCACTAGACTAACAAGTATGAAACAACATGCATAGTAAAGAGGGAATTACAAAATACCAGGCATCAATCCACTCAGATCACCACTTCTATTTATGGAACACGAGGGGAAAAAAACCCAATGACTACTAGTGCAACCATAATCAAAACCAAGCACATACCCACAAAATCATAGGAGGTAGCTGTAACACATAATCAGCCAGAGAATTATGACCAAAGATAAGTATGCAAAGAAACTATAATTCCTAAAGTCTATATACCTGTAAAACAAGATAAAGATGCAATATGTAAATTTCAATGTCATCATCCCGGTTGTCTTCATCATCCCTGTCTTCATTACTCTAAGAACAAGAACAATTATGAAAAGTTTAGGAGAGTCATTTTAAGACTTAAATATTTCCACTTTAGGACAAACGATTACCTGACATGGCTCCACATTATTAATGTTTTCAAAGATTGTCCGTTGTGTAGCTAGTTTGCTGGATTCTCAAGGGATGGTCAGATTCGGGCAACCATGCCAGATGAAAGAACTTGTTGTAAGCTCTTCAGAACTTCGCTGACAGTGCCTTTCACAACCTCAGTTTTATATGGTTGCAGAAAATCATTGGGAATAACCAAACCAGACTTATTTGATGTTCCCTTTACTTAGTACACCTACCAATAAGTCTACCATGTCTCTTGATCAACACCTCCTTCATTAAATTTTGATAAAATATCATTATAAGATTCGATATCATTGTATGCAATAAAAATAAAACAATTGTACTTAAATTGTCATCTTCAATGCCTTCTTTCCTTTTATGAGCTTACTTTGTACATTGTTGCTTCAGAAGGTGATTTTTTTTCAACTTGTTCCTGCCACAAAGTTGCCACAAAAACATCTTGAAAGATTAAACAGACTGTAACTTAACAAACTCAATAATATTCTACTTTAATCATAGGGAAGTCAAGGAATGGAAGCAACACTTAATTAATATCTAAAGTCGTTTGTTGATAATTAAAAAGGAATTTAACATGGTGCATGGAACCCAACAACTAGCCTATTCTCTAAATTTCAATATCTTATGTAATAAAAATTTAATATCATTCTATAAAGAAATCAGTCAAGAAAATATAGGATGCAACTAATTAACATGCTTTATTTTAATAATTGACGATCAAATAAAGTATCAGTCACATAGTTACTAGTTAGTTCAACAAGTATAAAGTAATTACCAGCTCACTACGCTTCCTTGCATAGGAAACAGGGGCCTGTAGCGGGCCTGTCCTTTTGAGCCTTTCTAACATATAATGTTGTAGCCAAATATGTCTAATATACATGGCATGGCATTCTAGAGACGTAACTAATCATGCTTATTATATATAAATGTGCATTATTGTAATTTTCTGGTGAATACCAAAATTTATAGTACTTTGGCTCTAAAAGTCTAATGTAGGTAATGATGCATGATGAAATTTCTTATTAGAAAATAACCAATCAGACATATAATTTTTAGAAAGTATAACAAGTTAGAACGCATGATGCTAAAAATGACAAAAATGCAATTCTGGTCAAGTATGAAAAGAGTCAATTTAAAAATTGTATGAAATTTGCACTCACTTGTTTGCAAGGTTAGTTCAACATGTTAAAATTAAAGTTTTGTTGTTTGACACTATTAATTTTTTTTCTTCGTATTATCGAATTCTTCTAGAAAGCTAAGATGGTCACATTTTCGATTTCTTATCGGGTTGCCAGCACCTTTCCAACACCTTTTAATTTGATAACATATTTGATTCATAGATATTTTGTGTCATAGTTGATCTTCATTGTTATATAATATTAAGTGTCATTCTTTATACATCTTATAAGTTTTGTTTTATTGTTACCATGCCTCTTTTCTGATCAGAATTACAAAGCTTGGAGGAATTGTTATTTCTTAGTTATAACCATTAATTTTATCATTCTTATGCGGTAATATTCTTTAATGCATATTTCATTACTTGCCTGGTATTCTATGGTTGAGTGAACCACATTTGAATTCGTTTGATGGTTTAAATGCGTGCAAAAACATCCTCAAATGATTATTTCTTATGATCTTCAACTCAAAAGTCAAGCCTTCTAATGCTTGATTAAACAAATAATCTAGGTGTAGACATAATAAAGAAGAAAATTTAAACCTGATAGAGATAGCAAGATAAGTAGGAACCCTCAAATAAACTCTGGGTGAAGCTCTAATGTAATAGCCTATACGTAAGAGTAAGAGATACAACCAAGAGGATGAATTATTAGAAACACAAGAAGGCAGACATTGAGAGGATACATAGAAGCATGAGTGTATATATGGTACTTAACTCTGAAAGATCAATGACAAATTAAACTCAGCTTATTGGACACTATGTAAATGTGACACTTGATGCTGGAAGAACAACAAAGACAGCTAACTCAACTAAGTATAAGAAATGCATCCCTGAAAAGCATAAAATCCAGTCAATATAAGATAAATTATCCTCACATACACCCATCATACAGAATGTTTAAACTAGTATTAACGCTCAAAACCAGAAGGTGGGATATTCTGCCAGATTGTTGAGGCAAATATATCTGAATTCCGATTGAAATCATAACTTCATTCTAATAGAGCGTTTACATATCTTATAGACCAAAATCAACAAACATCCTACATAAGCCACCTTCATTCCAATGAAGCACAAAAAACAGATAAGAAACAACTCATCTTATAAAGGTTAACCATCTTCTCCAGTAACAAATAATAATCTATCCAACCATATAAAAGATGAACCATACAAACTAGGTTTATAAAATTATTTTTTGATATAAGAACAGCTAAATCCAAGAGGACGATTTGTTTATTTAAGTGAATGTATGCAGTGTTTGCTTCATAAGTAAACACAACGGTACTGTAAATAAAAACCTCAAACAGTTTACATCTGAAAAGAAAGCTAGCTTCTGGGCACAATCATAGCACTTCGCACAATTTAATGACAAGGAAGGTACTAACAGATATACTTAATCACAGAGATGCCACCACTAATGGTGTTTAACAGATAGCTCTAGACAGGAGAAGAAGACATTGATCAAATATTATGGACTTATAACGGAATACCATTGAATGGAAAAAGGGAACGCACCAATTAGAACCATCCTCCCTGCAACCAACGTATGAATAAACTCTGTGAATGAATAAGAGTTCAGAAATGAGATTTGATTTAATCTAGGGCTTCTTGTTAGGGAAATCAAAACTAAAATTGCCAACTGATTACCCAATCGTTTTGACGAAAATTCACCCGCCCAGTTTTGAGATTTACTTGGAATTAAAAAAGATTTTGATTGCCTCTGTTCCCTCCCATGGTTAGATGAAGAAGCGCCAATTGTAGAATAGAACTCACCCGCTCATTTCCGTCACCGCGCGCCATTTATTGGAAATTGCTTTCTAATTTACTTAAGCCATTTTTTGTTTGCTTATGTTTTATATAATAAATAAATCAGATTATAAAATAAAAATATTAAGTTATCCTTAAAAAGTTTACAAAAGTGTATGGATATATTCAAATGTGATAATTAAAATAAGCATGAATGTTCCCTTATTTCTCTTTAATAACTTTTCGTTACACCTATTGTCATAAACATAGGTTTAGAATAAGAAAAAGATTATTGTGAGACATTAATTATAAACTTAAAGTATAATTATTTAGGTTGTAAATCTGAAAATAATGAAGCATAAAAAAAAAAAAGAACAATAGCATAAAAAAGAGAACGTGTATAACTAAAAGAATTATATAGAATCTTACTTTCTTAGTTCGCTCATGCCCCGGGCCGATCTGAAATAGATAAATAATTGAATAAATAATGTCTTGTTTAATTGATAATTCCGCGGATTATTTCTCCCAAATTTGTTATGCGATAGAAATGTAAGAGTTATGTTAATATAAGTATTTTATTACTTTGTTATTATTCATAAATAAATATTTCATATTAATACGTTTCTTTTGTTTTTGAGAAGTGCTTCATCTTTACTGTTTAATACTCCTTCTGTCCCACAATTTTTTGCACACTTCCTTTGTAAATTACAAAAGGAAGTGTGCAAAATATTTTGGGAACAAAGGAAGTGTGCAAAAAATTGTGGAACGGAGAGAGTATTATTTATAAAATTTAATATATTTACCAACATTATTAAAATTTCAAGGTATTTTAGTGTTTTTAAGGTAACAAATAAAATTTTAAGTAATATAGTGTTAGATAGGAGTGATAAATTTATAATTAAAGTATTTTTTGATATTATTGGATAAATGTACATTTTAGTTTTTTTGGTGAAAATTATTGTGGGAAGAACGAATAAAAAAGTTGTAACCTATTGTGGGAAGAGTGGAGTACATAAATATGATAATAATTTAAGTGATTATTAAATATTAATATATGTTATTTTAAATTTTATTACTTACTTCGTTCCAATAGTAAGTTCATCTTTACTGAACTACATTTTTAAGAAAAAAATTACTTTTAATTAATTTTGTTGATTTTTGTGGATAATGTTATATTTTTTGATAATTTTTTATATATGTAATTAATACTCCCTCCGTCCCGATTTAAAGTTTACATTTATTTTTGCACATATATTAAGAGATATATTATTCTAAATGCCAATGATTATTTGTGTATAAAATACACTTAAACAATAACAATATTGATAACGAACAACTTTTTTTTATAACAAATCTAATAAATAATATACACTGTTTGGACTTTAATGCATCTACTATTCAATAAATTATGTTCACTGTGTCCCATGTCGGTATGGAGATTGATATGTAGGTCGGTGAGTGTCCCATGTTGGCATGAAGAGCGGCCGCTAGCGATGGTATGTAGGTCGGTGAGTGTCCCGTGTCAGTATGGAGGACGGCGGTGGCCGACATCAGCGACCGGCGACGGCATGTGGGTGAAGGAGGGTGAGGATTTTTGAGGTGGGAGTATTTTGGACCTATTAGGGTACAATTGATTAGAATTGTTGTTTGATGTTGGTATTGTTAATTTAGTTAAATAAATAAATATTTTTTTAATTCTCCCTTATTTTAAAATATTATTTTAATGTGTAGTGAGATGTGATAAATCTATACATATATAAAAAAAAAAACTTGACCTTATATTTTTTTTTCAATTTATTTTCTTACCTTTTAATTTTACTATATTTAAAAACAATTCAATTTTAATCTTTTCAATGTATTCTACAAAGTAATAGTAATATTGATCTTTTTAATTCAATTCAAATTTTAATTCAATTCAATTCAATTTCAATATCTTTTTAAGTATTTAGAAACAATCTTTTTAATTTTTAAGTCTATCCAATGTACTAGTGATCTTTTTAATATTCTAGTTAATTAATTAAGTGGTCAATTAAAAAAATTCATTAAAATAAAGGTAAATTCTCTACTCTGCACCAATATTAAAAAATTTATACATTATTAATTAAAATATAGTATACGCTAAAGACTAAAAATTTATAATTTTATTAGAGATTTTTTTTTAAATTTTTTAATGAAAAATTGAATGTAAAAAAATTAAAATAATTATAAAAAAATTACAAAGATGTTACGGTTGATGAAAATTTAATGTTATTTAGTTTTGTTATTTAAATATTTTTATAATTTTAAATTAGTAATAAATTAGCCTTAACCTTTTTGGAATTATGTAACATATCCTGTATGCAAAACTGTTTTTTTAATTAAATTTTAAGTATTTACTTTAATTTGTAATTGAATATTATTATCATATTATCATTTAAGTTTTAAAAAATAGTATATAATTTGTAACACTATATATATGTATCTTTTATATCACTATCACAGTATCACTCACTATAAATTAAGCATACAAACTTGTTTAGATTTTTAATTAAATACTCTCCACTCCCTTAAAATTAATTGTGGGAAAATATTAAATAAAAAGCGGGAAATAGAAATGGATTGGGAAAAAGTATCTGCATCAATTCTCTCCACTTCTTTGCCAAGATCTGCATCAATTCGTTCCCATTTCCCTTCCAACATTGCCGACTCCCATTGCTGGATTAGGGTTCAATGAGCTCTCTCTGCTAAAGGTAAACCGCAGTCTTCAATTGAAAGATGGGAGTCTGCCGATGAAGCTACAAATAATTAGGTATGCTCATCTATTCGAATGTTACCTATTCAAGAGGGGTTTTGGAAATTAAAATTGTATGTGAGAATTAGATTCAGATGCTACGATTTATTACTCATTTGTGTGATGGAGAATTAGTCATCTAGCATTTTAAAATGGTTATTGGACATAGAGTGATTACAGTATAACTGCAGCTAAAAAAAAACAAGAGTATACTTATAGTGGAGTTTCTGCAGATGAACTTTAATTTGGTGATGAAATACTGCATTTAGTGAATTATGAGTTATCAAATTTGAGTTCTACGTTTTTTTTTTTTAATTTCTTGAAACTCCTTTATATTAAGAACTTGTTTTTCATCTTTGAAATATAGCTCTTATGATTCTCAATCATGTTTCAAGATGTTGCTGACCTGACCCTTGTGGTATTGAATATGTTTACATTAGAAATTTTAAGTCGTGATTCTCAATAACATTTTATTTAAGGCAAATTTAGTACTTCGTTTCTGGAGCTTAGTAGATCCCTGGCTGTGCCTTCTCTAGTAGCCTGTCTGCAAGGTTATATCATCTCAGCTCTACACGTCTTGATCTAAAAAAGCTGACATAAGAAATTCAGAATAGGATTTTATATTGTGTATTATTGAAGCAGCTGAATCATATGCTTTGCCAACAGTAATGCAAATATTGAATAGCCTTGTTAGGATCACTCCTCATTTTTCTTGTTTGGTTGTATACTTGCATGAGCTTCAAGTTCATATTGCATCAACTTTACTTTGAGTTGATCATAAATATTTGCCTTATCAATATAACAGGTGAGGAAGGTGGACATACTTGAAGGGGTTACAATAACACGGTTCATCTTATCACGTAAGAACAAACTATCTTGCATAGTAATTCATAAATTTATACACATGGGATAATAAAACATAACTTGCACATAATTTCACATGTAAACATAGTTGCAAATTTTAAATCTCTCATACCTTGTTTGGCGTGGGCGTCGTACTCGGTGGATGCGTAGCAAGAGACTTAATTATTATTAAAATTATTCATGTATATTTTCATAGCAAATAAATCATTTACATATGCATATGCGGAAGATAGAATAAAAATAATTTTTGAACAAGTATGCAGAATCGCATAACCAGGCTATGATACCAATCTGTCACACCCCAATTTTCAAAATAAAGAAATTTCCATTTTATTTCATAAATAGAGCATTAAATAGGGCGTGATAAAAAAATGCTTTAGTTATTCAAAAAATAAATAAATGAGCATCCAAAGATAAAGGAGAGTATTTAGCAAAAGCCTTTAAAGAAAAGGACCCCAAGTTTATTTCATAAAACCTAACACTTGCAAATTTATAAAAACGATTAATGAAAATACGACTTTAAGCAAGTAACTATTGGACTTTTTAAAAGTCATAAACGAAAACCTAACTATTGGACTTTCACGAACATATTTTAAATAACGACGACACATAATGCTGAACCATTGGACTTTTTAAAAGTCATAAACGAAAATTGGCATCTAAATTTTATTTTATAATAAATTACAACAAAGTTAATTTCTCCCTAATCAAATAATTTGAGAAGAATTAATGGAGTTCTACTATCTCAAATTTGGAAAATAAAATACTTCCACTTTATTAACTTTGAAAACATGGCTTTAACCCACACCAAGAATTAATAATTTAAAAGGTATTGATGGGTCAAACTCAAAGAACATGCATTATGCATACTTAATTAAAAATTGGAAAAGTATGCAGACTACAATATATTTACACATACCTCTCAACATTCTCTTGTATAATGATCATCTATGAATGCGATAAATCAAAAATTCATTATTTCATAAAAATAAACAGAATCACATACAAGATACTGCAAAATATTCCAACTCAAGATTTTAAAAAAAGAAATTTACCGAAAAATGAAGAACACAAGCAACAAATCATAACTTCGAAAGCAAACTTAATTTAAAACAATCTCTCTTCAAATTTATTGTTTATTAATATTTATTATATCTCCCCTTACCAACGCGCCCCCACTCGTACGCTATCGCCACGCTAACCTGAAAGGGGGGTAAATCATTGGAAGTGAGCAATCCACCACTTAGTGAAATAAATTGCGCACTATTTATCATTCAAACGCTAATACGAGTGAAACTGAAATTCTTACACTTGTAACTTGAAATTTCAAATCATGTTGGTAAGCACCTTTCGGTTCAATACCCATGTTGGCAAGCATAGCGAGTCAATACCCTTGACTTGTACTTAATAATTCATGGATAACATATCATGTTCATGTATAATCACATCATGTAGGGTTTTAAATACATAAACAACACATAATAAATCCCACCTATCGATCACGTAAAAGCCTTGGATTCGAGAGTTGTATGTCGTGACCAGCCCAGTCGAAACCCTTCTCCCTTCGTATGAGAGCAGCCGTGTGAAAAATAAAAGTTGGATGTGCAGGAACGAAAGAATGATCGATTTTATACTTGAATGAATGAGCCAAATCTCAAAAATAATTAACGTGTAAGGGAGTCAAACTTTCCTTAGCAAAGAGAATAAATTTGGGAGTGATAGCAGGGAAAATATTTCTTTGATAATAGACGAGATATGATAAGATTTTCTTGGGCTAGAAGAGATTTGTTTAATTATGGGAAGAGTATAAAATTCTGATTTCTCTCATCTACGTTAACACGGTTTTTAGCAATTGAGTGGGCTGGATAATGCTTTTATGCTTGTATTGGGCCTCCGAGAGTTGGGCCATAATTGGATTCATGCACAATATTTTATGGGATGTTACAGATATGCTTCTTGCTTAAGAAACAAACAACCAGTAAGTATCATTTTCTTCACCAAAGTCCATTTAAATTTTGATCCCAAAATTTCTTTCACCTTAAGAACGCTCTTTAATGACTTGCTAGCAACTAACATGTCATCCACATAAAGAAGAAAGTAAGTGTAGCATTCATCTTTACAACTGATATACAATATACACACAACTCTCATATCTGCTTTTAACGAACTCATGAGCTGTAATGTATTCATCAAATCTCAGATACCATTGTCTGGGCTTTGTTTTAAACCAAACAGAGACCTCTTAAAAAAAAAACCTTATTTTCAGAGTTCTAAAACATCCTTCATGTATAATCATCTAGATATTTTCCTCAAATCAGCCATGAAGAAATGCAGCAGCTACATCTAACTGATGTAATTCTAATCCATGTTGAGCCACAAGTGCAAATAATAGTATCCTTTTTGAACAATGTTTCACAAATGGAGAAAATATTTTATTCTTGTTGATTCCATCCTTTTGTAAAAAAAAGTCTAGCCCTGTATCTTATGCTCCCTCTTTCTGTGATAGTAGGTTTCTTTTTATATAGCCACTTGCATTCCACAAGTCTTTGAGGTTTAGACTTGTCAACAATTGACCATGTTTAATTCTTTTCTAAAAAATTCAGTTCTTCCTACATAAAAAATACTCATTTCTTTACACTTTATAATCTCTTTGTAATCCCTCGGTTCATAACAATCAACTTCAAGAGTAGAATATAAAGCAAAAGAAATCACATCATCCTAAGCATACCTTGCTGGTGCATACACCTCTCTTCTTTGTCTATTTCAAGCAAGCTGATAAATACTCTGAATTATTTCATTTGTTGATACATCAGTGTCAACCTGACCCTCAAAACCTGTATATCCATCAGAAGACTCCACCTCAAGCTGAGTATATGCTCTTCTTGAACCTGTTAAATAGCTTAATCTGATCATTAAATGTGTGTCTCTACTGACCATAAATCTCTGATTTTCAATACACCACTGTTTGTAGCCTTTTGCTCCCTTGGGATATCCAACAGATACACATTTTAATGCCCTAGGTTATAACTTATCTTGTTTAACATGTGTATATGCAAGACATCCTACAACTCTAAATATGCTGTAATTACCAAATTTACCACTACATACCTCTTCTTAAGTCTTGAAATTTATAGCTTTTGATGCACTTCTATTCTCACATGATAAGTAGTGGTAGCAACTAATTCACCCCAAAATGATTTTGGAAAACCCGTGTTGGAAACATAACAATTAATCCAAATACACCTTAAGCCCTAACATGATTCAACAAGATCCATAAAATAATTATATAGAGGAATACCTGGATCCATTGATCTTCTTATGCGGATCAGGTTCAAGGTCTTCCTTCACTAAAACCTCTGGATTCCGTAAGGACATTGGTAATCTCTTCAGATGGGGAAAGAGAGAACTGTGTGCGGCTTAGTGTTGGGACCATAACCTAGGTATCTATATATATTACCCATATCAGGCCACTCATAATCACTTGATACGTAATATTGGGTATCTACTCATTGGCCTATATCAAATAAGTGCAGTCCATGGGCTCTTACTTTATTTTAATCACTTAATTAAGCCCAATATATTTATTTGAATAGCTAATATAATTGAGTATTAATATATTGTCCACAATTAAATTATATAGGAAATATAAATTTCCTAACAACCCGAGCTACTTAGCATGCAGCTTACCATTTCTAGCAGAGTTTGATTGAGCCTCTCAGCTATACCGTCCTGTTGTGGTGTCCTTGGTACAGTCTTGTGCCTGATAACGCACTTCTCTTTGCAGTAGTTAGTGAACTCTTCAGACAAGAACTCCAAACCATTATCTGTTCTTAGACGTTTAAGTTTCCTGCCACTTCTATTTCAACTAGCCATTCTTCAAACTTCTCAAATGATTTAGATTTTAGTTTAAGGATGTATATCCATGATTTTCTTGATAAATCATCCACAATAGACATGTGGTACCTTCCTCCTCCATTAGTTGATGTCTTGGCTAGCCCCCAAAGATCAAAGTGAGAATAATCCATGATTGCTTGTGTATTGTGCTCACCTGTACCAAATCTGATCCTCTTGCCTTTTCATAAACACAATGTTCACAGAGATCCAAGTAAGTGATAGTACTTCCCTCAAACAAGTTCTTAGAGATCTTTTTCACTTATATGAAGAAAGCTGTTATGCCAAAGAAGTGTATTGTCCTTCTCTTATACTGAGATTAAATCTTCCGTAACAGCACTCCCTTCAAGAAAATAGAGTTGAAAATAGAGTTCATTTTTCCATTTTTTCTCTTATAACAGCATGATCACCCCTAGTTACAATCAGACTTCCACTCTCAAATTTAAAAGTGAATCCCATAGAATCAAGCATGCCAAGAGATATCCGATTTCTTCTCAAGTTTGGAACATACCTCACATTACTTAGCTATCTTGTAACCCTATCGAACATCTTAAGTTTAACTAATCCAATACCTCTTACTTTTCCTAAGTAACACAACTCTGCCATCCAAATATCTCAAATCAGTGAACCACTCCTTGATTGGAGTCACGTGGAAGGTGCATCCAGAGTCTAGCACCCACTGACATTCCACCTTTGATGAAGTAAGAGCTTCTACATAATCAGAGTGACAGAGTCATCACCATCTGACTTGCCAATCACCTGATTCGCTTGGTTCTTATTATTGTCAGATGTTTATTCCACAACTTTTCCTTTTAGGGCCTTCCATTTGAAACAATTTCTCTTGACATGTCCTAGTTCATGGTATTGAAAGCATTTCCTAACTTATGAATCTTTCTTCGAATTGGTCCCCCTCTTATCTCAAATCTTATTTCTAGAACCAGCTGCCTTCTTGTTAGACTGATTTTGCTTTTTCATCTATCCTAAAATTCAAAGCCTTTTATTTTGCGTCATGTGATGCACAGGTATGCTGTCTGATCATAGATCTAAGTAATATCAAACAATATATCTGCTGAAGTCTTGAGGTGTACAACATAATATGAAATGTTTACTATTTGTTGGCATATACATCAAATAATAATTAACATCTATTACATTGTGAATAGATGAATTTCAAACATATACATCCCAGGAATAACTATCCTTTTTTTTTAAGAGAGAGACAGCATCCATATTTAATTGGCAGTATCTAGGCAATGGAAGTATGTTTTTGATATATGACAACATAAACCAGCATTTTTGGAATCCACTTGTTTACAATCATACTTCCAACAAAATCTCAAAATAAACCAGAAATTTATCTAACAAAGTTCTTGATTATTAATAAACTCAGGAGTTTCTAATGAAATCATATATTACTCTGTAATTTTCATGCTATCCATTCGGAGTACCTCAAAATTAATTCCCTTTAACAAATTTATGTCATCAACTTACTACAAAAGGATAAGGTAAACGTTCTCAAAGTCTTTATCTTTTGAATTTGAACTATTGTAATAGTTCTAAGAAAGCAATCCAACTAATAAGTTATAAACGATAATACCCATAGATCATAGACCAATCTTAAATGATTAGCTCAAAGAAATTTCTCTAGTCATCATCAAGATCTTGGCATGAAATATGAGCTCTGACAGTAAACGAACTAATTATTAAAACCAGAGTCCTTCACCAACCAACACCTGAATCATTTTACTCGTTTTAGTCATTACTTATTCACTCCCCAAAGGGGATTCTTAGGTTTCATATCCAAGAAAAGAACAAGTGTCAACATCTAATCACTTATTCAAGTGTTGGTTGTTTTCATATATACAGGAAAGTCTTTTGACAACAAGCACAAATTTTTTAGCAATGTTTCACATCTAAATCTATTGAAGAAACCCATTAAGAAGACTTTAGGTTTGCTTTAACCATGGACCAAACTTTCAAAGATACTCTAATCAATGGAGTCGTTTGCAGAAATGCTCTAATTAATGACAAAGATGCTAATAGACAAAATTTCTTAACTTTCTCTTTTGTATGACCTACAGTGTCTGTTATTTGAAACCATGTTTACTCTTTTTACATTGCAAAAACTCTTACCGGTGTTGAATAAGTTTTAATAACATCATCTTCCACCACTTGCTTGCAGCTACCTACTCCAAATGCCTTGTTTATTTTTTCATAATCATGATCCAAATGATATCAATGGGAACAACACTATTATCAAAAGGGATGGTCCTAAAAGAGACAGCGATTTATGTGTTTGTCGTCTATCGACAAGCCATCGCAGCTCTTGCGCTCCTTTTGCTATCAGGTTTCTTCTCAACTTAGATTTTTTTTAAATAATTTATTTTTATATATAAACTAATGATTTTTATAAACCTTCTCAACTTAGCTTTTTTTTTTTAAATAATTTATTTTCATATATAAACTAATGATTTTTATTAGTTAGAAGAGAGCATCTCCATTGACCTGGATCATACTCGGCAAGATGGTGTTAATTTGTTCATTTTATATATATATATATATATATATATATATATATATATATATATATATATATATATATATATATATATATATAATTACTTTTTTTTTTCTTAAAACAAATACATTGCGTTTGTTATTTTAAAAAAAAAATAGAGGAATTCTGACATTTTCATTCATTGTGTCTAAAATTTCCAATATATTATTATTATTTTTTCTCTTTTACAAATGTATAAAATAAATTATCTTATTAGTTAGTTTTTTTTAAATGAATAAAAAATCTAATTAAGAAGGGTAAACATTTGTGGAAATTGTTGAAAATTTATTTTATAGAGAGAAAATTATAACATTTCAAAATAAAAAATATTACTTAAATTATTACACCCTAATTTATTGATTACTCTTTAAAATAGGAAGAATTAATTAATCTTTAGAAAAGATAAACTATTATTATTTTTTAAATTAAAAAATAAAATGCATTGTTAAGAAAGTTGTTGTTACGAAAATCCAAAAACAATAATTACATTAAATTGGTATAGTGTTGCTGCAGTAATTTTTTTGACGGATATTACTCAAGTAATTAATTAACTAAGTTGTAGGTAATTACTATAATTAAAATTATTATTAATTTATTACTACCACAACAATTATAAATATATCAATTTAAATACATATGGACAGCATATGGTTTGTAGCCTGTAGGTTCAATTAGTACATTTTTTTTTGATCGGTTCAATTAGTACATTTATTTGTAATTAAGGGTGTTTTTGTCTTTTAATAAAATTTGTGTCAAAAAAATAATTTTATTTTGTAGTGGACAAAGAAAGATGGAATAAATATTAGTGTACACAAATATGGATTTCCCCTATGTCAATACAAAATTAATATTATTACATGTATGTATGCAGATATGCATTGAGTTCGATCCTGTACTAAGTTGCATTTCGATATTTGCCTCCACTGATCGTGGTTTCATTAAGTAATATAACTCCGACCATGACATACATCTTACCGATTTGCTCAAGGTAATATATATATATATATATATATATATATATATATATATATATATATATATATTATTAATTTAATAATTATTATTTTTAGGAGGGAAAAAATCTCCAAGACCATGCCAGTGGGATGTAAAATAATTGGTTTTGTATTGGGCCTCCTAGGAGGAGGGTTTACGATATACAGAGGCCGGTCTATATACATAGCGATACAAAAACATATCGCATCACTCTTTACAGAACCAGAACATTCCCTGCAAGAATGGATTTTAGGGTGCTTAATTATGATTGCATCCAATGCCGCTTTTAGCGTATGGTTCTCATTGAAGGTAACTTTTTATTTTATATATATATGTATAAAAACATATGTATTAATACTTGCGTTGTTGTCACAGACCATCTTGATAGAGCAATATCAAGCAAAGGAGCGAGTCACGATACTTCAATCACTATTTAGCACTTTGTTCTGTTTGGCTTGAGCTACAGCATATGAACGGAAAATTCAAACTTGGAAAATCTCATCCAAATTTAACATTCTAACTCTTATTTATAATGTAAGAATGTTTCTAATCAACTAAAAGTATATTTATATATATTTATATAATATCAAACTTTTAATTATCTTTTGATGTTTTTATGTGTAGAGTGTGGACCGTGTGGTTGCCACGGGAGTCAACTACTGGCTCGTCCACTGGGTCGAACAGAAAACCGGCGAAGTTTTCTATCATTTCTTCGACCCGATCCCGATGGTGATCATGACCATCATTTCTGTGTTCTTAGTCCCGGACTCCCTCTATTGGGGAAGGTCATAAACTCATACTTTAATTATATTATATTATATAAAGTAATTTAGATCAATTTTCTAAAATAATTTTATTTTATAGCACTTGCGGAAGTGTTGCGGCGATTGCTGTTTCATTCTTCTCATTGAAAAATGATACAGGAGAAAACCAAGGAATTGCCCATTGAAGAGAGGATAGCTTGAATGATTTGATAAATAAGATTTCCACTGTAAAATGGTCCACAAACAGCAAATAGTAAGAAGTATAAATTATTTAGTTAGATAAACTATAACATAAACTTTCTTAAAAAGAACAGTAGAGAGAATTATGAGTGACAATTTGGAAAAAAAGTATACTCCCTCTTAAGTTTTCTCCTTCACTTTATAATAATACACATCCTTCAATCTTTTTCTCAAATCACTGTTTCTTTCATTACAATCCTTGGATTAGCATAAAAGCAATCTTCCACAATACAGCACACATTCTCAATCCCCTATATGTATACACACAGATTAAAAATGTTAAAACATCACACAAAGAAATTAAACAAAGTAGCACGATTTCAACTTTCAATGGCCTGTATACATAAACCTCAACTTTCAATGGCATGTATACATTTGAAGGTTTAACCTACAATCTTAGGTTGTGCAATAGCCTTTTTCCACAAGCATAGTAATCAAACAAGGCAATCGGGCCGTATTTCCCTAAATGCACACCTTCATTGTTGATATAGCAAAGATAGCTAAGTGTTAATGCAGAGTTAAATTCATTTTTTGCCCTGTAACTAAGCAAAACTTCGATTTTTACCCTAAAAAAGATAAGTGATTCAATTTACTAACGAATTGTTCCAATTTTTGCCCATTTTCGCCGGAAAATACAAATTTCGCGAATCCGCCATGTCATGCTTCAATTCCGGTTGGTCAATTTGACGTGGCAATTTTAACTTTTTTTAGCCAATAAATCCGCCACGTCATATTCCACCTATTTATTATTATTTTTTTTCATTTCCAAATTAACAAAATCTGTTCTCTCTCTCCAGAACACAAGACGCCAACATTTTCCCTCTCCGCCATTTCTTTCTTCAATCCTACGGAATTCACGCTACAAACTCTCTCCTTCGCATGTAGCTCTCCCTCACTCTTCGATTCGCTCAAAATGGATGGCCACGCCGCTTCAATTGGCGCTCTCCTGCCTACGGTGAAGTCCCAGCAGGAAGGCTGCACCGCGCCGATGCACAGCCGCTAATTCCTTCATCGCCGTCGTTGGACTCCGATAAAGATGTCCTCTGCCCTATATGCATGCAAATCATTAAAAAAACCATAATACCACCAAAAGTTGCATTTTCTTAATCTCTCTGTATAGTGAAAACTTTTAAAAACGGAGAGAGAGTAATGCAATTTTTGGCCCTAACATTCGATTCCTGGCACCGTTCATGAATGTATCCTGCAGTGAGACAAGACGAAAAGCCAATATAATTGCTCACTCTCTATCTTGTTAGGCTTAACTTATACTTTTCCTTTCATTTCTATATTATTATAAACTATGTTAGAAACTGGTATTCAAACTATTTAATATATAGTTTTTTGCTATAAAGAGAAAAAAAACAATTGTCTATAGAAATTATACTTCCTTTTATGTATAATTTTCTCGTCTCTCTCATATAACTTGATAAAAAAAATGTTACATTATAATTTTCTCATCTCTCTCCTATAACTTGGTAAAAAAAAAGTGTTACATAAAATGACAACTCCGAAAAGAAATTGTATTCTAATCGAAAAAAAAAAAAAAACAGTTGTAATGCATTGTTATTACCTACGTACTAATTAATGATTTTGTTTTCTTTATCATTCTGCTACGATCAATATTCTTACACCAACGTCCCATTTTATATGCAAACTACCTGCGCCAATGATCATTCAATGGGGTAGACTTATTAGGGAGTACCAGAAGAATCTTATCAAAGACAATTTGGATTTTTTTTTTTTATTATTAGAGCAATACTCGTGTGACAAAGTCTCACGATGTGAAACTAATTTATCTTTTCTTAATTAATTTTCACTTTTCATTTAAATATTATATTATATTATTTATTTATTTATACTACAAATTTTTATAAAATAATTTACTCAAACAATTAACATAAGCAATTATCACATTTCACTGATCAGTATAACTTTAATTAAAATATTCATCTTTTCTTATCTATTTTATTAATCATGTTCCTTTTTAAAATATCATACTTTTTGATATACGACAATACTTACATGAGATTGTCTTATATGACATTTATATATATATATTTTTAATAGTTATCACTTTTAATCCCATAACTATCGAAAATGTTCAATTTTAGTTCTATTTGTAGTCTGAAAATTTGAGGGAGCTATGCTCGCAAAGCAGAGGGCTAGAGAAGCTATACAAAGGGTTGCTTACATGGCACAGTCGCAAGATGATTCGAGGTTGACGATGGCTAATCCTAAACCCTAATTTACTTTTATCGCAAGATGATTTCAAGATTGATGATGATGGCTAATTCTAAACCCAACTTTACTTTTTATTCGAAGACATTATCATATGCTTCAAGAGTGGTTGTGTATTCAAATTATATTATGAAATTGAACATGAAATAACTTGGAAAATATTAATTTCTTCTACTACCCCACAATCTTGATCGTCACAATCCACTAAACATCGCCAACTAAGGTTTCAACATAAACAACTAAATTGATCATCTTCCCTCACAATTTACAGTATTTTTCAGAAAGGTTACTGTTCTAGAACATCAGAAAGAGGGGCGAAGAGTTTATTTGGGGTTCTAACTTCTACGGGGAGAGAGAGGAGCGAATGTTTCAACATGTTAACATTTTGATTAAGAGTATTTTTGACATATTAATCAATAATTTTTAAATTTAAATATTTTAGGGGTGTGTTTAGTATTTTCGAAGTTCAAATAGCCGACTCTCTTTTAAAATATCATACTTTTTTATATATGACAACACTTGTATGAGATCGTCTTATGTGACATTTTTATATATTTATTTAAATAATTATCACTTTTAATATGTTAAATTCATTCTTCATCCCATACTCATAGGGTTTTTTTTGCCCTAAAAACTTTTTCTTTTTTTTTAATCCCATAACTACCGAAAATGTTCGATTTTAGTTCCATTTTTAGTTCGAATATCAAATTTTTGCCGGAATCATGCACGTGTGTCGCACGTGACCGCTCAATTTGTGGGTTTCTGGCAATTTTGGGGTCATATAATCGAACAATGTAGGTAGTTACGAGACTAGATTAAATATAAAAAAAACTTTTTTGAGATAGAAATCAAAATACCCTATTGTTATGTGACAAAAAATAAATATACAAAAATATCATCAATTTTCACTGAAAATGTTATAATTTTTTATTCATACTACCAATTGTTAATGAAATATTTCGGTGCACCCTTATTACTTTTTTATAAATTCAATAAATTTGTAGTTAAATTAGGATGCGCCTAGTTAATATGATCAATTAGATTGAAAAACTACTTAATAACTATCATTTGATCAAAATAAAATAATTAAAATTTTTAAAAATAAAAATAATTATACCCTACAAAATAGTCTATAAACCCTAGATATACCGGTGCACCAGAGAATAACTCTTAAATTTGCTATATTTGATTAATAATAATTCAGACCTATACCTCCTTTTACATTTTAGATATTATATTTTTTATAATAAAATATTTGATGAGTGACACAAGATATAATCTAAAGCCTAAAATAATTAATGATTGCAAGCAACCTGGCTGATTTTACGAGATCACTTGCATGTTTATTTTATAAGATTCGATCAATGCTATTTAATTTCAAACCTATTCAACTGCAAAAAAACCTGTCCCGCCAACCCTACCCAGATTTCACCATACTATAAATCAACCCAATTCTTTCTTGCCAAAGAAAAAAACAACAGCTTAATTTTTACAAGCATGGCTCAAGAAGAGGCCCATTCAACGGCGGAGGTAGTTAACACGTCCTCCGTCTGGGGACGACGGAGGTTGCCGGGGTTCGTGCAGTCCGTGAACATGAAATACGTGAAGTTAGGGTATCATTACATGATCAAGAACGGACTGTACGTTGCCTCGGTGCCGGCGTGGCGGAGCTGTTGCGGAGATTTTGGGATGGCGCCGCCGCCTACAATCTCGCCACCGTGGTGCTGCTCGTCGCAGTAACGGCGTCTGCCGTTTGTGTTTACTTTTCGCGCCATCGTCCTATTTTTCTCCTGGATTTTGCATGCTATAAACCTAATGATGATTTCAAGGTATGGAATAATGATTTAAATATTTAGGGAGTACTCTATATATTTCTCATTTAATATTGGAGATTTATGCATCTATTAATTTAAGGTCATTCTACCCAAGTTCCCAAGTTTTAATCTTTTTTTCTTTTTTTTTTACAAAAATTAAAAATATAGTATTTTAATGTATAAAAAGTTGAGTGATATAATATTTTAATGTGAAATTGATAAACTTTATTAGTATTGTGGGTGAGTTACATGAATATATATTACTCTCTCTATTCTAAAATAGTTGTCTTAGTTACTGAAGACACAGAGTTTTAAAAAAATTATTTTTTGATTAATTTCATTAAATTTTAAAGGGTAATGTATCTTTTTATGTAATAAATAAATTATAAAACATGTCATTTGAGTTAGATGAGAGTGATAAATTTGGAATTACGTTATATTTTATTAAAGTTATATATTGATGTGAAATTTCTATTTTTGAGGTAACACATATATTGTAGAACGGAGGAAAATATATAGTAAGACACTTATTATAGGATGGAAAAAGAAATTATTTATGCGGGTCCCAACTTGTTTCATGTAATTATATCTACCAAAAAGAAAAATATAAATATTGAAATTAAATATCTAAATTAAAAGTATGTAAAAGTTAAAATGCTACAAAGTGATTATAATAGTGAGATTTATAATTTCGGCGGAGTGGCTGATTATTAATTTTTTTAAATTTTTTTATTTAATTTAAAGATTAATAACACATTATAATTTTAATTGGAGCTGTTAATTAGATACATACTTTTTTTTTTAAATCACGTGTCTCATGTTGTGATTTGTGGGCAGTGACACAGAATCTCCAAGTACATTTTAATATTACATTTAAATACATTAGATGAGTAATGTATGCACAATTAAAAAATTTTAGACATTTTTTCTAGGATTGATATTTCGTTTTAGTGTATAGGAAAATCTAGATCTATGTATAATTCATCAAACTATTTATAATAAAAAATTACAATATATATCAAAATAGTAATAGATTTCTGAACCGAGACCATTACTACAAGCACGTAAATTGAGTTCATAGTCTCAAATATAATAGTTTAGAGTTTAGACCTCATAAAACATTTTATGGTATATAAGATGGGAGAGACTAGGGTACAACGGGTGTACCAATTGAATTGGTACACCCTTGATCCCCACCTTTCTTTATTAATTTCTGCTCCTTTATTAATATTGTTTCTTTATTTTATTTTTAAATTTATTTTATTTAAATGACTATTATACCTTAAACCCTAAACCCTAAGGATAAATTATATCTTAAACCACAAGGGTAAAATTACAATTATACCCTAAACCCTAGGGATAAATTATACCCTAAACCACAAAGGTAAAATTACAATTATACTCAAAATCCTAAACCCTAGGGGATAAATTATACTCTAAACTACAAGAGTAAAATTACAATTATACCATAAACCCTAAACCCTGAGGATAAATTATACCCTAAACCACAAGGGTAAAATTGTAATTACATTCCTAAAATTAAATAATAAAAAAAACAGTAACATCAACAGTTTAAAAAAAAAAAAGAGGAAAACACACCCTGAAGATGAAGAAAAAAAGGTTCTACCAGAATTGTGTCAAAATGGAGATTGTATACATGTCATTGTCTATCTTATATTCTAAATTGTTGAAGAATAATACCTTCAAATAGAACATAAACATAGGGGAAACAAGGGCGAAAAAGTTGTACTAGGAGTATCATTTATTAATCCTTCAACTCTGCATATTTATACGGACACATTGATTTAAAAAGTTACTCCCACATGAGTATTTATATCCTTTTATACGAGTACATTTTTAAATATATAATTTTAAAAAAAATATGAGCTAGTAAGTAATTTTAAATGGAAAAGTAAATAAAATTGTTGAAAAAGATGAATAATTCGTAAAAAAATAAATAAAGTTGTTGAGATTAATAAATAAAGTATAAAAGGTAAGTAAGATCATGTATAATACTCTTTCCATCTCAAGAATACTTGCGTACTTTCTATTTTGCTCTGTCCCAGGAATAATTGCAAACCCTAGAAATGGAAATGATAAATAATATCAATAAATATACAATATTACAATATTATAAAAATGTCACATTCTTTTTACACACAATCTATTAAAAGTCAATTATATCATATTTCATCCATCCTGGTTTACGTTTTCTATTTTTGGTTGTCCAAGTTAAGGTTTACATTTATTTATTTGTCAAGTTGGGTCCATAAAAAATAATTAATTATTCCATGTAGGGTCAATACACAACATTAATATAACTACCTACTTCACATTAAATATTATTTTTCTCACATCACTGCACATTAAAATATTACTCCCTCCATCCCACCTTAGGTCCTCATTTTACTATTTTGGGCGTCCTATTTAAAGGTCCTTATTTTCCTATTTTAGTAAAAGGCCCCACATAGGTCTCACTGCTCTCTAACAATATAACTACTCACTACAAATAAAATAATAATACTTCTTAATTCACGTGCAAAAAATAAATGAAGACCTATAACCGAGAAGAAGGGAGTATTTCTCTTAATCTATGCACAAAAAGCAAAAGTAAACATTTACAACAAAAAATGCTTATTACTACATTTTTTTATGTTATTTTAATGTCAATGTGATAAGAGGTATTGTATTGTTGCATTATATTTTTAGGGGTGTTAATATGTATTCTATAAAGACACTTAATAAAATGGTGTGTTGATATTTATCCTATTACCACACTTCAAAATGAACACTTATCTATTGCTACACCTTTTTTAACACTAAAAAAAGTGTCCTTATATATACTCTTTAATAACACTTTTGCTACGCCTTTTTAATACACAAAAAAGTGTCATTATAAGTACTCTTTAGAGACACTTAAAAGTATATGTGTAAATATATATTTTGTTATCACACACGTATATTAAAGATAGTAAATCATTAAAATAAATTTTATCTTTTTAATTTTTGTTTCACTGTTAAACTATTAAAATATAAATATTTTATTTAATTAAAAAGTTAAATTATTTACATTTTATTTACATAAAAGTTTATTTACTTGAATTGATAATTTTTTCGATGTAAATTTTATTTACTTAAAGGTTAATTTTTTTTTATAATAATAATTATTTTAATGAATTTAATGATTAAAAATAAAATATATTTTTATTTTAATAATAAAATATTTTACGTTAAAAATGTAAGAAAATAATAAATATATAAAAATTTTAAATTATAATTTTAAAATAATAATGTTATATATTTTATATATTACTATTATTTTATTTAAAAATATTAAATTGATATTATAATTTAATAAATAATTTTAAATTTATTTTATTATACCTATTAAATTGATAATATAAAATCAATATTATAAAATTTATGTATTCTATGTATATATACTATTTTTTATAAAAAAAATCACAAGAATTACTTATAGTTTAATGGTTTTTGACTTAAAATAGAGATCTCATCAAATGATACGGGTGACATAGGTTCGAATCTAAGAGAAATCATAATTATTCACACCTTAAAGTGTAGTAATAGGGTACTACCTATCCCCACAGCAGAATGGACCACACAAAAAATAAATGTAGTTATAGTGTGTTAATATTTTACCTCCGTCCACTAGATAGGTCTACATTTTGCCGTTTTGGGCGTCCCACACATATCACTAATACAATAAATACATGGGATCCATACACCCCACTAATACAACTACCAACAAGACATTAAATAATAATACTCCTTAATCCAATACAATAAATACATGGGACCCATACACCCCACTAATACAACTATCAACTACACATTAAATAATAATACTCCTTAATTCACGTGCAAAAAGCAAATGTCCACATTTCGGACGGACGGAGGGAGTACCTATTACCATACTTTTAGATGTGTTTAAAAGTATTTTTTTTGTAGTGATATTAACGCTGGACAGAGGGAGTACACTTTATTCTACTCCTTCGGTCCATTCTTAATGTATATGTTTGCTACTACTCCCTTCGTTCATTCTTAATGTATCTGTTTGCTTTTTACGCGTAGTTTAAGAAGTATTATTATTTTATGTGTAGTGGGTTGCTGTATTAATGGGTGTGTGTGTCTGATTGTATTAATATGGTGTGTGGGTCACATATATCTAAAAGATGAAATGGATAGATTAGAAGTGTACGGCCCAAAATAATACTCAATCTGTCTCGAGAATACATTCACACTTCTCATTCCGGTCCGTCCCAAAAATACTTTCATTCCCTAGAAATGGAAACTATACACAACATCAATAACCTTACAATACTACAATATTACAAAAATGTCACCTTCTTTTTACACATAATCTAGTCAAAGTCAACTACATAATACACTTTATTCAATTCAATTACCCAAAATATCCCCTCTCTTTCATACATCACTACAACAAAAAGTTACTTTTCTTAAACTCTGTGCCACCAAATACATGAACGTATTCTGGGACGGAAGGAGTAAAATAAATAAATTAAGATGTACGAATATAGTATTTAATTACTCAAAATACTCCTTTTTTTTACATTATTACAACAAAAATAATTAGTTTCTTAAATTTCATGCCACAAATGCGTACATATATTTTTTGGAAGGAAAGAGTACATGAATATGTGAGAGAGAGGAAATATTATTTAACTTTATAATAACTTAATAAAATATGAATTCATCAATTAAAATTGTGAATAAAAATTAATTTTTGGTTAATAAAGTTTTAAAGGATACTAATATGTGATAACTGATAAGCATGCTACTCCTATTATTTAATTTAATTTAATTAACGCATAATTACAGGTGACGAAGGAGCAATTCATTGAACAAGCACGAAAATCAGGGAAATTCGACGAAGCAAGCCTCGAATTCAAGAAGCGAATCCTGCAAACCTCCGGAATCGGCGATGAATCCTACCTTCCCAAATCAATTTTCTCGCCGGAAAACTCCGCCACCATTAAACAAGGCCGAGAGGAGGCCTCAACCGTAATCTTCGGCGCGCTCGATGAACTCTTCGAGAAAACTCAGATCCGGCTAGGAAACGTCGGAATCCTCATCGTCGACAGCGGCGTCTTCAATCCTACGCCGTCGCTCACCGCCATGATAATCAACCACTACAAGATGGAGGAAAACACTCTCAACTTCAATTTGGGGGGAATGGGAAGCAGCGCTGGAGGCGAACCCTAGTACTTATGCTGTGGTGGTGAGCACGGAGATCGTTAGGTTTGCTTTTTATCAGGGGAAGGACAGATCCATGCTCATATCGAATTGTTACTGATCGCCGCCGGGCGAAGTACCGTCTCGAGCATATCGTGAGGACGCACAAGGGCTGTGATGATCGGAGTTTTAGGTACGTAGGCTTTTTCTTTCTTGGCGCTTAATTTCGTGACTTTTTGCAAATTGCTCCCTCAAATTTTGGGTAGCTTCATTTATCCCCATAAAGTTTAATATTCTCTTTATTCTACTTAATCTTCATCTGTAGTTTATTAATTTTTGGAGAGTATTTAATATTTTCAGGTGATAAATAATTTATAAAGTATGTTTTGTACTATTAGATGAGAGTTGTTAGTTAGTTTTTTAAGATGTACTTTTAGAAGTGGGGGATTGGTATAATGTTTTTTTTTTTACTATAAACTTTGATATGAAATGGTCGAAAATAAAAAATTAAACTGATGAGGGAGTAATTGACAAGAACTTATTATACTACTAGTTACCATTAATTTAATTTGTGCTTAAATTTATGTTATGTTATTTATTAACATTATAGTTCATGCTCATGGGGCACTTGATCGATGAAGTACACATGATCGGGACAAAAAATAAATTCTTTTTTTTTAAATAAAAAATTCTATCGAATGAGACTAAAAATGCGATTTTTTTTATGAATTTAAAATTACAAAAAATTTCAAAATTGCCTCAATATCTATCGACAAATTTTCAAACCCTAGTACACCATGCTTCTTATATTTTTTATAAGCTTGTCTTCCACGTTACGCATAATTAGATTTTATCATTTTTCTCCATAAAAAAATTACTACCCTTCTAAATAATTAACTATTATCCTTAAATAATTCATGGGACAGAAAATTAACTCATTATTTTTAGATGAACAATAATATGTTGGATTTGAATGTACTATGTCATTTTAGTGTAACATGTCCGATAATACTCTGTTTGATGAGTGACATGTAGGAGGGAGGAGATAAATTATACTTATAAACCCTAATACTAAAGGATTAGATTTCTCCACCTCCACGTGTCAATTTATAAGAGATGCCACACTAAGGTGTAACAACACATTCCACGCTGAATCATTAGGAAGAATTGTTTTCATATTTTATTGAGTTGTATTGTGCACACACAATTGACATATCATATCAGGAGCATCTACCAAGAGGTAGACATGGTAGGATTGAAGGGTCTAAAAATGAGCAAAGAGTTGTTGGAATTAGGGGGTGATGCACTGAAGACCAACATCACCACATTAGGCCCTCTTGTTCTGCCCTTATCAGAGCATCTCATCTTCCTCTCAACCCAAGCTTGGGGCCTTCTCTCCGGCAACAAATCGAATCCCCCAAAGCCATACATCCCCGATTTCAAGTTAGCATTCCAGCACTTGTGCATCCATGCAGCCAGCAACACGGTTCTAGATGAGCTGCAGAGGAACATGGAGCTCACTGACAAGAATCTGGAGGCATCAAGAGCCGTGTTGCACCGATTTGGCAATACATCCAGCAGCAGCATATGGTACGCGCTGGCTTATCTGGAGGCGAAAGGGCACGTGGAAAAGGGCGAACGGATTTGGCAATTGGCTTTTGGGTCGGGTTTCAAGTGTAATAGTGCTGTTTGGAAGTCGGTGAGGACGATGGAGAGCCCGTGGCTCGATTGCATAAACAGGTACCCATAGTGGATTTTTTAGATCTAATCCATGCGTGATATATACTTGTTCTGTATAAGTTACTAATAAAGAATACTCTTGTGATGAGTTGTCTATATAATCAACCTCATGTACGTTGTGAACCTTAAACGTTGTGGAAAAAAAATTACTGTCAATTTAGGTTCATGACTGTCTTATGTATCATCTCAATCAATTTAATCTCATGAATGGATGTGATTGTTTAAAGTTGGCCACCTCTACGAATGACCAAATATGAAATTTTGATTTTACTATTTCACAAAAGAAATTGCCATAAACCAAATGTAGTTTTATTTTTCAATATTACGCTCTATTTTCTAACTCACAAGATACTCGCTCCGTCCCGGAGATGTTACCACATTTTTTTTGGGCACGGAGATTAAAGAGAATAATAATTTAATTTAAAGTAAAGTGAGGTGAAAGAAATAATATTTAATATGTAGTGAGTAGTTGTATTAGAGGTGGTATGTGGACTCCATGAGAATAAATTAATTGTTTTGGTGTGGGTCCCATATATTAAAAAGAAAATGTGTCAACTTTAGTGGGACAAACCAAAAGGGAAAGTGTGTCAACTTCTATAGAACGAGGGAGTATTTAATACTCCCTCCGTCCCGCTCAAAGGGTGCATATTACTTTTTGCACATTGATTAAAAAGTATTATTATTTAATGTATAGTGGGTAGTTGTACTAGTGGGAGTGTGGATCCCATATTTTAATTGTATTAGAGGGTGTGTATAAGACTCATGTATATTACTATAAAGGAAAGAGAACTCTTTGGGTAGAACATTTTTCCCTTTGAATGGGATGGAGGGAGTACAACATTGCCTTTAAATTTGTATTTGATCAACTCCCAAATCCGATCATTTATTCAAGAAGTAATACTTTTATTTGGTAAATTCCAAAAAAAATTAATCTTATTAGCAATCGAAGCAAATATGATGATAATTAACCCTTTTATTAATCATCAACGACTTGAATTCTCTATTCCACTTTTCATGTTTAATTGATATTTCATAACATGAAAAATTATACCCTACCATTTACCATTAAACCCTTGGACCATGTGACGTTAGTTTAGGCATTGATTGTGACACGTATTATGTATTTAAAGAGTGGAATATGAGATGAAACACATGTGTGGAATAAGTAATCCCATTTAAATGATCAATCGCGCATGGAGTGCAGGTATATTCAAGATTTAGTTATATACTTTTGGTTAATTTATTAAGGATATACTATAAAATTTGCGTGCCTCTCGACACACCGTGTGCCCAGATCCAACGGCCTCACAAAATTGTACCATTTAGTATTAAATGTAGTTCTTTTTAGTATAAAAACTTACTCCCTCCGTCCAGGCAAGTATTTCACGTATTGTGGTGTGCGTAGTTTAAGAAAAATTTACTTTTTTATGTATAAAGTAAGAAAGATAAGAAATATTTGGGCTAATTTAATGAAAGTTGTGTAAAGTTATTGGGATATGTGAAAAAGTGAGTATTATATTGGAATGTGTGTAAAAAGTGGGTATAATTATAGTGTATTCTTTACCAATTTTAGTAAAAGTAAAATTTGAAATACTTTGAGGGACGGATAAAAAAAGGAAAGTGTGAAATACTTTTTGGGACGAGGGAGTATGCCCTTAATTTTTCAATAAGAAAAATATTTCCTTATTTAAACGTTAATATCATTCATATTTTAACTGATTCTTTCATTAAAAAAAAATAATATCCTTGTGCGAATCAAAATATGTATCATTTAGAACGGAATTTTATAAGTCCTTGAATGCCTTGTGCATCGGACGCACAAAAGACCAACTCATTTATTAATGCAAGTATACAGCATAGAATCAAACACAACATATAAATTAAAAAAAAAATTCCAGGTTCATGGTTGATCATCATCCATATTATTATCGGATGATGATCTTCTTTTCTTGACGAGATGGATCTGTCCATTGTGATTAACCACCAACATGTCACAAGGTATCTTCTCTGCATAGAAGTCGATATACTTCTTATCATGGTACCTAAAAAACACCATACAACTCTCTACGATCAATTCTATTCATAATTAATAGTGATTAATTAATCAACACTACTACATTTTTGAATAGGAGTACACAATAACTATATATGTACTCCATTTGTTAATCCCAAGAGTCTTTTTAGTTTGGAATAATATTTGAGGTGCTTTAAAGGTGAAATTTCGTACGGTCTTAGGTTTGTAACCCGTGGGTGCGATCAATAACTTTGACGTAAGTCCATACAGAGCATAAAACTCAATTGGCTTAAAATGAGGATCTACACTAATGGATAGTAAGTTCTGGGCTTAAAATGAGGATCTAGCTAGTAGGCAGTAGGTTCTGATAATGGTTTTTCCTAAATAGTCATTCTATGGATGGAATACCAGTATATTCGAAAATAAATTTTTAAAAAAAATGATGTATTAGTTACCTATCGAATACGACCAAGGTAGCGTGAAGGCTACTAATCTGTTCGGCTACGCGGAGTCGTAATTCATGGCCCATTTCTGTTCTCAACTCCGGCACCACCTGAAATAATAATTAAGAGGGCCCTTCTCATAAGAAAACATAATATTAAGGGGCTTTTAATAATTATAATTATAATCAACTCTGCATGTCATTAATATATTGGGACAAAATTAGTCTGGTAGATAAGAAGTTATATCAAAAAGTGACTTTTTACTACATTCAAAATTAAGTGAAAAAGTGACTTTTTAAATTTCATATCTACAGCAAATATAAAGATAAATTTGGAAGGAAAATTTATAAAATTAAAAGATAAATAACTATTTTTAAGACAACATGTACTAAATCACATGACGAATTTTGCAGCATTCATATATAGTATATATACAGGGGGAGAGAGAGAGAGAGTTTTGGAGTATATCGTACCCCATATTTTTTGCAAACCTCAATAAGGCGTTGAACTTTATGATATTTGGGATCGTTCATGATCATATTATTCTCTTGGAAATTAAACAGCTCCTCCATACTCCAGATGTCTGACCACGTCTTTGAAGATACTGTATACAAATTATTTTTATATACATCACTCATTTTGATTTGATTAATCCATAATACTAATATTTTCTTTTTCTTGTTCCAAATTTTCTCCTTTCATTTTAGTATGGCGCAACAGAGAAGATGAAATTATTCCTAAACAAATGGATAAGAAGTTACTCTGACAAATAAATCACATGCACAACTCATCAATAATAGAAAGAAAGAATTGGAATCACTTTCATAACAGAATTGATTCTCTCAAGACACATGACAGCTAATCATTTGACTATTACATGAAAATATCATGATACATCAAATGTATTCTTAATTTTCATATAAATATATATGCATGCAATTGCAAAGGATGATGATATAACTCACAAGTGAAGTTTAGCCAAGGCTTGATTCCAAGGAGGGTAATTTTGGAAAATGTTCCGCAGGCGAATCTCCTAAGGACGCATTCTATTAGGTCTACGGAAAATTCTTTGAGAGCATCCATAACTATAAGAACACGATTCGTATCATCTGATGATCCAACTGGTTCATCTAATATTACATCGTGTGATAAATTTGTTTTGTAAATGGGGAAGCAAGTAGACATCCTATTCAAATCAAGATTTCAATCATTTAGAGACAAAATTAGTAGCTACTAATGAAAAAATACAAGTGAAGGGGGAGAGTGAAAGAGAGGGGAAGGGGTTTGATGCTTGGTTGGAGTTATATAGCAAGTTAAAAACAAATTGAAAATAATATTTTTCGCATATTATCTTGGAAATATCAACCATATACATATAAACATGTAAATAAATAAATTTATTATATATATGTCATTGGAGTGAAGTAGGTCAAGGCCAAGAAAATTGCTTTGTTCTAAGAACAGATGGTTTCTAAGAAATAAAACAATGACATCTTTGTTCGAGGTATATATTCTAATATTAAACAAATATCAATTAATATATATTAAAAAAACAAATAATCATATAAATAACTAAGTACTCTATGAATATAAAAACAAATTGAAAATAATATTTTTGACATATTTTCTTGGAAATATCAACCATATACATAAAAACATGTAAATAAATAAATTTATAATATATATGTCACTAGTACGGAACCCGCGTGCATAAGCAAATTATTAATTTTTAAACTAAATTTTTTAGTATAAGAAATTTAAGTTATAAAAAGAAATGTTACTTTTTTTTATGTAAAAATAAAATTTAAAAATCCATTACTAATAAAAGGGGAATTTTGAGTTGCACCGGTGCAACATAGAATTTATAATTTTAATTATGCCTTTTTCTATTTTTAAATTAAATTTAAATTTAAGGATTAGTATTAATTACATTCAAATTATTAAGACATGGGTTTAGGAGTAAATGCTATTTGCTTTTTTTCTTTTTTTCATTACAAATGTGAAAAGTGACTATGACCTCTCACTTGATGAAAATAATCATCATCCGTGAACAACTTGTGAATGATCAATGGTTCCTCTTACACAAGAATTCCGCCAGATAAAAAATAAGAAGAAATTAAATCCATGTGAATAATCCATGGTTCCTCTTAACAAAAGAAGAAACTAAAGTGTGAATGACAATTTTAAAACTAAAATGTGTAGTAGAAATTATGCATTAAATAATTATGAGGATGGAAATTTAACTCTGTGAAAAAAAAAATCGAGACAAAAATTATAGCATAACATAAAAGAGAGATCATTTAAAGAAATTCACAACTATCTTGAAAAGTGTCTTAAATAATAAAAATAGATTTAGAAAATGAAAGAAATTTACTATGAGACCCAAAACACCAGATGTCACCAAAATAACCTCATATCCTTGCAACTCAACAATGTAAGCAATAGAACTCTTTTCCATGCATTACTGATAGTAAAATAAGATATTAGTAGTAAATAATCCTAGAACACTTGTTCACAAAGCGAGCCTAATCTTCCAATAGTTAGCCTTCCACATGATCAAGTGACTACACAATTCCAGCCTTAAACCAAAGCAAATAGATGTATTTGAGTAGGATGCTCAACCTGCATAAGCATGCATTTTCTCAAAAGATAACAATATCTGATCTGCACTACACCGATGAAAAATTCAATACATGGTTGAAACACAAATAACTTTCAAAGTGTGGGAAAGAAGGTGAGAACTTCAAGAACATAAAGAGATATAAATGTTAGTCGATATAAATGGGAGAAAGATATCAAAAAATTATGGAGTTATGTTATCATGGTACAAATCGCTTATAACTAATTTCCAACTGGCTAAGTATCATCTAAAAGAAAGTCCTTTCACAAATTTCATTCAACAGTCATGCATTCAACAAAACATTAACTGGAGAACAGATGCATCAAGAATTTTTGTTCGTTCAGGGTGGCTGCAAATTATATGAAAGAAAATTTAGAATTTTGATCAATGATTCAGATAAGCTTAAGTGCATAATTTCTCACCAAAATAAAGTACACGGACCTGGTGGCACCGTAACTCATAGGTTTCTGAAGCTTCATTGCATACTCAGTCAGTGCAAATAGATTGTCACCGAAAACTATAATTTTATCACCTCGCTGTTATTCGTGAAAGTGGATGAGAAACTCACAAGCCTAGAACTTATTAGGTTTCATCACGTAAAGAGCCTAAAACAGGAGTAAAACCAAGTATTAAATGGAGAGCATGCTAGGTGTAATAAATACATTTGTCACAAAACATGCTAATTAATGACTAATGATCCTACACTTTTATGTAATTGTTGTCCTGCTTGGACTTGCAATTATATAGAGAATTTCTAAAATCAGAGATGATTCTGCCAAGAGTAAAACTATGTTGATGCTTGAGAGATAGTAAATTGAAAGGGTAAACCTGCAAACAAATAATTAATGTAGTTTTGAAAAAAAGTCTTATAATTGTCATCAGTATCTCCTTACCAAGTCAACCAAAAAAAAATGTAATAATAATAATAACACAAAAGATAACAAACAAAAAGGCTGTTAATTTATACTTTTTTTTTTTTTATATATTACTGGTGCTTATGTACTCCACAGTCAATATTAGTTACGAATATTTCAAAATACAAACAAATATTCATCTAAAAAGGTCCAGTTCTGATCCTCTGGAGCATAATATCTGAATACTTGGATGAATAAAAAATGATTATGATTTAAGATACCAATATTAGATTGTATTTTAGAAACTTAAATCTCAAATTTCACTAATTTAATTTGCTTACTTGAGGGGAGAGTGCTCTAACTTGGTCTCCTGATAAGTTTGTGCATAGAAGGAACCTTCACCTTCTGCTCTGCTCTGCAGTAAACCCACACATCAGCCACATTATGCCCAGAACAACATAAATTAATAAAACACTTCTACCCACAATTTTCGTAACCACAAAAGGAATACAACCACATGAACATTTACCTTATAATCAATACCCACCACTACTCCATTTTCCAATGAACCCGAGCTCTGACATGCCACATGCACTTCCAATTAGAGTCATGGATATAGTAACGTGGAGCAAACAAAACTTAATAAGTTATGAGAATTAAAAACTGTAAAACAATTTGTTAAATGAACAAAACAATCAATTTAAACAGAAAATTCTTCTCCACTGAATTTATGAAACACAAAATCTTCGTTGCTCATTATTTTAGCATTGTGAGAGGTCAATTAATATATATATATATATATATATATATATATATATATATATATATATATATATATATATCACTTTACTAAATATTAAATTTAATTTAAATCTAATCCCTTAAAAATCATTTCAAATCAACTGAATGTGCAATTAAAACTCCAAAGTAAAAAAGCAAACTCAGTCACCATCCACCTCCATGATCCAGGCAGCAATACATTTTGTTGCTCAAACTGTACGACTTTCATCGAAGTGTCCAAGACACAATCATAAGCAATGGTCTCTACAACATATGTGCAATTTTGCATGGAGATATAAGGTCAGTGAATTGACTCAAGTGCCAAGCGAAATGATATAGCTATGTTTAATAATTGTGATGAATTCAAGAGCGCTACAGGCTAATCAACTATGATAGGATCTGCACTAATAAAAGAACTTTAGACAAATTTAACTATCTTTGGATGTAGTCATCAAAAGGGGTACCAGTAGGCCAAGATATAAAATGTCATAGAATTAAAGAAAGATGGTATATAGTCAACATGCTAAAAACACTGAACACAATAATCAGCATTAAGTTCCAAAAAAATGAACCTGATGCTCAAAAGATAAGCAAAGTCTTTTCACTTCCTCATCATAAAAAGCCTTTTCAAGTATTTGACTCTCTCCATAGGAAAGCTTAGCAAATGTGGACTGATAAGGATGATACTTTTCCATGGGCAGCATGAACCTATAAGGAGAGGGAAAATAAGATATTTGCTTTGAATGAAATGAGAATGAAATAAAATGCAGCAAGTAGAAGAACAACGACAAAACAAAAGGAGCCTGGATATCTTGTGTCATCAAAATGGATTGCAAGCTCAAAGTTCTAAATAAATTTACAAATTCAATCTCCTCCTGATAGATGAAAGATAGGAAAATTCTTAATTACCTGATTTATATCTTCACGATAAGCAAGTTCCTCGCCCATAAGGATATCTATCAAGAAAATGTATGCATTGGTAATAGGAAAAAGAGCGCAAGCAGTATAAAAAACTAAAGTGCAATGAGAACCAATTTTTTAAAAAAATTTAAAAAGCAATGAAAAACCCTTACAGAAAGCCAATATTAGAAAATAATTTCCTACGATCATCTCGAGTAAGACACGAAAGACAAAACATATTCTGCAAAGAAAAATGAAACTCATAATTGGTGGAGAAAATGTGTCATTCTTGTAACATAATTACGTCATTTTATTCCATTAACTGTATCCACTAAGTTCAAGATCAAAAGAATTTGATGAAATTAAGATTTGATTTAATAAAAATTTTATATTTGCATTATACTGAATCTTCTGTGCATAGTGAAGTAAGACTCTTTATCCAACAGTACAGTTCAAATAATTATTCAAATTTTCAACAATAGGATTACACTAAGCACCAAAACAACAATTTCAAAATATTATAGTGTAAATTTTATTCATAGATGCAGCTTATGAGACTGAAGTTTTATAACTTGATTCAGAGATAAATAGAGGTGTAAAAATATGTTCTTGCAATATTCATCAAACTGCTAGAGAGTTCAGAATTAGAAAATAATATGTCGGTATATTTTATTTTTCACAACATTCAGGATGTGCAAATACATTACTTTTTCCTAAAACCTTCTAGACTCGGTTAAAAAAAGTGAACTCATGAGATAGAAATTAATAGCATTCAAGAAAAATAATCTGGAAATCAATTTTGAAACAGGGATAAATGAACCAGCAAACTAACACAAAGCTTGAAACTCTTCAATCAAGCCCATTAAATGGATGTGTCGAGGAGAGGACAAACGATAATGGACAAGACGGCGAGCGGCGAGCAGTGAATAGAAGGCGCGTGATTGTGTGACAGATAACTCCATTCATAAATGAAAATGAAAATGAAAATAATAACGTAAAACGCACCGATGCAGCTAGAGGGACGGAGGCGTGGCTGTGTTAATTTTTTTATTTTTTCAGAAAAAGCTAGTAAAATCCCTAAATAAAATCAGAAAAGCTGATAAAATGAAAGATTTGAGTGAAGTAGGTCAAGGCCAAGAAAATTGCTTTGTTCTAAGAAATAAAACAATTGACATCTTTTTTCGAGGTATATATTCTAATATTCAACAAATATCAATTAATATATATTCGAAAAAACAAATAATCATATAAATAAATAACTAAGTACTCTATGAATATTAATTTCAGAGTTACCTCCCATTAATAATATGATCGTGAAGTAGAATTTGTTTTTTTTTTAAGTATAATTTTCTCCGATTTTTTTTTAAATGATTTAAATTTTCCATTGGCTTCTAAAGGTTTATATACTTGATCATGGAATTGTTATATGATAACAAACAGACAATGAACGAGCTTTAGTGTATGAAAAAGGAGTTAAATTTGATAATTTTAAAAATAGTAATCCTTCCATCCCAACTAAGGTCACCATTTTACAATAGGCGTTCCATTCAAATGTCTTCATTTCCCACTTTTAGTAAAAAGGTACCATGTGTACCACTCACTACTAATACAACTACCCACTACACATAAAATAATAATACTCCTTAATCTACGCACAAAAAGCAACCAGTGACGTTTGGGTGGGACGGAGGGAGTACTTGCTACTCCATCCGTTGTCGATCGAGCAAATATTTTACTACGATAATAACTTGTGCGAGATCGTCTCAGGTAAGAGTTTATATAAGACGGATAAAAAGTGATAATTTCTATAATAAAAAAGTGATATTAAATTAATGAAAAGTAATAATGTTATTTATGAACAATGTACAGTATAAATGAAAAGTGATAATAATTTATTGCGAAAGTGGTAACGTTTGATCTCATGTGAGACAGTCTCACGCAAGACCTACCATTTTACTATTATTGTACACACGTAGTTTAAAAATTTTTATTTTGATAACATTTTTGTGAATAAGATATATTGAGTAGTTATTTCACTGAATATTTTTATTATTTAAAATGTGAAACTTTTAAGGATACGTTTAAATGTTACAAGGTAGGTATTGCGAGAAATCATTTCTCGTTAGATCATTTTTACATTTTGTAAAATACTTATCACTTTCGTTATAAAAATATTATCACTTTTACTATAAAATTTTACTCCCTCCGTCCCGGAGAAGTTAGCACATTTTTTTCTGGCACCGAGATTAAGGAGTATAATAATTTAATGTAAAGTAAAGTGAGAGAAATAATATTTAATATGTAGTGGGTAGTTGTATTAGAGGTGGTATGTGGGCCCCATGAGAAAAAATTTATTGTTTTTGTGTGGGTCCTATGTATTAAAAAAAAAATGTGTCAATTTTAATGGGATAAATCAAAAAGAAAAGTGTGTCAACTTTTATGAGACGAAGAGAGTATTACTTTTAATTTATATTATAAAGGATTAATTGCAAAAAAAAAATCACGAACTTAACTTCTATTGCAAATTAATCCCCACTTTTGAGAAATTGCAAAAAAAAACCACAACCTTTAAGTATTGTTGCAAAAAAAAAAAACCAATTTGTGACTAATAGTAGGGTTTTTGGGTTTTTTTTGCAACAATACTTAAATGTTGTGATTTTTTTTTGCAATTTCTCAAAAGTGAGGATAAATTTGCAATAGGAGTAAAATTCGTGATTTTTTTTTCAATTAACCCTATTATAAATTGTTTATGGAACCTATGTTAGACGATATCACACAAATCTGTACCAATGTCAAAAGTGTGAAATTTATATGAGGGAGAAAGTATATTTTTATTTATAGTTTTAATTATGCTTTGGGTATTATTAAACATTTTATAAAGGCAAAGACTTGTATGATATCGTTTCATGTAGATATTTACGTGAGACGGATAAAAAGTGGTAATATCATTATCACTTTCGGTATAAAATATTATTACTTTTTATTTATACTATAAATTATTCATGAAATAGTTATGCATTATCACTTTACATCGATTGAATATCACTTTTCATTAATGACATTATTACTTTTTATTTGTCTAAAAAAACTTATGTAACACGATTTCACATAACCTATTATGAGTTGACTTGCTTCTCTTGATAGTATTATATGAATTAAAAAATTTTACTACCGATAGTAAATCTCAAGAGAGCTGTTTCTCTTGATAGTAATATATAATTTTGGACATTTTACTATTGATCGAAAACTGTGAGTTGTTTCTTTTGATAGTAATATATATGTGTTGGATTGTATTGATGGAATTGTAGGACGTCATGCATAGTAATATATTTGGTTAATTGTATTAGAGGATTTGTGGGTGGTCATGCTTGAATATCTTGGATTTAAATTCATTTTTTTCCAGTGACTAAACAAAACTTCAATTTTTATCCTAAAAAAAAAGTAGTTTAATTTTGCCCTATAACTAACTAATTGTTTTAATTTTTGCCCAATTTCGCAGGAAAATGTGAATTTCCCCAGAATCTGTCACGTCATGCTTCAATTCCGGTTAGTTAATCCGACATGGCAATTTTGACTTTTTTTTAACCAATGAATCCGCCACGTCACATTCCACTTTTTTTTTTTTTTTTCATTTTCAAATCACCAAAATATTTAATTAAATTAGAAATATAAAATAAAAAAGAAAAATCAATAAAATAAAATAAATTAAAACATGTAAAATAAATTTTAAAAAAAAGGATTAACGATGAGATCCTCAAATCTTCGATTACGATAACTGGGAGAGGTTGGCGACGGTGATCAAGAAGCAGCAGATCTGGGAATTGTGTCATCAAGACTCAATTGCCACCGGTGTCTTCTCTGAATGTTCTTCACTATCTGATCTGAGTTCAGTTTTCCAGTCGGATCTGAATTCAATTCCAAAAATCCTTTCCATTAAAGGGGCTCTGAGAAGCACGCGAGAGGTGGGCAAGGGGAGATTCGGAACTTGTGTTCTTACAGAGCTTCATCAGGATGTACCTCTCCATCCCACCCACTCTCCATCAACGCCACCTTGTAATGCCGATTCCTCTCCCTCACGAAATCCTTCTTAATTCGCTGCATAAACCAGCACTCTCCTGCACTCAGTCGCCCAAGCTCCGGATCCGTACCCGGATATATACGCGGATCGTCGCACCCTGTGGTTCCGGGGCACACGAACCGGCAGAGCTCATCGATATTCGGGAATGATCGTGCTCCTCCTCCTGCTTTGGATCATTCCCGTAGAAGAACGGGCAATTGAGGAAAAGCCCGGATAAATGGAATCCGACCGGTTCATCCGACCCGACCCGGACAGCCAAGCGATGCGCGATGTTGCCGCCGGTTGTGTCTCCGGCTAAAAAACACACGACTCAAATCAGCGTAATCTCGTTAATCAAAGATTTGGGGATTTCACTTGTTAAATTAATCCTCTTTTTTCTTTTTTTTTAATTCATTTTACAGGTTTTAATTGATTTTATTGATTTTTCTTTTTTATTTTTTATTTTTAATTTAATTAGATATTTTGCTGATTTGGAAATGAAAATAATAATAATATATAAATGGGATATGACGTGGCGGATTCATTGGTTCAAAAAAAGTCAAAATTGCCATGTTGGATTGACCAATAGGAATTGAAGCATGACGTGGCGGATTTCGGCGAAATTCACATTTTCCAGCAAAAATGGGCACAAATTGAAATAATTCGTTAATTATAGGGCAAATTTGAACAACTTATCTTTTTATGGCAAAAACCGAAGTTTTGTTAAATTATAGGGCAAAAAATAAATTTAACTCATTATCTTGTGATAAAATAATTAATTTATACCGGTTTTAACATTTCACCTTAGAATGAATTACTTTTCTTCCACCAACTTGGCTTAACGACAATTTATTTTTATTTTGAGTTATTACTTTATTATTATACACTTCAAAAAATTTTATTTGATTTTTAAAATATAAATTTAAAAAACTATCCAATATACTAAACTTGGGTTGTTATTACACCAATTAATTAATTTTAAAAATTAAATAATATTTTATTTCATATAATATAATTTTAATAAAATTAAATAATTAAAAGTAGTCATATATATTATACTCCCTCTGTCCCGTTTCAATGTTTACGTTTGTTTTTTGTACGTTGATTAAGAAGTATAATATTTTAATAGATAGTGAGTGGAAAAATATAATATATAATGTAAAGTTGGTAGGTGTATTAGTGTTGAATGATATATTAATGAGAAAATATCAATTTTGGTCCCGTATCTTTTACCAAATCTAATTTTAGTCCTGTAGCTTTTAGGATTTTCAATTTTAGTCATTTTAGTTTCAATTTTTGTCCTATAACTTTTAAAATTTCAATTTTAGTCCTATTAGTTTCAAAATTAATCCTATATCTTTCTTAATTATCAAAATTAGTCATATTATAAATTATATCATATTTCAAAAAATATAGGACTAATTTTGATAATTTCGATATATGACTAAATTTGAAACTTATAGGACTAAAATTGAAATTTTAAAAGTTACAAGACCAAAATTGAAACTAAAATGACTAAAATTGAAAATATCAAAAGTTATAGGACTAAAACTGGATTTGATAAAAGATAAAGGACCAAAATTGATATTTTCTTATATTAATTGTTTTAGGTGGATCCCATATTCCAAAAAAGAAAACGTAAACATTGAAATGAGATGCGCAAAATAGAAACGTAAACATTGAAACAGGACGGATGGAGTATATAATAAAAACATGTTTTTATTATGAAATATATTTATATAATTTAAAATTAATTAAAATGAAAATTTTCTCAATAAATAAAATAATATTTTTCACATTATTAATATTTTTTATATATAACGTAATATATATTTTACATAATAAATATTTTATTTATATGGAGATATATATTTTTCAACTCATATAATAATATATAAATTACGTAATTTATAAACAATAAATAGTGTTAAATAGTGTATTAGTTTTTTTCTTTTAATTTTATTTAAACTATATCAAATATAAAATGTTATACAATACTCCTATATTATTTCTATAAAATATATTTGGAAATGGGGCTATTTTGGGTGCATTCGGTGCACATCTAACTAAATTTTAAAAACTAAAAGTACGAAGATAGTGAATAATTATCTATTTTTAATTTTTTATTATTTAATATAATTAATAATTGAAATTGATTATAGTTTAATCTAACTATTAATATCGTCAAGTTGCACCTAGCTATATAAGATAAAAATGTTACGATCTATATAAGATAAAAATGTTACTTCTATTTGTAACATAATGACTAACGTCATTTATTGTTGTAGTGATTACAGGCTGATTATTTGCTTCCACACAAGTATACTAGTACAATCTTTCTCTTAGATTAAAACATTAAAACTATGGGCTGCTTTTAGAAAGGCTTATAGTTATATAGTGGGCCAAGATCGATTGAAAGTGGGCCCATTTCTCCCTTGGTAATTCTTCTTCTCAAGAAAGATACTAAATTTAGTAAATTGCATCATATTTGTGTACATCCGAATCTACAGTGCTCCCTCCGTCCTCGGCTTTTTCACGTGAATTAAAAGTAGGGAAACTCTATTGTGAAATGAGTTATTTGTAAGACGGGTGTGAGATGGGTCGACTCATCATTAAAGTATGTTAATTGTATAATTAAAGTATGCTTATTTGTAGTTAATAAAGTATGTTAATAATAAATTATATTATAACACATTAAAATCATATTTTAATGCATAATCCAACATACTTTAAAAAACATACTTTAACAACTATTAAACTTACTTTACCTATACAATAAGCATACTGTAAGCAATTAAAATTTATGGTCCGATCAAATGGCGACACGTGGATTTTCTTGATTAAATATCACTTGATTTATTTTGGAATTTAAATAAATTAATTCCTAAAAATAAATTAATAAATAATTGATAATTAATTTGAGCCCAACAAATTAAGTAGGCTTAAATTAAATGAGACCTGACCCAAGTCAACTAAGCCCAAATCATATGTGGCCTGACCCAAGTCAAACAAGCCATATAAATTAAATCAGACCCAAGTAAAGTAGGCCCGATTATGGTCCAATCAAGTTGGAAGCCCAAGCCTGTGGAGCAAGGCCTAAATAGCCTTGGACTTCACTTCTCACCTATATAAAGGGGTCTCCTCCATTCATTCTGGACGGACAATTCAAGCACCCGAAGACGAGACGTTCCTGAAGAGATCGAGAAACGAGCAGCGCTCCCTCAAATCTTCACAGCTTCAAGCAAAGAACACGCGAGGATCTTCAAGTCTTCAAACTTCAAAGCTTCAGGCGAAGAACACGCGAGGATCTTCAAGTGTTCAAAGCTTCAAGTGAAGAACAAGTGAACAAGTCGAAGATCGTCAAGCAATCTTCAAGTCTTCAAGCTTCAAGAGAAAAACAAGTTCAAGCATCTTCAAGCCTCAAGTTCAAGCATCTTCAAGCTTTTAGTTAAGATCTTCAAGCAAATCTCAAGATCTTCAAGCTCTGCACAAAGAACAAGTTCAAGCATCTTCAAGCTTCAAATCAAGAACGACCTTTGATCTTCAAGCTTCAAGTCAAGAAAAGTTCAAGATCATCTTCAAAGTAACTTCAAGTCAAGAACGGCCGCCAATCCGGGATCAAGGCTCCAAGTTCCCCAAATCAAGTGTTCTTCGTGGAAAGCTTTCTAGTCAACGTTCAATCCGAACAAAGGTTCAACGCCTCTGGATCAACGTTACAAGATTACACACCCGAGTTCGGACAAGCTTCATTTGAAGATCCGGTTCAACACACGCTGTCAACACAGTCAGCGTACACTCCAGTCAATAAAGTCAAAGTCAACACACACAAGTCAAGTCAAGGCAAATTGGTTCGAGAGAAGAATCAGATGATTGATTAGAGATTGTAACTCGTTTACATATTCTCCAAATTAAATTCATCTGAAATTATCTTTGTACTCAATTTGTATTTATTTTTATTATAAATACAATTTTTTTGTTACAAATTTTGGAACGCCCAGTGGGACGATCTCTACCTCTCATCTCTTCTCACTAAAAGCTTGAAAATACAACATGACTCTTATTAAGATCACAATGGAAAGGACTGCTACTTCTAAGCTATCTGATTCATTGAATGAATATGTTGATGTTGTCACAAGGAGTATGTCAAAGAAAGCTCAGTCGGAGTCCTCCTCTGGATCCAACTCTTCGGTCGAAGTGGCTTCGAGAAAACAACCACCCATGAAGGAGGATAGTGATGAAGACTCTATATTCTCACACTCTCATTCATCTTCAAGCTCTTCATCTAATTCAAGTGCAGCTCCAGTAATGATGGCAGACACTACGACTATTGAGGAACAACTAGCAAATATGATGAAAGCTATCGAAGGGCTCACAAAACACATAGAAGCTCAAGACACAAAGATCTCCCAATTGATGGAAAAAAGGAACGTCGCGGAGACTAGCCGTGTAAACAGAAAAGGGTGGTGGACGATAGTAAGGTGGAAGAGTTCACAGGATGCCAGACTACCGAAAAAGAGCAAACTGAAAGGGGATTGCAACTTTCAGCTGATGGAATGCTCCAAGTTGATCAATTGAAAGACATTATGCTTGGAACAATAAAAGAAAGATTTGAAGAAACTTCCAAGCCCACCGTCATTTATGTCAGGCCATACACAAAAGAGTGGACAGATTGAAGTTGCCAGCTGGCTACCAGCCTCCCAAGTTCCAACAATTTGATGGCAAGGGAAACTTGAGGCAGCACATAGCACACTTCACTGAGACATGCAATGACGCTGGTACTCATGGAGACCGTATGGTGAGGCAGTTCATTCGCTCTCTCAAAGAAAATGCCTTTGATTGGTATATCGACTTGCAAGCTGAATCCATTGACAGTTGGGCACAAATGGAGCATGAATTTCTCAATCGTTTCTATAGCACAAGGAGAACCGTTAGCATGACTGAGCTAACTAACACTCATCAATTGAAAGAAGAGCCTGTGATTGATTATATCAATCGATGGAGGAATTTAAATTTAAACTGCAAGGACCGATTATCTAAAGAGTCTGTTATCGAAATGTGCATCCAAGGGGTGAAATGGAATTTACTCTACATACTCAAAGGAATTCGGTCGAAGAATTTTGAAAAGTTGGCTACGAGAGCACATGACATGGAATTGAGCATGGCTGCTAGTGAAATCAAGCACTCACCAGTGTACAACTCCAAAGATAGACAAGAAACTAAGAAATGGGGCAAGCCTTATGCCAGAAACTCCAACAAAGAATCAATGGCCACAAACGCCGCTACTGTCAAAGTTTGAAAGAATGGAGATGATAAGAAGGATAAAGGGAAACAAGTTGCCCAAGAGTGGGGGCAAAGAAGATTAGCCCTGAAGGAGATGGAAGAAAAAAAGTATCCATTCCTAAACTCTGATGTTTTTGGCATATTCGATGATCTGATTAAAGATAAACTCATCAAATTTCCTGAGATGATGCACCCAGAAGAAGCTAGTCGAACTAATGACCCAAAATATTACAAGTACCATAGACTGGTGGGTCATCCTATTCATGATTATTTCATCTTCAAGGAAAAGATCATGCAGCTGGCCAAGGAAGGAAAAATTGTATTAGAGGACGAAGCAGTCGCAAACTTCACTTCTGTAAAAGAAGGTTGTGATGAAAGCTCATGTCATATGGTAAGTGAGGAAGACAGCGAAGATGAACAAATTGAGGCTAAGAAAAAAGCTTACTTAATGAAGGTGACCTTTACAGATGAAGATATGTTATTGAGTTCACAACCTCATAATCGACCTCTATTTGTGACCGATTATACACAAGGGCTGCGAGTAAATCGTATGCTTGTTGATGGGGGCTCAGCGGTGAACATCCTATCTTTAAGGATATTGAAGAAATTGAAAATACCAATGGATGAACTCAACCATAGCCGATTGATGATCCAAGGGTTCAACCATGAAGGGCAAAGAACCCTTGGCACGATTGTTCTTGATTTGTTGATTGATGAAATGAAATCAACGTTACTCTTCCATGTAATTGATGCAAAAATTTTGTACAACATGCTTTTGGGGTGCCCATGTCTACATGAGAATGGTGTGATCCCTTCTACATTACACCAGTGCTTCAAGTTTAGTGAAGGCAATAGCGTGAAAAAGGTATGCGGTGATGACAAGCCATTTACTGAAGCTGAAGCTTACTTTGCAGATGCGAAATATTTCTTCAAAAATACAAAGGAAGTGAAGCATGAAGAAGCCCCAGCACAAGATGGTGGGGGCAGTAAACAAATAAATGAGGAAGGTAGTACATCATCTGCCACTCTCAAGAAGAACAAAGGCAAAGAGCTGGAAACCTTGGAAGAGTTGACATTGTCTTTAACAAAAATTGATGCAATTAAACTTTCTTCTCCACCACTCAAAGGATTCATACGTCCTGTTGAAGGAGGAAAGACTAAACACGGTGAGGTGTTTGAAGTAGAAATAGCAAAGTCGTATGGTCCACAAGCTTTCAGAGTCCTCAAGAAGGCCGGTTATGAGCCGAAAGAAAAACAGATGACAAGTCAGTTACATCAAGAGACTATCAACCCATCAGAACATGGGCTTAATGCCACTCAAAAAATGTTGAAAAACAGTGGTCACACTGTCAAGAATGCTAAACCAAGTTTGGGATATGTCCCTCAAAAGCCAGTCTGCAATGCAATTAGAAGAACAAGTACAAACTATATCACCGAGGAATAAGCTTTATCCACGGAAGATATGTTTGATGAAGGTGGTAGAAAAATCAAGAGAAGCTCTGTCTTCGAAAGGCTTGGGAGTTTCTTTGAAAGGCTTGGACCCTGTGAGATGAATAGGCGTGGAAGACAAAATAATATCAAGTCTCCTAACTTCAAAAAACTCCGAAGTCGAATTCCCTCTCGCATAAAGCGATGAAATATTTTGATGGTCTCATGTGGAAGAGTGTTGAAAGCTAAGATGCAGATGATTATCTTTACTAAAGATGATAATGATGATGATGGAGAAAGTGTAGCTTCCAACAACCATATCACTACTCTTGAAGATTCCCAAATGGAGGAGGTTGATGTTGAAGACGCCCCTCCACAATTTGAAGAAGGTGTGAAGGCTACGGTTGATGAGTTGAAAGAAATCAACTTAGGTGACAAAAATGACCTACGTCCTACCTACATAAGTGCTCTGCTAAATGTTGAGGAAGAAGAAAAGTACATCAGTCTTTTACAAGAATTCAGAGACATCTTTACATGGTCGCACAAAGAAATGCCAGACTTGGATCCAAAAATCACAGTACACCACTTGTCCATTAAAAAGGGGACTCGACCAGTTAAGCAAATGCAGCGTCGATTTCGACTGAAGTTGATTCCATTGATTGAGGATGAAGTTAATAAACTACTCGAAGCAGGCAAGATCAGAGAAGTCAAATATCCTACATGGATTTCTAACATCGTGCTAGTGAGGAAGACAAATGGGCAACTCAGAGTATGTGTTGACTTCCGTGATCTAAATTTGGCATATCCAAAAGATGATTTTCCATTGCCGATTGCTAAGCTTATGATTGATGCAAAAACAGTGCATGAAGTCATGTCATTCATGGATGGGTCTTCCTGCTACAATCAAATTAGTCTGGCCCTGAGGATTAAGAGAAGACAGCTTTTCGCACTCCGAAAGGAATATATTGTTATAATGTCATGCCATTTGGCTTGAAGAATGCTGGTGCCACTTATCAAAGAGCCATGCAAAAGATATTCGATAATATGCTCCATAAGACCGTCGAATCCTACGTTGATGACATTGTGGTGAAAACAAAGGACAAGAAAGATCATCTCCATGATCTAAGGTGAGTGTTTGAGCGGTTAAGAGAACATTAACTCAAGATGAATCCACTCAAGTGTGCATTTGGAGTTACATCCGGAAAATTTCTTGGATTTATTGTTCACCGTCGAGAAATCAAGATTGAGAAAGCAAAGATTGATGTAATCATGAAGATGTATGTGCCTCGAAATATACATGAGCTCAAGAGTTTGCAAGGAATGTTGACATACTTGAGAAAAGGTTCATGTCAAACTTGGGCGGCCGATGCCAGGCATTCAGTCATCTCATGAAGGAATGTAACATATTCAAATGGGATGAAGCTTGCAATAATGCTTTCAATAGCATTAAAAGCAAAGAAACTGCTCTCTACTATCTAAGTAGAACCATGACCCCAAACGAGTTGAAATATTCGCCTATTGAGAAGATCTGCTTAGCTCTTATTTTCGTGATTCAGATATTGAAACATTACTTCCAAGCTCATACAGTTCGGCTAGTCTCGAAAGCCAACCCACTAAAGTTTGTCATGTCAAAGTCAGTGCTTTCTGATCGGCTTGCAAGGTGGTGTCTCCAACTCCAATAGTTTGAGATTGTATACGTCCCTCAAAGGCCGTAAAAGGACAATTGTTGGTAGATTTTCTAGATGATCATCCAATGCCTGCCAAATGGGAACTGTCTGATGAACTCCCTGATAAATATGCTTTCGCTGTGGAGATAGCTTCTCCTTGGAAGATGACTTTGATGGAGTATCTCATAGAGAAGGGGCCGATGCTGGAGTCGTATTTGTAACATCTGGTGGTAAAGTTCTACCATTCTTATTTTTCTTAATAGAAAATTGTTCTAACAATATGACTGAGTATGAAGCACTCATACTTGGTTTAGAGATGACTGTCCATAAACTTGTTAGGCATTTATTGCGCACCTCAATTAAAATTCCCAAGTATATGGATGTCAATTGTAATGGCAAGTACCCAGTTAAAATTATATCGTTCCCACTGAGACAGCTAACTATATATTTAATTTATATTACTAGAACTATTGTAACCAATTTCCAAGTGTTTGAATTGAATTAATATCTAAAGTTTTGAAATAATAAATAACAAAATAAATAAAAGCAAGGAATATTCAAGATTGAATCAAGAGAGAAGTAACAGCTCTAAGGTTTCAGGTATAAAGCAATTGATTGGGTCTCATAAATGTCCTATTGTTCATTCATATTGTTTTAATGGAAATACAACACAAGTTGATGTGCAAATAGTTTTGAACCTCCTTCCTAGATACTAATAAGGCAAATTTCATAAACTTTCGGATGGCCAATTCGACTAACATATATTCTCTGAAAGTAATATTCAAACTTATTCACTTCCTACTTGATTTCCTAATTGCATTGTTCCACTAAGAATATCAAGTATCCTATTTACCAGCCCTTAGGATTATCGTGTTCACGGGCAAACTACTATAACCCCTAACAGATAAATAATATTAAGTACGTATGCACAAAAGCTAACACAACATACCAAGCATCACAGACAACATCAATAGCATGCTATGAAGACGTTACAAACATATAATATAATATGAAATTAATTGAATAAATAAGAATCTTAACAACATGAAATCACAATACTTTGTCTAGGGTTCCCAAATCAACTACCCATAACCTTCAATCCTTAGAACTGTAAAGTGTTTTAGCCCATGAGGTTATAGACAACCCTCATGGCTGACAAATTCATAATCAAATCAACAATTGAAAGAATAAGAAAATATACAAAACCCTAGTACGTGGTCTGCTTCTTTCCTCCATCTCTCCGATTGAAGTGGCTCTCAAAATCTCACTTGAAACCTCATATGGACCGATGGGATGGATGGATGAAAGGAATGGTGTCAATTGGGTGATGGATGGTGCGTGAATTGAATTCACGTTCTGTTTCTGTGTTGAATGATCGGTCCCCCTTCTCCAAGTATTTTATCCCCCATTATCACGCACAGGGGATCGAAAATCCTAATTTTTAGTCCAAACTTACGCAACACGAGTTGGAATGCCTAACTCGAGTTGATAGCAATACTCGTGTTGCACTGAATCGCAACTCGTGTGCTCTAGCACGAGTCGCGCTGAAAAGTCGAGCTCTCGCTTGTATAGTCGAGCTGCAATACTCTGAAACTGATTCGGCCACGGACCCCAACACGAGTCGAGCTACTGCCTGTCAACTCATGTTGGCTCACTGTATAAAATCTGCCGCAACTCTGCCTAACACGACATGTAACTCGGCTTGCCTCAGATGCAACTCGACTCGAGCTGCAAGTTGAGTTACGCAAGACAAGTCGAGTTGACTCACTGATCAATTTTGACCTTCTACGGCATCCAACACGACTCGAGTTTCCAAGTCGTGCTGACTCATGCAACTCGAGTAAGCTCTTTTTCAGCTCGTTTCTTTCTTGTCATCGGTTTTGCTTTATTCTTACCATGTTTTAACCTTCAAAACTCCACAAAATCCATTAGAAGCACCATAATCATGTAAAATATATAAACCACTTAATCTAACACGAATATATGGCATTATCCTAACAGAAACTAGGTAATATGAGACCGAAAATATGTAGATTTCCACTCTCATCGCTGTCGATATAAAGCAATTACACATTAGGGTGTATGGTGATTCACTACTTATGATAAACCAACTACTTGGAGTGTATGAAGTGAGGAAGCTTGAGTTGCTCCCATACCACAAGTATGCTCAAAAGCTAATGGGTTGGCTTGGTGATGTTGATATCGAGCATCTGCCTAGAAGAGAAAATAAGCAAGCTGACGCCCTCGCTAAGCTAGCATCAACTATAGCTATGCCAGAGGGGCAAGTTCAACTTCCCGTGTGTAAAAGTTGGGTTGTACCACCAATCTTTGAAGATGATGATTATGAAGAAGTTGAAAATCATGTGGTGGAAGTTTTCGAAATTGAAGAAGAGGATTGGCGCCAACCACTAGTATATTATTTGAAGTATGACAAGTTGCCCAGTGATCCATGCCAAAGGATTGATATTCGGCGTCAGGCACCATTTGATGGAATTTTTTTGAGATGTCTGAGTAAAGAAGAAGCTGCTCAAGCAATAGAGAAAGCTCATTCTGGAATTTGCAGTGCTCATCAGTCTGGGCCAAAGATACATTTTAGAATCAAGCGAATGGGCTACTATTGGACTACAATGGTGAAAGATTGCATAGATTATGCACAAAGATGACAAGCTTGTCAGTTTCATGAAAATTTGATTCATCAGCCTCCGGAGCCTTTGTATTCGACAGTCGCTTCATGGCCTTTTGATGCTTGGGGTGGTGGGGCCTCTCACAAAGTCTTCTGGTGGACATCTCTACATTCTTGCTGCCACTGATTATTTTTCCAAGTGGCCGAAACTGTGCCTTTGAGAAGTAAAGAAAGAAAATATTGCTGATTTCATTTGGATCAACATCATTTATAGATATGGTGTTCCTCGTTACATCATCATAGATAATGAAAAGCCGTTCAGTAATAGTTGGATTGATAAATTGTGTGAGAAGTTCAACTTCAAGCAAAGGAAGTCATCAATGTACAATGCAGCTGCCAATGGTCTTGCCGAAGCCATCAATAAAACCTTGTGCAGTTTGTTGAAGAAGGTTGTCTCCAAGTCAAAAAGAGATTGACATGAAAGAATAAATGAAGCTTTATGGGCATACCGTACCACTTATAGAACACTTACTCATGCCACTCCATATTCTTTGGTGTATGGTGTTGAAGCTGTTGTGCTTCTTGAAAATCAAATTCCCTCTTTGAGGATGACCACACAAGAAGGCCTCACCAAAGAAGAAAATGCAAAGTTGCACCTTCAAGAGTTAGAGGCATTAGATAAGAAGAGGTTGGAAGCACAACAAAGACTTGAGTGTTACCAATCTCGGCTTTCCAGAACATTCAACAAGAAAGTGAAAATACGTTCTTTTCAAATTGGTGACTTGGTACTTGTTGTGAGAAGGCCTATTGTGGTCGCTTATCGTGTGGGGAATAAATTTTTACCTAAATGGGACGGCCCTCATGTTGTGAAAGAAGCCTACACAAATAGCGTCTACAAGTTGATCTCGGAAGATGGCGTGAACATTGGCCCCATAAATGAGAAATTCTTGAAACGCTACTATGCGTAAAACAAATACAAGACACAACGCTCCTTGACGCACGAGCCTAAACTGCACGTTACTCACTGGTCCGCATGAGTATAAACTATGTACGACAAATTCCTAATCCACACGAGTAATAATTATGTACGACAAACTCCTGGTCCGCACGGGTATAAATTGTGTACGACACACTCCTGGCCCGCATGAGTATAAACTATGCACGGCACCCCCAATCAAAACCATGTCCCTTTAAACTACATAATAACTTAATTCTCTGCAAAGGGGTACGTAGGCAGCTTAGTAGCTCACTAAGTTCAGTCATGATTCAAGTTATTCTTATCAAGCTTGTGAGAGAAATAAACAGTTGAAGCATACATGCCATAAATAAAGTGTAAGAAAAAGAAGCAGAAGTGTCATCTCAAGGAAAAGTGGCGAGACTAATATTGCTCTGTCGATTCCATTAAAGATGGAAGAGTGGCGATGTTGATGTTGTTCTATCGATTTCATCTCAAAGGATGGAAGAGTGGAGATGTTGATATTGCTCTGTCGATTCCATCTCAAAAGATGGAAGAGTGGCGATGATGATGTTGCTCTGTCGATTCTATCATGAATGGAAGAGTGGCAATATTAATATTGCTCTGCCGATTCCATCTCAAAAGATGGAAGAGTGGCGATGTTGATGTTGCTTTGTCGATTCCATCTCAAGGATGGAAGAGTGGCGATGTTGATGTTGCTCTGTCGATTCCATCTCAAGGATGAAAAAGTGGTGATATTGATATTGCTCTGTCGATTTCATCTCAAAAGATGGAAGAGTGGCGATGATGATGTTGTTCTGTCGATTCCATCAAGGATGGAAGAGTGGCAATGTTGATATTGCTCTGTCGATTCTATCTCAATGATGGAAGAGTGGCGATGTTGGTGTTGCTCTGTCGATTCCATCTCAAAAGATGGAAGAGTGGCGTTGTTGATGTTGCTCTGTCGATTCCATCTCAAGGATGGAAGAGTGGTGATGTTGATGTTGCTCTGTCGATTTTATCTCAAGGATGGAAGAGTGGCGATGTTGATGTTGCTCTCTCGATTCCATCAAGGATGGAAGAGTGGCGATGTTGCTCTGTCGATTCCATAAAGGATGGAAGAGTGGCGATGTTGATATTGCTCTGTCGATTCCATCTCAAAAGATGGAAGAGTGGCGATGATGATGTTGTTCTGTCGATTCCATCAAGGATGGAAGAGTGGCAATATTGATATTGCTCTGTCGATTCTATCTCAAGGATGGAAGAGTGGCGATGTTGGTGTTGCTCTGTCGATTCCATCTCAAAAGATGGAAGAGTGGCGTTGTTGATGTTGCTCTGTCGATTCCATCTCAAGGATGGAAGAGTGGTGATGTTGATGTTGCTCTGTCGATTTTATCTCAAGGATGGAAGAGTGGCGATGTTGATGTTGCTCTCTCGATTCCATCAAGGATGGAAGAGTGGCGATGTTGCTCTGTCGATTCCATAAAGGATGGAAGAGTGGCGATGTTGATATTGCTCTGTCGATTCCATCTCAAAAGATGGAAGAGTGGCGATGTTGATGTTGCTCTATCGATTCCATCTTAAGGATGGAAGAGTGACGATGTTAATGTTGCTCTGTTAATTCCATTTAAAGAAGAGTGGCAGACCACTATTATTCCCCATGGATAGCTACTCATCCAATTCGCGGAAGCAAAAATGTTGTACTCTCTTTGTGCAGATTATTTCATTCCAATAAAAAATATTGTTAGATAATTCTGCAGGGAAAAAAAGAAAAAAGAAGAAGAAGAAGAAGAAGAAGAAGAGGGGTACAAGTAGACATGCACCGATTAACCGGAACCGGCGGTTCCAACCGGAGAACCGCCGGTTTTAACCGAAACCGGAACCGGAAAAAAATGAACCGAAACCGATAGAACACGGTTCGGTTTTGGTTTCAGCCGCGCACGAACCGGAATCGGCGGTTCTCCAGCCGCGCACGAACCGGAACCGGCGGTTCGAACCGCCGGTTCCGGTTCACGGTTAAACCGGCAGTTTTTCTGTTTTACCGGTTCGCCGGAACCGCCGGTTCACCGGTTCACGGTTAAACTGGCGGTTCCTCGGTTTTTTTTTGTTTTTTTTTAGCGGGAAATTTTGAATTTTGAAAATTTAAACGTGCGGCCGAGATCGTGTGACCGTTGAAGATCAACGGCTGAGATGGATGGCGAAACCGGCGGTTCCGGTTCGAACCGGCGGTTCTGCCCGGTTTTTTTTTTTAATTTAAGGGTTGAGATTTTTTTGTGTTTAAAATTTGAAATGGATGGATGAGATCACTTCCAATCCTCTATAAATACTCCCCAAGTGTGATCAACTTTGGCGACAACATTCACATTCAATCTACTACTACTACACTACTACTACACTCTCTTCTCTACACTACTTCTTCTTCTATTCCATATTCTACATTTCTACAATTCTACTCAACTACTCAAGTTCTCAATCTCATCTCAACTCTCAAGTCTCAAGTTTCCTTTTTTAGTTCATATATATCAAACTAAAAAAAAAGTTGTAGTCTTTTATTTCAATTCTCTTATTATCACTTTCATTTCTATTCTCTCATTATCATTTTCTATTCTTTCCCACACATATACTACTAAATTACTAATTAGTATACTTCTACTTCTAGTCTCTTAGTTTTAGTCCATCAATCTTATATATTCATCCTTTAGTTTTTTCAATCTAAAAAAAATGCCTAGAAGAGGTTCTTCTTCATCCGGTGCCTCACCTTCTTCTTCTAGAGGAAAATCCATGTCCAACACCTTAAATTGTCCTCCACCACCTCTACGCCAACTTCCACCAACTCTAGAAGATATTGAACTTGAAAATATTCCTTCGGATGAAGAAATCTCCCCTCATTTGTTCAACTTGAATGTTATACTTGGAGATGATTTCCCCTCCGACGACGACAACGATAATATTCAAGGTCAATCACAAAAAAGGGCGAGTGGAAGTCAACCAACCTTGGGTGGTGCGGGTACCGGAGACGCAGCCGGAGGCTCTAGCGGAGGCGGAGGATCGACTCGAAGTTCTCCACAAGTGTTACATTCCGATATATTTTCCATTCATTTCAAGAAGGAGACGATTGAGAATTCGAATGAATTCAAAGTTATTTGCAACTATTGTGGCACGAAGTATAAATTCAAGCATGGCGGAGGATATGGAACATTCATCAAGCACATCAACTCGAAGCATCCGGACAAGATTGGCATCTCAACCGGTCAAACACAAATAGGACGAGGGTTCACGGCCTCTTCCGGAGGAGAAGATTCATCGGCGTCGGGTAACACTATTTTTAAATTTAATGAATCTAATTATTTGAGATTATACCTTAAACTTATGTGCACCAAACATTTGCCATTTAACTTTACCGATAATATTTTTTTTCAAGATTGGGTAAATCTCACTTTAAATCCTCAAGCCCCACCTTTGCATCGTAATAAATGTAAACTTGGTGTTGCTAAAGTTGTTAAAGAGTATGGTTTGGTTTTAAAACAAATTTTGCAACAATTACCTCATAAAGTGTCTATATGTTCGGATGTTTGGAGCAATTTTTGGCAAAAAGCGGATTATATGGGTATTACTTGTCATTGGATTGATAGTTCATGGAATTTGCAAAAAAGATTAATTGCTTATAGATCATTTGATGTTCATCATACCGCCGTTAATATTGCTCACAAAATTAGTACTATTTTGCAAGAATATGGTTTAGTTACAAAGATTTTTACAATCTCATTTGATAATGCTAGTGCTAATACGGCTAGTTTAGAAAAGGCTAGTTTAGAAAGTCTTATTGATATTTGCAAACCATCAATTGGTGGTAGATTTTTTCATGTTAGATGTATTTGTCATATATTGAATTTATATGTTCAAGATGGTATAAGTGCTTTGAAAACACACATTCAACCTATTAAAAGTGCTATATGGTATATAATGAGAAACTCTTCCGTTACTAAAAGGTGGAAAAGATATTGTCAATCTGTGAACATTCACCCAAAAAAATTTCCTTTAGATGTTTCAACTCGTTGGAATTCGACGTATAAAATGTTGCATGACTCTTTTGATTATAAAGATCATATTTGTGCTTTTTACTCACAAGATGCGGGTGGTCAAATCTTGTTTGCTAATCAATGGGACACATGTTACACTCTATGTGATGTTTTGCAAATTTTTAATGATGCTACGGAAGAACTATCCGGTGTTTATTATCCTACTTCAAATTTAGTTGTTGATAATTGTGTTAAAATTGCTATGGTTTTTAGTGCTAATGAAGCACACCCGTTGTTGTCAAATGCTATTCTTTCCATGAAATCTAAGTGGTTAAAATATTTTTTTCAAATCCCGGACTTGTGTTTAGTTGCTAAATTGTTGGACCCACGTATTAGAATGGATGGTTTAGAAGAATTGTTAACGCTTTACTATGATTTATTGTATGCTAATTGTGATTCTCCTACTAGACAACAAGTTCCTAATCCTAAAGACATAGTTGCAAGTACTTATAATCTACTAAAGGATCTTTTTAAGGAGTATAAAGAACAAAATGATACGAACGATGATCAATCTAGTGGTGATGATAGTAGTGATAGTGTTGATAATTCTAGGAAATATGATGCTCTTCAAAAATTTTATAATTTTTATGATGCTAGATCTCAAAAACGTGCACGGGTTATATCTAATCCTTTTCAAGAACTTGATTCTTATTTTACTAACACTTTGAGTTTGAAACAAGCGGAACTAGTTTTGATATTTTGAAGTGGTGGTCAAGGAGAACAAAGTCATTCCCTATTTTATCATTGATTGCAAAAGAGGTTTTTGCATCTCCCGCCTCTACGGTTGCCATCGAACAAGCATTTAGTCTTGGTAATCTCACTTTGGATCCGACACGATCCAATTTAAGTGTGACAAATTTACAAAATTTGTGTTTGCTTGATGATTGGTCAAAGGCGGAAAGACGGATTCAACATCTAAATGAAGAAGACCGATCGGATGATGAAATTACGGAATATGGAAGCGAGTTAGATTGGTAGAGTAAACAAAAAAGACCATCACCATTCACCTCCACCGAGCCAAAGAGGTAGGTTGAGGTAAGTTAAGAGAACTACGTGGGCTTTGATTCCTTTCGAGGATACGTAGTCAACTTAAATTTAAGTTGAACTCGAATTTTCAAGTTTAACCCTAAATTTAAGCTCAAGTCCTTCCCCCCTTCTATTATGTTGTTGTATTTTATCTTATAAAGTTTGTATGTTTTAAATTTTTGAAGTGTAACAATAGAGTAGTTGACATGGAAGTAAACTTGTAGTGTTCTCTACACTTCTACATTTGTAAATTGTAATGATTTAGACTTTAATAATTAAATTTTTATGTGATCACATTAATTAATATTGTATGATTATTGTGAATTTAATATCAACTTTGAAATTTTTACTTGCATTATTGAATATTGCATAATGCATACATCAACATCAATATCATGTTTTCAATTTTAATGATATTATTATTATATTAATTCAAATTCAATATTTCAATTTTCAATTACACATGTTTCACTTATTTAATAAATAAATTACACATAATAACTGATAACACATGTATGATGTATAAATATAACATAAAGAAAAAAAAAACCGGAAAAACGGCGGTTCCGAACCGGAACCGGAACCGCCGGTTCACGAACCGGCTACCTTATTCCCCGGTTCGGTTACGGTTCCACCTCCGTTAGAACCGAAACCGCCGGTTCGGAACCGGAACCGGCGGTTCCGAACCGGGGTGCATGTCTAGGTACAAGTTAACTTTTAAAAAAATTATGAATTTAATTAATTAAAGGACCCGAAATAAATTTATGGGACCAATTAATTATTAAGTTTTAATACATAAAAAGGATGTCAAATATTGAAGTTGGCCCAAGGTAGAACCCAAGCCGAATTAATTAATAGGGACCCAGGTTGGTGGCCCATGTACAGAAAGCCCAAGAATAAAAAAATTCAAAAGCTCAAATTGCTGCAGAGGAATAAATTGAGCCCAAATGAATTTATAATAAAGCCCAAAATTAGCATGGAATTAAAGGAAACCCAAACTTGAAGCCCAAATTAAAGCAAAATTAACTGGGCCATGTGGGAGTCAAAATTGACTTCAAAAGTCAAAATTGGAGGGTTGGATAAGAGATAAATCTCTAGCAGGAATTGCATCAGCGCTGGGGTGTGCACGGATATTGGATTTAACCAAAATCGCAAATTATTGACTTTTTAACTTTTTTCGAACCGAATCGAATCGATTTTTCGTTTGGTAGGGACTTGGATATTTCTCGCTTTCTAGTATCGAATATTGGATATAACCGGACCGAACAGTACGGAAAAATGGAATTTAAATTATGCATTAAAATTATATATAATATATTTATCTTATTATTTATAGTTTATACTTTATATGTCATGAATGAATTAATTTTACTCTACTAATTACAATGTAATCATAATTAATAAATTAAAATTATTTATAATATACTACCAAATAATAATTTAAAAATATATCTAATGCTCTAAATATTTATTTATTAGTGTATATTAGAAAATATATATTTCATAAAGTAAAATAAATTTCTAAAAAAATAAGAATTAAATAAAATAATATGTTCAAAGTATTATTTCAGAGAATATAATGAATAAAGTAAATGGTATCTCTAAAGTCTAAATTCAATCGTAAATTTAATAAATAATTATTATATTTTATATTTATTTAATGAAGATAAAATGCAAAGAATAAATGATAATCCATATTTATGTCTAAAATATTAGTATTAGATAGTCTTTAATTGAAATACACCTTAAATTTAAAGTTACAGGTTTAAAAAAATCTAAAATTATTAATTTTCTTTATCTTAGTACTATTATTTTTTAGGGCAACGCATAAGGTCGCGTTATGTAAGACTATTTTACATTTTTTAAGTAATTATCAATTTTTATTAAATATATTATCACTTTTCATTAAAAGTTTATCGTTCTTTATTTAGAATATGAATTGTTTATGAAATAATGCAATGCACCACTCTCATTTTTCATCAATTCGAGTATAACTTTTTATTCAAATATTCTCTTCTTATATGTCTCATGAAACTCTAAATGTGAATTGTGAATCAGTATTACAAAAGTATTTTCTTATTTTTATAGTATTATTACCTTTTATTAAAAAAAATATAATATTATCTTCGTTTCGCTCCGCACCGTCAAAATCCGTTTTCCCGAAAATCCATTCCGAATCGAACCGAATTTGGGTACGAATTTAATATCGAATTTTTCTTTACGGATTCAACATAGGATTATTTTTTAAAAAAAAACCGACCCGAATTTCGGTACCGATTCCCGATCCGTACACCCCTAAGCGCCCACCAGCCCCGATCGCCGCCCTTGTGTGCTCTGCTGCCGCTAGCAATCATGCACCGCCGACGGCCATCAATTGCTGTTCATCGCCGTTATCACCTTTCCGGAGGAGCCCTTCGCCGTTCTGCCACCACGCAACACCTCGCGAGACCACCGCCCGCTGCAGTCTGCCGTCACCTCATTGGAACCCGTCATCACCGCGGACCGCCGCTTCGATGTGCAGTCGCCGTTCGCCATCAGCCGTCGACCCCGATCGCTGCACCCTCCAGCGTGTTGCCGCCGAGAGCAGCCGCGTCGTCAATCGCTGGAAGTCGCGAAGCCGCCACACTAGATCCGCCATCCTCGCTGGAGATATTGCCCTGCAGGACGAACTGAAGTGCCGCGCCCATCAGCACCCCCTGTCGCCGGAATCGCGACGCTGCACTAATCTACGGATTGCCGCCAGTGGATCCGCATTAAACCATCACCGGCCACCGCTCGCTTCAAAGTGGAAAGTGGCAATGCCCGTCAACCACCGGAAGTAGACCGCCAACAGCAGGCGCTCGCTACCGCCAAGTCCGACCGCTCCGGCCGCTGTAAATCCAGATGATCGTGACCACCATGCGCTGCCGCACCACGTCAAGACCGCCCATCAGCCTGCATTGTTCACTATCATGCCGGCTGCATAAGGTCCCTACCACAGCATCACCACCACCATGCAAGCAGTCGCCGCCGGAGCCATGATCTTGTAGCTAGATCTGATTCCAACTGCCCGTCGCTGTTGCCACCGGTCGCATCATCAGTGCATCGCCATCGTTTGCCGACCATCGATCATTGAAGAAGGCGAGTCTTCCTTTGAGCCCATCACCCGGGTTCTTGGTTTCCTCCGCCGCCAGTCGGGAGCAGTAGCCGAGCATCGCTGCGAGAGATAATGAGGGAAGTTGCTACCGTTGCTAAGCCTTCAAACCCGTATCATCTTTGCGCCATAAAAAAAAAGTGGGATTTACAGTTTACGGTTTGGTGATAGTGTAAGATATGAGCAATCAAACATACTTTGAGGTATATGGTTAAATTCTTGAGCATAATACCACGCACGGAAACAATGTTATTCAAGATATAACAAGGGATTATACTCTGCTATAGTTTTGGTGAAAAAATAAATAAATAAAAATAATAATTGAGGACTTACAGTGAGGATGTGGATTGAGCGCTTTGTATCTTGCATTTTGCAAACAGTGATCTCCCGAGAAAATCTGTAGGAGACAGAGAGAATGCATGCAGTGAAAAAAAAATTATTTTAAAATTCTTACAGTTTGCGGATGAAGAAATCAAATACATCGAGCCTCTTATTATATAGTGAAGAGCCTACAACAAATTATGGAAGTTATTTGTATTATTGAAATCTCCAAAAATTTAAGAGATTTCTTTTATTATAACTAAAATTAATTGATTGGAATGAGATTTGCAAATCGTCTTAATAAGCATGAAACAAATCTATTCCATATTTTTCCTTCATAATCTATAAGTTGAGCAAGGAAGAAGTTGATGTGGGCTTGAGAGATTAAGATTGGGCCACTTGAGAAAATAAAAAGTTGGGCCAAAGGAAAAAATTATTACTTGGATAAAGTGATTACTCAATTATAAGAGTTTAAATTACGAATGTTGAAAAAAAAGGAACTTTTGCGATTCCTTCACATCAAGATATGACGTTCGTGAACAAATCGTAAGGGGGCATTTGTAAGCAATTACAATTTACGGCCCGATCAAATGGCGACACGTGGATTTTCTTGATTAAATATCACTTTTAATTTATTTTGGAATTTAAATAAATTAATTCCTAAAAATAAATTAATAAATAATTGATAATTAATTTGAGCCCAACAAATTAAGTAAGCTTAAATTAAATGAGGTCTGACCCAAGTCAAACAAGCTCATATAAATTAAATCAGGCCCAAGTAAAGTAGGCCCGATTATGGTCCAATCAAGTTGGAAGCCCAAGCCCGTGGAGCAAGGCCCAAATAGCCTTGGACTTCACTTCTCACCTATATAAAGGGATCTCCTCCATTCATTCTGGATGGACAATTCAAGCACCCGAAGACGAGACGCTCCTGAAGAGATCGAGAACACGAGCAGCGCTCCCTCAAATCTTCAAAGCTTCAAGCGAAGAACATGCGAGTATCTTCAAGTCTTCAAAGCTTCAGGCGAAGAACACGCGAGGATCTTCAAGTCTTCAAAGCTTCAAGTGAAGAACAAGTCGAAGATCGTCAAGCAATCTTCAAGTCTTCAAGCTTCAAGCGAAGAACAAGTTCAAACATCTTCAAGCTTCAAGTCAAGATCTTCAAGCTCTGAACGAAGAACAAATTCAAGCATCTTCAAGCTTCAAGTCAAGAACGACCTTCTATCTTCAAGCTTCAAGTTAAGAAAAGCTCAAGACCATCTTCAAAGTAACTTCAAGTCAAGAACGACCACCAATCCGGGATCAAGACTCTAAGTCCCCCAGATCAAGTGTTCTTTGTGGAAAGCTTTCCAGTCAACGTTCAATCCGAACAAAGATTCAACGCCTCCGGATCAACGTTACAAGACTACACACCCGAGTTCAGACAAGCTTCATTTGAAGATTCGGCTCAACATACGTTGTCAATACAGTCAGCGTACACTCCAGTCAACAAAGTCAAAGTCAACACACAAAACTCAAGTCAAAGTTAATTCAAGCCAAATTGGTTCGAGAGAAGAATCAGATGATTGATTAGAGATTGACCCCGTTTACATATTCTCTAAATTAAATCCATCTTGAATTATCTTTGTACTCAATTTGTATTTATTTTATTATAAATATAAAATTTGATGCTACACATACTTTAGTGGTGGGTCGACCCGTCTCACAAGAGACTTTGTCTTAAAAGTATTATTATTTAATGTGTAGTAAATAATTATATTAATGGACGTGTGAGTCTCTAATTTAATTATATTAGTAGGTATATTTGGGTCTCATAGATGTAAAAAAAATGAGACCATTTGAGTAAAATGACAAAAATAGAAAAAATTAATTCTTTAAAGGGGATGAAGGGAGTATTTGTTAGACAGACTTTGAGACAGTCTCACGTAAGCTCAAAATTAAAAAGTGATAATATCATTAATGAAAAGTGATACTCAATTGATGAGAAGTGATAATGATGCAGTAAAGTATTTCATATACAATTTATAATATAAATAAAAAGTGATAACATTTTATAGCAAAAATGATAATTAATTACAAAAGCTTAAAAATATTTCATTATAAGACGATTTCACACCAAACTTATCTATAATGGCAAATTCTAGTAAGAACTCGATTTTGTTAGCATTTTTTAAGTGATTTCACTGTTGATTTTTAGAAAAATCTAAATATAAACAAACAATACATTTATTAAGAATATACTCCCTCCTATATATATATTTTATTATTCAATAAAACTAGAAGGAACATGTGTGTGACCGTTTTATGTTGACACCACCATATTTGTGTCGGTTATCATATATGGATACTATTTGATTTAAAAAAAATGTTAATGTTGATTTTTGCCAATTGAATTTTGGTTAATTTTGCATGTTGACACTATTTAAATATGAAGAATATTTATGTAATAATTTATTATTGATTAAGAAACAGTAATTTTTTAATATTAATTTATATTAAAAAGGTTTTTAATTAAATTAAAGAAAGTTTTTTTTTTTTTCTTTTTCAAGTAGAATTTGAGTGTATTTAACTCGACTAAATCTAAACATGATTTGGGTATATAAGAGACATTGACAATCCAATATTTTTATTTTCATATAGCTCTTAATTTTTTACTTTACTTCTTTTATAGGATGAAGTTGAACATTAAAGAAGATAACTGAACAACCTGAATTTCCGGATGCTGAGCGTGAGGCGGAAAGAGTTACCCTCGAATGTATTACAAATAAGGGCGACGAATGTATCCATCCGAATGACATTTAGAGCTGAGACGAATTTGAGAGAATTCCACTTCAACTTGTTCTATAGCTTCGTTTGAAATTATTACACTTAAATTTTAATTTTAAAAAACATAAAATATTACTCTCAGTATTATAAATTAATTTATAGTATTTTGAATAACAAATCATCATTATAGTGGCGCACTTTGTGAACAAAACCTTGCTTTTGCCGACTCAGTGGCGGCCATGTAATTGGGGAATGAAGAATTGGGGTGGGTTCCTCTTTTACGCTCATGCTGTAGATCCAAACAAATCGATTGCGTATGTGAAAATCCGATGTATGTTTATATCGAAGGCGTTGCAGATGAAATTGTGTCCTCAGAAATATAGACAGGGGAAGAAGAGAGAGAAATAGAGAGAGTCGACTCAGTGGCGCAATGAAGAATAGCTCTTCTCATCCTTGGAGCATCGTGGAGTGCTTGGTCGGATCTTAAATGTGAGGCGAGGCGTGGCGTGTAAAGGATTTGAATCCTATTGAATCTGAATCAGTTACTGTAGCTTGGGATTGAGAATTCTGATTTGGAGAATCGTGGAGGATGGAATATATTGTCCAGAAGAATTATTTCATTATTTGCCATTGTAGTGAGAGAAATGGAGGAGAGATGATTGCGAGAAGAATGGTGACCAAATGATCCTTACCTTTCTGCCATGCTTTCCACAACACCTCATCACAATATTAATCCAAACCAACTAAGCCTCTATTCCTAATGCTACGCGATTTTACTTGAAGTTTTTAGTTTTCTTCTTTTCAAAGTTTTACTGTTATGCATTTTATTCATCAGTTTTATCACCTCTCATATAACGAATGAATAGTCACATAAAGAAGAAACACTAATTTGCTCTCAAATTTTTTTTATCTTGAATCCCTCAAGAACACAATAATATTTTATTCTTAGGATCTTAAAATTAAACCCAGTCCTGTATGATTTGCCATATTCACACGATGATTTTGCTTCAAATTAGGGAAGAAGAGTTATTAAGGTTTTTAAATAGGATGTGCATCATTATAATTAAAAGGGTGTGTATTTAATAAATTATGAGTAATTTAGACTTTTTAAAAATATAAATTATAATTATATAATAATAGGGTGTGTATTCAATAAAATAGTGTGTGTATTTAAATCATGCCAATGATTAATTGGGAAAACAGCATAAGAGGTGGGTGGAGTGTTGAAAATGAATAAAATAATAATCTAATTAATTTCAAAGAGTAATCTAATTATTTTTATAGGATGATCTATCAACTTATATATGGTATAAAATTTATGAAAGAGTAACTCAAATTATTATTAGGAGTAACTCAATTATTAAAAAAGAGTAATCCATAAAATATTGAACAAATAAAATAATATATTTAAGTAACCAAAATTATTTTAAAAAGTAACTAATTAATAGAGAAGAGTAACAAAAAAAAAGTTGGCGAAATAAAACAATATATAAACAAAATTGGATCTCAGATGAAAGAGTAACTCAAATTATTATGAATAGTAACCTCGTTAATATAAAAGAGTAACTAAAAAATAACAAAAAAAATCATTACAAAAATAACCCAATTAACCTCACACTATCTTTCTACACCCCCATTGAAATTTTGATTCTTGAAAATGAGGGGAAATCCGAATTCAAAGTTTGAGATTTTATTTTTAATTTCTTTAATAAAAACCCACGAAATCTCTGGAGAAATCTTGATCCGACTCCAGTTATTGAATTCTAAAAAAGGAAAAAATTGACAGAATGATCACAAATGAATAATCAGTCAATTCAGAAAGAACGCGTATTTTAACATCTAAAATGGAAGGGAAAAAAACATCCTAAATCGAAATCAAAATTTTCATATCCTTGTGAACATTTAACAACCAAAAATAGTGATGAATAACAAAACTCAACGAAATTCCATGGAACAACTAATTAAAAAAACAGGGACAAAAACGACGAATAGAAACGGAATAATTTCGAAAATCTGTGATACGACGAATTTGCAGAGAAAAGTGATTGGAGTTTGAATTGGGCGAAATTGAAGAAGATGAGAGGATAGGGAGAGCGATTTGGAGATGGAAAATAAAAAAATGAAGGCAGCGAGAATTCTTGATACAACGTAAGGAGTGGGTGATTTTTGGAATCGCAATTCACGACAGCGGCGGCGTCGAGCCCAATTACCTGGTGGATACCGGACCACCTCCTTATCGCAGCCTGTGGTGTGGGGTTGTGTGGGGTTGATTGATGTGGATTGAAGAAGGCGAAGGAACCCGTATGTTGAATCTGACCCCATTTGCAGGTCCGGTTATACGAGTTTTGAAAAAAAAAAAAAGACGATCCTATTCTATTCTTTGCCAAAATATAAATAAAATTAACTGAACAAAGACTAATAACAATTACTCAAGAGGGTAGATAAATAATTATTTCGTGTACCAAGTGTAAATTAATTTATAGTATTTTGAATAACAAATCATTATTTATCTTAATAAAAATATAAATAAAATTAATCGAACCTGGACTAATAAATTTTATTCAAATTTTATTCAAAGGAGTATATATCGGGAGTATATATCGTGCACCAAGTCGAAAATAAGGTGGTATCCTGAATCTTCTCCTATGTAATTATTTTCTACTTTTTGAATGAAGACTTCACTCATACATTTTATATCTTGACATAAAATGTAGATATGTTAAAACTTCAAATTTCAATTTTAAAGGTGATTATCTTTTTTCTACTTTTGGAATGAAGAATTCACACATACAATTTATATCTTGACATAAAACGACTAGAACTCCAACATCAATGTCTTAAGAAAATATAAATAAAATAAAAAAAAAATTTGCAAGATTTGATTATGAAAAAAATAAAACACAACCAATCTTTTTCAAGCTAACCAATCACCATCCATTCCTTCTATTTCCTCAATCTCCATGCTGCAATTTGTCACATAGATATTATTAGTTCATACTAGAAACTATAGTGGAGTGATTATTATAAAAAAATCCAATTTAAAATATATCTCAGATTGAATATATTATGCTTTTTATAGCGATGCAATATACAATAATTTTTTTACAACATGAATATAGTGAGGTGCAATCTCAATAAATATATGATAAAAAGGGTTAGGAAACATTAATATATGATAAAAAGAGTTAGGAAACATTTTGTGGTATGGTTTTTTTTTTCTAACCCATCACTAAGTATGCTTATTATATAAAAATAAAATATACTTATTTATAATTAAAGTATGTCTATAAATTAAAATTATATTTTAATACAAAATTAAATATATTTTAGAAAACATACTTTAATAATCATTAAACATATTTTATCTATATAATAAATATACTTTAACACGTCTCACAAATCATCTCATATAAATAATGTCTCACAAGAAATTTTGTCAAAGAGCGTTATAATTCAATAATAATAATAATAATAATAAATAAACGAAAAAGACAAAGACTTATGTGAGACCGTCCCATATAAAGACTTAAGGATAATTTCAAATTTAGTCCTAAAGAATTGCTCAATGCCAAAATGGTCCTCAAACTTACAGATTTAGTCCCATAGGAATTTCTTCACCAAAATCTGTTAAAAGTTAAGGGAATATTTTGAACCGTTAGCGGGACTAAAAGTGCAACTTGCAGATTTGATCCCATAATTTTTTGATATTTGCAAAAATAATTCCAAAAATAAATAATTTTAAAATTCTTATGGGACAAAAAACGCCACCATTAAGTAGTTCATTCAAGGTATTAATGGAAAAGAACCAAAATTGAAAGGATATGACTAAAAGTGCTAGCTATGGGACCCGTTTTATTTGACGGGACTAAAATTAAATGAAAAAATTTTCACGTGACCAAAAGTGAAATTTTTCATAAAGACTTATGTGAAACGTATAAAATAAAAATGGTAAAATGTTTTCAAGTGAAATGGTCAATTTGCCCAAAAAAAATAATTGATAACGAAATAAGAGAGGGTCCGGATCAAGTATTCTAAGTTGGTGTTTTATCTCATCACATTTCCAAAGATTTAATGCACCTGCCAAAAAAATAAAAAAATTGATAACTAAATAAAAGACACTTCTACACTATGGCAACGTTACTGAATTAAAATACATTTTAAATTTGAATTTTTTTAAAAAAAAAAACAAATATTATAAATAAGATATATTTACTATAATTATATGAAGCATAATTCTCTCTTTTTTTTTCGCACATTATATGATCAATTTTTTTCTATTTATATTCTAAAAAATAAATTAGAGGCAGTAAAAAGTAAGATGAAGGTAAAATTTAGTGGAAGAATTGTTACCATGGTAAAACAGGATGTTGAAAATTGGCAAAATCATCCACATGTTGCAAGCAAATTTAGTCGTGATTCAACCAGTCCATCACTTGATCAAACGGAGACTTTGCTAAATCGTCACCCTGGGTTTCCATGATTTTGTCGAATTCCAAATTAGAGGAGGCGGCAAAGAAGACGTCGATGAGGCAGAGTAGATTGAGGAATTAGGGATGGCGACGAAGTGTTCAAGGTTGAGATTGAGGCCCAGAGTTTGGTTCAACGGCAGTGGCGTGTTTGAATTGGATTGGTTTTTGATGGAAGCTCGATGGATTTTGAGAGCATTAACAATTTCTCTGCGAGCTTCCGCCATGTTGAGAAACTTTTTTTGGTAGGGTTCTCTTCTCCTCACTAATTTCTGGGCTGCCTCTAACTCTTTCTTCACCTTTCTCTCTCATCTTTCTCATTGGAGACTCTTTGGACCTGCTTAATTGCTTCACAAAGTTGCGAATGCAACCTACTTCTTTCACTTTTAGCTGTGGATTGGTCTATATACTATCTTTATTGGAATTGGATAATCTTCTCATTACAAGGGTAAAGGATGTTTGAGTATCATCTACATTTCTCACTTTTTTTTAGTTGCTAATGTTGCTAATAAATAGGTACTAAATTTAAGTCGGTTGAATATCTTATTTTTTATAATTTAGAAAAATAAAAACAAAAATTACTCGTGTATAAAGATATTAAAAGCAAAAACTTTAGCTGTTATTTTTTAATTTAGTTCAGGATATATATTCAGCACAAGATTGTCTCATGTAATCATTTACTCCATATTTTTTAAATTAATTATCATTTTTGTTATAAAATATTATTTTTTTGCTATAAAATGTTATTCTTTCCGTCCAGTTAAAAGATATTTGTTTGTTTTTTACACATAAATTAAGGAGTATTATATATATATATATATATATATATATATATATATATATATATATATATATATATATATATATATATATATATATATATATATATATAGTGGGTAATTGTATTAGAGAGAAGTGGTGCACATGAGCCATGTGGTGTACCTTTTTACTAAATAAGTAATACGGATACATTTGAAGTGGATGCTCAAAATAGGAGTAAGTATTACTTTTTATTTATACTATAATTTGTTCATAAAATAGTATTAATCATTTTTCATTAATGGGTAGCATTATCACTTTGAGTTGATCTCTGAATCTACATCATAAACTCTTATAAACGCTGTGATTCCACTTAATATTTAAACACCCTAGCAGCAATACATAAAGTATAAAATAAAAAAAGGACCACATAATTTATACTGTGAATCTGATTTACACAAATGTCTGTATATCACTTTTCACTAATTTAATATTACTTTTTATAGCGAAAATGAAAACTAATTTAAAAAGTATATATAGTCTCACATGAAACGGTGTCACGTAAAACTTATCCCTCCAATTTATTATACATTGACTCTTGATATGAAATTCTTATGTATCACTTAGATTAAAATGTCTAATATTTAATGTGTAGATGAGAAGAGAGAAATAATATTTTAATATATAATGAGTAATTCTATTAGTGATGTGTGATAGTCCTTAAGAATATATTAATTGTTTTATATATAAGTCTCATTTTTACTTAAATAAAAATGCATCTCTTATATTAAAAGAGATTAAAATGACAAAATGCATCTTTATAGTATAGTAGAACATCCAAGCCTACATAATATGCATAGTATATTATATGAAGTGAATGATATAATAATATTGGTTGGAATTTTCCGTGATTAATTAATTAGGGAAGCAATTGGCGTTACTTTTATTGCTAGCTAAGAATTAATTGAGTTAGTTGAGGTCGCAGAGAATTGATCTTCACATCTTGCAGCTTAATATTTATGACTTTTGTAAGGATTCAACATTCCCTTTATTAATTCCATCTGTTCAACACATACATTAATCATTATATAGAACTATATGAATTGTTATGATCAATTATTTGAAACACCAGTTACAACTGTCTACATATGTAGACATGCACCCAGTTGAAAACCGCCGCTTCCGATTCCAATTTCGAAAAATTAAAAATTGAAATCAAACCGGTCTTAGGGTGGTTCAAGTTCAGAACAACCGATTTTCAGTTCCTCTTTTAAAAGCTTCAAAATCGGACTTTAAAAAAAACACTACCAATTTGAAATCATAACCGGTGGTTTCGATTCCATAAAATAAGAAATTGAAACAGAATCGAAATATTTCATATTATGATTCCATTTTGACCGATTCTAATTAAAATGTACATGTCCATACATGTATAGAGTAGGTTTTAAAGGTTTGGGTTTGGATCTTCTGTGCCACTATGGTGTAACATTTCTTGTGTTCTCCGTTACATGAATGACACGTTGGAAAGAAAAGGGAAATATGTTGGAAATAAATCCATGAGACCTTAGCCATATTATGATAAACTGAGATCAAACTGTAATACGGAAGCGTACCTGATCCAATGAGTCTCTAGGCGGAACACGAACTCAAGATCAGTGGTTATATGACCTTCCTCAACTAAGCCCTCTTAATTCCTTTAGGGGGACCGTAGTAATCCCTCTCGATGGGGAGAAGGGAAGACCATGTGCGGCTTAGTATCTTGGGGACCATAACCTGGGAGCCTTTATATACTACTTGACTAGACCACCCATAATCACCTAATCACGTAGTATTGGGTATCTACTCAATAAGTCCATATCATTTATTATTATAGCTCATGGACCTTTAACCTTAATTGGATCACTTAATTAAGTCCATAAAATAATTGAATAGCTAATATAATTGTATAATAATATATTGTCCACAATTAGATTATAATGGAAATTAATAATTTCCAACAATCTCCCACTTGGGCTATATATTTTCTGTTAGCAATTATATCAAGAGTCCTTAGTTGCGCAACTTTATGTTATTCCTCTTCAGGCTATACTTAACAATCTGGTCCATCTCATATACTAATATAGAACTACCGCGGCATTCACCACATTATAAATCGTGATTAAACCCCGACAATCACCATATCAATATACTCAATGACATAGATCAAATATGGTGAGTAGCATGAAAATTACATGTCAAATGTGATCAACATCATGTCTATTTCCAACTGGTCCAACTTTAAACTTTAGTGAGATCAATCCATAATGTAAAATATTACAAAATGAAATTACTTAAGTGAATTCACAATGAATTCAAAGCCATGAACTTTATTCTGCAGAAAACTGAATTATCCAAATCAAAGTGTCTTGAAACTTTAAAGAACAATAATTATAGACTCCCACTGAACTAATGTATTCTAAAACCATATAACACCCACATGATTAGCTAGCTCATAAAATTGCAGGGCGTTGAATACATAATTGGTGGATCCATATTTAGAGTCTATCATAATATGCTTTTCTAAAATTTTATCTACACAAAACACTTTCTTTAACAACCAAGAATTCTATGTCAATTTGTTTGACTTATAAGTATTCTTGTCATAAATACTTTACTGCGAACTAACTGTCACAATGAACTTTATGTGACAAATCTTCGCAACCGTTATTTCATGTTTGAATGCCCATAGTGTGCTACTAATTCTGTTGTCATGGTTAATGAGCTAAAGTGTTTGCTTAATACTTTTACTTGTATAGCTCTCCGACCAACAGAAAATATAGCATGAAGTGGATCTTATACTGTATTGACATCCAACAAACTCAGAATCAGAATTCCTCATGATCTCTAACAAATCTGATCCCTGATGTACAAACATATTATTCTTAGTTCTCTATACATACTTTATAAAGATCCATACTAGAATTACTTAAATGTCTACTTAATATACCAACAATATAAGACTAATTAGGTCTTGTAGAGACCTCATCATACAACAACTTCCAACAACCAATGAATATGGAATATTTCTACATTTCTCAAATCTTTAGTTTAACTTTAGGGCACCTGATTGAGACTACATTTGTCTCCCTTAGTTTAACTTAAACATTCTCCCACTGAATCACATAATCATCTACATTTGTCTCAAAACCAAATGAGACACTTACTTCATGATGATACTTGTGATTCTTTTACGAAAAAAAATTTGCTTGAATGCATAGATGGATTTCCTATTAGTTCTTAAACCATTTAGATCGTATCATCAGTGTTGCGATCAAGGAACTTTATCTTTACATCCATCTAATATGATTCAAGATCAAAATGTGCTACTAATGTCATGATTATCTTATAATAATGACTTCCTTCCCTTTTGAGTATAATCCTATATCAAGATGCAAACCTAATCATCTTGTATTGATTTATACTCATAAATTATAGCATTAACACACTTTGGAGTAATTGGACCTTTTAGGGTTTGATGAACATTGTTTGAATGTTCTACCATTAATTCCATAGTGTCCTCATTATTTAAGAGAAAAACTACATAATCATTCGAATTGTCTTTCACCCAACTCTAGTGGTTTTTTTAGTGACATTAATTCTCGAGGTTGTTGAATTTGTTATTCCTTAAATATTATTGACATTGTCATATCGTTATTCTGAATTTGCACCAATTCTTTAAAGCATAAGTGGGGATCGAATCGACTCCCCTTAAGGAAATGTCTCTAATATTATTCTTCCCCCAAAATCAACATCCTCACATAATACCGTATTACTCGTCTCAAATATGATCCAATCAATTGGATCATAAACTTATTATCTTTATTTAATACCAATAAAGTAGCTTGTATCTATTTGAATCCAATTTTCTTTAGTAGATCCCAATGATCTAACTTTAGTTGGATATCACCATATGTGAAACTCAAAGAGTTCTCACAACTACTTTGGTTGGAACTTTATTGAGACCATAACCTGCAATCTTTAGTATTTCTCCAATTAGTAACCATATATTGTGGAGTACTATTTTTGTCTTTTAACTACACCACAACACCATTCATACTAAGTAGTCTTAATGTGGTGCATTATAAAATAATTCCACAAGCCTTTAGGAGAAAACGAAAGGTTATACTTTAGTTTCTTTTTAATAGCTTTCTAAACGGGTTTTTCTTTGTTGCCCTTATACTTTATTGAGATAGAGTTTGTTTGAAACTTATTAGTTCATTATTATTGTTGAAGTTCTCATCATGTATAATTTTGTTGTTGACATATGTTAAACTTAATTAACAGACTTCTTAATTGTACAGAGAATTAATTCAAAATGATTATCATGCTTGCACTAAACTTTATAATCTTTCAAATTTTAAATAGTTTAGAATCATCTCAGGGAATCTATCACATCATTAGTATCAATACCAACTTGTAAGTGACACTCTCTACGTAGTAGTCAAATACTGACAATAAAACTGTCAAGCAATAGCCTTCCTTTGGGCCGACTTATTACTTACATGTTAAACAAATAATCGTCACATATTTACCACCACAGGTGCTTGTGTATTTCTGCCAAATATTAATCTACCTATGGGCCGATCAATACCCGCATGAAGATACACTTGCAAAACATTATTAATTAGGGACCCATCACAAGACACCTTGTGCAACATTAACCTCGTCTATGGACAAAAATTAACTGCAGGGGTAATCTTGGTGTAACAATCAAGTATTAACAATAAGTTTTGTCAAACAAGAGTCTATCTGTGGACATGTTCACATGAATAATCCAAATAATTATCACATACTTATTATCACATGTGTGTTATTATTCTGTTAAACTGTGCCTACCTGTGGGCCGAACACAGAACACATAAATAATACCACACCCATCTATATAACTTCAATAAAACTTTTCTCCACACACGATATTGTTGTGGTAACATGGTGCTTCGATTGACTAGATTGAAGGTTTACTAGACTAATTAAATAAATATTAAAATATTTAATTTAATTAAACGACATTTAACTGTCTCCCCAATTTAATTTAATTTTATTCCACTAACCAAATAGGAATATTAGATGATTCATATTATAATGAAAGATTTCTTAACTTAATTAGGGATTCCAAAATCCCAATTTAATATTATTCATTACAAAATTGGCAAATATTCTTTTCATTACCATCAGAATATGGTGCGTATATATGTACCGGGTAATTAATATAATATACTTAAAATCATAATCACCAAATTTCACTACCCTTTCTCATATATTGAAACGAGTAGATGTCTCAAAACTAACTTTATTGAATAATAGTTACTGTAAAACAATATCTGCCAAAACAAGAATGCAATAAATATATTTGCATGTCCAACTGTAAGTGACCAACAATTTATTAAATACAATTCTATAACAATTAATCAACTTTTGACCATTAGTTGATCTCCAAGGATTACCGAACAATTTGCGTTGCCGCATTCAATCACGTAAACATTGTATATCTCGATTATCAAATCAAAAAGGTTGATCATTTATTTCAAACATAATTCGCTGAAATTTAACCTTATTATTTCGAAACTAGATCCAATTTATGTGATTAAACTGAATTTGAATAATTAATCACAATGAAAAATTAAATTAATAATCAAACATATATGATTAAAATTTTAATTTCATCAGATCTCAGAGAAAAATAAATAGGGTGGCTCTAATACCACTTGTTGGAAATAAATCCATGAGACCTTAGCCCTGTTATGATAAACTGAGATCAAACTGTAATACGGAAGCGTACCTGATCCAATGAGTCTCTAGGCGGAACACGAACTCAGGATCAGTGGTTATATGACATTCCTCAACTAAGCCCTCTTAATTCCTTTATGGGGACCGTAGTAATCCCTCCCGATGGGGAGAAGGGAAGACCATGTGCGGCTTAGTATCTTGGGGACCATAACCTGGGAGCTTTTATATACTACTTGACTAGACCACCCATAATCACCTAATCACGTAGTATTGGGTATCTACTCAATAAGCCCATATCATTTATTATTATAGCCCATGGACCTTTAACCTTAATTGAATCACTTAATTAAGTCCATAAAATAATTGAATAGCTAATATAATTGTATAATAATATATTGCCCACAATTAGATTATAATGGAAATTAATAATTTCCAACAAAATATACCAAAATCAACCAGTAAACCTAGGGGCAAGGGATTTGATTTCTCCACCCTAACACATATCATTCTATAAGTACATGTTATAAGAGATGTCACGTTAAAATGTCACAAAATATCCGATGCCCGTTTTATAACAGGGCATCCAAATATATTTTATGCTATACATAATGTTTCAACTTTTTAAATGCACAACATTTTTTCATGGATTCGTTTTATAGAATTTCTGGCGTATATTAATATGCCTAACGCCAAAAATAGTTCAAAATACGATAGTAATAAAATTACATCATATTTTTTTTAGAAAAGCCTTTATTTTAGTGTATTTATTGCATTCATGTACAATGTATTGATATTATTTTAGGGAAAAGAAAAAAAAAAAAGGTTTGTTGCAGTTGGTTAGTTTCTGCGTGTATTTTTGACCATGAATTTAATTGTATGTATTCATTGGTTTCCAATCCTATATAAGTATTGAGAACTGAATATATATACTTTATCTCTCCAATTTCCAAATATGACTTCATGCTCATCCAATTGATCAATATACAGGCAAATACTATCTCATGGCAAGAATTTTAAAGGAGACTGGATAAAAAAAAAATTAATATTTTAATAAAAAAAAGGGCAAACACTTGTCTAACGAATTTAGATGTAACCCCTATTTTTACTCATTACTCTTAAATACGTAAAAAAATAATTCTTTAGAAATATAAATTATTGCTTTTTGTATAAAATTTATTATTATTTAAAGAGTAATTTTTTATATATTAAAAACTAATTTGTAAAAATCGAGTTTACATATAAATTCGGTTTACATCAAACTCACTCTTTAAAATAATTTAGAATTAATAAACAAAATAATAATAGTAGTACAGTAAATTATTTTATAAATGAACAAATAGTATAAATAAAAATTTATTGTAATACTTTTAATGAAAAATAATAATATCTTTAATAAAAGTGATAACTATTTAAGAAAGCCAAAGTCTATTGTGAGACGCTAATTATGTGAGACCGTTTGCGAGACGTGTTAAAGTATGCTTATTATATAGATAAAGTATGTTTAATGGTTGTTAAAGTATGTTTTGTAAAGTATGATGAATATGTTTAATGGTTGTTAAATTATGTTTTGTAAAGTATGATGAATGATGAATTAAAATATGATTTTATGATAATTATAATATGATTCATTATTGACATACTTTAACTATAAATAAGTATATATTACCTATATGATAAACATACTTTAATAATGAGTTAACCCGTCTCACAACCGTCTCACAAAAAACGCGTCTCATAATAGAGTCTCTCTTTAAAAAAGATATAAAAATAGTTTCACGTAAAATACTCTCATGCAAATGTTGTTCATATAAACAAATACATGTTTGAGACTGTCAAAAAAAAGTGTCCTGAGATGAATAAAGTTATCATTTTACAAGAAAAAAATACTCCATTAATGAAAAAATAATAATAATAATAATATAGAAAATGATTTCATGAATAATTCGTAATATAGATAATAAATACTCCCTCTGTCCCAACTTCAACTTCACACTTCCATAAAAGGAAAAAGCAACAAACTAATATCTTCTAACATACTTTAATTTCAAATTTTTCATCACCTTTTTAACACACATAACATACTTTATCATTTATTTATTACCCAAAAATACCATACTACCCTCAAAAGTAAGTCAAAAAGTGACTTTTCTTAAACTTCGTATCTACAGTAAATGTGAACTTGAATTTGGGATGGAGGGAGTATAATTTATTAAAAAAACGTAAATCGATCTCATTATTGTTTTGTAATGCAAGTAATATATTGCAGAAGTTATAATCTAACAAAGATATATTATACTCCCTCCGTCCCATAATACTTTTTTCATTTGTTTGTCCCATAAAACCTTTCACCCCCAAAAAAGGAAACTTCAACTTTATCCAACAACCTCAAAAGTTACTTTAATTTCAAATTTGTCACTCATTTTTCACACACATATCATTATTTTATATTCCTTTTATTATCTAAAAATACTACAATACCCTCCAAAGTCAATAAAGTTGGTCAAAAAGTGCACATTTCTTAAACAACGTGGAACAGTAAATGTGAAAAGTATTATGAGACGGATGAAGTATTTGTTAATAATGGTTGCAAATTTTGAAATTAAAATTATATATACATTTAGAATTGGGTTTATTAATTGAGTTGTTATTTCCTTTGCGGGTGAACTTTATAAATAAAACAATAAGGAAACATGAAGAAAAATGAAAAAAAAAAACCATTTACTCTGTGTAGATTTTGTGTGAGACTATGTTACATAAGACTTTATGTGAGACCAAAAAAATGATAAAATCATTATTACTTTTGTTATAAAATGTTATCATTTTTTCTAGAAAATATTATCAATTTTATTTATACTATAAATTGTTTATGAAATAGTTTATAGTACTATTATCACTTTTTATCGATTGAGTATATCTTATCGTCAGTTGATGTAGCTCCATACATTTTTTTTCCAATTTATGCCAATTACTTTTACGAAACAAATTATTTTTGGGTTGCTTTCAATTATACCTTTTCATTTCAAGTTGAAATAAATAAATAGTATTCCCTCCGTCCTAAGAATACATTTGCGTATTCTTGGGCACGGAATTTAAAAAAAGTAACTTTTGGGTGGTGTGATGTAAGAAAGAGAAGAGATATTTTGGGTAATTGAGTAGAATAAAGTGTATGATATAGTTGACTTTGACTAAATTGTGTGTAAAAAGAATGTGACATTTTTGTAATATTGTAGTATTGTAAGTTTATTGACATTGTGTATTGTTTCTATTTTTAGGGGGTGAATGTATTCTTGGGACGGATCAAAATGGAAAGTGTTAATGTATTCTTGGGACGAATCAAAATGGAAAGTGTCAAATTTATTTCTTCTTTAACAAAAAAAAATAATAATACAAATATTATAATCTAATACTCACGTCATTGTATAAAAAAGAAAAATTAAAATATATACATACTGGTTTCTGGAATATAGTTTTCTTCAGTTTGAAGACATCATTTATGAATCCTAATTAATGTCGCCTGTCCTAAGATTAAAATCTTAGGACTTACAAGTTATAAATAATACATCACGTCGCTTACATATATTTAGAATTTATATAAAATAGTAATTTTACAAAATTAGAATTCATAAGTGAACCACACCAAACTCACTGGAAAGACTGTAATATATATATATATATATATATATATATATATATATATATATATATATATTTTTTTTTTTTTTTTTTTTTTTTTTTTTTTTTTTTAAGTCAAGAGTATAAATATTGCATAAGTTTTTATACTAAAAATATGAGATTCTATAACAAAAAGTATTCGGTATAATTTCTAAAGGCCACCAAATCTGAAGCACCTTGCGTCGAAGAGCACCAAGTTGACCACCAAATCTGACGCACCTATTGAAAAAATATATAAAAATTTGTATAAAATATGAATTATAAACTATAAATATTTTATCTAATCATATTTTTATGTAAATTGAATTTTCTATTTATAAAATAATTTTGGTTAGTATAAATTTTTTTAATGAATTGTAAATATTATAAAATATAATTGAAAATATGTAAAATTCAAATTTGCGGTTGAACCGGTCCGATCGATTGAACCTCGAACCGTTGCATCTACCGGTTCAGCCTCCGGTACGGTTATGAAAACACTGGGTACAACTTTGGTATTCACCCTTCTTAATTAACTTCTGCTCCTTCATTAATGTTGTTTTTTATTTTATTTTTAATTTTTTTATTTAAATGACTATTATACCCTAAACCCTAAGTGATAATTATACCCTAAACTACAAGGGTAAAATTACAATTATATCCTAAACCCTAAACCCTAGGGGATAATTGTACCCTAAACCACAAGGGTAAAATTACAATTATACCCTAAACCCTATGAGATAATTATAACCTAAACTACAAGGATAAAATTACAATTATACCCTAAACCCTAAACCCTAGGGGATAATTATACCCTAAACCACAAGGGTAAAATTACAATTATATTCCTAAAATTTTAAAAAAAAAGCAATAATGTATAGCAACAATAAAAAAAAAAAAAGAAAACACACACTGAATGTAAAAGAAGGAGGTTATACCAATGGAAGGTTGTACACAAGTCTTTGCCATGGAGAGAGAGAGAGGAGATAATGATAGTGCAGATTATGCAGATGGAGGTGAATTGTGATTGCATAGGAGAGCGGTGGCTAATGTCTTTACTCATCATCCAACCCTAACTTCTCTCTCTTTTTTTCTCTCTCATCACAAATTATATAAAGTGGGTTTTCAATTCATCGATTTCTCCGTCGCTTCAAACTATGAAAATAGGCAAACACCTCTAACAATTAATAATGGGTCTGTATATACTCACATTTTGGTGCGATATTCATTTTGTTGGGCGAGTGAATTAGAGAGAAGAGAAAAAATATCATAAATCATCGTATAAATGTTAAGAGTCCATATTCATTTTGTTGGGCGAGTGAATTAGAGAGAATGAGAAAAAAATATCATAAATCATCCTATAAATGTTTCCATGACATCATAAATCATCCTATAAATGTTTCCATCACTTGTCAATTCATAAAGAGATATCAAATAAAATATCACGGCGCATTCCATGTCCAAATATAACAGTTAATAAATACTCCCTCCATTCCACTCAAATAATATCATTTTATTACTCAAATAGCATCATTTTATTATATTGAGTGTTCCATCTAAATTGCAATATTTTTTTCTTTTAGTTAAGGGCCCACCAATGACCCACAACTATATAACATCTCTATAATATATCAACTCATTTTACATAAAATAATAACACCCCTTAGTCTACATGCAAAAAGCAAATGCACCTCTTTTCCCGGAACGAAGGGAGTACACTTTAATTTAATAAAAAATTGTTGTTTAGAGAGATAAACTATTTTTATTTAAATAAAAAAATACTCCCTTCATCCCCACACGCTTTAGGAAAAAAGAAAAACTTAGGTCATCTCCAATCCTTGACCCTTTTACCCAAATTTTTGGGTAAAAGGGTTTTGTGACCCTCCAATGGTTACCCCTTTTGCCCAAAAAATTTGGGTAAAAGGGTTTTGTGACCCAAATTTGGGTAAATTTGGGAGTTACCCAAATTTGTTACCCAAATATTTTTTTCATTTACAATTATTTTTAATGCTCAATTTAAATATAATTATATTTATATTTTTTTAACCACTCTCAATAATTATTTTTAATTGTTAATTATATATTCATGTTTTTATATTTTATATAATTAATATATAATAAATTATGTGTCATTAAAATAATTTAAAAATTACTTCTTGCACAATTAAAATTACATATTACATTAAAAAAATTACATTGAACATTAAAAAAGATAGATATACAAATACATTAGACACTAGACATATAAATAAATATCCTAAAACTTAAACACTATGAAAAAAAAAATATAAATACAAACACAAACACAAACACAAATACTTAAAAAATAAAACAACATAATTTTTATTCTCACAATTAAAATGGGTAAATCACTCCCCGAACCACCAAGATCAGTGGGAAAGTAATCCCCGTAAATATTGTCTTGATTCATTGACTGGTTTAAACTCATTCTTTGCACAATAATATTTTGTTGATGTCGAAAATATTCACGCCGAACAGGATCAGATATCGTTGTCGGATCCATCTTCATAATTTTATTGTCTTCTTTTACTTTGGGCTGCCTCCGTCATTGTTCGTTGTTACTTATTTGATTCATTCATTAGATTTTGTATTTGTTTGTTTGCTTCTTGAAAAAAATTTTAATTTTGAGCTTCATTTTCTTCAGTTTTTCTTTTAAGTTAGATTTTTTTACTCCATGTGGTCGGCTCGAGGAAGAACCACCACCTTGATCATTTCCATCACTAGACAAGTTAAGATCAAACGAAGAAATACCATGAGAATCAGAAGTATGGGTTTCTGGAGATAAGAGATTTATGGAAGCATCATTCTGAAAGGAAGTTTCTATCTTTGCATAATCTTTCATCTTCTCCCAAACATGATCGAACTTAAACCCACTTTTGTAATTCACGTCTTCTTTGAACAATTCTTTTGCCCTCATCACTTACAAAGTTTGAGTTTATACAATAATTAAAACAATGACGTTATGTAATGTAATACGAATAATATCATGTATGTAACTTACAATATCCTTTTCAGATGCGCCACTCAAATTCAATCTTTCTATTTGGTTTACACAACCAACCAATTTTGAGACATGAAGTTTGATCAATTGCACACACTTTTTAAGTGATCTTTCAATTCGATTCTGATGACCGAATTTTTGCATACTCTTGAGCAACACGATCCCAAAATTTCTTTGAGGATTGATTTATACCAACAATAGGATCTTGGGAGGCTTTAAGATAACACTACAAAGATCATTATCTTTAGTTTGATTAAAACCCGAGCCACGAATTTTCGATGTCATTTTTTTCTCTGTGTAAGCTAGATATTTGAGAAAATGATAAATATGAGACTGTGAGTTATGAAGACATGGAAGCTATATTTATAGATTGAATTGAGTGAAATCACAACCCACCAACCAGTCTCAACGGCTAGGATTAAAAGCCACCAACCAGTTTCAACGGCTAGGATTGAAAGCCACCAACCAATCTCAATGGGAAAGTCACCAATCAAAATTGAATGGTTGAGATCGAAAGCCATCAACCAAAATTAATGGTTGAGATCAAAACCTACCAACAAATTTTTTATTATATAATGAATACATTGCTTATCAATCATACACATCATTTCTCATATGTGTTGTTTATATATTTCTTTAATTTTATTTTGACATTTATTTTGATGTAATTTGTAAAATTTATACAACATTAAAATTTAGAAATTAAAATTAAAATTTAAATATAAATTAATTAATACAAAATAGAAATATATTATTTAATTAATAATTTAAATTAGAGGGATAAATAATCAATTTAGAATATTATAATTATTTAAATTTAATAAAATAATATTATTAATAAGATTTTATAGAATATTCCCTTTTGCATCAAATTTTGAGTAAAAATCATTGGAGGAGATATGACCCAAATCACCAAAAATTTGGGTATTTGGTGATTTGGGTCATATTGCCCATTGAGATTGCCATTAGGAATACAACTGTGATCTTTTGTTCTACTGTATAATAGGAGCAATTGTTAAACTTTCTTCCCATTTATACATATCAATTAATATGGTAGGAGATAACACACCAAGATAGCATAGGAAACCCTATCTAATAATAATATTTTTTCTATTTTATTTCAATTTTTTCATATTTTTAATTTGAACATCTCACTTTAATATTTATATTTTTCTTTTTATAAATGAATCCACAAAACACATGCATGAATTAATATATTTTTATACCATCTACGCTAATACTAATACAACTACATATTGTAGATTATTATTATTTTTTTTAATCTCAACGTAAAAAATCAATCTAAAGATTAAATAGAGATGAGTAAATACTCTTATTTAAATTATAAACTCCATTAGCCACAAATTCCATTTATTATTTATATGAATATTAATAAAGTTTCTCTTACATGAATTAATATTCTTAATTTTGATCGAATAACATCCTTTTTAATAATAAAAAAATATTATACACATTATATGAATATTTTTTAAAAACGCTAACGGCTAGATTGGTATGACTGAATGGAATAACAGTGGAATGATATGAACTCATGAATGGAATGGTAATGAAAATAGAATGATTAAAAATTATTTTTATCATGATTGGTATCGTTCAGGAATAACTCAGGTAATAGAATTTGTATTCCTCAATTAATTCAATCTTATTAATAATATTTTTATAAATATTACATTTAAAATTTTAGTGAAGATTTTATATATTTTAATAATTATAAAAAAATATTAAATTAAAAATAAAATAAAATATTAATATTTTTAAAATATAAATAATATTTAAAATACAAATAAAAAAATTTATATATATTAAAGAATATAAGACTATGTATATAAAATTTTATTTATATTTATATCACATGTTTATATTCAATTTAATTAATAATATAAATTTTTTATATTTAATTTACTAATTTTTAAATATTAAAATAATTATATTCATTTATATTTAAAATTTTTAAGAATTAAATTAAATTTTATATTTTTTTACTGAGTTGAGTATATAAAAATATTTTATTTTTTTATTTAGGTTTTAAATAATTTAATATTTAGTTTATTAAATAATTTAATATTTAGTTTATTAAATAATTTAATACAAATGTTTTTAATAAATATTACTCCTAGATGTTAAGTGAAAAATAATAACATTTTAATAATTTTTATAATTATATAAATAGATGTTGTATAAATTAAAAAAATTAATATATATATATTAATTTTATATATATATATATTAATTTTTTTAATTTATACAACATCTATTTATATAATTATGAAAATTATAAAAATGTTATTTTTCACTTAACATGTAGGAGTAATATTTATTAAAAACATTTGTATTAAATTATATATATATATATATATATATATATATATATATATATATATATATATATATATATATATATATATATATATATATATATATATATATATATGAGGTGGGGAATAGGAATGGAATGTGCAATACCATGAGAGTGGGAGGAATGTCCATTCCCACATATAAGGTAATACACAGTTCTTTGGAATCGTTATTTCTTTTTATAAAAATATACCAATCGCAGAAATGAGAATGAAATTAGAAATTACGATTCCATTCCCACCCCATTCCATTGTACCAATCATGCCCTAATTATAGTGTGCACCCGGATGTGCACCCTAAGATAGGGTGCACCCATATACAAATATAATAAAAACATATATAGTTATGAGCAATAATGTATACAATTTAATTGTTAATTTTTTTAATGAAAAATTGATTGTAAAAAATATACAATTATTAAAAAAACATGTATACACTATTGAATAAAAAGATACACATATGAATATTAGTTTTTTTAATGAAAAACTTGTGAAAAAAATATACAATTATTACAAAACACGTATACAAAATAGAATAAAAACTCATATACATATGGGTGCACCCTTGTACCCGGGTGCACCCAATATATACTCTTTTAAAAAATATTAAATATATACGCCATCTGTCCCACGTTAAAATTTACGTTTCCATTTTAGTTTGTCCTATGGTAAGGTTTATATATATATATATATATATATATATATATATATATATATATATATATATATATATATATATATATATATATATAGTCAAGTTAGATCCATACAAAATAATTAATTATTTATATAGGTCCATACACAATACTAATACAATCAATATAATTTCTTTCACATCACTATACATTAAAATATTATACTACATCCGTCCCACAATAATTTGCACACTTTTTTCATCCGTCCCACAATAGATTGTACCACCCAAAAAAGGAAACATCACATTAATTCATAACCTCAAAAGTTTATCTTAATTACAAATTTGTCACTCCTACATAATACAAATAACATATTTTATAATTTATTTATTAAAAAAAAAGTCTACATTACCTTCCAAAAGTTAATAAAGTTGATAAAAAATAATTTTTTTTAAACTCTGTATCTACAGTAACGGAGCAAGTTATTGTAGGAAGAAAGTAGTATTTTTTAATGTACATGAAAAAAAAAAAAAAAAATATATATATATATATATATAAACCGTGTTTATTAACAAGAGGGAATATAGTAATTCATAGTACTCCCTCCGTCCCAAAAAATATTGACACTTTTTTTTTGGGTTGTCTCACAGAAATTGACATATTTCCTTTTAAAGGATATGAGACTCACACAAAAATAATTTATTTATTTATATAAGCCCACACACACATCACACTTACTATTAATACAATTATCCACTATACATTAAATATTATTTTTCTCAATTCACTTTATATTAAATTATTATATTTCTTAATCTCTTTGCAAAAAAATATGTCAATAGTTTTGGGACGCAGGAATTTCATTGTATTGGGTGTTACTATTTTAAATTTTTAAGAACCGGCTAGGTCAAAATAGTGAGCGAGGGTTGAGGTTGGGTTGGGCCATGTGAGGACATGAGATGACGAGTCAAAATCAACGGCTGTAAGTGATTGTGGCATCCACGTGGTCAGATACTATGTAGACATGCATCGATTAACCGGAACCGGCGGTTCCAACCGGAGAACCGCCGGTTTTAACCGGAACCGGAACCGACGGTTCCGGAACCGGAAAAAAAGGAACCGAAACCGGTAGAACACGGTTCGGTTCCGGTTCACGGTTAAACCGGCAGTTTCTCGGTTTTACCGGTTCGCAGGAACCGCCGGTTCACCGGTTCACGGTTAAACCGGCGGTTCTTCGGTTTTTTTTTTATTTATTTTTTTTGAGCGGGAAATTTTGAATTTTAAAAATTCAAACGTGCGGCCGAGATCGTGTGACCGTTGAAGATCAACGACTGAGATGGATGGCGGAACCGGCGGTTCCGACGAACCGGCGGTTCTGCCCGGTTTTTTTTTTTTTTAATTTAAGGGTTGAGATTTTTTTGTGTTTAAAATTTGAAATGGATGGATGAGATCACTTCTAATCCTCTATAAATTCCCCCAAGTGTGATCAACTTTGGCACACAACATTCACATTCAATCTACTACTACTACACTACTACTACACTCTCTTCTCTACACTACTTCTTCTTCTATTCCATATTCTACATTTCTACAATTCTACTTAACTACTCAAGTTCTCAATCTCATCTCAACTCTCAAGTCTCAAGTCTCAAGTTTCCTTTTTTAGTTCATATATATCAAACTAAAAAAAAAAGTTGTAGTCTTTTATTTCAATTCTCTTATTATCACTTTCATTTCTATTCTCTCATTATCATTTTCTATTCTTTCCTACACATATACTACTAAATTACTAATTAGTATACTTCTACTTCTAGTCTCTTAGTTTTAGTTCATCAATCTTATATATTCATCCTTTAGTTTTTTCAATCTAAAAAAAATGCATAGAAGAGGTTCTTCTTCATCCGGTGCCTCACCTTCTTCTTCTAGAGGAAAATCCATGCCCAACATCTTAAATTGTCCTCCACCACCTCCACGCCAACTTCCACCAACTCTAGAAGATATTGAACTTGAAAATATTCCTTCGGATGAAGAAATCTCCCCTCATTTGTTCAACTTGAATGTTAGGGAGATACTTGGAGATGATTTCCCCTCCGACGACGACAACGATAATATTCAAGGTCAATCACAACAAAGGGCGAGTGGAAGTCAACCAACCTCGGGTGGTGCGGGTACCGGAGACGCAGCCGGAGGCTCTAGCGGAGGCGGAGGATCGACTCGAAGTTCTCCACAAGTGTTACGTTCCGATATATTTTCCATTCATTTCAAGAAGGAGACGATTGAGAATTCGAATGAATTCAAAGTTATTTGCAACTATTGTGGCACGAAGTATAAATTCAAGCATGGCAGAGGATATGGAACGTTCATCAAGCACATCAACTCGAAGCATCCGGACAAGATTGGCATCTCAACCGGTCAAACACAAATAGGACAAGGGTTCACGGCCTCTTCCGGAGGAGAAGATTCATTGGCGTCGGGTAACACTATTTTTAAATTTAATGAATCTAATTATTTGAGATTATACCTTAAACTTATGTGCACCAAACATTTGTCATTTAACTTTGCCGATAATGTTTTTTTTAAAGATTGGGTAAATCTCACTTTAAATCCTCAAGCCCCACATTTGCATCGTAATAAATGTAAACTTGGTGTTGCTAAAGTTGTTAAAGAGTATGGTTTGGTTTTAAAACAAATTTTGCAACAATTACCTCATAAAGTGTCTATATGTTCGGATATTTGGAGCAATTTTGGGCAAAAAGCGGATTATATGGGTATTACTTGTCATTGGATTGATAGTTCATGGAATTTGCAAAAAAGATTAATTGCTTATAGATCATTTGATGTTCCTCATACCGCCGTTAATATTGCTCACAAAATTAGTACTATTTTGCAAGAATATGGTTTAGTTACAAAGATTTTTACAATCTCATTTGATAATGCTAGTGCTAATACGGCTAGTTTAGAAAGTCTTATTGATATTTGCAAACCATCAATTGGTGGTAGATTTTTTCATGTTAGATGTATTTGTCATATATTGAATTTATGTGTTCAAGATGGTATAAGTGCTTTGAAAACACACATTCAACCTATTAAAAGTGCTATATGGTATATAATGAGAAACTCTTCCGTTACTAAAAGGTGGAAAAGATATTGTCAATCTGTGAACATTCACCCAAAAAAATTTCCTTTAGATGTTTCAACTCGTTGGAATTCGACGTATAAAATGTTGCATGACTCTTTTGATTATAAAGATCATATTTGTGCTTTTTACTCACAAGATGCGGGTGGTCAAATCTTGTTTGCTAATCAATGGGACACATGTTACACTCTATGTGATGTTTTGCAAATTTTTAATGATGCTACGGAAGAACTATCCGGTGTTTATTATCCTATTTCAAATTTAGTTGTTGATAATTGTGTTAAAATTGCTATGGTTTTTAGTGCTAATGAAGCACACCCGTTGTTGTCAAATGCTATTCTTTCCATGAAATCTAAGTGGTTAAAATATTTTTTTCAAATCCCAGACTTGTGTTTAGTTGCTAAATTGTTGGACCCACGTATTAGAACGGATGGTTTAGAAGAATTATTAACGCTTTACTATGATTTATTGTATGCTAATTGTGATTCTCCTACTAGACAACAAGCTCCTAATCCTAAAGACATAGTTGCAAGTACTTATAATCTACTAAAGGATCTTTTTAAGGAGTATAAAGAACAAAATGATACGAACGATGATCAATCTAGTGGTGATGATAGTAGTGATAGTGTTGATAATTCTAGGAAATATGATGCTCTTCAAAAATTTTATAATTTTTATGATGCTAGATCTAAAAAACGTGCACGGGTTATATCTAATCCTTTTCAAGAACTTGATTCTTATTTTACTAACACTTTTGAGTTTGAAACAAGCGGAACTAGTTTTGATATTTTGAAGTGGTGGTCAAGGAGAACAAAGTCATTCCCTATTTTATCATTGATTGCAAAAGAGGTTTTTGCATCTCCCGCCTCTACGGTTGCCGTCGAACAAGCATTTAGTCTTGGTAATCTCACTTTGGATCCGACACGATCCAATTTAAGTGTGACAAATTTACAAAATTTGTGTTTGCTTGATGATTGGTCAAAGGCGGAAAGACGGATTCAACATCTAAATGAAGAAGACCGATCGGATGATGAAATTACGGAATATGGAAGCGAGTTAGATTGGTAGAGTAAACAAAAAAGACCATCACCATTCACCTCCACCGAGCCAAAGAGGTAGGTTGAGGTAAGTTAAGAGAACTACGTGGGCTTTGATTCCTTTCGAGGATACGTAGACAACTTAAATTTAAGTTGAACTTGAATTTTCAAGTTTAACCCTAAATTTAAGCTCAAGTCCTTTCCCCCCCTTCTATTATGTTGTTGTATTTTATCTTATAAAGTTTGTATTTTTTAAATTTTTGAAGTGTAACAATAGAGTGTTGACATGGAAGTAAACTTGTAGTGTTCTCTACACTTCTACATTTGTAAATTGTAATGGTTTAGACTTTAATAATTAAATTTTTATGTGATCACATTAATTAATATTGTATGATTATTGTGAATTTAATATCAACTTTGAAATTTTTACTTGCATTATTGAATATTGCATAATGCATACATCAACATCAATATCATGTTTTCAATTTTAATGATATTATTATTATATTAATTCAAATTCAATATTTCAATTTTCAATTACACATGTTTCACTTATTTAATAAATAAATTACACATAATAACTGATAACACATGTATGATGTATAAATATAACATAAAGAAAAAAAAAAACTGGAAAACCGGCGGTTCCAAACCGGAACCGGAACCGCCGGTTCACGAACCGGCTACCTTGTTCCCCGGTTCGGTTCCGGTTCTACCTCCGTTGGAACCGGAACCGGCGGTTCCGAACCGGGGTGCATGTCTAATACTATGGCCTCCAATCAGAGTAATGCTGCCACGTGGGTGACATACAAGGGGACCACCAACTTGTCTGTACAATGTCTATCTTATGTTAAATCAATCAATGAATGGATAAATATAATTTTCATTAATTTTCAATTTTTATTTTTCAACCTTCCCTTTTACTGCTCTCTAATTTGAAATCCGTTCGGTTTTCAGGTGCAGATTGAGTCATTGGTTATGTTTGATTCGGGACAGAAGATCGTCTAAGACTTTTGTAACTAGTAATATCTTTTACGGCTTAGTTAGGTGACTCGTAGTCACCGGTGATCCCCTATGGGATGTGCATACCCCACGTAGTGCACACCTCATGTGAGGGATCACCGGTAACCACGGGTCACCTAAGAATCGTCTTATTTTTATTTAAAATATTATATATTGTTATTTTTTATTTATATATTATGAATTATTTATAAAAGGCTAACTATAGTGTATACCCGGTTGTACCCTAAGATAGGGTGCACCCACTTTCAAAAACATATACAAATATAAACAAAAATATATACAATTATGAACAAAAATATATACAATTTAATTATTAATTTTTTTAATAAAAAATTGAGTGTAAAAAAGATATACAATTATTACAAAAAATGTATACACTATTGAATAAAAAGTTATACACATATGAATGCTATTTTTTTTAATAAACATAGTGTGAAAAAAATATACAATTATTAAAAAACACGTTTACAAAATAGAATAAAAACATATACTCCACAAAATAGAATAAAAAGTTATACACATATGGGTCGGGAATATGAAAGCTACTCGGCCTGCTTAGGCCTTTTGATGGCGGATGGAAGTACTGAGGTGCGTTTGGTCATATCGTATAGTTGATCACCAAAATAGAGGTCTAATTTAAACGACCAGGTACATTATCACATTTGACACCTAAGGAAGGTAGACCCAACTATGAGGTATATCAGCAGGTATTACAATAATACGTAAATGACACCCTTATAACCGGATACACTTAATATCAACTCTTTATAAAATGATTCATCAATTATCATTTTTCATCAATCACTCACTTTTTCCATATAAAAGATTATCAATAAGTATTTGCTATTTGATTTAGATTCCATAGTTAAAATATATATATATATATTAAATCAAATATCCCTTACTTTTCCAAGGGATATTAATTTTTTTTCACTTATTGGATCTTTTTAAAAAGGTGTTTGGCATAAAAAAAACACAAATTCTCTTATAAATCGGGTTTATATAGATTAAGTATGTGAACCCGAAACTTTTTTTACTCTAAACCATGTGAACCCCTTCCAATTCTATATACTCTATGTATTGCTAATGACTTAAATTAAAAAGAAACCACAGAATTTACACGTAAAGCCTAGTATGTGAACCCGAAAGTTTTTTATTCTAAACCCTGTGATCCCCTTCCAATTATATATACCCTATGTATTGCTAATGATTTAAATTAAAGAGAAACCACAAGATTTACACATAAAGCCAATTAACAAGAGACTAAATCTAAAAAAAATAGTATATAAAATAAAAGGAAAATTATAAATATGTATTAATTACACTATAATTCTTTTTTATACTAGTATTAAATTCTTGTGTTCACATGGGTCACAATATGTCCCTAGGAACACAAGAGATCAGCTCTTCGTGAATCACAAATAAAGTGTGAATACTCTGACGGAGAAAATAATATTTTTATATAACAGCCAGTTTTAATTCGCTTACAATTAGTTTTAATTCTGTAGTGTAGATGTACTTATTAATAAAGGTACAAAAACTGAATGTGGTTACATGGATGCTAGTCTTGTACTTAAGAGCAAATGATATTTTTCCATTATATATATAATATTAAAATGGAATAAAGAATGAACTCTATGTATCTTTTGTAGAAATATTAATACCATTGAAAATCAAACACATTTAAAACATTATACGAATACGATATCTCGAAAGCTTCATACACAACCATACCTCATAATCAGATACATTGCTTACCAATCCACCTACCAATCGAGCCCTTAATCAATCATCAATCGAAAAAGATTGAAATATAAGAGTTATTTTTATGTCACACATAGTGACTGGTGCAACTGAGTGTTCTTCACCACAAATCAACGGGTGCATATGTTAATGTGTATGCAGTGTGAGTTGTGATGAAAATCACTCAGATGCACCATGTACCTTGTCTAACATAAGAAGAACCAGAGAAAGGAATGTCCATCAGCTATCATACCGAATCAAGAAGCATTATCGTCTACCCAGTCCCTACACGTACATATATTCACCTCCACGGACAGCGTTTGCAGCCCCCTTCCTCTCTTCCTCGGCCTCTTTCTCCCTTTCCTTCCAACTTTCATAAGCATGGTCGTCTGTTTTCAGTTCATGACGACAGATTGGACAAGAATTGTGAGCGTCCTATCAAGTTGCAGATTTGATTAGAGCAGATAACAAGTGTTAAACCTGAGTTCTTTATACCATGAGATTCAGAGAAACTTACGAGCCATGGTTTGAGGCAAGGAGGGTGAAACATGTGGTTGCAAGGCAACTCCTGCATCTTATCATCCATAACCAAGTTCTCTTGACAAATGGAACACACTGCGTCTTTACCTAGCTTCACTAAGAATTCGTCTGTTACAGCAGTAACTGGAAGGTTAGCGACGACTTCCTTGCTAGCAGGTGGCACTCTTGGAACTCCCGAGTCACTCTCTAACATCTTAGACCAATAAACGATTCACATAAAAATCGTGACAAGAACCATTAAATGATACTCCAATAACACAGAACAGAATACTTTCTAGACCACGAGGTATAACCAGAACATGAGGAACACAAAAATGGGGTTAGGAAAATAAAACAATACATGCAAAAATCATTTATCATTGCAGCATCACACCAAACATGAACAAGACAGCAGACTTATTGCAGTATCAATATAAAATAATTTCTTATGTGTTACTTACAACAACAATCAATAAAGTTTTTAGCCATTGTGCTTCATCAATGTTCTCCTTCACATTTAAGTAAAACATGCATTTAATAATTTCTTTCTAGGCCTTGTTAGGTCTTTCTTTCCCACATTTTAATTTGACTTAACAATTCTCTGCTCTCTACATGACATAATGGAGAATCTAAAGATCTCCAATATGTAAATTTGAACAAATGTGCTGTTATAAACCTAATCTAGAGTGTCCACACTCCACACATCATCTCAAATTCTCAAAGCCAGTCATAAGACTTTCTTTCAATCTTTACCTTAAAATCTCAACCGTATTTTAGATCGCCTAATGATAAGATAAAACATTTCTGAAGTAAAATGCTAATGTGGGATAGGGAATATTTGGAGAAGATAAGATACCTCTGGCAGAAGGTTATCGATACTATTAACCAGCTCTCGTAGTAGGTTGGCAGTACCTTCATCTGTGTTAATAATATTCCCCGTTTGTTGACCAGAAGATTCACCTTGGAACAAAGCAGTAGCAGCTGTGAGCAAATTTGTTCGCACTAACCAATCCGGTTGGGGAGGCTCAGGGTCCACAGTGAGGTGCCCTTCAAATAAATAACCTGCATTAACCCCATTAAGCATCAACACCAAAACTCTCCAAACAAATCAATTGATGAATTTAACAAAATAATAATAAAAAATAAAAAATAAAAAAGAGTTACTCTTTCACCTCCATTTGCTCTACTATCTCCGGACCTCGACTCTTCAGACTGGTTCTGTACTTCACCCAGATGGTCTCGTGCCTGAGCAACGCAACTATGCAAGTGCTTTCTCTCTGAAGCATCGCAGACGAGGCGTTCAGCATCCTGGAAAAGGTTAAGCCCTGCATTCCAAAATCCTGGCGAAGTGTATCTAGTCTTCAAAATAGTTGCAACTCTACATACAACGGTGTAGAACTGCAAACATAGTATGAATTTTATTTTTGCTAAAGGTGCATAATGGAACAGAAATCTAAGAGCAACAACATGAACATTCTTAAAATGCCATCCGTAACATGTAAGGATAGAGAACATAATCTTTTCTAGCTGATCAATTGCTCAACAAAATTGAATCCTTTCTAAACAAAAGGGAGCTGTAAGCTAATCCTATAAGAACAATTTTGATCAAATTATAAATATAAAACCATTCATCTCTGAATTCGACAAGCAAATTTTGCCAGAATACAAAATTTTAAACCCTTGCCCTAATTTTACAAATTCTACCTAAAATTATGCCAGCAACCAATAGAAGCATAATAAACCTCATCCAATTCCGAAAAGGGAAATTAAACTTGGTAAAGACGCACCGTTTGCCGGAGATTGGGCGATGCAGATGAATAATGTTGCTGAAGGAGAGATCTGATGGAAGAAACAGATTCCTCAAACATCTGCTTTTTTCCCAGCTGCTTCTGCAATTCTAATAGCTTCTGTTGAATGCCTTCTTCAGTTGCCATTCTCGATTCCTCTTCGTAAATTCTCTCAATTGAATTTTCTTAGGCCTCGATTGATTGATCACAAGAAAGTATTGTCGAAATGTAGGCTTTGGAATTGGAGGGGTTTATTTAAACGCTGTAGGTGCTGGAAAGTTTTGGCTTGCGGGAGAGGAAACCAAATTTGTCCTGTACCCCACCATTAGGATCCCACCGCCCTGTCATTGATGGACGAGGTAATCGCAAGATGTGCTTCAAGTGACTTATAGGGAGAGCTTCGAACTCCCGCTCTTTAGCAACAAAGCTCAGCTGGAAGGCCTTTCCACATTTCCCTTTACCACTTGAGCTATGCCAAATTTGTTCTCGCTATGTTTATACGTTTGAGGTGATTTTTCTTTAGTTAAAAAACTTAAACGAATTATATATATATATATTGATTTTTTTCAATTTGATGTAAAAATAGTTTGAAAAAACTAGGCAAAGATTTGTGTAACACGTCTCAGGTAAGTCTTTATGTGAGACGGATAAAAAATATAATATCATTAACGAAAATTAATAATTAATCAATAAGAATAATAATATTGCACGGAACTATTTCATTGAACAATTAATAATTTATAATATAAATAAAAAGTAATAACATCTTATAGCGAGAGTGATAATAATTTTATCATTTTATTCGTCTCACATAAGGACTTATGTGAAACGGTCTCACACAATACATATAAAAAAAATCTAATGTACTCCCCCCGTCCCACCGAAAGGTCATCATTTTACTATATTGGGCGTCTCATTCAAATGTCATAATTTTTCCTTTTTAGTAAAAAGACCCCACATATGCCCCACCACTACTACTAATACAACTACCTACTTTACATAAAATAATAATACTCTTTAATCCACGTATAAAAAGCAAATGGTAACCTTTGGCCGGGACGGATAGAGTACATTGATTCAGAAGGCGGAATCCCAACCTAAATGTCCACAATCCTGTCTCGAATGGAGGGGTGAATCATCGTAACTCTATACAGCCCAATAATAATTAGGGCCTAGCCCCAATTGAATTTTGTCAGTTGGACACAAAAAGTTGAAAATTTTGATACACATATAGTTTCAAACTGAGCTTCAAATACAGTCCAATGCTTAGGGCCAAGCCCAGTTGAAAATTTTCATTTTGGATGTAAAATTAGTTGAAAAATCTTGGATTTGGCCTTTTTTTCTTCTCTCAATTTAAAATTTTCATTTAACCGTCACCTCCACCAATCATAATTTCACCCACTATTAAAATCACTTTATTTAATTAAATTTTAAATAATGATTTTTCTCACAAGCTTGATGACATGTCAAATTCATATTAATATATCTTAATAGAATGATGCGAAATTTAGGAAATTAACATAACAATGAAGAGAGAGGATCAAATCCGAAAATCTGATATATATTGAAGAATATGATTCTGTTATGTGGCAACTATGAGAATTGCCGCATCATCATCTGCTTATTAGTAGATAATTAGTTTGTTACTTAGAGTAGTTAAACTCCGCAGCTTTCTATTACATATTGTGCATAACTTTAGAGAATTATCATAATATTGAAATCAGTTTCTTTCATTCGTTTCTTTCTCATGAGTTTTCTATAGCTTATCATAATATTCAATTGAATGTAAAATGGTTTATGGTGGAGCTATTATCACCTGAGATTTTGTTTAGTGCACCAAATTGTAGACAAAAAAAATATATAAAAAGTTCATTAATACCCTAATTCATTTTTTTTAATAAATCTTAACCCATTCATTGTATTATCCAAAAAGTAATTTTTTTACTTGGTATACCCACCCAAAAAATACACACACACTCACACAATAAAGAAGAAAAAAATAATAAAAAAAAGCAGCAACAAACAAATCATCCAATTACTCTCAATATGGATCACAAAGATCATCATTTGATGAAAAATGCAAGTATTGCACCGTTTTTCACCTTTTAACAATGGCATGCGCCTTGGGACACGGAGGGATACTCCATGTCCCCATGTGAATACAAACATCCCCTCCAATTCTATTTAAACCTATATGTATTGTTAGGGTTTAAATTGCAAAGGGGCATGAAAATTGCAAAGGCGCACGGAAATGCAAGTATTGCATCGTTTTTCACCTTTTAACAATGGCATGCGCCTTGGGACACGGAGGGATACTCCATGTCCCCATGTGAATACAAACATCCCCTCCAATTCTATTTAAACCTATATGTATTGTTAGGGTTTAAATTGCAAAGGGGCATGAAAATTGCAAAGGCGCACGGAATGTTCTCCGTGCGCCCTGGTGCACGGGAGCCTCATTCTTTAACAATATGTGATTTCTTTTTCTTTTTTCTTTTTTCACTTTAACAAAAATTTCAATACTGATTGACCAAAAATATGCAAAATATTTTATCTTAAGATATTGAAGAAAAAAATGTAAGTATGAAAATCACTTAATACTTATTTTTTAAAAATTTATTTAGCACTCTTATTGGATTCATATTTAAGAGTTTAAGTAACATTTGAATTTTACTTTCAAAACTTCTCATTTTTATTTATTCTTCCTCTCTCTTAACTTTTATTTATGTTGTGCAAGAGTTTGTTGGTGTGTATTTTTGGTGTTATTTAGGAATGTCAAAAATGGCCCGAACTGCCCAGACCCGCCCTGGCCTGTGAATTTGGGGCGAACCCGATCTAGCCTGTATCAAGAATGGGGCGGGTCTGGGTAGCAGTGATGCTCCGTTTTGGCCCGATTGGACCCGTTTTGACCTATTTAAACCCATTTAATATTTATATTATATAACATATTATGTGTATAACATGTACTCCCTCTGTCTCAATATAGTTTTCACATTTCCTCATTTGGTTGTCCTAACACAGTTTTCATACCCCAAAAATGGAAAAAATCAAATCGAAAAAATCCTTGCATTATCTTTTATTTTCAAAAATGCCATCATATCTTTATAATTTAGAATATTAATTATATACCTAAACATATTTAACTTAACAATAATTATCCTAACCCAACCTCAACCCAACCCACCCCAACCCAACCCAACCCAACCCAACCCAATTACCCAACCCAAATTTAAACATTAAGAATTCCAACATATTTGATCTGTTCGATAATCAACATCTTGTTAGAAGCTTCAATCTTAGATCCCGTATCTCTCTCTCACACCAGGATCTCAACCCCACCACCCGTCGCTGTTTCTGCCCACCACCCTCGTTGGAGAATCTTCAACCTTAGATCCCCTTTCTCTCTCTCTCACCTACATCTCAACCCACCCCCCGTCTCAATTTCCCCCACCACCCTCATTGGAGAACCTTCAACCTTAAATTCCCTTTCTCTCACCTAGATCTCAATCCCACCATTCTCGCAGGACGATGTGCCGTCGGATCCGACTCCACCCGCTCTAACCCGTCGTCTTTTTCCCCCACCACCCTCGCCAGACGATGCGCCACCAGATCCGACTCCATCTCGCCGGACGATGAGCCACCAGATCCACTCTACCCAGCGTTGGTCCGTCACCGCTCGCTATCGGTCTTCTACAGCTGTTCGGTCTGTGATGCCCTCTTCTCAGAATCTATAGTATCCATACTTAAATCCGATAGAGGTGGTTAATAGCGATGATGTTCAAGTTTTTTTTCTTTTCTTTTCCATGGGTTTTCTTCGTATTTCTATTGGCTTTTGAGACTATTTATTACGCTTGATTTTTGATTTGGTTCTCCGATTTTGTGTTTGCCATTTTTTAATTATATTTTTCTTTCAATTAAATTATGCAGCCAACTTCTAAACTGATGAATGTTTGAATTGGTCTGTCTGGGTTGGGATCACTTCTCCTGCTATCTATCTGCTTCTGTTACTGCTATGGGATTAATTCTAATTATAAACTTAATCCCTTTGCAATTTATATCTAAATGTACAAATATGCCCCCGAAAAGTTAGTTTGAAAAGTCAAATAATGTGAACAGTGAAAATTTTTTGTAACAGTATGTGTGAAGACTGAGGTGGGACAGAGGGAGTATATTTTATTTATATTTTTTATTATATTCATTATTTATAAGATATATTTGCTTAATTGATTTATTAAATAGAAAATACATGATATTTCTATTTATATAATTATTAATTAAATGAAATAATATATATTACACATTATTTTTAATAGATATAAATATTTAAAATAAAATAAAAATCAAAATGGGCAAAAAATGGGGCGGACCCGCCCCGTCCCGTACGGGTCACGGATGGCCCGAACCCGCGACAAAAGAATGGGTTTGGGTCCGGGTACTCAATTACCCGGCCCATTGACATCCCTAGTGTTATTGTTTAAATGTGTGTTGCGTGAGTACGAGATTTTAGCGTGTGTTTTTAGTATGGGTGTACTAAAGTAAAAATGTATTTTTTATATATACTATAAACTAAAGGAGTGTTTTGGATTTATTAGGTGGCATCATGGGAGCAATTTAGGCATGATGTGTCATATTTATAGATTTTTTAATTTTTTTATAATAAACTTGCTTAGGAGAGAAGATAACGTAGTTACTTTATTTTAAACAACCAATCAAAATATTTTATTTTTCTTTATCTTATTTAAAAATTTACCTAAAAACTTTAAGCGTTTTTAACTTTTTATTTTTAAATCAGATTTATATAAAAAAATATATCAAATTAATTGTCTTTTCATGATCTTTAATTTGACATCCATATTACCAATAATATATGATTGGAGAAAGAGATTCTTAAATTTAATAACAATTTTTATATTGTAAAATATTCTTTAATAAAATATATTAATAAGGGTTAATTGCGTTAAAAATCACGAACTTTCAACGGATTACAAATTAATCCTGACTTTTATAAAATTGCAAAAAAAATCATGACATTTCATATTTTTGTAATTTGCCATCGGGCAACCGAAGCCTGCCCGACTACTGACGTGGCATTGACCTTGCCACGTCAGCTTTTAGTTGATTGCAAGAAAAACCCCAACCTTTACTTAAATTGCAATTTAATTCCAACCTTTGAGATTTTAGCAAAAAAGACCATCAAATTTTTATTTTTATTTTTAAATTGCATCATCTAATAAAAAATTTATATTTTATTTTAAAATTTAAATTCATAACTAAAGATTATATTAAATATTTATTTTTATGTTTTATTTTCATATTAAATATTTATTTTTTTTACAAAGTCTTTTTAATTTTTATTTATTAATTTTTTACTACTCCTTCTGTCCCGTAGTTATCTTCACTAGTATGGTAGATATTTAGCTTTAAAAAAGTTTTTTTTGACAATTTTTTTACTTTTTAAGGGCATTTTAGTATTTTTAATATAATAATAAATAAAGTATAAAATATGTTATGTGTGTTAGGTGGGAGTGTTATTTTTTAGATTAATATATAATTTTTTGAGGTTATTAATTGATTTGATATGATGAAGGTAAGTATGAGATGAATGCAAACAGAAAATATGATGATAAATACATGAAATTATTTTGGTTTGTATAAATTAAATCTTAACGTATATTTTTTCTCAGTATAAAACTTGAGTTTATAAATTAATTTTAAATGATTTTTTTATAAATAATAAAATTCCTTAAACATTTCATAGGTATATTTGTCATTCTCCTATATATAATGTGAAATTACGAAAAAATATTGAGACATGTTCACGAATACTTTGATTTTATAAATTATAATAATTTTATAATATGTAAAATATTTTAAAAATTAAAAGAATTTAAATATTTAGATATTGTATAATTTTTTTACTACTTAATAGATATAATTAATTTTATTCACATAATTTAAGTAATAAACATTTTATTCATTTAATAATTTTATTATTTTATTTAATAATATTTTAGAGTTTAAATTTAAAAATAAAATATAAATTTTTATTAGATGGTGCAATTTAAAAATAAAAATTTATGGTTTTTTTTTGCCAAAATTTCAAATATTGGAATTAAATTGCAATTTAAGTAAATGTTGAGATTTTTCGGCAATCAACTAAAAGCTGACGTGGCAAGTTCAACGCCACGTTAGCGGTCGGACAGACTTCAGCTGCCCAATGAGTGCGAATTGCACAAACATGAAAGATCATTATTTTTTTGTAATTTTATAAAAATCGAGATTAATTTTGCAATCCGTTGAAAGTTCGTAGTTTTTAACGCAATTAACCCTATTAATCAATAAAATATTTTTAGAAGAGTAAGAAATTATTTAATATATTTAATCTATTTATTCTTAGAATTTTTAAGTTTAATAAATTTAGTTCATTATAAAATTCTAAATAAGGAATTTCATGAAAAAAAATACTCCCTCCGTCCCATAATACTTTTCCCACTTTCCTCATTTGTTTGTCCCACAAAACCTTTTACCTAAAAAAGGAAACACCACTTTATCCAACAACCTCAAAAGTTACTTTAATTTCAAAATTGTCACTCCTTTTTCATACACATATCATTACTTTATACTTTTTAATTACCTAAAAATAGTACAATACCCTCCAAAGTCAATAAAGTTGATCAAAAAGTATAACTTTTCTTAAACAATGTGGAACAGAAACGTGAAAGCTTTTCTGGACGGAGGGAATAAATCTTAGTTAATATTAACTAATTTTCATAAAATTTTTATCGTTAATAATTCATTTTATTATATTTAATAATTTATCCTTAATTATACAATAATTTATAATTGTTATATGTATTTATTAATTTTATTTATTAAACGATAATAGTTAGGGATAGTAATGAGATGGACATTTTCAATTATCCATTATATTCAAATCTTAATAGAGCGGGTATGGATAGTTGTAAACGGGTTTCAGACGGATATAGATAGTTGTGAAAATCTTATTAGGGTTTGGAACGGGTACGGATAATACCTCAATATCAGCGGGCACCCCATTTATATATATATATATATACAAAATTTAATATATTTATTTAAATAATAGAATTTAATTTATATTTAATTCATAATAATATAATTTTAAATAATAGAAAGATATAAATATTTATATAATAAATTAATATTAAATTGGTGCGGGTACCCGAGGGTATGAGATGGGTACGAGTACCATAATAAATTTTTTTAATGGAATGTGAATTGCATAAGAGTACGAATACCCAAAAATAAGCGGATACCATACATGTTACCATCCCTAATAATAGTTTTATATTTAATTATGATTTCTTAAGAGTATACTTTTTTTTTTGTAATAATTTAAATATGATAATATAAGAACTTAATATATAAAAATATATGTTTTGCATTGGTAATATAATTTTATATAAATTTGTATTATAATCTTATGAAATTTTTAATAGACATTACAAAAGTTTAATGTGTTGTAATTTTTTTTTGGTTTAAAATTTTTAATATTAAAAAAATTAAAACTTTATCAATAAAATTATTTTTATTAATTATTTTATATAGTTGTTAATATTATGGAAAAGACTTTTGTAATATCGTCTAAGGTGAGGGCTTACGTCATAAGTATAAAAAGTAATAACTTCTATAATGGAAAGTGATACTCAATTATCGAAAAGGGAAAATATTATTTTATGAAGAATTTATAATATAAATAAAAATTAAGTGATAAAATTTTATAATAAAAGTGATAACATTTCATAGTGAAAGTGTTATCACCATCCTTCAAAGACCATTCAATTTCTCCAACCGAATACATCTTTCGGGTACTCCAACCAAATACACTATATTGTTCGGGTATTACAACCAAACACAATATGAAATCGAATACATCTTTTAGGTACTCCAACCAAACACACAATATACTATTCGGTACTACAACCGAACACAATATAAAATTTTAATTATTAGAATATTTATGTTTTATTAATTTCGAATATCTTAATTTAATTATTTTTTGAGTACGTTTAACAAATTCGAAGATACAAATAGCCGATTCCATAAAAAATTCGAATATCCCACGTATTACGCGGGCTTCGTAGTATGATATTAAAAAGTAGATGAGATTATTAAAGAACTTTCCCACATTTTTTATCTACAATTTAGATGCTCTAAGCAAATTTGAATCACAATAGCATCGCTTCTAATATAGCCCCTTGCTTGGGTCAAGCCCAATCTTGTTTCCCATATATTGACTATTATAAGCCCAATGCGAAATCAGGTTCAAAATGTTTAAAACAATTAATCTAACTGTTTCCTAATTAAAGATTATGTATAATAAAACCCAAATTCAAATTGACATTGATAATTTATAATTATGAATAATTAGTGATTAATGACGTGGAATCTACACGATTTGTTAATAGACATGGATTTAAAAATTAATTTTCTTTATGTTTCCAATTTTGGATTGATTTTTAAACAAATAAAAACAATTAAAAATATATGCATGTAGTTTATTGAGATGTTTATTTTTATTCTTCATTGAATTGTTCTATGTTTATCTATAATCTGACTCATATTAATGTCAGTTTCAGGTAACCAGTCGAGCTTCTAATAGTATCAACTATCACGTACATAATAATTATTAAGAATTTAGTAAGTCAAACAAAGAATTTGTTTTTGTTTTTCATAATTAATTAATTTCATATACTTTAATAATATATATATATATATATATATATATATATATATATATATATATATATATATATATATATATATATATATATATATATATATATATATATATATATATCCAAAAAAATCATGAGAAGAACCCAATTTCTCTTAAATAATCTCATAGTTTTTTAATTCGCACTAAAATTGTTCTCTTTACTTAAAAAATATTTAATTTCTAATTTTATAGGACTAAATCATGAGATTGAATCGTTATTTTTACAAAAAATTTGGGATAAAATTAGTAAAAAATAAAATTATTTTGGAACGTAGTTTGAGCAAATTTTAAAAGTTTTGGATGAAGATGAATATTCTAATTAAAATAATATTATGAGAAGATTTATCTTTTAAACTACATAATAAAATAAACGTCGTGGATGATTGGATCTTTAAATTTAAATAATAACTTAACTCTAATTTTATATTACAAAATAATATATTTAATTTGGTTTAAATTGGGTTATATATTAATCTAACGAAAGAGTGATAGCGTATATATTTAGAAATATGGATTGATTAATTATATTTGATTAGTAAAATGTTGTCGTGTGATCCACTAAGATCCAACAGGGCATCCATAAAATTTTTCTTCCAAATCTGGAAATTAAATTAAAGAATTAATAAAACCATATGACTTTTATTTGTTTGTTTTAAAAATACAAATTGTTATATTACTGATGGATATAATTTGGGTTTAAAATATTCAAAATTTGTTTGATTAATCTGTATATATTAATATATAATATATAGCATTCATTTCCATCACTACTGCGACATTATTAACGTGTAATTTCTCGATATTTTTATTTAATTTTGCAATTTATTTTTCGTTATTATTACTCCATTTTTTGCAAACAATATGGGAGAGGATAAGAAAATTTTGTTGGGCAAATATGAGATGGGTAGGGTACTGGGGAGGGGCAATTTTGCCAAAGTCTACTCCGGCCGCCATCTCGCGACGGTGGAGCGGGTGGCGATTAAGGTTATCAAAAAGGAAGAAGTGATCAGAGATGAGAAAATGATGGAGCAGATCAAGCGCGAGATCGCCGTCATGCACCGCGTCCGCCACCTAAACATCGTCGACCTCAAGGAAGTAATGGCCACCAAATCGAAGATCTACATTGTCATGGAGTACGCCCACGGCGGCGTTCTCTTCTCCAAGGTGGAGCGTGCCGGCCGCCTCAAGGAGGACGCGGCGCGTAAATACTTCCAGCAGCTGATTAGCGCCGTCGATTTCTGCCACAGCCGCTGTGTTTTCCACCGCGATCTCAAGCCGGAGAATCTCCTCCTCGACGAGAATGGGGATCTAAAGATTTCCGATTTCGGATTAGCTGCGTTGTACGAGCATATCGGCAACGACGGGCTCCTCCGCACGCGCCGGAGTTTTTGAGAATGAAGGGCGGCGGCTACGACGGAGCTAGTGCCGACATTTGGTCATGCGGCGTCGTTTTGTATGTTCTTCTCGCCGGGTTTCTCCCATTTCAGGATTCGAATCTTGTCGCCTTGTGCAAAAAGATAATTAGATCCGAATACGATTTCCTTCTTGGTTTTCGAACGAAACGAAGCGTTTAGTATCCAAATTATTGGCCCCGAATCCGGGTAAACGGATCTCCATTCCGGGTATAATGCGGGTTGCATGGTTTAAAAAGGGTTTCAAAAGACCTAATTCAATCACCAACGTGCAAGAATGCGAAGACGGGAGATCGTGAAACCATCACCAAGTCCCCGTCTTCGCCTGCAATATTAAACGCATTCCAATTAATTTCTTCAATGTCGACCGGGTTTGACTTGGCAAACACGACCAACTTCACGTTCACATCTAGATGTCCCGCTAAAACCACACTAGGAAAAATTGAAATTGTTGGAAAGAAATTAGGGTTTAGGATCGGTCGGTTGAAGGATTTTAAGATAAGGTTGTTGGGGGTGACGGAGGGCCGCTAGGAACGGCTGTCGATTGCGGCTGAGGTGTTCAAGATGGCGCCGGAGGTGATGGTGGTGGAGTTTTCCAAACTTTCAGGTGGTACATTGGAGTACATTAAATTTCGTGAAGATGATTTAAGACCAGCTTTAAAGGATATTGTTTGGACATGGGAAGGAAATAATGCCATGCTATGAATTATTGATCAAATTGGTTTTCACTTTCATCCAAGTATATATTATTAATGATTTTTTTAAATCTATTTAACGTCTAATACCCTAATGCAAATTAGACCTTAGGGTGCAGTTGTAATGCAATTGAGTGCATGATATATACCATTGAAGAACAAATTTAAAGGGAGTATGCCTCTCTTGTGTTCATGAGTGTACACGGTATATTAGAATATAACATTTTGTTATAAATGATAATATATTTTAATTAATAAGGGATATAATTTCTTTTTATTAAAAATGTTAGTTGAAATATGAATATTATAAATATTTTATTATAAAATGAAGTTTTTTTTTTTAAATTATATTAATACTCTAAAGGTATAACTTTCTAAAAATCTGGAGGGGACACACATGTAAGTTTAGCCTAAAGGTTACAATTTTAATTATACTATGATAAGGTGAGTAAATTCATTATATATATATATATATATATATATATATATATATATATATATATATATATATATATATAGGCAAAAGCTCATGCGCCCCGGGGACACGAAGGGATACTCCGTGTCCCCATGTGAACACAACCCTCCCCCTCCAATTCTATTTAAACTTATGTATTGCTAGGAGTTTAAATTGCAAACGGGTATGGAAATTGCAAAGGCGCACGGAATGTGCTCCGTGCGGCCGGGTGCACAAGAGCCTCACTCATATATATATATATATATATATATATATATATATATATATACACTCACATGTACACAGACAATTAATCTTTCTTAAAAATTAAGATATACAATAACATGACAGTTAATTTGTTATTAGCAAGTTTGATTGTTACTGAACAAAGAGTGACCCCTTTACTTTATGCTAGAATTCTTTCGAAAAGAGTAAAGAAGGAAGAATAATTGCTTTTGAAACTCTTTCAAAAATAGTACTATTCTGTACTTTAACGAGTAAAACTTTTGAAAATTGACCCAAACTCGATTGCATGGAAATACATCTTTAAAATTAAATCTTCATAATCAAAAATTTAAAATTAATGCACTGTTACTTTTTTTTTTTTTTTTAAGTATTCCAAACCAAACATACATTTTTCTACCGAGGAGAAAATTAAATGTTTGCTATTGGGCTTAGGATTATGTAAAGAAGCCCAAGCAATGGGCTCTGAGCTGATCATAAGCCTTGGGCTTTAAGTTTCGGACATTACGCCTGTAGAAAACTAAAAAGTTGAATTATTATTATTATTATTATTATTATTATTATTATTATTATTATTATTATTATTATTGATGACAATAGATGCATGCATGAGGGAGTTTCACACGTGTAGAATGTTCATTGGCAACTAAATAATGATCATAACGTGATGCATGGTTGCTGGAAGCAAGAAAAGGCAGTTGGAACAAGCCAACAACCCAAACTGCCATTTCTGGTGCAGTGTTGAGCAGCTGACTTGGAGGCAGTTTTTGAGTGGTTTATCAAGCTACCTGGAACCGGCTAGATGACTGCATCACAACTACTAAGTGAGGACTATCTAGTGGAGGTTTAATCGGATCAATAGGTTAAGGGAGTAGCAAGATATAAGGTCTCAAAGTAGCTTGATCACATCACTTCTTCACTTTTGAGTTTGACAGTTTGCAGCTTTGTTTTTCTTTCTTCTTGTTGCAGATTGAGATCAATCCAATCTGAGTTGTAAGCATTGAGTGATAATAAAGGTTCTTCTCCCCAAAGTGGATGTAGGTTATTCATAACCAAACCACTATACATCTTTGTGCAAGTTCTACATTTCATTTTAAGTTCTATTATTTTATGTGTTTTGATTCTTGAGTGTTTGTGAGTTTCTTGTGTGTTTATCACGTCAATTATTATTATTATTATTATTATTATTATTATTATTATTTAATAACACACTACAAAACACAATTTTTGCTTTCTTCAAATAACCCACACCGAAACGTACATTGAACCCAAAAACTAGGGTGAAACCGGTTCCATATGTATTATATTATATAGTAATAATTATTCTTCAATACACGTGTAAAAAACAATTGTTATATTATTGATGGACGAGGGAGTACTATTTATACTAATGAACTTATACAAATAAAGTATCTCTATCTATTTTAAAAAGCAACAATAAATATTATAAAGAATATCACATCAAAAAAAACTTGTGTAATATCATCTCACGACACTGTTATCATTCTTTATAAATTGAGTTTCACTTTTCATTTTAAAGATTATCATAAATTTCATTATGACGATCTCACATAAGTTCTTAAAAATAAAATAAAATAAATTACACCACACCTCTCTACATTGAATATATACACACAGGAGAGGGGCTAGCATAGTAGTATTGAGATTTGATCCTAGCATAGTAGTATTGAGATTTGATCCACCACGGAAACAGCTCATTTTATTCTATTTTTTAGTTTTTAAATAGTTATTAAAAGATACACCATAAAAAATTGTTTTTATCAATTAATTTCATTGTTAGGTTAACAACGAAATCCGTTGGTAAATTAGTGGTTGATAAATTTTTAGTAACAAAAAATCAATTTCGTTGATAATCTGTTGTTAATAATTCTATTGATAATTTATATGAATAATTCAGTTGGAAATCCGTTGGCAAATCCATGATTCCGTTGATAAAAGAAAAATATAATTTTTATGGCTAATACTACTGTGCACTTGGATACAACCCATGATACGGTGCACCCACTTTGATCAGAAATATATACAATTATGAACAAAAACATATAGTACACAATTATGAACAAAAATGTATACAATTTGTTAGTGAATTTTTTGTTAGTATTTTTAATGAAAAATTGAGTGTAAAAAAATATATAATTATTAAAAAACGGGTAAATATCAAAATTGGTCCTGTAAATATGTCGTTTTCCAACTTTAGACATTTTTCTTTTGCAATTCTCAATTTTGGTCCTTTTTTGTCCACTTTTAGTCCTTTTAGTCCAAATTTAGTCATTTTTGTCCAAATTTAGTCTTTTATGTTAAAAAAAGTCCAAAAATGGTCCGAAAGTGTATACATAAAGGACTAAAAGGGGACCAAAAAATGATCAAATTTTGAGAAAAGGACCAAAACTGGACCAAAAGGACTAAAAGTGGACAAAAATGGATCAAAATTGAGAATTGCAAAAGAAAAAAAGACTAAAGTTGGAAAACGACATACTTACAGGACTAATTTTGATATTTACCCTTAAAAAACATCTATGCACTATTGAATAAAAAGTTACACACATATGGATGCTAGTTTTTTTAATGAAAAATTGAGTGTGAAAAAAGTATACAATTACTAATATACACGTATACTATAGAATAAAAAGATACATATATGGGTGCACCCGGATGCACCGGATATCAACTCAATTTTTATTGCAATCCATTGGTTATTTCGTTGGTAAATCCATGATAAATACATTGACATTCCGTTGATAAAATAAAAATATAATTTTTGTTGGCAATCCATTATTAATTACCAAATGATTGGATTCCATTAGTAAATTATGCTGAAAAAGAGTATTTTTAGTGATAATTATATCCTTAAAAATTAAGAGTTAAATTTGGGTGCACCTAGTTAATAAAAGTCATTAGATCAAAAAACTATCTTATAACCACCATTAGATCAAATAAAATAATTAAAAATTTAAAAAATAAAATAACTATATCCTAAAAAACTCTACCCCATTAACCCAGATTCACTACAAAATAACCCAAAAATTAATGTTAAATTTCAAAAGGTAAATCATGAGTGATAAAAGTAAAATAGATCGTAAACTATAAAAGTAAAATATAGCATGAACTAATTCGGTAAAATACTGAAGGTGTAATTACAATTATAATCTAAAAATTACTCCCTTATTTCACGTAGGTGCGCTATTTACACCCTCATTTCTTCTAAACATACACCATAAAAAGTTTAAATTAAAATATTTGTGTAAGATAAGACTAAAATATCCTTATTTTATAATATATTAAATTAATAAATATATCAGATGATTTATATTTATTTGCCATATCTATTACTACATTCTTAATGGTCAAACTTTAAACATTAATTCAAATTACAATAGGATTTGTATATTAAAATAACTAAATAACAAATCTAATAAGGAGAACGATCTTATCAGAATTTTAACTTGATTTTAACTAATAATTAAATTTAGGGTTTTTTTCTATTTTTCTTTATAGAATCCTCATCCAAAGCTTGAAAAATTGAATTATAAGAAAACCCCAAATCCTAAAATGACGATGGCAATTGTGATCGTCTATAGAAACATGAAAAAATTAATTAAAGAGTGAAAGACAAAGACCTTTATTGACGAGTTCAGAAGAGGCAAATCCAGTGGGAGTGATCATAAGAGAGAGAAGCTGACCCAATACAAAATTAATTATGTTTTCCCAGTGACAAGAACATGGACGGCTTTGCAATCGGATTCAAACCTAGATCTATATACTCCATTTTCGTGTCTCTCTATAATTTTAGTCGTAATGACTTGCTACTTCATTTTTTCTTTTTTATTTTATTAAAAAATAAAAAGGAGATGGTATAATGGTCTTAATTCGGGTGTGTTTAGTAATATTAATATACATATTAATAAAATATTGAAGTATAATTAATAAATATGGTGCATCAAGTAATTTTGGGAGTCCAAGTAGTCGTTCCCTTTTATAAATGGAGTTTAAGAAAAATGAAAGAATACCGGTTCCGATTCCATGCTATATATATCTATTGGATGGAATGCTCGGTTATATTTTAATTCTACATCTTTTGTTATATGTGAAGTAAAATAAATGACACATATATGCAAAGAAAAATCTCAAACTTTCATTCTTGGTTGATATATTTATTTTATTTTAATTATTTTTTATCTATTTTTTTAAGATATGAGATCATTAGATAGAAATCAACAGGTCAGAAAAACTTGAATGCGTAACCCACAATGTTAGAAAATTAATATTTGGGGTCTTAATTTCAAACATACTTTTAAATATTTTTAATAGATTAGTTCGTCTAACAAGAAATTACTCCTTATTTATCAATAACTTTATTTGTTTAAAAATTCAATTTATCATGCATGCCACGACATTCAATTAATCAAAAAAATGGGTATCATGTAAATGGAGTTTATATAGGTTAACATGTAACTCTATTTTTTAAAATTACTTTGGAGTAAATAAAAAATTATTTTTTGAAGAGTAATAATTTTTATACAAAAAGAATAATAATTCATGTCTCTAAAGAGTATTTTTTCATATACTAAATAGTAATCGAAAAATTAGGGTTTGCAAGAATTTAAAGAGTAATTTTTTTAATTTTGAAGAATAACAATTTATGTGTTAAAGGGTAATTTTTTACTCCCTTCGTCCCGTTTCAATGTTTACGTTTGCTTTTTGCACGTTGATTAAGAAGTATAATATTTTAATAGATAGTGGGTGAAAAAATATTATATTTAATGTAAAGTGAGTAGGTGTATTAGTGTTGGATGATATATTAATTGTTTTAGGTGGGTCCCAATATCCCAAAAGGAAAACATAAATATTAAAATGTGACGCGCAAAATAGAAACGTAAATATTGAAATGAGACGGAGGGAGTATGTACTAAAGAATAATAGAGTTTAGATCAAAGTATGCAAATTGGGTTTACACAAGTATTTGTGTTAATCAAATGTATACAATCGATTTTTATGTACAGATACAATCAACATTTTAGTCTATTACTCTTGTGTTAATTGGTATTTATCATTTTTATGAAAGAAAATATTATGAGTTTTTATTAATATTTTAATTTTTATTCCAAATTGTTTATAATATACTTTATTAAACTATTATCACTTTTCATTAATTCAAATATTATTATTTTTTATTAAAATATTATCGCTTCTTATCCTCAATTTTCCAATATTATGTCTGATTCATGGGTTTGCCATATTTTAATGTAATTTTTGAAGGGAGCAAAGAATTACACACACTAAAGACATTTTGCATTTTGGTGTACGCTGCTAATTTCATTGCACACTTTGACTCCAGCAATGCTCCATTTCATATTGCAAGATGGAGAAAAATACTATAACAGCTACAAAATAAAGCTACTATAGTAGTTGCTGCAATTTTATTAATTTTTTTATTTTTTGTTTAAACAGTATGTATGTATATGTTTTATTTAAAAAATGAGTTTGTGTATATTTTGTTTAAATAATTTATAATATTAAAAAAAGTAAATATTGTTATTTTAATTTTTAGAATAAAAAAATGAAGTAAGTGGTCGGAGATGGGCTGTTGAATTAACTGCATTTTATAGTTAAATGTACTGTAAAATAGAGTTTATTGATGAGGATGGTTCTCCTCAAAATTAGGTAAAGATTTTATTATTTTTTTAAAACAATCTTTAGTGTTACCTAATTTAGTTAGTTAAGTATCTAGCTTAACTAATACTGGCTAATGTTGTTCTAAATCTTGCAAATGTTGATCAGTAATTAATAACCAAATGGTAAAGAATCATGCATACGTACGCTGTTTAGGATTTGGAAAAGGCCCTACGATATTTTTTATATTTTTAAAAAAAAGTCTTTATCTTTATAAGATCAAATATTTACACCCAAATTTTTTGCATCTTTGTTGGATGCCTAGCGGCAGGTGTAATGGTGACATTTCGTACAACACCGACTCTAATCAAAATATAAAATTTGAATATGAAATTGCAAGTTTATACAATGGAAAACTTAATATCACTAACTTGAAAAAAGTTATTACAAAAACAGATTCTAAGAGATGGAAACAATTCTTCAACTTTCGAACATAAAATCGGATATAAATCCAAACAAGTTCCCAAATGGTAAAATTTAGATTGTTAGATCCAGTGTTTTCATAACCGGACCGGAGACTGAACCGGTGGATACAGCGGTTCTAGGTTCAACCGGTCGGACCGGTTCAATCGGCGATTTAACAGGAAAATTGAATTTTACATATTTTCAATTATATTTTATAATATTACAATTCATTAAAAAAATTTATAATAACCAAAATTATTTTATGAAGAAAAAATTCAATTTATATGAAAATATACTCCCTCCGTCCCACAAAAGTTTGCATGCCTCTTCCGACACGAAGATTAAGAAAAATGATAACTTTTAGGGGGTATTATGGTAATTTTTTTATAATAAATAAATGATAAAGTATGTTAGGTGTATTTGGTAAGAGTGATTTTTTTGTAAATAAAGTGTATGAGGAAATGTGATTGTGTTTGATTTTTTGTTTTTAGGAATGTGCAAACTTTTGTCGACAACCGAAAATTAAAAGTGTGCCATCTAAAATGGGATTAAGGAAATTAAGTAGTATTGTTATTTAATGTAGTGTATTAGTGGAGGTGTGAGTCTCATTTTTTAGTTGTATTAGTAGGTGCGTGTGGATAAAAAAGGAAATAAGACCTTTGGGGGCGGGCGTCCAAAATAAAAAAATGATGCCCTTGAAAGCGGACGGATGTAGTATTTAATTTAATATTAGCTAGCTAGAAGAAGGAAAAAAAACTAATTGAGAAAAAGAACGTTGAGGAAAGAAGTGATAAGCTTATTCCACGAAATATTCCACTTTTTTCTTATTTGTTCCCAAATGAAATTAAACTGAGTCACTCACTTTAATGAGAAGGAGTTTAATGATCAGGTGAGATAACCTACTTGATTACATGATATTCCACTTCGTGTTTCATAACTTATTTTTTTATTAAAATAATATATTATAATTAATGATTATTATATCCTTGCATACATAAGGATAATATATGCGTTGATTATAACACTAGGCAAGTATCTAATAAGTAGAATAAAAAATATTCCCTCCGTCCCATATTCATCTGCGTTGATACTGTAGATACGTAGTTTAAGAAAAGTTGCTTTTTGATCAACTTTATTGACTTTTAAGGGGTATTGTGGTATTTTTAGGTAATAAATAAATTATAAAGTATGTTATGTGTGCCAGGTGGTAATGATATTTTTAAAATTAAGATAACTTTTGAGATTGTTGGTTTATGTGAAGTTTTATTTTTTGGGTGGTGAAAATAAGTGTGGGACGGACGAAAACGGAAAGTGTGATAATAAGTGTGGGACGAAGGGGGTATAACATGAAATGGAATACGTGATCCATAACCCCTTATAAATGGACTTGGATCTCCTCCCGTGACTGCACTCAATTTCCTCGTGGCTACAGTATTGTAGCCACCACATTGAGAGGAAATTGAGGGCAATTACTGCAGAGGATCTGTATCCTTTATATATAAATAGATTGACCTCCTCCACGGGATATAATTTCCTCCCATACGCAATTGTTTCTTGCATCACTTCATGGAAATTCCCTTTAAAACAAACTTTTCTATACCAAAAATAAAAATGTTTTTTTTTTGGTCTGACATTTGAATTTTCCAATGATACAACGAAGTTCCCTTTTATGGCCAATCTTCGATTTTAATCTTCAATCATATCTATTCTGGGTGGATAATATTACTCCCTCCATCTAACCCATTTATACATGTATCTTTTGGTGCAAATTTACGAAAAATAGTCTTCTAGAAATTTTGGATAATTTAATGAAACTAGTATATAAAGTTGGTGGGTTATATGTGAAAAAAAATGTGGCAATATTATGGTACCATTGTAGTATAAATGAGTGCTCGATTCATAGTGAAATAATATTATTTAATGGGCTAAAAATAAGGGGATTACTTACGTAACCGTGTAATATATGATCCAAAATTTTACCAGCTATTATACGTAATTCATTTTACTTTTTATCATTTCTTATAAGTAATTGCCACATCATCCATATTCTTCATAGCTTTAATTAATGTGGGTCTGATTTTATGTTATCCTAATTATCACCCAATATTCATATTTATTATTAAGATTTTTTAAATATTTTTTAATATTTAAATATTTCATGTAATAAGTAAAGAGCGAGTCTCACGTAAATCATGTTCATATGTAAATTCTACTTTTTAAATTTACTCTTTAGTATATAAAAATTTACTCTTTGAAAATTAATAATTTTTATACAGAAGTGTAATAATTAATATTTTTAAAGTGTAATTTTTCATACATTAAAAAGTAATCGATAAATCGAGTTTATAAGAATTTGAAAGATAATTTTTTAATTTAGAAGAGTAACAATTTATGTGTCTAAAAAGTAATATTTTATATACAAAAGAGTAACGATGTTTACATATTAATATATGTAAACTCGATTTACTCAAGTGTTTGTTATAAATAAATTAATTCATATAAATATTATGCTTATGATCACATTTTCGAGACAAGAACATTGCCCAACAAGAATATTTTACGTTAGTTGTTATTTTTTTATTAAAAATATAATCATATTTTTAAAATACTGCCACTTTCACTTTTCATTAAAATGTATGAAAATTATTATATGAGTCAGTCTCACAAAATTCTTTTATTTTTTTTCATTCATTTAATGTTCACATCCCAAAACTCACAATATAAAATACACTTTAATTTTAAAATTATGATAATTTTTAATTCAATTTATCTATTTTATAATTTAAATAATTTATTTAATATCTAAAAATATCAAGCACCTAAAATATAAAATATTTTGTATAAAATTCTTGAACACACTTTCTATGATATTATAAGAGTTTTAATATATTGTGAGAAATTATATTTTTTTTGTCAAATTGTCACATTTCATCCTTTAATTATCTTATCAAATTATAACAAAAACTGCATTTGATTCTAAAACTGTTGAAATTTTTAATTTTAGTCATTCTTTTTCCAATTTTTATTTCTTCTTTGACCAATTTTGGTTCTAAGGGACTAAAATTGATTTAAAAAAAAATTTAATAATAATAATAAAAAATAATAATAATACTCCATCTATCCACTTATTTATTCGCCCTTTTCATTTTGGGGGGTCCCACCTATTTATTCATATTCCATTAATAGTAAAAATACATTAAACATCTCATCTAGTAAAAATACATTATACATATCACATATATTTTACACTTTATTAATCAATTTCAACAATTTTATTCATTTTTTTTAAACTTTATTCATCATTCTCAATAACTTTATTTACTTTTTGTCTTTAAATTACAAATTTACCCAAACTTTCTCTTACATTATATATTAAAAAACACTTCTTAATTCCCGTACACGTATAAACGTGAACAAATATGTGGGACGAAGAGAGTAATAATTAAAATTAAAAATTAAAGGACCAAATGCAATTTTGACATACTTACATGGCCATATGTGATAATTTCTATAATTTTTTTTTGTAAATTATGATATTCATCTAATTTTATTTTATTTTATTTATTTATTTATTTTTGGTAAATACATTTGAGGTTCGATAAAACGAAAAATGTGAAAATATATTTTTTAGGTTTTGAATTGAAATATTCCAATTTTGGAGATATTTTTTAACATTAAATTTCTTATTGAATATATGAGTTATTAATTATAATTCAAATTTATTTTTTACATAATAAAAAATATTGTTTTAAAATTTAAAAGCAAAAATTTGAGTGAATCCTTCTATTTTATTTGATACAATATTTTATTTAAAAAATAATTTATTATCCATTTATAAATTATTTACAAAATAATTTAATTGGATGAATAATATATTTTGAATCAAATATCATATTGCATTAAAATTATTAATATTTTATTTCATATCATGAAAGTTATTTCATGAAACAATTTGATGTGGGGAAAGACTTGTGTGAGACCATCTCATGTAAGAGCTTACGTAAGATAGACCAAAAGTGATAATTTTTATAATGAAAAGCAATACTTAATAAAAAGCGATAATGCTGTTTCAAAAACAATTTATATTGTAAATGAAAAGTGATACAATAACATTTTATAGAGATAATATTTAATAACGAAAGTAATAACTAATTTAAAAAGTGTAAAATTGTCTCATGGTGAGACGGTCTCATATAAGACTTACTTTTTTATGTAAGACGTCGACTCACCCAAATTTAACTTTTTTTTAAAATAAAATTAATCAAAAATTTAAATAGACCATTTAAAAATTAATTAAAGAAATACAAGAGAAATTATAGGAGAAAGGCAACCGCGTGTATAAGTTGTCCTATTGATTTCATCCGATGGTTCCTTAATTCTAGCTAAAATCCAACAGTTAATTATTATGGAACTGGGTCATATATGACCAAGGTCAGGAAGAATCTGACAAAAATAAGGGGTTTGCACATTAATGACAATTATATGGGTTTTTTAACTTCTAAACTCGTTAATATAAAGCAATGAGTTCGATGGAATGAAATATAGAGGGACGTGAATTATCATATCCCTTTACTAATAAAAAATTAAAGAATTTTCATACTCTCACCATATTAATAAGGTTGATCAATTTTTCTTAATTCAACCAAAAACTACATGAGATATTAACATTGTATGAGTTTCTATTTTAATGAAAGTGCATAAATTTTGAAAAGGAAGATAATGATAAATATGAAGTAATAATTATTAAGAGAGTCAATGGAGTAGAGTGTTAATTAAATTGATTATGGTTGTAACCAAGATGATCATGTTTAGGGAAGAATTTAAGAGGTGTTCCCAATTTTTGAATTTATAAAAATTTACAAGATGATCATGTTTAGGGATGAATTTAAGAGGTGTTCCCAAATTTTGAATTTATAAAAATTTACCTGCAATATATAGAAATAATTTTATTTAATTTTTATGATGTCCCCACTTCAATAAAATTTGATATTTTTCATGATATAATATTAAATGTTTCACCCTTAAATATAATTCCTTCAACAGTACTAATGGCTTAAGTTGATACATGTTACTCCAAGTTAATTTAAAGTTGACCGGTGTTGGCTAAAATTCAAGATTATCGAATTATTTTAGGAGTACTTTTAAAAGGAAAATATTTGTACGAGACCGTCTCATAAATATCATTACGACGTGAGACAGGTCAAATATAATCCACCCAAACGCGGATCCAAAGCAACTGATTACCTTCACTACCGGCTAATACACACGCACATGCCTCAACTTAATTAATGCAGTTTTTTTTACTGTTTTACTTATTTTTTTATATATAAAGAAAAGAATTGGGTGAGACCATCTTACGCATCCTAGTTCGTGAGACGGATCATCCACTAATCCAATTAAATTTTTTGTAAGGACAATGTTTGATGCAACTAATTTAGAAAATTGAATAATTAGTTATGGATAGAAATTAATTATGACTTATATATATATATATATATATATATATATATATATATATATATATATATATATATATATATATATATATATATATATATATATATATATATATATAATATTTTTTATTTAATCTATATAATTTTATTATCTTAAAATGTAATAATTTTAAAATAAATATTTTTAATTTAAATATTAAATTTATAAAATGTGATAACGAAAGTGATAACATTTTTAATGAAAAGTGATAACGTTATTGTGAACTATTTCATAAATAAATAATAAAGTGATAATATTTTAAAAGAAAAGTGATAATATTTTTAATAAAAAGTGATAACTAATTACAAAAATGTATTTCACGAACAATGTATTAAATGAATAAAATGTGATAATTTGTTTAATAAAAAGTGATTATAATCAAAGTAAATTAATATTCATCTAATTTAATTATTTCACTAATAATTCATTAAAATAATAAAAAATGATAATATTATTAATAAAAAGTGATACACGATAAATAAAAAGTGACAAAGATTTATTTTAAAATTGTATAAATAATTTTTAGAATAAATAAAATGTGATAACATATTTAATATAAAGTGATAATATAAAGTGATATTCAATCAAGATAAAGTGATAATAAAATAGTTAAATAAAAATATTAATTTAAATAAAATAAAATGAACTGTGCAGTGTGCACAATTAATTTAATTGGAATAGTCGCTTGTTTTAGGACGTATCAAGAATAAGGCTAACCTTCTTTTATTTGCGTTTACCAAACAGGGCCCGCCTTTCTAATTCTAAAATGTTAAGTATAATTTAAAATATATTTAAATTGGGTCAAATATACCCCGTCTCATATGAGGGGATCCGTGAGACGGTCTCACCCAACACCTACCCTATATATAATAGAAAATATAGTTTATTTTATTTATATTATTATTCGTAAATAAAATAAAAGAATATTTTTCTTAGGTACAATATATTCATTAAATAATTTAATTGAACATTTATCAATTTTTTATCAGGTATCACTTTTTATTAAAAATATTATAACATTTTATCTGTCATATAAAATTTTTATTAAATAATGTAATTGAATGTGTATCATTTTTTCTTAATCAATATTACTTTTGATTGAAAATGTTATCACTTTTATTCGTCTTATAAATTTTTCATTAAATAATATAATTTGATGTGTATCACTTTTTCTTAATCAAATAACATTTTTGATTAAAAATGTTATCACTTTTTATCCGTCTTATAAATATTTTGTTTAAATAATATAATTTGATGTGTATCACTTTTTCTTAATCAAATATCACTTTCAATTGAAAATGTTATCACATTTTATTAAATATATTATCACTTTTTATCGCATAAATTTTTTCATTAAATAATGTAATTGGATGTGTATCACTTTTCCTTAATAAAATATCATTTTTAATTAAAAATATTATCACTTTTTGTTTTTCTTACAAATTATTTATGAAATAATTTGATCAATCAAATATCACTTTTCCTTATTTAAATGTTTTTTTATTAAAAATGTTACCATTTTCTAATTTATGAAATTTTTATGAAAATAATTCAATAATAAGTGCAATACTTTTTAATGGTAAATTATCACTTTTTATTTTATAATAATCATATTAAAATTTAGAGAAGGACTAAGGTACAACTAGTCCTATGGATTAATTGGTGCAACCGGATCCAAATCACAATCATAATTAAATCTCGCGAGTCCAGGCTGCTACCAAGTCAAATTCGTTACTGAAATCACGTGAATTAGAAAAGATGCCTCCTTCTCTCTCCAAGTACTGAAAACACTCTTCTCTATCATATCGCCCCCATTCTTCTCTCTTCCCTACCCCTTATTCTCTCTCCCTCTCCCCAAATACTGAAGCCCTTCTTCTCTCTTCATTCACAAGTTGAATTCCGTATTACAAATTCCATGTTTTATTGATGTTTATTTATATAAAAAAACTATACTCTACGAATGACTATTAAACCCTTGGGGCAATTATTGAATTTTGGTCTTTGTTTATGACACGTGGCAAGTATTTAATTTATGTAATAGGAGATTAAACACTATTGTATAATAGGTGATCTCATCGGCTTCATCTAAGCCTTGCATTCTCCGGCAGCAGCGGCGCGCTCGACAAGGCAGCACTGGGCCACAACTCCGTCGGAGCTCGGACTCGGTGCCACCAATTGCGGCGGCGCCTCCAGGGCGGATGCCGGCGCAGGTAGGGTGACCTTCACCGCCAATTTCTGGCCTCAGAAACACGACGCGTTCGAGCCGTTGTAGAAAGAGAAGTAGAAGAATCCAACACGCGATGTGTGCCACTTCAATTAAAAGACAACATATTATTAGACAATATATCTTGTGGTGTTGTTTATTTCAAGACTTATCGAAGGCGTTGCAGATGAAATTGTGTCCTCGGAAATGGAGACAGGAGATAAGGTGAAGAAGAGAGAGAAAGAGAGAGAGTGGCGCCCATGTTACTGGGGAATGAAGAATTTGGGTGTTGACAGTCAGCTCTTCTCATCCTTGGAGCATCGTGGAGTGCTTGATCGGATCTTAGATGTGAGGCGTGGCGTGGAAGGGGTTTGAATCCTATTGAATCTGAATCAGTTACTGTAGCTTGGGATTGAGAATTCTGATTTGGTAAATGTGTTGTTAGCGAAATCCAAAAGAATGATGGTCTTGTCAAGAAGTGGGGGGTTTGCAATGGTAGTGAGAGAAAATTAAGAGAGAGAGGATACCGGTAAAATGATTAATTGGGAGGGTGATGTATCATATAATATATATTGTATAAAATTTAATTTTTCACAATACATGACTTCATTTTCATAAAATTAGAATCTTAACCCAAATTATTATAAGAAGTAATTCAATTTATAGAAAAGAATAATTCATAAAAGAATATACAATGACTTGGCACCTTCATTTATTCCGCATTGCATATGATTGTTGTAAATGTCTTAGTAGAAGAATTGGTAGCTGTTAATATTTGCCTTTTTCCTCAACTACATGCACAAAATCTACAGATAAAACTGTACATTCTTTGAGTCATTTGAATTAAGGAGGCTGTAGGCATAAAATCGAGAGCTTCCTGATTGTATCACAAAATTCACTCCCTACCTCTTGTGAAAAAGGAAAATTAAAAAGAAAAGAATTTTGCAGTAAAATGATAAAAGAATCATAAGTTACATTTTTCTTTTAGTTTATGGGGATTTATTAGATGAACTTTAGCTACACCCCATCTGAGTTAACCAACTAATGGACAAGAATGACCAAAGGTCTATGTGGAATGGGATCAAATCCTATACTATTAATAGGTTGAAAAACCATAGCAAAACATATCTTGTATAATTCATATTCAGCTTAAGTACTGACAATTGTTCTCATACTGTCCCAATTTTGAGCAGATGCTTCATTCCATGCTTTAATGTTGTTATCATCAGAGTCTTTGACATCTGATCTGTAGCTGTACCATGATGCTCAGTAGAGATAGTTAGCAAAATTGAGGGCACTAAGAACAGCTAAAAACCAGTAGAAGTACGTAGTCAAGCTTGCTATGGTTCAAATCCTATCCCTTCAACCACCCTTGTTTATTTGCTGTGAACTTTTCAGTTATAACATTCACAATTATCCCTCTCTTGTGTGAATCTAGCAGGAAACAATTCTAATAATATGATGCACGATAAAACAAGTAATCAATATAGCACAACACCAGCAATTTAACTTGGAAAACCTCCTCAATGTGAGAAGGTAAAAAACCACGGGACCGAAGCCCACCAAAAACTTCACTATGAGATAAAAATCCAAGAGTTACAATCTGCCACCACAGACACTCTATCACAAACGTATCAAGACACTCAATACTTGATAACAAACAACGAGATAAGAAAGACCTCACCAAACTACACCGACTGACGTTCAGAGTTCACAATTGTAAGAACCTCAGAATACGATCTCCACCGTCCAGAATCAACCCCTATGAGTCTATGAGTCTTGAACGTGTTGTCCAAATTACAGCTCGATCCAACGGTTAGTTTGTGAGAAACGACTCTTTCCCCTCGACTGCGCAGAACTGAATCGCCCAAAAACCTACTTCTGTTTTCGGCCTATTCCCGTCAACACAAAGCACCAAATACGATCTCCACCGTTCAGAATGTAATTCCACTAGTTCCACACCTGCTGACCAAGATTCAGCTCGATCCAACGGTTTAAACTCCGGTTATTGCTTCTGTAATATTATCAAGAATAGGAGGAGAGTGAAGTTGAAGAATGTTTAGAGAAACTTTTATTTTTCCTGTTTTTCTTCCCAATTTTTCTACGCCACTTAAGTCAAGCAGCTGGTGGACAACTCTCATTCTCATAATAATTATAATTATAATGCCTCTCTCTCTCTCTCCTCCGTTAATGACTTACGGGACAAGATAACACTAAGTATCGGACCTACTTGGCTTTTCAACCTTGTTGGCTATTGGGCTCTTCACATATTTGGAAACTCAACCCAACAAATCTCCCCCTTTCCGATTATGTGGAGAGACTAGTCATTCCAGCTATCACACGACATACTTCGAGCTTCTCTCTAGGTAATGCCTTCGTCATCATGTCAGCACCATTATCATTTGTATGAATCTTTTCAAGTTCAAGCAACTTATCATTGATGACATCCCTCATCCAATGATATCTCAAGTGAATATGCTTCGATCTTGAATGAAATGCAGCATTTTTGCTGAGATGGATAGCACTCTGACTATTACAAAATACTACATATCTCTGTTGCTTCAATTCAATCTCCTCCATAAACCTTTTGAACCATAACACCTCTTTACATGCTTCCGTTGCAGTGATGTACTCTGATTCTGTTGTGGAGAGTGCAACACACTTCTGCAATCGTGATTGCCATGACACAGCGCCACCTGCGAATGTCACTAGGTAAGCAGAAACTGAATTTCTGGTGTCCACATCTGATCCCATATCTGAGTCTGTGTAGCCAACTAACTCGGGCTTCCCACCTCCAAAGGTGAGTCTCAAACTAGACGTACCTCGTAGATATCTCATTATCCACTTCACAACATTCCAATGCTCCTTTCCCGGATTAGACAAATAACGGCTAACAATACCAACTGCATGAGTTATGTCTGGCCTCGTACACACCATTGCATACATCAAGCTTCCCACAGCTGGAGCATATGGGACTCTTCTCATCTCTTCATTCTCTTCATCGGTTGAAGGGCTATGATGAACACCAAGCATAAAATGAGTGGCAATAGGAGAACTAACCACTTTAGCTTTACTCATATTGAATTTCTCAAGCACTTTTTCAATATACTTCTCCTGTGACAAGTGCAGCTTTTTGTTTGCTCTATCTCGGGTGATGTTGATACCAAGGATTTTCTTTGCTGGCCCCAAATCCTTCATGACAAAGGATTTGCTCAACTGTTTTTTCAACCTGTCAATTCTTGAAACATTCCTGCAACAATCAATATATCATCAACATACAGTAATAATATAATGAAATCATCATCCGAGAACTTCTGAACAAACACACAATGATCAGAAATGGTCTTCTGGTAGTCTTGTTCCCCCATAACTGACTCAAATTTCTGATACCATAATCTAGGTGCTTGTTTCAAACCGTAGAGACTTTTCTTCAGTTTGCACACATGGTCTTCTTTTCCCTTCACCTTGAAACCTTCAGGTTGCACCATGTAAATCTCTTTATCTAGCTCACCATGAAGAAAAGCAGCTTTAACATCCATCTGCTCAATCTCCAAGTCAAGACTAGCTGCCAAACCAAGCACAAAATAGATGGAAGACATTTTGACAACCAGAGAGAAAATTTCTTCAAAATCAACTCCCTCTTTCTGACTGAAACCTTTAACAACCAATCTAGCTTTGAATCGAGGCTTTGAGGTGTGCTCATCTTGTTTTATCCTGTACACCCACTTGTTCTTCAAAGCATGCTTCCCCTTTGGTAGTTTCACCAGATCAAATGTGTCATTTTTATGCAAGGACTTCATCTCATCTTGCATTCCTTCCAACCACTCATTCCTGTGTTCTCCACGAACTGCTTCTCCATAGCATTCAGGCTATCCCCCGTCGGGTCAAGAGCACATATTGATCAGGAGGATACATCCTAGACGGTATACGAGCTCTACTACTTCTTCTAGATGGTTATTGAACCTCCTGTTCTTGAACATCAAGTGGTTGCGGCTGATCGATATCTTCTTCATCATGCAAAGGATGATCGACATGCTCATCATTACAGAAATCAGGCTGATCCTGATTCTTCTCTTCAGCTTCTACTTGACCTTGACCATGAGAAACAATCTCCGAGTCAATCAAGTCATCACCAGGTATAGAAATAGAGCTATCTGTCTTCTCAATATCTCTTATGGTTTGATCATCAACAAGCACAACATCCCGACTTCTGACAAGCTTCTTCTCTACGGGATTATAAAGTCTGTAACCAAACTCATCTTGGCTGTAACCAAGAAACACACACTGTCGAGTCTTCATATCCAACTTAGACCTCTCATCTTTGGGAATATGCACAAATGCCTTACATCCAAAGACCCGCAAATGATTATAGGAAATATCTTTTCCTGACCAAACTCTATCTGGAATATCAAAGTCTAAAGGAACACACGGAGTAAGATTTAAAACATATACAACAGTACTCAGAGCCTCACCCCAAAATGATGAAGACAATCCTGCTTCTGATAGCAGACATCTTACTCTCTCGACCAATGTTCTGTTCATCCTTTCTGCAAGCCCATTCAACTAAGGAGTCTTTGGAGGAGTCTTTTGATGTCGGATACCTTGCTCTCTGCAATACTCATTAAAAGGACCAATGATTCCCCTCTATTATCCGATCTGATGCATTTCAACTTCTTCCCAGTCTGTCTCTCAACTAAGGCATGAAACTGCTTGAATGCATCGAGCACCTGATCTTTCGTCTTCAACGTGTAAATCCAGGTCTTTCTTGAGTGATCATCTATAAAAGTAATAAAATATAAAGCACCACCAAGAGTTCTTGTTTTCATAGGACCACAAACATCAGAATAAATTAAATCGAGTATACCTGATGCTCTGGTAGAAGTTGAGGTCTTGAAAGCAACTAGAGTTTACCTTCCCGCCAAACAGTGAGAGCACTTCTTTAAAGATGCATTCTTCAAGTCTGGAATGAGATTTCTCTTCTCTAAAATCTTCAATTCCTTTTCACTGATATGACTGAGTCTGCTGTGCCACAACTCTACTATCCCCCCATTCTTAACTGCATTAATAGAGCCATCAAGTAACTTTGCTTGCATCAAGTACAACGAGTTTTTGACCTCTAGCAATAACTAAAGAATCTCTTGTAAGCTTCCACTGACCATCGAAGAACACACTGCAGAAACCTTCGTCATCAAGTCTCCCAACAGCTATCAAGTTCAACCGAAGATCAGACACATGCTTCACATTTCTTAAAACTAGTGTAGCACCATTACTAGTCCTCAAAAATACATCTCCAACGCCAATGGCTTTAGCTAAGCCATCATCACTCATCCTAACATTACCATAGTCACCTGACATGTAGGATGTGAACATCTCTCTACTAGATGTGGCATGTATGGATGCCCCACTATCAACCACCCAATTGCTTTCACCATATGCAAGATTGACAACTTCATAGTCACGAAAGATAAGAAAATCACCTATTTCAGCAAACACTCGATCATTATCTTTTGTTTCTTCATTCTTCCTTTCTTTTTTATTTTCTTTCTTGTCATCTTGCTTGAGTTTTCTGCAATACCTTGCTATGTGTCCTGGAGTTTTACAATTCCAATATTCAACCTTGCTGTGTCTGTTGGATTTACTCCTCCTGCCTTTTTGCTTGCTTGTTGGACCTCTACTATTACTTCTCCCCCTCTTCTCTGTAACCAAAACCTCTGATTGCTGTAAAGAACCCTGCAATTTTCTCCTCGTTTCCTCATTTAAAATGCTGCCCTTAACCAAATCCATTGCAATGGTACCATTGGGGGCTGAATTAGACAAAGATGTCCTGAATGTCTCCCATGAATCCGGCAATGTACCAAGAAGCCATAAGCCCTGTACTTCATCCTCAAACTTGATATTCATTTCCGACAATTGATTAATAATGCCCTGAAATGAATTCAAGTGATCCGTCATAGGAGTGCTATCTTTGAATTTCAGATTCATCAACTGCTTGATTAGAAATAACTTGTTGTTCCCAGTTTTTCTAGCATACAGTTCCTCCAACTTTTTTCACAATGTTCGTGCATGTGTTTCTCCACTAACATGGTTCAATACAATATCATCCACCCACTGCCTAATGTAACCACATACTTGACGATGCAATATATTCCATTGATCATCTGTTTTATCATCAGACTTTTTAGTTTCAAATATAGGCAAATAATAATCTTTCACATAAAGAAGATCTCCATCTTGCCTTTCCACACATGATAATTAGAACCATTGAGATTCACCATTCTATTAGTATTGGTTTTCATATTCACCACAAGGCACAGAGCAGTAACACGCTCTGATACCAGTTTGTTGGGATAAAACACAAGAGAGGGATAATTGATCATTCCGCTGCGTAGACGAATAGATTATTATTTGATTATTCGTGTGTTTTATCCCAACAGTTCATAATGATGGTGCTCAAGAAATTTCCAAAAGACAATGATAAAAAGGTGAAAGATGTGGCAAGAGACCTCATCCTCGATGGAGCTTCTTTGTAGAAGAACTCCATCTGTCCGACCATTGTAAGCATATCTTCAACCCCAAATACTCCATAGTGGAACGAAAGCAAAAAAAAACTAATCGGCTCGAGTGGATTCTTAAGAGCTTGATCCATTCTTTTTACCTCAACTAATCTAGCCATTCACATTGACATTATAGATAAGATGAGCCCTATCCCCACATGCATCCCCCCAAAAAATGAGTTTTTCATTTTTCAACCCAAGAATTTGTTCCCGAATTTAATTCCATCCTTTTTCTCCGGTCAATTTCATGGATTTCTCCTAAAAACATCAACTGACGAGAAGCCGGACAGTAAGGAGTGGGTGGTTTCCAGAATCACAATTCAGGTGTTGTTGAAGCCGATGTCGACCAAGATCAGGGACGACAGCGGCGTCGTCATTGAGCCCAATCACCTGGCGGCAAGAGAAGGGCAGCGCCGGACCACCTCTCAAACAGCAGCAGAAGTCCTCGTCGCAGCCTGTGGTGCGGTAACTGCAATTGATTGATGTGGATTGAAGAAGATTACTCGCAAAGCGGTGAAGGGAATCTAATCCAAGCTTGACCCGTATTTGTAAAAAATCTGACTCATTCGCTTTAAAAGGTCCGGTTGTGTGAGTTTTGAAAAAAAAAAGACGGTCCTATTCTAATCTTTGTATAAAATTTAATTATTACTTGATACTTTAATAATTTAAAATCGTTAATTTTTAATTGCATAAGAAAAGGAAGCAGATTTCAGGTTTTCACCTTTACCGAATAGAATGTCTTTTAAGCGAGAAGTTTGTGACCACTGACCGGTTAACGCGGCTTATTTATTTAATTTTTATTTTTTACACTATATTAATTAAGTGGTGGATTATCCATCTCACGAAATGAGATCTGTGAGACGATCTCATACAAGACATACCCTTTAAAAAATACTACAACATATAGTTTTTATATTCTTTTCAAATAGTTATAATTTTGTTTAAAAAATTATCATTTTTTTATAAAAAATATATATTATCACCTATTATTTATATTACAAATTATATATAAAATAATTTACTGTAGCGCTATCACTTTTCATTAATTATATAATAGCTTTTTAAACACTTATTATTTACGAAAATCTTGTTGTAAAACAATCTCATGCAAGGGTCTTGACTTTTTAAAATCCACGATGATTATGATTTAATATTATTGATATCTTGTCTATTTAAAATCCACGATGATTATGATTTAGAGTAGGTTTTGGGTAAAACTGTTTCACGAATCCTCTTATGTGAGACGTATTATCCATTAATCTAAATAAATATATGTTTTATTATTAAATAAAAAGAGAATTAAAGAGAAAAAGGGGCTATGTTTGGCTTCACTAATTAAAAATACTAACTGTTTCAATTTTGGCAAACTACAGGCGTCATCGTTATTTATTTACTATGTTATTCAATAAATTTTTTCCTTTTTAATAAAAATAATATTTTATATTTGGCAAAAACTTGCGTGAGACCGTCTCATGTAAGGGTTTACGTGAGACCGTCTCACGTAAGGGTTTACGTAAGACGATCAGAAAGTGATAACTTTTATGAAGGAAAGTGATAATAAATTTATGAAAAGTTATAATGCTGTTTCATGAACAATTTATAGTATAAATAAATAGTGATAACATTTTATAGCGAAAGTGATAACGATTTATAGCGAAAGTGTGAAAAATGGTCTCACGTGAGACGATTTCATGTAAGACCTACCCTTTATGTTTTAGTTTTTTTATTAATAATTATTATTATTATAATTATCACTTATTAATTGTTTATTACATAATTCAAAGTCTTATTATCACTTTATTATAATCAGGTATCACTTTATATTAAAATATTATCACTTTTTATTCATTTTATAAATTGTTCACAAAATAATTAAATTAAATGGTTATCACTATTTCTTTATTATGTGTAACTTTTTATTAAGCATGTTATTACTTTTTATTCCAATAAATTATTCGTAAAATAATTTAATTAGATTGATATTACTTTTCTTTGATTAAGAATCACTTTTTATTAAAAAAATATTATCACTTTTTATTATTCCATTAAATTGTTTATGAAATAATATTTTTTAATTAGTTATCACTTTTTATGAAAATGTTGTTGTCACTTTATCTTTTAAAATGTTATCACTTTTTATTTATATTATAAAAATATAATTTAAAATGAAGTTATCACTTTTCATCAATTGAGTATATTATTGTATGATTTAATAATTTTAAATTAAATTAAAAAGGCAAAAACTTGTGTGCCTCCGGGGACACCGTGCGCCCACTGTATGCCCAGATACCCTTTAATATTAAATTATATAACATTTAATATAAAGATGCGTACTCTTTATTTTCTGGAAAAAAATATTTTTTTTTAATAAAAGCGTATACCTTTTAAAGCAAAATGATGTACCTTTATTAACTAAAGTATATACTCTTTAGAATAAAATGTTGTACTCTTACACATTTTATGCACCTAAGAACATAAGAGACCAACTCAATAAAAAAATTAAATGAATAAAAAATTTTAAATTAATAAAATTTTAAATAATAAAAAATACTTCCTCCGGCCACTTACAAGGTACTCGTTTGCTTTTTGCGAGTGGATTAAGAAGTATTATTATATGTAAAGTGGGTAGTTGTATTAGAGGGAAGTGGTAGGCCACAGGGTGTACTTTTTTACTAAAAAAAGGAAATGAATACCTTTGAAGTGTACACCTAAAATGGTAAAATGGATACCTTGTAAGTGGCCGGAGGAAGTATAAATTAAAAGATTAAAAATATAATATATTAATATATATAATATAAAAGACCTAATTAATTTAATTCTATAATTAATTTTCTCAATTTTTTAAATTTGATTTTTAATCAAACAGAGCCCTTTAAAATTATACTTAATGAACTAATGGATGATTCGTCTCACATAAGGGGATCTGTGAGACAGTCTCACCCAATTCTTTTCCTATGATTTAATATTATATTTATTTAAATCGAGATATAGTGTCATTACTTTTATGTCAGTTGATTTTTGATCTTTTGGTCTTCGCCACAAATTCATATGAAATTCATATGGACTAAATTATCTGTAATTACGTATATATACGTTTTCTTCTTATTATTTTAATTTTCACTTCTAATAAGAGTAGGTGTTTAGGTGTTTAGGTGTTTGAGTGAGACCATCCTAAGAATCTTAGATCTCAATCTACCCATTTCAAAAGATTCAAATAATCAACTAGAGCGGCTCGGCCTGAAGGGTTAATTAGCTAAATCCATTTGTATTTAAATTACGTAATTGCCACCAATTAATCACAAACTATTTAAAAAATCCATTTTAATTGAAATTGCTTATTGTTATTAATTTATACAGTATATGAAGAATTATAATTTTATTTTAATAATTTTTGAACGTGGTATATATAGTATAGTATTAATTTATAGATTGTTAAAAGAATAATAATATTATTAATAAAAGGTTATATTGATAAAAGAAAAAAGTGATGTTCATCAAATTAAATTATTTTATAAATAATTTATGTGAAGAATAAAAAGTGATAATATTTTTAACGAAAGTGATATTATTTAATTAAAAAAAGTTATAATTGTCTGATTAAACTACTTATTAACAAATCATAGGATAAATAAAAAGTGATAATATATCAAACAAAAGTGATACACGTCCAATTGAATAATTTAAAAATTCATCCAATTGAATAATTTAAAAATTCATAGGACGAATAAAAAGTGATAACATTTTTAATAAAAAGTGATATTAATTATAGAAAAGTGATAAAAATCTAATTAAAAGTGATAATATTTTTAATAAAAAATGGTATTTGATAAGTAAAAGTGATACTCGTTGAATTAATTATTTCAAGATTCGTACTTTGAATAAAAAGTAATAATATTTTTAGTAAAAGTGTAGTTTGATCAAGAAAAAGTTATATAATTTTAATTGAATTATTTAAAGAATATAAAATGAATAAAAAGTGATAACATTTTTTATAAAAAGTTATATCTAACAAAAGGAAAGTGATAATTATTCATTAAACTATTTAATGCATGAATAATTAATTGTACGAATAAAAAGTAATAACAAAATTTGAAAGTGATATTTTATCAAGAAAAATTAATGACTGATTTGTTACATTAGAGAAATAAATTTAATTAATTTGATAAATTTTAATTTTTATTGAATATTTATTTCATTTTTTAATTAAAAAAATTTTAAAAAAATAATGAAGAAATCAAAGTAATAAAATAAAAATAAAAAAGTAACTTAAAAGAAAGGAAAAGAAACTGGTAACGATGGAAATTGACACAAGATGCGCAAAAATTGAATTACAATTAAATTGGACGGAGCGCGTTTAAGTAAAATTAAACTGCACCATCCGCGCCTTTTTTATTTTTAATGGTGTATCCCACCATTATGGGCTCATCGTCCCTTTCCTGAGGATTAGTGAAGGAGGTAAGTCGCAGGATGTGCATTAAGTGGCTTATAGGGAGAGATCACTATTAAACTTGTGCTTGCAAGGGGCCAAATCTATACCAAAGGCAAGATTCATCTCACGAAATAAGATCCGTGAAACGATCTAGTACAATCATCTCACGAAATAAGATCCGTGAGACGATCTAATACAAGTCTTTCCAACTTATTGTTAACTTGTGACGTCTATCTTGAGACGTCATACTATATCAATGTCATGATTATGATATAGATCGGATTAATTTCATTTAGTGATTAAATTATGTACTCCTTTCATAACAACTTCAATTTTCTTTTTATTTTGATTCGTCTCAAATTTAATTTCACTTTTATAAAAGGAAAAAACAACTAACTAATATCCTTCTAACATACTTTAATTTTAAATTTGACATCACATTTTTAACACACATAATATACTTTTATCATTTATTTATTTCCTAAAAATGTCATATTACTCCCAAAAATAAGTCAAAATTTGACTTTTGTTAAACATCGTATCTACATTGAACATGAATTTGAGATGGATGGAGTACTTTTATCTTAAATTTAATATAATCAATTAAATTAATCCAGTGTGATACAAATTTGGCAAATCCTCCCGTGTGCACGATCCACATTCAAAATGTGTATAATAATGAAAAAATAATCCATAACTATACATTAATGAATATAGATTTATACACTTTATTAGCGAATTTTCTATTACTTTATTTAATGAAAACTTGAATATAAAAATATTATACATTTCTTAAGAACCACATACTACATTATTGAATAAAAATTAAGAGCATGTCTTGTATGAGATCGTCTCACGTGATACCGCTTTATGATTTTCTTAAATAGTTATCAATTTTTATCAAAGATATTATCACTTTTTGTATATGCATATTAATTACTCCGTCGCTCTCAACTTCAATTTCATATTTTTCATTTTAGTATGTCTCATTTTCAAATTCACACTTCTATAAAAGGAAAAATCAATTAATTTATACTTCTCTATCATACTTTATTTTCAAATTTTTTATTAGAATTTTAACACACATAAAATACTTTATAATTATTTATTACCCCAAAATACCAAACTACCCTCAAAAGTAAGTAAAAAAGAGACCTTTATTAATATACGTGCAAACAATAAACGTGAAAATGAAATTGGGGCGAAGGGAGTATTTTTGAAATGAATATAAATTAATATAATTAATACTCCGGCCTCCGTCCAGCTGATAAATATCCGTTTGCTTTTTAAATGTGGATTAATGAGTATAATAAAGTGTAATGAGGTGAGATAAATAATATTTTAAGGCAAAAACTTGTGTGAACCCCTGTAGAATTTTGTGTTAAATTGTATACCCTTTAGTATAAAGATGTGTACCCTTTATTTTCTGAAGAAAAATAAAAAATATTAATGAAATGTGTATAACTTTTAGAACAAAATGGTGTATCCTTATTAATTAAAGTGTATACCATTTAGAACAAAACAATATACTATTACTCATAATACTATATTCTAAAGGTGCAAGGTGTCCCGGGGGCATGCAAGACCAATTCATATTTTAATGTGTAGTGAATAATTGTATTAGTGTTGAGTGTGAACTCCATGTATAGTGGGTTGAATATAATAATATTATTGTATGTGTCACATTAACAAAAAAAATAGATATTTTGTATTGAAACTGACGAAAATAACAAAATGAATACTTATCAAGGTTACAGATAGAATACTATACTTCAAATAGGATTAATACCAATTTGGTCCCGCATCTTTAGTTATGGTCCTTTTTGAACCCTTATCTTTTGAAATTTACCAATTTGGTCCCATAATTTAATTTTGGGCAGATATCGTCCTGTATCTTGTGGAAATGCTCTGATTTAGTCTCAAATTTTGAGAAATGTTCGCAAACAGTCCCAAATTTTAGAAGCTTCGAAATTTTTTGCTAAGAAGCCACCTCACCTTTTGCTATTTCCAGATTTTCGAAAATTAAATCATTTTAAGCCTCTTTATACTCAATTTTACTCAAACTTTCATTATTCTTTTCATTTTCAAAATAGATATAGTCCATTACGACCATATCAGGCCCAACATGCTTCCTTACATTAATTAAACAACATTAATCTTGTAATTAGCCAACTTAAAACAGTAACCGTACATTTTTTTACCGTTAATCCACTAGGTATTCGGGAGGTTTTACAGCTACTCCTCACAGCCAACCACACGCCCTTCAGTGAGATGGTTTGATCCCGTTCCTTCAACCGACCTCAGCATAACCCTGGTTCGTTTCCTACACTGGGTGTACAGGATGCTGCTATTATTTCTCGTCGAAAAATATAGAGATCAAGGTTGCAGAAAAAATGGAAAGCTACATGCGGGCAGAAGCCTAAGATTATTTATTTATTGAATGGAGAATTTATTACACACTCATCTTCACAGAACAAGAAGAGATAACTTCTTTAGCTACCTATTGTAACTGCACTCAGAACATTCATACAAAGAAAAGAAAAGAGATATAATGTTTATTTAGAGAGAGAAAACAGAGGGGAATGGTCGATGCCTTCTGCTTTCTCAGCCTTGCTATTTATAGAGGCTTTCGGATTTGAAATCCAGATTTCAAAGCCTCATAGTTTTTTGTGATGTCACTGCTTACGTTACCATATTTACATCATTACTTACGTCACCTGTATTGGATTCCAGTTTTAGTGGCTGGTTGGTCCTTTTTCTTTATTGGATGCCTTCTTGTGGGCCATCATTCTTGTCGGTCACATGTCCCTTACCCTTTCAGAAAAGTCACCTGACTCTTGCTTTTTTGAAGAGTCATTTGTCCTCTTTGGTGTCTGATGATTCTCCTTCTTGGGTAATCTGAAGAGATTTTACCCTCTTCTTTCCACGTGTCTCTTTTAATGGAGGGGGTTCAGCACTCCTGATCATCCCTATGCTCAACCTTATTCCTTTCCCAAACTCTAGTTCAGTTTGGGTGGAACAACTCGTGCATACTTTGTTCGTTAATTACCCAAAATGGGCCATGTTACAATATCTCCGATGGGTCAGTTTACTCAACAGAATCTTGTTTCTTCAAAGAAAGTCTTGTTTTTCCTGGAAGGCCTTCTCAGCAAATCCTGTATTCTTTCCTGTTGAAGTATTCAACAGAAAAGACCCATTCAAAAACTTGTGCTCGAACTTGAATGCGAACTTCACCTCCACCATTGCTTTAATGCAGGCGTACAAACCCCTCGCTCTACGCGTAGAGATCTGTTCTTCAAAAAATGTAGAAACCAAGACTGGTTCCTTCCTAGAAGACTCCTTGATCCTATTTGATGTTGAGGCATTGGGTCTTCTTAGCTTGATGAAATGGAAGGCCTCGTGGTTGCCTTTCCCGACTAGTTCTGGAGCCGCACTGGTAAAGTAAAGCTCCAATATATCGCCTCTGGATAGAGTTGCGTTATTTTCCATGCCTTAAAAATTATTTTTTTCCAGCCACTCTGGCAGTTTTGAAAGCTCTAGGAAGTCTGGTGCAACAGTATATATTGAAGCTAACGCTCCAAAATCATACCATTGTTTCACGTCATTTGGATTTGAGCCTTCTCGCATCCAAACTCGGGGATATTCTCCAGATATATCCACCCAACATTTCTTCGATCGAATTCCTTGTCTGGTGTTCAATTTCTCCCAGCTTGTCTGGTATTCCTGCCAATAAGAGAAATCAGCTAAGTTAATACCAATCTTAGTAGTGTCCGTCATAGGCCTAAGGTTGATCTCTCCCTCTTTGAGCCACTAGGTGCTGGGTTGACTCGTCGACTCTAGATATGACTCAAGTTCTTCGATTTTTCCTGGATCGATTCCTCTTTTGGAGGTTCCAATCTAGGACTTATGCTAAGAGTACTTGAATTCCTTACTCCGGGTTTAGAGCCCTGTTCTCGACTACTCTCCTTTTGTCAATTGCTATTGCTATCAACAGCTTGGAGGAGTGGCTCTCGTAATGACTCGAATAGACTTGCATTGTTGCAAATGCAATCTCGTATGCGATTAGACACTTTGGTCTCATCGCTCTCTTGTATTCTTCTAGCACGCTTTGCATTGAGTGCCAAATTCTCGAATTTCCTTTGGAGCAACTCAAGGTTGTCCATCAGGTGCCTTAAAACAGTAAGGATGGAGTCTATTTCCGCTCCCTCCATCTCTCATCAAGAAATCTGCCAAAATATTATCAACAGATTTAATAATGGCAATATTAAAATCATAATATTGGCATTCTGCTTGCCATCTTAATAGTCTAGCCTTTTCTATTTTAGATTCAATTTTATTTTTCAAAAAGGCTTTGACACTTGTGTTATCAATTTTAAGGATGAATTTCTTTGCGAGAAAAAACAATGGTTATTTTTTGAACGCCTTCCGAACCGCAAGAACTCCTTTTCATTGATGTACCATCTCTTTGCCTCATTCTCCGTAAAGAGCCTGCTACAGTATCTGTATGGCACTTTTCTTTCAGGTGTGGACTTAGTTAGAACCGCTGCCCCCAATGGTCACTGGCATTTATGTAGAGTACCAATTTATCCTCGTCATTTGGTATAGCTAACTTGGGGAGCTTCTTGCAAATCTCCTTTAGTTGTTTTACCATTGCTCGGTGTGATTTCTCCCATTTGAACTCAGCATCTTTTTTCAACAGAGGACTGAACACCTCTCTGTATTGCGCTAGATTGTTGATGAACATTCCAGCGAAGTTGACAACTCCTAAGAAGCTCTAAAGTTGTTTCTTGTCCTTGAAATCTTCAGGAAATCATTGAACTTTTTCTACAATATGTGGTTGTAGAATATTCCGGCCTCATCGATCTCGATTCCAGGAAACTCGATCTGTCTTATTGAAATTACTGCCTTATTTTCCAAAAGCATCAATCCTTCCTTGTGGCACACTTTTGAAAATACTCCAGATGCGCCAAATGTTCCTTCATGTTTTTTTAGGCAATGAGGATGTCATCCACATAAACAAACATGAACGAGAAATAATCTTTGAAAAGATTATCCATCTTCCTTTGGTATATCTGGGTTGCATTCGCCAAGCCCATAGGCATGACATTCCAGATATAATGGCCTTGTGGTGTGGAGAAGACTGGGAATTTCTTACTTCCTTCTTCCATCATAATCTGGTAGAAACCAGATTTGCAATCAAACTTTTAGAATACCTTGGCATTCTTGATACAGTTGACCAAGTGTTCCCTACTTGGTATGTAGTATCCATCGAACTCCAAGATGTTGTTGATCCCTTTATAGTTGATCACTTTATAGTTGATCACAAGTCTCGGCTTTTCCCGCTTGACTTCTCCATAATTTCGAACCAGAAATCCTGGACTGCTGTATGGAGATACTCCTGGTGATATCAACTTAAGGTACAAATGTTCCTTAAGTATTAGCTGCATATCCTCTCGATCCTCTTGGTTCATCAGGATAGGCTTGTATCTCACGAACTCATGCTTCTTTCCTTCTTTGATTTTGAGTGAAGCTTTGAGCTCGTTTTTATCCCACCAGGCTAGAGGATCCTCATTGAAGTTCCTCTGTATCTTTTTCTTGACGTCCTCCAAAGATGTTTGTTCTTCGATTGTGATGTTTCTCTATAGGCTTTCCCCCAAGTTTGCTTTGAGAAGGTGGATTGTGTTTTTTTAGTTTCTCCATCTTCCATCCTCCTCTTGTCTCGGTTCTCATTTGAAGGACTGCTTCGTCATATCTCCTTCGATCATTTATCTTTGGATGGCTAAGTTTTCCTTCACTATCACCACGCTTGCTGCGAAATCTGATTAGCATTTTTCTTTGAAATGCATTACGCAGTCTTGGTGCGATGATCTTATGTTCACACAGGGTTGTGATAAGCCTTCTTGTTGCGTTTTCTTGGGTAAAACGCTTGAATGTCTATAGGAAATTATTTCCTAACAGAATATCCGCTCCGGTGTCGTGAAAATATATCGGTGGAGTTTTTACCTTGTACCATGGGGTACGATCCACTCCTCCAATCTTGATTCCGCTTGTTTGATTCCTCTGTTAAGGGTTAGTACCCTTTGAGAGAAATCTTTACCTAGTACCGTTGGAAATTCTTCGCCTGAGCCTTTTGAAAAGACCCTTTCCTTTGCTATGCAGATGTCTGCTCTAGAATCAATGTACGCCGCAAAATATTCTGCACGATGCTCCTTATATATCATCCCGATGGTGATATATATTGAGAATGAAGTTGTGGTCATGGGTAGATGAGAGCTTATATGCCCTAGCCTCTACTAGTAAACCTTGTATCTTTTTCCCTTGACCGTGAATTTCATTCCATCTTGTAGTCTTTCCCAAGGTTTTGATCCTCGAGAAATTTCAGTCCCAGCACTAGTTTTTTCTGGGAATCTTCCTGCTATTCCTTCTATTACCAGCTCAAGTTCTCCGAGTTTGAGCTGTCCTTGATATCTCCCAGTTGTTGGCTGTTGGAGATAATATAAGACATCACAAGGAATAGAGTTTTTCTTTTTAGTAATGTCGAATATTACATCGACTCCTCTCCATCCTTCTGGGCATTTTAGTTCACCTTTAGTTGTGAACTTTTTTAGCTCCTGGATTACCTCCACGATCGACTTCTTTCTCCATTTTTCACTGATCATTCTGTCTTCTTAGAAAAAAATCCTCCTCTGGTCGAATCAGAGGCTATCTTGCCTGCTCCAGACCGGTTTATCTCTGATTCGCAAATCCATATCGTGGATTGGTGGTAGTTCTATTATTTCTGGCCTAGTTGCACATGCAACCCTTTTGAATACTTCTGGTGTCTCAATATACTCCTTCATTTGGAATAGATCTGAATGATAGGTGTTGGATAGAGCATATGAGATACTGTATGTGATCGAGTAACGCCGATTTTCTTCTTTCATCAAGTCTTTGTTTTTGAAATCTTGAAGAAGGGTGAGTGCCCTACTGAAGTCTTTATCGGCCAGATTGTAGGCAATCCTTGGGTATATGTAGGATGTCACCTTGCCTGCGTACAGGTTCCTTGAGATTCCTCTCAGGCATGCCTCTCTCGTATTCTTGATCCTCTTATCAAAGATTGCAATATCGATTGGTGTATCGATACCTTTTTTAAAGTTGCTTTGATGAGGATCTGAATTGCTCCGATGTGGATCCAAGACATAGTCTTAGCCATTTCTTCCTTGAGTTTACTTAGTTCCCTTTTGATTTCATCAACAGGGACTAGTTGCATTTCCATCACATTATTCGTGAGCTCCATTGGGATAGCAATTTCCCCTTCGGTCACCTTATATATGATGTTATGCTTTCTCTTTTTGAAGCTGAGGAACCTCTCTAGTCGTCCCACGGTAAATTCGTCGTATAGATTGAGTCTTGGATCCTCCTTCATGATTCTCATTAGGGTCCTATGAGAAATGGATGTTTGGGAAAAGAATTTCAAACATGTCCTCTTGCATCTCCTATCTGAAGTTTTCTTCTTCACTCCGACTTATCTTCAGAGGATTCGTCCTGACTGAAGAATTCTTCTTCTTAGATGCTCTCGTCTGAGGGTATATCTTCGAACTGATATACCTGTACTAGATCTTAGAAGTAAACAGCTTCCTCTATTTCTAGAGTTGTCTCTAACTGTCGTATTCCCCGCTTCTGATTTTCTGGGCAATCTGGTGAGATATGCCCTCTTGCTCCACACGTGTAGCAGTTACAATTCTTGAATCTTTCATTGACTCGTGTGGCCGCTCTTCAGAACTCTTTCTCGTGTGAGTTCTTCCTGTACTCCTCTGGTTAGACCCTGAGGATGATGCTTGACTTTTTGAACTCTATCTTGATGGTCCGGACCTTTGTCCCGATTTATAGCTTCGGGCCTTTTGCTTGGACCAAAAGGATCTTGGTCTTCTGGACCTCCATCCTCCACTTCTCTGTGTGTAAGGATGATTTTTCTTTATCATTTTCTGCTTCCTTTGACTTCTTCTAATGATTGTTGGAAGATCGTTATTCTCGCAACATAAGGGTACTGTCTTATTGATTCCCCTTAATCTCTTGTAGTTTTTGTGTAGTGATGCTTGATGACACCACTCTGCAATCTTAGCTTTGAGGAAAGACATCCTCCTTGCTATTGAATCCAGCTCGCATGGTTCATATTCTTTGATCAGCATTTCTCTCCATGGGCTTGGTATCTCGGCAAAGAACAGGTGAAATACTTCTTCCCTCTTGATCTTCGATTTCCATCTATACTCTGTAAAGAGATTGATGTACTCATCTACGTGACAGATGTCAAGTAGCTCTAGGCTGTATAGGGCATTCATATACTTCTTTTTCTTTTCTTCTTCCATTCCTTCGAAGTAACCTACTCTGATGAAGTGGATCTTGAAGATCTTGGCCATGCGATCAATAATATTACCTAGGTCTTCGCCTTCTATGGCTTCTTTCTTGACTTCGTCCGAGAGTACCTCCCAAGCACACTTTACTGATCCTTCCAGGCTTATAGTTAGGAATCTTATGAACCATTCTTTATCCACCTCTAGTGCACCTCCTGCAATCTTCATTGTATTTGTCCACTCGTTGATCAAGGTCTATCTGTTTTTGAAGTCGAGAGTGTCGAGGTTTAAGATCAACCCATATGGATTTATTGGTTCAAGGTGAGACCGACTATATGAGGTGTTGTGTAGATTAGATCCTCGAACTCGGTTTGCTCCTGTTGACAATCTCATCGCCTTCATCTTGAAATTTACTTGGTTTTGGAATGTCTCTTCTTGTCGGACTCCATGTGATCCAGAAGTCCCTTCATTTTGGCGCAGCTCATGTTGAGGAGCTTGCGACTGCTGCTGTGAGCTTGATGTTTCTCCAACATTCATTCTTAGATCTACAATTGATAGTCCTTGGAAGGACTCATATAAATCTTGTAGATCTTCAAGATTTGCTCTTTCCATCCAGGGATGTGGATTCTCTACGAAGGATATCAATCATCTTCTCGCTTTCAGACTTTGCCTTGTGGCCTCTGTCGTCTTCCCCTTTTGGTGTAAAAGGGGTTCTATTCCGAAAGTTGCTGGCAACCTTCTTCCTGACTTCCTCCCTGTCACCTTGATCTCTATGGGCATTACTTGATCTTTCAATTTCTTGATGAGATCAAGTTGTTTGTTTTGCAACATCTCTATCTTGTCCATTTGGAAGTTGATTTCAACTATTATTCTGGACATGTTTTAGCAATATTCTCCAAAGTATTTCATCGTCTTCTATAATTCTCTAAGAAGTTAATTCATCTTAGAGTTATCTGCCTAGATTTCCTTCCACTCCGTCATTCAGCCCAATGTGAAAAGTGGTAAGGCTTACAGATCTCTCTTGGACCCTGGTTTGGTTGCTCCTCCATTGTTCTTGTTTGGGGACACGTCCATGGATCTCGGTGAAACTTCGAAGTTCCACTATATTTCTTGGTACTTCTTTGGAATAAATGTTCCTCTTTGGTATAGTTAGTATGGGCGTCCACCAGTTTCCACCTTCGATCGAGATTATCCCAAAATCGATCGGCATCCTCGTACTCTTTTTCTGCATATTGTCTATACAACACATTATAGTATTATTGTATAGAGCTGCTTGTCTTGTCATATCCAACGGGCCAGAAGTCCCTGTTGCTCCATCTTTGAACAGGGCTAATAGTCCTGTTACTCTCGGATGTCGAATTTTCGTTCGGATCTATATTTCTTTGAAACTCTCCTCTCGTTAAGTGATATAAGTATATAATAAATTTTTCCATTCATAAATAAATAAACCTAGGGCTCTGATACCATTTTGAAGCGTGAAAATATAATGAAAATTGAAAGAAAATTGAAGTATAGAGGATGTTTTGTAAAAGGTGCGTTGTTAAAAGGGATGTTGTTAAAGCTTGGCTTGGATCTAGAAAATTCTGCTTTTTTCCAGCAAAAAGGACCGGCGCAAATTATTAGAGTTACTGGACTATTTTGGCAACTTTAACTTTTCTGGGACTAAAAGGGACCATGGGCGAAGTTGCGGGACTAAATCAGTTTTTATCCCACCTCAAATATATGTTTATTCATTAAAATTTCGAATATAAAAAGACCAACAATTAACCAAATAAATTCAATCATTAATTAATTTCTTTTCTTAACAAGGACGAGATCTGAATACAGATAATGATTCAATTATACTATATAACTAATTCTAACACACGTATATATTGTAGTCAAATTTGATTCAATCAATATACTCCCTCCCTCCGGCCACTTACAAGGTAACTATTTGCTGTTTGCACGTGGACAATTTTACGGTCTTTATTTGCTTTTTGCATGTTGATTAAGGAGTGTTATTATTATAGGTAAAGTGAGTAGTTGTATTAGAGAGAAGATGTCATATTGCGTACTTTCTTTACTAAATAGAGGAAATTGAAACATTTGAAGCGGACGCCAGGAATAGTGAAATGAATACCTTGTAAGTGGTCGGAAATAGTATTAAGTTGATCCTCGCAAATTAAGTTCATTTCTTAATAAATAAAGAAAATGTTTTAACATAAAAGTCTTAATATCCTTTACTAAATAGACCAAAAAGAAAAATTCAAGTTTGAGAGTCAAAATTCTTTAATAAAAGAAAATAGGACAAACTCTCTTGTGAAACGGTTCGTGAGACATATTAAAGTATGCCTATTATAGAGATAAATTATGATTAATGATTGTGAAAGTATGTTTTCTAAAATATGATAAATGATAAATTAAAGTGTGATTTTAGGGTATTATAATACTTCATCCGTCCCACTATCAATCTATTTATTTTACTATTTTGGGTCGTTCACTCATCTATTCATTTCCACTTTAGATACATGGGACCCACCCACCCACTAATACAATTAAAATATGGGACCTACACACCCCACTAACACAACTACCCATTATACATTAAATAATAATACTCCTTAATACACGTGCAAAAATCAAGTGTAAAAAACAAACAAATAGATTGGGGATGAACGGAGGGAATATAATTCATTATTGACATACTTTAACTATAAATAAACATACTTTACATATATAATAAGCATACATTCGATCAAGCCGTCTTACAACGCAAAAAATCTGTATCACAACATAATTTCTAGATTTATTCTATTACTAAATTAGAACAAAAAGAAAAATTCATGTTTGAGAGTCAAGATTCTATAATAAAAGAATAGAGCTTGATTCATATCATCTCAACTGTTATTTTCAGTATGGTGGAAGTTTACTCATATCATCTCAACGGTACCAAATTTTATGTATGGATTAAAACATGGTATATATTCAATCAGCCCAAGAAGGTGAAGATTCCATTCAATCAAAATTAGAAAAAATATTTAATTGGTTGGTAATTGATTCTTACACAAGTAAATTAGAAAAATTGTAACATAAAAAATAATAATAGTAATAAAAATAAAATTTAATTGAAAAAAAATCACAAATAAATTAATCACCTGTAGTTACGTCTGACTGCCGGCTGTAGATGCATTTTGGAATCATGCTTAAAGGTAAAATTCATTTTTTTACAATGTTTTAAATATGTAGATTAATTTGTAACAAAAATAAAATACATAATTTTTTTCATGCAATTTACCTTTATTTTAATAGGTTAGTAATTAGTAGATACAAAACGTATTTAAGTATTACTAAACGATATATTCACTTTAGAAAATCACTGATAAATGCGATATTATATTTTGTTTTACCCATAATACTCATCCGTATATTAGTGTGCATCGTTAAGACAAAAACAAAAGCACGCGATTAAATATAATATTTATACGAATGTATATTAGTGTGCATTCTTGAGAGAGAAATAGAAAATACGCGATTAAATTGAAGAATATACTAATGTACATTAGTGTGCATCATTGAGAGAGAAACAAAAAATACTATTGAATTATAGAAATGGTTGTTATAATTATCCTTAAATCACTCCTTAAATCTCTCATCCATTGTTTTTATCTGATTTAGTGGACATTAGTGTTCAATGAAACTATTGTTAAGTACATTAGTGTGCATTTTTAAGAGAGAAACAGAAAATACGAATTAAATTGAAGAACCCTACGAATGTATGTGCATTCTTAGGAGAGAACTGAAAATACACGAATAAATTGAAGAAAATGTTATTATAATTATACTTAAATCTCTCCTTAAATCTTCCAACCATTATTTTTATTTGATTTAGTGGTGTTCAATGAAAGTGTTCAATGAAACTAACGTTAAGTGCAAACATTGAATATTAACAAACGTTATAAAAAGGGTAATGCTGGAGAAAAATAACGACATTATATATGTATTAGTAATTGTATTAGATCAATGTATTTATTAATAATTAGGCTATAAATACATGTATAATAATCCTTATATTAACTTTATTTTAGCTTCTTCTATTATTTTTAAAAAAATATTAGTATATTAAGATATAATTCAATTTAAATACTGTGATGTTTAATTAAAATCATTAGTGATAATATTAATGGATGGATTTGATTATTTATACCCTAATCAATTCACAACTTACCCACGTTATATCACAGACATTTGTGTAAATCGAGTTTACATACGTTTGCATGTAAATTCTGTTACTCTTTAATACATAAAAAATTACTCTTTAGACACATAAATTGTTACTTTTCAAAATTAAAAAATTACTTTTCAAATTCTCGTAAACCTTGATATTTCGAAAGAGTACATGAAAAATTACTCTTTAAAGACATAAATTATTACCCTTCTATATAAAAATTAGTGTTAATTCCTAAAAAATTCACCACTTTATTTGAGATTTTCAAATCTATCACAACTTTTTTATTTTTGTCAATTTAATACACGATTTGTTTATTATTTTCAATTCTATCACGACCTTTTATTTTTTTCAATTCAATACGCGATCTATTTAATATTTTCAATTCCATCACATCTTTTATTTTTACAATTTGATACACCACTTATTATATATTTTCAATTCAATTTATTATTATTATTATTATAAGATTTCTTAAAAATATAATAATAATAATAACAATAATAATAATAATAATATACACCTAAATTATATATATAAAAAAATGTTAAGCTATACAAAGGACGAAACAAAATCGGAATAATAATATAGTATACCATTTTGCAATAAAAAAGACTGAATTCAAAATTCAAATAATTTCAATAATAATAATAATAATAATAATAATAATAATAATAATAATAATAATAATAATAGTAGGGTCTGTTTCCTAAGCAGAAAGTTGCAGGTTTTATTTATTTTTTTTGATTTTATGTTTAATTTTTAAAATTTTTACAGTTAAATTTATTAAATTGTTTAATTATTTTTAGTTTTTGTTAGTGTGTTCAATATTAGAGTATAAATTTTATTTGATTTAATTTTTTAAAAGTCATTTTTAATTTTTTTTTAATTGTTTCAATTTTAAAATTTGTAAGTCAAAGTTGGTTAATTTTTAGATATTTTCGGTTGCAAAATGGAAAAATAAAAAATAATAATAAATAATAATAAATTGAAATGAAAAATATAAAATAAATGATGTATTAAATAAAAAAATAAAAGTGGTGATAGAATTGAAAATGTTAAATAGATCGCATATTGAATTGATAAAAATAAAAGGTCGTGATAGAATTAAAAATATTAAATAAATCGTGTATTAAATTGACAAAAATAAAAGGTCGTGATAGATTTGAAAACCCCAAATAAGGTGGTGAATTTTTTAGGAATTAACCTAAAAATTATTACTTTTCAAAGAGTAATTTTTATTATACTAAAGAGTAGTTTTAAAAAATAAGTTTTATATGTTAACTCATGTAAACCCAGTTTACATGAGACTCACTCACCTTATATATACATTATCGACTCAAATAATATTCTTTCTCTCTTTTTCTTCTCACATCAAATAATATCTGATTGGTGTCATTTTCACCTAAATTTTAGTGTCTTTTTATTATGTATTTTCGTGCGTTTTTTTATTCATTTTGTATATCATTTGGTGGTGTTATATTAAGATATGAAGATTTGTGCTTTGAAAGGATAAATGTGTGATTTTCATGATTAAGTGTCTTAAATTGCGTGATATTTGTAAATATTTAGAGAATTGATAATTTGGTGTAATTTGTGTGATTTTCAGATAAAAATGGATTCTAGACGCGATAAGGAAGATGTAGGAAAAAACATAGCTCAATTCGGAGTCTAAATGAGAAAGTTATAATTAAAATGATGACGTCACGCAAGCTATTCATGCTCAGCACGATAGTGTCACTTTGCATGACTTGTTATACCTTCAAATGTTAGACTTTTTGTTAGCTTTTTATATGGATAGAAAGCTAAGGAAGAGAGGATCTTGTGAGCGCAATAATCACTAAAATCAGAGTTTAGATGTAGAAGTTATGAGCGAAACAATGAGACTACACTGCACCAACTCAATCCGACGTCCGAGCTCGACCCGAGTTCCGAACTCGACCCGAGCTCAGCCCGAAATCAGTTTTATGATTAGAACGTGTTCTAGAAGCTTCCCAAGAGTATAAATACATGTTTTGAGCGTGAAATACGGTAGGAATCATTTGGGAAATGCTTCACACACATTTTACACCACATTTTCACACACTAACTTCATTCCATCTATCTCCATACCCTTCGTCCATCCAATCCACTTGATCTCCTTAAATTCATCCACCATTTCATCAGTCCACCAATCTAAGAAGGGGAATTAATCAACGAGTGAAGATTGGAGCATGTTGAAGGAAGAGAAGACATACTTTGAAAGGGAAGCCAACTTACCTTTAATTTGTGAATTTCTTCATTATATGGCTCAATTGTAGTATGCCATAGATTGTAAAGAATTATTATGATTTGTAGTGGCTAGTCCTCATGTGAGGCTAGCAATATGATTGGTTAGGGTTTATGTAGATTTTGCATACCACATATTTGATGAATTGATTGTTACGAATATTTTCTATTATGAATGTTTATTCTCATTTTATGTATGATTTGTGTGATTAAATTCTTTATTCATGGTGTTAGTATGATCAATCCAATATTATGCTTAGTGGTTTAATTGAGTCATTGATTACATGAGGTGAATATATTAATATGTGGGAAGTTTGGCAATAAACTTCATGTGCTTAAAATCTCATGATAGGAAATTATTGATAATTACTTTGTGAAAGTTTTTGATATGATGAGAGGACTCAAGCCAAGACTCATTTGACCTTAGAAAGGGAACATATGAAAACGTCTCTGCCTACTAGAGAAAATTCTTCGTGATAATATCTCTATATTGGTATATTAATATTCGTAAGTACCTATAGGAACAGTGAGGATTAGAGACACTCTTTGAGTGCCCTTAATATCATAACATGATGACCTTCAGTGCATGTGTGTGTGAGTCTACATGAGTCTTTTCCATGAATATTGCTTGTCTTACTTACTTCTTAGATTGTTCGCCTTCATCCATCACATATGTACATGTTCTATCTTTTAATTGTTTTTCTAGTTGTTAGTTTTTAGTGTAATTCAACCCCACCTTTATTGATTAGTCCTACTAGAGTAAATCATTTCTCAAACACGAATATATACACTTTCGCCCTTGGGTTTGATATTCTAAATTTTGCATTTGGTCACTACGGTCTACTACGCGATAGAGTACGCTTGCTCTAATCAATTTATACTCTTTTCACATGTATAACCACATATCTCTTGCACATTAATTTAACTTAAAATTAAAACATATCCTATAAAAATTCAAAATAAACATTTATCACTATTCAATAATTATCAAACTCCACACAATCCAAAATTGGTTGGTTAAGATTATATCATATTATATTGAAAAGTTTTCTAACAATTTAAAATTTCAATCTAAATCGAACAGCTATCCACTTAACTTCACTCCATCCGTCTCATCTTTTCCATTTTGTTTTGTCCCAAATTAATGTTTACATATAGGGCCCACACACAACACTAATACAACTACCCAATTTATATTAAATATTATTTCTCACCACACTACAGATTGAAATATTACTCCCTCAATCCCACCCAAATAGCACCATTTTACTATAATAGGCGTTTCGTTCAAATTGCATCATTTTCCTTTTTTAGTAAAAAGGGTCCATCAATGGCCCACCACTACCCATCACATCTCTCTAATACACTTATCCACTTTATATAAAAAAAATAATACTCCTTAATCTACGTGCAAAAAACGAATGACACACTTTGACCGGGACGGAGGGAGTATATAACTTGGGCCCACGACCCGAAATGCACTATGAAATAAAACGTAAAAAGACTTTAGTTAAATTTAGAGCAGTTAATAAAAGAAGGTAACGATTTAGAAAATGTACAACCTCCTAAAAATCCAAATCCAATATTTTTTGTTGTAAGGTAAGCATTAGAATTCAGTTTAATTAAAATTTGCAAATTCAAGTTTCACCATTTACTGTTGTCCAATGTTACAGCACCGAAAACAAAAGTTTCAAATAAAAAGTTATGCACAGCCACCTTTTTAAAGCAGAATATTATTTGCAAAACAAACAAAAAGTAGGCAAGTCACAAGTAATAACCACTGCATCCATGAATATATCTTCCTTATTGCAGTAACACACAATATAACCAAAGTTGCAACGACATACAGGTCCAGATATCACCTTATTTAGAGAATAACCAATGCCTTCTCAACTGAAAGAAAGCATTAAATTCCCAACATAAAAACTGAATTACTGGTGCAATCATCCTGATGATGAATACGTCTTGCAAATCGTCGTCCTCACACAACTATTCGGCTCCACCAAATAGAGTTTGTTTAATCATGACTGCAGAACATGAGAGACAGAGAAGAGGAAAACATCAGCACAGCACTTATATACTCAAAGAAAACAGCTATAATATATAATTAGTTCAAGAGAATGCAAACATCACAGACCTCATCGAACTTCCTCCACTTGTCTCCAAACAATACGGTCCGAGCGGCACAGTCAGGGGCGAGCCCTTGCGCGCCAGTGCAGGCGTCCCGCTCCACATTCCTGCACTGGAACTGGAGAAGTTGATTGATTGTTATTCAGAATCCTCGTAAACTTCCCCATCATCAGAAAGGTCATCGAATGCTCGCACATCCAACTGATAGCGTAGGATCCCTCCTATCCCCCCAAAGCCTCTGCAAAACTGAGATCCCTCTTGTGATTTGTTGGTCACAAACTCGAGAGTGCAACCAAATCGTCTGTACTCGTTCGCAAACCATTCTAGTAGGGACAGCTTGTCCTGAACCTCCAGTTCAGCATTTGTAGCTTGGTCCCGGAAGTTACTCTGATCGCTCTCCTGATCCTTGTTCAAGTGTTTTATAACAATTTCACCAGTAACAGCATTCTTCAATATGTACCTCGTCATGTCAAGATTCTCCCACACGATTAGCGTCCCCACAGCACCCATTTCAAGAACTTTCATGGTGTCCTCAACTCCAAAAACATATTTGCCAGTGTCCTGACTGATCTCCTCAAAGTACTTGCCTATCAAACGCTTCTCTTGAATAAACTTAACATTCGATAGGATTTCAGCGGACAGCTCAATTGCCTGGTTGAAGCCATTTTCCCCTCCATAAGAAACATCCACCACATTCAAGATCTTTGTCTGTAGACGAGGATCAAACATATCAGACTGACTGAGTTCTGTCTTGAAGTCAGCTGAACCAGCTAGTATGAGTCCTGACACATTGGGCTGGCTCGTCTGAGGATTGATAAAAAATTGGGTAGCAAGCTCTGCTGTTTTCCTCACATAGTTGTGGCGCTTCTCCATTCGAAGTCGAGCAAATCGCAAAGCAGATTGCCCTCCTCTTCCATGTTTCTTAGGAAGGTCCACAGTAAATTTGTGAAGAACCTCCCTAGTATTACCGCTCAATGTTCCAAAAAGAGTTCCATTACCATCCATAACAATAAAACCAAACTTGTCATCAGATTCTAAGAGCTCGTTAAGCGCCTCAGTGTGGAACTTGTTGTCACAGAGATACAGAGATGCATTTATAGGCCTGAATGGCTCAAAGTCGATGGTTACTTTCTTTTCCTTCCCGTCATCAGTAACTATTGTTCCAGTGTAGAGTACGAGCCCATTAGGAGGAACCTTGTTGTACAATTTCAGCCTCTGCTGAGCAGATGTGATTGCACCAAGAACAGATTGGCGATTCACTCTGCTTTTGATATTAGATGCAGTTCCAAATTCATCTCCAAGCATCTTGGTAACACGAGATACTTGATCACGTGGAGGCATTATAAGAGAAATCATACTGGTACCATTTCCTCGAGCAGCTTCGAGTGCCTTAATGAGCTTCTTGATTTTCCAAATCTCAATGTTCTTATCAGTTTCGTGACCATCAGCCATTTTGATTTATGTAGTAAATTGATGTCGCACAAAGTTCTGAATACATCCATGAGAAAGGATAAGAATTAAACAAAGCATCCAAATTTTATATTATTAACTTAGTAGAAGGTTAAAAAATAAAAAGTTCAGCTGAGCTATTACAGATAACAAACTGCTTACTCTACCTCAGGGCTGATCCCATTAGATAATGTTAAAACAAATTACAAAAATCTAGAAACTGTGTAGAGATTCATGCATATAGATGCAATTCTAAGAATTTATTTTATTTCTCATACAATAACATTATTCAACAACAAGCACTAGCATACCCATCACTAAACAAGCAGTATGAGATGTCTTCTACAGGGTGTTAAGATCGAATTAAATTATCTGAATACATACATCATCTACTACACAAAATTTAACACATTTATAACCATGCAACTTTGAGTTCATAAACCCAATGTGTAAGAAACACCGAACAAATTTCTTATTCAACTTTATTGAAATCAGCTAAATAAAAATATAAACAATAGATAAGAGTATTCATTATCTGAAACCCATAATTGAACAAAACTCAAAGCCGATCGAAACTGCGCATAGATTACAAACTTCAAACCCAAAGCAGTAAACTGGTTAGAATTTTCAATAGACCAGTGAATCAAAAAAATTCAAGTACGACAAGAATCCACCGCTAAGTAATATATTGATTCACGTAAAACATTTCAATGATCGTCTAAACTACTAAAGTAATCACAACCATACATGCATCTGAACGCTTTATCGAGCAATTTTGATCAGATTAATAATGAAAAAAAAACACGAAAACAGAATGATTCCATCAGAAGCAGGATTCAAATAGATATAGTGAAGTAACTGAATCGAAGAATAAGCAAATTCAATATCGAAATTGCGAAATTGAGAGAGATACCTACGATGAAGGAAGCAAACGCTTAATCCTCACGCGGCAGCAGCAGTTGTAAAATGAGAACTAAACTTAGAGCGAGAATATATATATATATATATATATAGAGGGACAAAACGGGAATTAAGAAGCCCTAATTCTACACGGAAACCGCATCACACCACAAAATCAGTAGGCGAAACTCCAATTATGATCATTTTCTTAATTTTGGGTTTCGAAACTTAATTATCTGATTTTACGATTTTGCCCCAACCCCATTCAGCAATTAATCTCATGCGTCCACTTGTAATTGGGATTTGGGTGTTTTGTGAGATGTAAAGAGACGTCTTCGTTACAATTCCAGGGGTCAAACGTAGGAAGAAATTTATATCCTAATTCACATATAAATTTTAGAGTTAAAAGGAACTAGATTTTCCCTTCAATCATTATCTTTTGTATTGAGTATTTTTAAAAGTGTATATAAATTTTAGATTTGGTCTCTTGTGACCCAAATAACACAATACTAAAACTTTTGTGTTTTATGGGGTACGGTGTGTTTCAGGAACACATGAGTTTTTGTCTAAATTTTAAGTAATACTCTTGTGAAACACATATATGTGAGACGGTCGATTTATATTGTTATATAAATAAAAATATGTTTATCGATAGTCAAAATATATTTGTATCGTAATATAACATTTTAAAAATATATTTTAATTTGTTATTTATCATGTTTAAAAATATATATGTATATATACCTAAACTACGAATTAGCATAATTTATTCTCTTATTTATATAACAATCATATATTTTAATAATAGATTAAACCGTTTCACTTAATTACTGTCTTACAAGAAATTTTGTGAAGTTTTAAAATCAATAAAATTGAAAAGTGCAAAGAATAAATTTTAAGTTGGACAAAAATAAAATTTAGAGTAAATTTTGAAATTAACAAAATAAAAAACGCAATAAGAATAACTTGATGAAAGAAGTAATTACTTTTGGGCTATTACTATTATGCACCTGGGTGCACTCCATGGTACGGTGCACCCACTTTTATTATAAACAAAAATATATAGAATTATGAAAAAAATGTATACAATTTGTTTGTTAGTTTTTTAAATGAAATATTGAGTGTAAAAAAACATACAACTATTAAAAAATACTCAATGTATACACTATTGAATAAAAAATTATACACATATGAATACTGATTTTTTTAATGAAAAATTGAGTGTAAAAAAAGTATATAATTATTAAGAAACATATATACAAAATAGAATAAGATATATAGAAGATAAAATAAAAAATTATACAAATGGTACACCTTTTTCACTCGGTTTCACTGTATATCAACTCTTACTTTAATAAAACTATGGAGAGACTTAAATAATAAATTATGGAGAGATGCAACATGTAGGAAAAAGGGGTATTATGTTACTTTGAATCTATATAATTTTACGTTGAATCTTGCCGGACTCCATATAATATTATTGGCAAGCAGCTGTCTCAAACATCAACACGTTGCTTTAATATATAATTGCTTTATATACACGAGGTCAATCATTTGAATTAAAGCTAAGATGCGTATAGATTTCTTATACATATTCTCTTTCTTTAAATCCTAAAATTTTTTAGGAATAATTACTCTAAAATACATATTAGTTAAGATTATTACTATTAAATACGTTTAATCTAAATTATTATTAATAGATAAAAAAGATATAATGATATGTCTATTATAACATTAATTCAATATTCAAATTAAAATAAATTATCTACTTTTCTTTCCTTATCTTAAAGATTTCCTAATATCCCATAACAGATTTGAGAAAGATTTGCCCCAACTCTTTCATAAATCTCATTCTCGCAGAAATCACAGAAATCCCTTCCACCCGAATTTGAAGTAGAACGGTGGTGCACGACAACATCGACGTTAGAGATCGGTGAGGTCATCAGAATCACGAGAACGTCCACCTTTAGCCTCTGGCAGAAAAGCGAGCACTAATTAGGGGTAAATAATAGATCATGCACCAATACACAGCCTGCTTGGATGATTGCACATCAGGCCCAAGATATCAATTTCAGAATTCTCCAATCCAATCATATCTTCACTTGCAACGTTGTTGTAACATAAGTTAATATCCATGCATCTCCTTTCTTTTTTGAGGTTGATAGGCGAGAGAAACCCCCCCTGCAATACCATATCATTGAAGCCGCCACCATCACGAAACCAGATTTCCCCACCAATGTGACAACCTGACTGTGCCCTACCCGTTCGGAGTCAGTGTCAACAGTGATTTCGACATCGAAAAGTTCTTCCGTTGCTTCATCAGTTTCAGCAGAGGTAGGACTATGATAAGAGGGTGTGGAAAGATGCATGCCGACGATAGTGCACATTGTGCAACCATATAATAGATTGTGCAGACATTTTAAGAGGTTGTGCAACAACGTAATTGATTGTGCAGCATAAACCACTACAATCTAATGTACGGAAACATAACATGATTCATATCATTTAACATCTGGATATAATTTTATGTCCAGCTGAATTATTTATTTCTAATAATTATACTCTTGATAACTATGTTGCGTTTGTCTACTAGAAATATGATTTACAAAATAACATATAATTAGGTTGTGCAACCTTATTCACAAGTTGTGAAAAATTATAACTAGTTGTGCAACATATTTATACTCTTATTTATTTAAGAAAATGAATTATTATTAATTGTGCAGCGATTATGAGAGATTAAAATCAACGTGGCAATAAATACGGTATTTGCTGCAACTTTAATGGTAGGAATTATGTACATAACACATTGGGAGGGTAAAATTGGATTTCTGCTATAAAATTTTATATCTATTAGTATTAATTTTAACCCCACATATCTAGTAGTAATAATAGGATAGACATTGTACCTAAAAGTAAATCTCCCAAAATTTTAATAAAGAAAAAAAATAAGGGGGAACTTTTTTTTATACAAATTTTAAAGTTGAAAACTAAAACCGACACATTTGTTTTGAAATTATCAATTTTACCAAATATACACCTTTTGGATGCTATTACCCTCCAACCTTAATCCTAAACTGTAATAAACCTCAAAACCTTAAACCTTAAACCCTAAACCCCCCACCCACCCACCTATCGCTGCCCTCTGCTTCCGCCGGACTGTCAGCGGCGGCCACCCCTCTGCCGGCGACCGATGACCGGCAGCCGCCTCCGAAGCCATCGCCGGAGCCACCGCTACCGGAACTGTCGCCAGAGCCGCCGCTGGTGGTGGAGGTAGGGTAGATTGGGAGTGTGTGAGATGGGTAGGTTGTGTGGGGTATGTAGGGGTGTACCACCCCCTTAGTAGAGTTGATAAAATACAATGAGGAACAATAAAGACTAAAAAGTGTCAGTTAGTTAAAAAATATAATTAAATTAAATGATCGTTGATATTAATTTTTCTCTTTTCATGTTGGTTATTTTTCATTATTGGCACAAAAAATAAGATATATATATATATATATATATATATATATATATATATATATATATATATATATATATATATATATATATATATCTTCATAAATTTTAAATATAACCTGATATACGATATTATAAATATATTTATCAATTTTTTTAAAAAAACACTTAGTCATTAGGAGTTGTACATACCAAGGAGTTAAAAATGAAATGGATTTACCGGAGAAACTTGTTACCTCATTTATGTCATTCAAATGGATAAATCTGCCAAAATGTTAAACATAAAAGTTGTTCTTTTATGTGTCTACTATGCTACTGTGAAATATCTTTAAAAATTATTCATCCAAATGAAAGTTATAGTCTTTTACTAAATTGTGACAGTGCTGCCAATGGGGAAAACCCAACTAAACTTTATCTTTTCGTTGTCCATTAGAACAAATATTTATAGAAAAGAGTAAACATTAAAATATTCACCTATATATCTAATATGTTCCTTTAAAACCAGCTCGGATTCTCTATGTCATTTGATACATAATCTCTTATGACACACCGTTAGATTGACAACACGTAGGAGAGAGAAACTATATCCTAAACCTTAAATCCTATTGGCAATGGTTAGATTTATTTCTCCCTCTTACGTGTCAATCACTTACGTGTGACACAGAAGATGATGCATGAAAATGGCGCAGAAGATCCGATGTGCTTTAAAACAGTTTTGAAATTAATAAATGGTTTAAGAGTTATACCCAACTTTGCGGATTATAAACAACTACAAGAAAATCCCCCAAGTATGATCTAGTGTGATATATTTCTAGAGAAATACACTTAATCATATGCTAAGAGAAAATTTAAATTTTGAAGGCATCAAGGTTACGAGGGAAACTTGCAACAACAACGCTCGTCCCTAACCTTTACCTTGAATTTTATCCTTTTGTGACTCGTTCTTTAAAAAGTAGGCTTACTGTTACGATTCCTATATTAAATGTGATTTACATTAATTGATGTTATGAATATGCATGCAAATTTTACCTAAGACCGGTGTTCCGGGAACTGTATGTACTGATGACATTATTGCTAATAAGTAAAGACGAACGTGTTCGCATGACTTTGATGTATTAAATAATGTGCACTTTTGGATGGCTTGACATATTAAATAATGAGTACTTTCGGGTGACTGACGTATTATATAATGCCACCTTCGGGTGACTTGACTATGGGTTCATACCCTTTTTTTTAAAGTTCATAAGGTTCATTTCTAAAAAAATAAAACAATAAATCTCCCACTGAGTACACTCCCGTGTGCTCACCCCACTATATTTTCCTGCTACAGATGATGTGGTATAGACGATGAGGTGAATGATGAGTCAAAGAGGTTGGTTGCAGCTATAAGCATTACATGGTTTAATTAAATAAGCGTTAAATATGTGAACAATTACTTATGGTTTGTCACTACACACAAATCATCGAAAACTTCCGCTACTTAATTTTCATGATGTTTGTTTATGGTTTAATTAAACTCTCCTTTATTGTTATTATTATCATGAATTTGTTTGCGATTGTTTTATTTTAGATTTAAAAAACCACCTATAAATTTAATTGTTTTTACATATAAATAAATTGGGACGTGACAAGTGTGATATCAAAGTAGGACTATGATTCTGTAGACTTGCATTTACAAAATAAAAGAATTTATACTTTTTAAATATTTTTAAAAATTATAAAACATAAGATTCCGACCCCTATTTATTCGCATCGTCGGCTATGCTACAAGGAAATTATTGATAGATGCTTTAAATTAATTTAGGGATTTATGAAATGTCATTACATGATTTAAATCTATGAGTTGATAATGTATACTTTAATTGATTTATGAAATTATGAGTTCTTGTTACATGAGATAGATGCTATGATATATATTCGAGTTGTATGACTATTATGTGAATTTTATTATACTTGAATCTTAATAGAATAAATGGACTTGATAGGAAATAATATTTAAGCTATTAACTCTAACTAAAAATGGTAAGTAACTAAGGATTTATTTTAAGCAGATATATCACCGTAGGACTGAGCCTTATACGATGCATTCCGAGTTCATGACCGAGCGACTTGCCTACTATGCCAGCATTGAGCACGACCCTTCTGAGTCGGTAGGCATTCACATCACTTGGATGTGGACGACGTGGAACATCCTGGGTGAGACTCCTCCTTGGGAGGGATATGAGGCCGCTAGGATAGTTGTGGATTTTGGTTGGCATTTGACAATGACATGCTCTGCCTAGAGTTTTGACCATTCATGGCTCGTCTATGAATGATGTGGCAGGAGCACGGTGATTTTTCCGCATTCACCTTGGGAGAGGTAGCCCTATTGCTCATCCCTTTTTACCAGAGTATCCTGAGGGGATGTATGAGCCATATCAGAGATCCTCCTACTTTCTTGAAGACTCGTGTGGCACCCCAAACCTTGACTTCTTTAACTCTGATGATTATTCTGTGATGACCTAGGGTGTTCAACTTCATGTAGATAGCTCAACACCTACCTTTGTTTCTAACCTTCCTCCTATTGGATTTTCCTACGAGATTATCCCAACATTCACCTACAGGTTTCCTCCAAATCTGTGTTTTCCTCATCCTATCCTAGAGGAGTCGAGCAACTGTTGCAGCACCTGCGGTGCCAGTGAAGGAGAGACGCAGATGTACCGCTATGGTGATGGATGTAGGGTTGCGTGTTGCTTATTAGATGTTGTTCACTACTCGTAAAGTGTATAACTTACGAGGATGTGTTGTCGTTCATTTATCCTTTCCTATTGTTGTTAGCTATTTTTTATGTTTATTATGACTATTATATATTAGGTTTTTATTTGTACATCTCTAGAAGCTATCATAAGCTCGGAGATCTAAGTTCTCTTAATTTTTATTATCGTTTTGATTGTAGAACCTAATTATGTCAAAATTGGTACTATTAATGAAAAAGACACATGTTATGATTATCTCTTCTTTTATACATGCAAGCTTAACATAATGATTCCCATAGGAAATGACTGAAGGGTGACAAACCCGCGGAACCACCCCTGGCTTACCTCAAGGACCCGCACCTGGAGCACCAGCTGCTCCAGCTCCAAATCCAAATCCACCAGTGGCTAACCCTTCAGCTCGGCTCACCACTGTGCTTGAAGGCTTTGCGCAATACTTCACCACGACTTTAAACCCAGCCGCACCACGACACGACCCAAATGCCATACTTGAATACTTCAAGCGATACAATCCACCTACTTTCAATGGCCGTGGGGATCCGGTATTAGTGGATGAATGGTTTGAGCTCTTAACAAGATATTCGACCATTTGATATGCACTGATGCTGAAAAGGTCTCTTGTGCAACTTTCCAACTTATAGGGGGCGCAAGGTATTTTTGAGAGGCAGTGGGACATACACAGACCCCGGAACAAATGGCGATGATAACTTGGGAAGAGTTCAAAACAATGGTCTTCCACAATTACCTTCCATTGATTTATCAAGAGAAGAAGGGGGATGAGTTCCTGAATCTGAAGCAAGAGAGCTTGTGCAAAGGACTAGAAGGTTTGAGCTGGGCTTAAGAAAAGAGATAAGCAGCATCCTTGCAGTGCAAAGGAACCAAGCTTATCCAATTGCTGTTGAAAATCCCATAGAAATGGAAGCACGCCTTGATCTAGGTTCTAAAAAGAAAAAGCTATCTGTAAACACTGGAAAACACAAGGGTGCATGGACACCTCACAAACCCGACAATCAGCCTCCAGCCAAGAGAGTACATATCCGTCAAGGTGCTAAAAATCAGCCAACAAAAAATGATTGCAACACTTGTGGGAAGAACCACATAGGTCCATGTTTGATGGTAAAGGGCGTATGTTACTGGTGTAAGGAACCCACAAAAAGGTGAAATAAGATCAAGATCTGTCGGGAAGGCTCGATTTTACTCTCTAACTCAACAAGAAGCAGCCCAGAACCCAGAAACAATTATAGGTATCCTACCAATTCAAGATATTTCTGCTATTGTATTATTTGATACCGGTGCTACATATTATTTTATTTCTTCTCGTTTAGCAATTAAAATAGAAACTAAATGTAGAAGTGCAAGTAATACCATAGAAGTAAGCATACCATCTAGGAAATCTATGAAGGTGGAGAGGATGTTGAGGGATGTGGATGTGAAATTTGAAGATAACGTACTTAAAGTTGTCTTACATGTCATTAACCTTAAGGATTTCGATGTTATCTTGGGAATGGACATGTTGATGGAAAACTGTACAACCATTAGGTGCCATAAGAAAGAAATCATCTTTCGCGAGAATGAAGAAGAGAGCTTTACTTTCCATGAAACGAGGACCATAACCAAACCAAAAATCTTGACCGCTATGAAGGCAATGAAGAAGGTCCGCAATAGACATGGTGAGATATTTCTGGTGTATGTGATGAATAGGAAGACATCTGTGGAGGTGAAAGAAGTGCCAGTTATATGTGAATACAAAGATGTATTTCCAGAAGACCTTCCAGGGGTGCCACAAGATTGTTGAGAGTGAAAATTCATGCATTATGTGACTCACATTACACAATTTTTATTAGAATATGGCCATAATATCGTGTAAGATTGCATGGTTTTCATATGTTGCATAATTAAGGTGCTACTAAGGTGTTTTGTTGAGTTTTGAAGGTTAAAACAGGTCAAAATGGAGCAGAATCAAAAATGGGGTGAAAACAAGCTCAAAAGAGCCCAACACGAGTTACAGGACCCAACACGACTTGCCAACATGATCACTGTTGAGGTTCGGAAGCAATCTAGTTTCAAAGCATCGCAATTCGACTAAGCAGGCAGCAACACGACTTATCAACTTGAGTCGTGTTAGCCTTACACGAGTTACACGACATGCAACACTGGTCGTGTTGCCAACTCGTATTGCATAGGTTTAAGTCGTGTTATGTATTTTTGGGTCAGAAATCGAGTTTTACATCTTCCAATGTGGGAAAACGTCTAAAAACAGCCAAGTTGAGTCGGATTCGAAGCAAAAGGTATAAAAGGGGATCTAAACACACAAGAAAATGGGAGATCAATTCACACCCCAATCCATCTTGAATCATCACGCCCCATCAACACACACACATCAAATCTCCATCCATCCATCCCATCTTTCATCAATTCCAAAGGAGATCCAAGGGCAAATTGAGAGATCGGATAATCGGAGAGACGGAGAAGGAACGCAGAGCTACACCTACGCTAGGGTTTCATGTCTCTTTTCTTTCTTTTTCCTTTGACTTGATTATTGTTATGAATTTCATAGCCATAAGTGTTGATTGTAACCTTATGGGCTAATTCTCATTACAGTTTTAGGGTTTGAAGGTTAGATTCAATTGATTTGGAGACGTAGACTGAATTTTGTGATTTTATGCAGTTAATATTCAGATTTTACTTGGTTTATTCAGACTTTACATTTCTGTTTCGTAACGTCTTCATAATAATTCATGTCATTGCCCATGATACTTGGTTTATTGTGTTAGCTTGTGTGAGTTCACGAATTGTTTTGTCTATCTGTTAGGAATTAAGGTAGTTTGTCCGTGAACATATTAATTCCAAGAACTGGTAAATCAGATACTTGAACTGTTTAGTGGAACAATACAATTAAACATTTAAGTAGGAAGTGAATAAAGCCTTATTGTACTTTCAAAAAGTATCTTGTTAGTCAAACTTGCCATCCGAATGTATTGTTGTTTCCTTTGATTAGTATCTATGAAGGGGACTTGGTATTATTCATGCAGCCTAGGAATTAAACCAGAATATACTGTTAACTTAAAATCGAATCATATCTGGTAGGTTAATAGGGTTATGTGGTGTATTTTCATTGATACTGCATGAATAAAGAATTGGAAGTCTAGGAATTCAAATTAATTGATCTATACCTGATAACTTAGAATTGTTGATTATTTCTTGATTTACTTTTAATTCTTTCTTATCTGTTTTATTTATTAAGTTATTTAATTTTTAAGTCTTTAGGTAATTAAATTACAACACTAGATATTGGTTACTCTATTTTGATTAATCTGGTAATAATTAGGAAATAAATAATTAGCTGTCTATTTGAGTTTGATAATTTAACTTGGTTGTTAGCCACTGCAATTGATATCCTTCACACTTGGGGATTAAATTTAAGTGCGTGAAAAATGCTCATCCATAGGCAAATTGAGTTCACATTTGACTTGAAACCTGGCTCGATGCCAATATCAAGAGCAATCTACCGGTGTAGAGTTACAAGAGTTGAAGGTACAACTACAAGGGTTGCTGGACTTGGGCTTTATAAGACAAAGTGTACCCCCTTGGGGAGCTCCAATTCTGTTTGTGAAGAAGAATGATGGAACCATGCGTATGTGCATAGACTACAGAGAACTAAATATGCTTACAGTCAAGAAAAAATATCTTGTGCCGAACATTGAGGATCACTTTGACCAATTGAGTGGAGCTAATTTGTTCTCAAAAATAGATCTCAGCTTTGGGTATCATAAGTTGAAGATTAAAGAGATAGATATCCCTGAAACAGCTTTCAGAACTCATTATGGTCATTACGAGTTTGTCGTGTTGCTTTTCGAACTTAGAAATTCCCCTACGGAATTCATGGATTTGATTAATGATCGGCGTGAAATTCACCTAGAATTATGGGCTTAATTGCATGAATTTACTTGAATTTATTTGACTTTAATTCAATAATTAGGAATGATTCTAATTGAAATTCTATTAATTGCTTAATTACTTGGAGAAAGGTATTTTTATTTATTTTTGAAGAAAAAGGGGTACTTTTGAGCTTGAAAGAGCGATGGAAGAAACGAGAATTAAATTGGGACGAAGACAAAAAAATGGTGGCTGACTAAAAGACAACAGATTTAGAAAAGGCTAAGACAATACTTTTACTGAGTGTAGAGAAATGACAAAATAGACAATGGCTGAAAGTGTTTCCTATTGTACAAAACAATGCAAATATTGAAAGCCACTGTAAGAGAAACTCGCTCGAGTTTTTGCTCCCTCAGTCGAATTTTTGTCCCAAGAAAGGCGCGGATCCTCTACATCGCAAAATGGTGAGCTTGTCCTATTCTGCCATTAATTAAAAATATTGCGGCAATGTGGGTTTGAACCCGCGACCTCACCTTGCAGGAGAGCCTCATCAACTGGTTGGGCTACATGCATAAGTGCGATGAAATCCGCCCATTAATTGGAGAAAAATAGAAGAAAGAGGATTCGAACCCAGCACCCTTCCACGCAAGGTCGGTTCCTATCTGCAGCATTGAACCGTTTCGGATGGGCAACATCAGCGATCAGTTTTCGCCCAACTTGACATTAAACCTTCTTGCTGGAATCAAATTTCCTCCCAAAATTCACTAAAAATTCCATAAATTTCATCATTGTCCCACATTGGAAACTCTCTAAAAATTCTTCTCACCCTACAACTATAAATACCCCTCCTTTGGAAGTCTCAAACCATTCTCCATTCAAGTTAATTCATTTCATATTTTAGATTTGAATTTTGGGAGCTCCTTAAAGAAAGATCTCCACTAGTTTTTTAAAATTTTTTTAGATTAGGAATTTATAGTTTTCCAAGAAGGTGGGGACACCAAGGAAAGGATGATCCTCATGGATGTAAAAACTTCAGTGTAATATATTCCTGCTTATTATCTTTCTATTTTCTATGTTTTGGTGGTTGATTGAAGGCACGATTATTGATTAAATTATGAAAATATCTTGATTGAATTTTCGGCTTTCATTAGGTTTCATTTATTAAATTCGCATGCTTGTAGTAATATGAGATTTATGCCTTTGGTATTAGTGTATAGTGATTTGGTTGTGTATTGTGTATCGGCATGTCTTGTCATTGTTTTACCCGTAGTTGCTTTGCATGATTATCATATGTGAGTTTCTTCCATTTATTACATGAGAGTTTAATAAAGGGGAGCCTAGCCAAGGAGTCCTTATGTTTAGAACGACATAAATGAACACTAGGGAGATCACTTAGGCCTGAGAATTAAACTAGTGAAGGGAACCCCATCCATACGAACATAGTACCTTGAAGGGAATTGTAAGTAGGATCGATCTTAGGAACTTTTTAGGGGTTGAGAAAACAATCTACATCCTATTCACCATGGCCATTGGGGATAGGTGGAAATCGTGATCACCCTTACTATGATTTGCTTAAAAATGGAAAACAATTAAAGATGTTGGATGATTGATTATATGAGTGTATCATGAAAACTACCATGTCATTGAAAATCCAAAAATATTATAATTAGATTTATTTTTCCTTGCATTTTATTTTCTATTATTTTTAAACCTCCTTTTCGATCGTCCCTAACTAATCACGATGCTATACCTAAAGGCCATGAATCCTAAATTCCCTTGGGTTTTGATATTTTGTTGCTTGGACACCCCCGACTATTAACAACCAATCAATTAACCGAGTGTTTTATCCATATCTAGATCAGTTTGTAATTGTATTCATTGATGACATTCTGATCTACACTCATAATGAAGAACAACATGAAGAACATTTGAAGAACATTTTGATCTACACTGATACATCAAAACTTGGTTTGGGATGCGTGCTAATGCAACATGGTTAGGTTATCACTTATGCCTCTCAACAATTAAAGGTCCATGAGCAAAACTATCCCACTCATAATCTAGAGCTAGTTGCAGTGGTCACGCGCTGAAAAATTGGAGGCACTATCTCTATGGGGGGAAATACGAGATCTACACCGACCATAAAAAGCTTGAAGTATTTCTTTGAGCAAAAAGAACTCAACATGAGACAAAGAAGGTGGTTAGAACTTGTAAAGGACTATGATTGCACTATCAACTATCATCCAGAAAAGGCGAATGTGGTAGCTGATGCACTCAGCAGAAAGGGAAAAAGGCTTTTGCCTTACAAAATTACTGATCAAGAAGAGTTAAGTAATGAACTTAAGAAATTAAAGATTAACATAGCGACATCACCACAAGATGTATGTACTATGCTAGAAGCATTGACAGTACTATCAACCCTAAAGGAACAAATTATTGATGCTCAGAAGGAAGATGAGTTCCTAAACAAGATACATTCATTGGCGAGAAGTGAAGACATGAAAGGTTTCTCCGACGATCATAATGGTGCTTTGCTATTTCAAGGAAGGATATATGCGCCCAAGAATAAAGAATTAAGAAATAAAATATTGACATAAGCAAATTGTACCCCATACAAGATTCATTCTGGAGGAACCAAGATGTACCAAGACTTGAAGAAACTATTCTGGTAAAGAAACATGAAGGGTTACATTGCAGATTTTGTTCGGAGATGCTTGACATGCCAACAAATTAAGACAGAACACCAAAGACCCTCAGGCATATTAGAGCTTTTAGAAATACCTGAATGGAGATGGGAACATGTCACAATGGATTTTGTTGATGGGTTACCCCGAAGTCCATGTGGAAATCATGCAATTTGGGTAATTGTCGATAGATTGACAAAGACAACAAATTTTCTACCAATAAAGATGAACTACACTATGGAGAAATTGGCTCAAATTTATCTTGAGAAAATAATGCAGTTACATGATGTACCAGTCTCAATAGTGTCTGACAGGGATACTCGTTTTACATCCAACTTCTGGTGTAAGCTACAAGATGCAATGGGGACCCAATTGAAGTTCAGTAATGCATACCACCCTCAAACTGATGGGCAAACAAAGAGAACCAACCAAACAATCAAAGATATGTTAAGGACATGTATCTTGGACTTTGGAGAAAGTTGGGAAGACTACATGTCTTTAAAAGAGTTTTCCTACAACAACAGTTACCAAGCAAGTTGGGAAGACTACATACCTTTAAAAGAGTTTTCCTACAACAACAGTTACCAAGCGACAATTTCCATGGCTTCATATGAGGCTCTCTATAGAAGAAAATGTAGGTCTCCACTCTATTGGGATGAGGTTGGTGAAAGAAAGTTGTTGGGACCCATAATTGTCGATAAAACGGTCAAGGGCATAAGCCAAATTCAAGAAAGAATCAAATAGCACAAGACCGACAAAAGACTTATGCCGACAAGAAAAATAAAGATCAAAAGTATTAGCTGGGAGACAATGTGTTCTTAAAGGTAACACCAATAAAGTGTGTTGTGCGTTTTGGGAAAAGGTGAAAATTTAAACCAAAGTTTATTGGGCCATATGAAATCCTGTAAACTATTGGTAAAGCAACCTACAAATTAGCTTTAGCACCTAATTTGTCTGGAATTCACAATGTCTTTCATGTATCAATGTTATAGCCATATGTATACGACCCAAGTCATGTGGTCAATTATCAAGATGTCGCACTGCACAATGACCTCATATATGAAGAAAGACCCGTTGCTATTCTGGATTGCAAGAAAAATTGAGAAACAAAATTATAGTGTTGGACAAAGTGTTGTGGAATAGACATAGAAGTGAAGAAGCTACTTAAGAAAATAAGAAAACCAAATCTTAGCCAAATATCCTCAATTAACCGAGAAGGTACCTCTCTTTTGAGTCAGTATCTATATCCAGAATAATGGTCTAATCTTAAGATTGGTAATAATTTTTCTTCATAATAATAGTTAAGAATTGACACTGATGATAAAAGAATAAGAGTCGCTTCTAAAGTAGTAATGAGAGCTGCATAAATCCTAATTTTCGTACTATCAATATTTGATATACATTAAATTTTGAGGACGAAATTAATTTTAGTGGGGGAGGACGTAATAGTCATGTATTTTTAAATACACACACACACATATATATGTACATATACATATAAATGTACTAGTTAGTTGTGGCACCTTACTACGTAAGGTGCTGACCCAAGTAGTACTACAGTAAGGTCTTGAGAATTAATGATAACAGGGTGTGCGTTTGATTGCATAAGGGTGTTAATGCACATGGAGGTTTTTTTAGAAATCTTACAAAACAACTTCAAGCATTTAGTATTTAATAAATTATTCACATTGGAGTATGTCATATCAAAATATGTCCACCCGATGTTGCATATATAAAATAATCAAGACTGAGAAATTTTACAAAAGAACTTCAAGCATTTAGTATTTATTAGATTATTCACATCGGAGTACGCACCATACCCACCCTATTTTAACAGTTAATTACATTGGACGAACAACCAACACATCAACAGTGTTAAGACATGCTATTGATTTTCTCTACACCCACTTATATTTTGGCTCATTCGATTATTGGTGGAGTTTTACTTATAGAATGTAAAAAGTTACAACTGTAACAAGGTTTTTGAACAATTAGATGAAAATTCAATGCTACGTTAATATAACTAAATAAAAAAAGGTACATACACACCACGTTTAGGATACCTGCAATCATTGGTTTCCACCATGCACATCCGTAGCTAGAGTCGTACTGCTACAAATCAAAAGGTTAGATTTAAATAAAAAACAGAGATTACATAGGCATAGTCTGGATGGCAATAATCTCCAACTTGGTAATCTCCATTAAACGTCAAATTCGGCATGACTTCTCTATAAGTATTAAGATATCATGTCATAAAAGAAACCACTAAGCGAGTAGGAAAGCTACGGCACAATAATAACTTAAGAGTAAGAAGGATACTACAATCAGGTTTAATCTGCACAATATATAACAAAAGAGTTGACATGTGAAAAACTTCTACAGCACAACCACCCATCATGTGTTCAAACACTTGGCTGAAATTCAAACATGAAGATCCATGATAAACAGATGAATCATTATACAATTTTGACTTGGACAGTGGTCATTAACCTCAAATTCAATTAGATATAACTCTAAAAACAAAATTTGAATATTAATGAGAACAATTTCAGCACCCTTTTATTTCAATAGCTTAAACACTACCGAACCAAAAAGATTGCATCACCTCTCCTTTTTTTCTGTAAAAAAGTTAGGTTGAACAATGAAAGATAATGAAGCATTTCATGACAAAAATTGTAATAAGATTGTTAATCATGATATAAATATGAAATATTGGAAAAGGCAAAAAATTATGTGTTTGTTCCATCAACAGTACACCATGTCCGTTGCAGAGATGTTGTATTTCTTTATTAGCATTTTCATGTGGCAACACAACTCACAAATTAAACACTGAAACTGCAGAAATTCATTATCTAAAAACCAATTTTTTTCTTCGTAAATGCAGTAAAGGAAGCCCAATAAATTAGTTTAGAACAATTTACCAATTTGTGCTGCTATAAATTCTGATTTTCTAGCAAAATAAATGATTTAGTTATCCGAAACACCATAATTAATACTCATTCCCATCATGATAAAATTAGAAGCTGCATCTCAAATTCTCAATTAAGTTGCATTGATTCACTAAATGAATGGTAGTATTATATTTTTAATCACATAAAATTAATTATCATTAAAATAAGCAATGGCATATCGATCATACAATCATACCTCAAATATGTGCCTTTAGGTTGCTCCACGCATTTGGAAACTGCAAATAATGACTAAATAATTTACCGTAATGGTCGTAATGGTGAATATAATAAACACACAAGTTTTAGTCATTTCTGCTAATAATAAATCTACTAAATTAGCACATTTCAAGTTTGTCATTTCTGCTAATAATAAATCTGATCAATTAGCACATTTCAACTACTTTCAAAAACAATGTTAAGCAAAGATGATGCACAAACAAATTATAGACTAAAAATAACATCAAACACAAGATGTTGTTGTAATAAATAAGTGAACCAAAATTTGAGAGACTTATAAAATTGTTCAAACACGTAAGATGTGCATCTCAAACGCGCATTTGGGTAAAGTTTTCATATCAGTCAGACCAAGCAAACGTATTGCACAGTAACCTAATATCATAGGCTAGATAATAATACCACATTTGCTTTTAGTTAATAGGAGAAAAAAAATTCTAGCAAAGAGAAAAAAGATGCAATAAAAAGAATGGTTTATTCCACGCGTCAGCTAATTGTAAACAATGAAAAATAATTGAAATTTATTTCAAAAAAATTACCTTATAACCTAATTTTTGCAATTGCCCTTAATCTTTAAGAATTAACTAATAAATATCTTACTTAACAAACCAATCCTAAACACTTATCAAATAAATGAGAGTCTTGACTCAATGCATATAAAATAGTTCAATTTGATTAGATTTTGATTTAATACACCTGCAATTTCCTAGGAATATATACATATAGAAATATATTAATGAGAAGTCTCAATGTTGTCATCCTAATTGCCTTTAGTTGTGTACTATACTCTACATGGTTGCAAGTGTTATTTTCCTAATGTTAAATAGTATCTCCTTTTCCTAATAAAAACAAGTAAAGAAATAGAGTACATTACAGTATATTCTATTTCTTTATCATTTAGTTACTTTTGCTTTATGTGAAAAGACATTTCTGATCTATATTGAAATGTTAACGAATTTTTTACATGATTCTGACTAATTCATATTTGTATTTATTTAGTTAAGACCATTGCTTGAGTTAGTTTAACAACACAGAGTTATAAATATATCTTATAAACATATCTTCTTAATATGTAGGTTAATTTCATTGGGTGATCTACTCACGTCGCAACTTTTGTAACACTCAGCCATGAGAAGCTTATGTAACTTGTCTGCATGCTATCTAAAAGAACTTCAACTCAACATAATACAACTCCATCCTCCATCAAATCCTGATTTCTTATGAAGTGAACATGCAAACAAATGTTTTCTTGAAAAATGAAGTAAAGAAAGCCCAAGAACTAAATATTTGCACTACAAGAAAACTGTCAAATTCCAACAGAAAAATTCCAATGAAAAGCAAATACGTTGGAAATTTTAGAGTTTCAACGAATTTTTCAATGAAACTTTAAACCATTGAAAAATTCCCATGGAAATGTAAATCGTTGAAATTTTCCAATGCTAATTCCAATAGTCTGATAAACTATTGGAAATTTCTAACGAAAATTCCTATAAAACCTAAAATTTATGGAAAGTTCCAACAAAAATTCCCATAAAAATTTAAATCGTTGGAAAATTCCAATGCTAATTTCAATAGCTTGATAAACCATTGGAAATTTTCAATAAAAATTCCAATTAAACTTAAGCCGTTGAAAAATTCTTATGAAAATTCCATCGAAAAAAGAGACTTCAATAAATTTAAATGTGAATTTATAACATAAAATATATATTAGTTAAGTTGGAAAAAGATAAGGTGATATACGCAAGAGGTCAAATGTTCGAATACGAATAAATATATTTTTTATCGTTGGAAAATTCCAATGGGGTTCGAAGATCTTTGGAATTTATTCCAACGGTAATTCCAAAAGAAAATTCCGTAGGAAAAAAGATTGAATCACTTTTAGTCTAAAAAAATTCCAACAAAAAAATGTCATTGGATTTACTGTTAGATTTTTTAAACCATTGGAAATGTTGTTGGAAAAATTACATTCCAACGGCCACTTTTCCAACAGAAAAAATTCGTTGAAATATCTCTTGGAATCATGAATTCCAACGGTATTTTTGTATTTTCCAACGATTTTTCACCGTTGGAATTCGGCAATTCTCTTGTAGTGTGGACACATGCCTATTGAAATCAAAATCACATATATATCACACAAAAAAATGAATAGCAGCTATAATGTTCTTTGAAACAATTCATTGAACACCTGGTGGACAGCACATTCAATACGCAAGGGCCAATGCATGCTAAAACACTGAACACCCGATTGGAAACACATTAAATAAGCAAATTTGAAAGCAAAATACTTCGAGAGAATACACCAATAAGGAAATAGAAGATACCGCAGAGTTGTTGTCTTCTACTTTAGGGAGAGATTCAAGCAAAAATGGCAAATAGAAAAAGAGGGTGGGAGACGGAGATTAAGAAGTGAACTGCGTCGTCGGGAACCAGGCTAACGGTGAAGGGCAGCGGAGAGATCCCGTTCAGGCTGTAGTTTGGAATCGATTCCTACAAACAAATGGTGGGAGAGTTGATCAAAACCAAGCATACTATTTCTATCCCCTGTTTCTTACTAATCTATCCTCACCACTCTAATTAAACAGATTGTATTTCATGATAATTCCTGCAAAAGAAAATATAATATAAATTCGGTGAATTAACATTAGAGACGAAGATTTACCGCAGTGTTGTCTTCTTCTAATTTAGAGAGCGATTCAAGCGAAAATGGCGAACAAAAGAAAAGGGTGGGAGACAGAGATTAAGGAGTGAAATGGTGAGAAGAAAACATGATATGAACTCGGTGAATTAGACGATGATTTGAGATTAGAGAGGAAGATTAATGAACGCGTGGAATTAAAATTCTCCTCCTACAACACATGGCAATGAGACGTGTCCTTGATCGACTATCGCTGAAATTCTCTTTGTATGACATATGGCAATCTGACGTGTCTTGGGCTTTACCGACTACCGGCTGGAAACTGGCCGGGATACCTAAACTCGCTCTTTATATATATATATATATATATATATATATATATATATATATATATATATATATATATATATATATAATAAGATATGTATTATATAGAGTATTATCTAACAATTTAGAAAAATAACTATTATTATTTTTATAAATAAAAGAAATTAATAATAATAATAATAATAAAACTACAACAATAGGGGAATAAAGCTGTTGATACGACAACGCATTAAAGACAAACCCCATCGGTATTCCCTCATATCATTACGCCTGGGTAGAAGGCATCTCTTGAAATCTCAAGAAATCACAATGATTAGATATATGTAGCAAATGATAATCTATCGGGAGAGGAAGAGACAACAAAGATACGTCCAAGTGAAATATTCAATGAGATTAAGTTTTTCTTTCTTTGCCGGAGACTTAACCATCAGCATCCTCTCCAGTCTCAGTTAGTGATGGGAAAACACGGCATGCCGAAAATACCGATATCGTACCAAAATTTTTTGTATGCTATTTTGCATACCGATGTCGATACCAAAATTTGGTATACGAAATGCATATCGTTGCCAAATCGAAATAAATACCGTTCAATTTTTTTCGGTATATATCGATTATACCGAAATACCAAAAGTTTATTACATGTCAAAAATTCAATATACCGAGGCACACCGAATATTATGAGCATACTAAAATGAATACCGAAAAATAAACCATAAAATTCACAATTTATCACACAATATACTAGCAATCATATATATATTTCACAAAATACCAAATCTAAAATAAAAAATACTCCATCACACAATTCATATTCAATAAGTAAAATACTAGCAATCATAAATAAGAAAAAGGACAGAAGGGGAGAAACACTGATAAATAAAGCAACAAAATTACAAATTTACCTGCTCGATTCAATTCAGCAGATCACAATTAACTTCACAAAACATGCCAACAAATCAACAAATTAAGAAGCATTTATCTTTGACTTTATTTTCTACACGCATTTGAAATTAACAAACGAGTAAAAAATATGTAAACCGAAAACTAAGGAGCGAAAATGAGTGATGAATGTCGACGGTTACAGTGAAGGGTAGAAATATAATTAATGGGGTGTGTTTAATAATTAATGTACATTTAGTTAAATTATATTGGGATATATTTAAGATTGGGTTAAGTAGAATAATTGTAACCCTTAGTAAAATTATAAGGTGGGGGGATGTGAGGAAAGGGTAGCAAATTGGGGGTGAGGTTGGGTGGGGTCCAAGGTAAGGTAAGTGAAATTGTTACCTAAAATAATTCCATCCTTTCATCCTTATATATAGGGCTCATGTTCTATTATAAATTTGTATACTTATTATACTTTGAGAGAGAAAATACCTAATTGAGAGAGATGGAGAGTAATCGATCCATTGTTATTTTTGGAGCAGTCACCCCCATCACTACCCTCACCCTCGAATATGTTATTTGGAATAAATATATTGTCACCTGGAGTGCCCTCCACTTCTTCTCCTTTATCTTTTACCACTTCTGCCACCCATCCAACAATAAATGTTTCCGATCCGACGTCATCGGATTGGGCCCCTCCACAACCCCTCCATGCGACTTCAACCCAACAAAAACCAAGAAACCCTACTGTCATTCTTGCTGAAAAGAAGAAGAGAAAATATGTGAGAAGAAAAGTACAACATGGTGGTAGTGGTAATCCTTTGGCCTTATCTGAATACATAGGGTTCGAACCCCTCGAAAAGCCCACAAGAAAGAGAAGGTATGACCTTACTACAAGTGAAAAGAAGAAGAGAAGAAAAATGGATGTTCCCCCGTAACCTTGACGCCTTCAAAATTTAAATTTCCTCTTAGGATATGATTAAGTGTATTTTTCTAGAAATATATCACATTAGGTGGGGGGTAATTGTTTATAATTCGCAAAGTTGGGTATAACTCTTAAATCGTTTATTAATTTCAAAAAATATTTTAAAGGACCGTATTATATATATAGATGAACATTTTAATGTTTACTATTTTCTATAAATATTTCGTTCTAATGGTCAACAAAAAAATAAAGTTTAGTTGGGTTTCCCCGTAAGCAGCACTGTCACAGTTTAATAAAAAGACTATAACTTTCATTTGGATGAATAATTTTTAAAGATATTTCACAATAGCATAGAAGACTCATAGAAAAACAACTTTTATGTTGACTTTTTGGCAGATGAATCTATATTTATGGCATAAATTGGGTAATAAGTTTTTGCAGTAAACCCATTTCATTTTTCACTCCTTGGTATGTACAACTCCTAATGACTAAGTATTTCTTTTAAAAATTTGAGATATATATTGCAGATTTAAAAAAGAGAATATGTATAAGAAATCTACACATCTTCGCTTACGGTTTATATCTTAATAGTCTTTTGCAAATTTCGTTTAATACTTAGTTTCACATTCACAGTAATAAGAATAAATTCAAGATTTATGATATATCTAACTCATAAAATATAGGATAGATTCAAGATTTATTATACATCTAACTCACAGATTCAAGATCTTTTATATATCTAACTCATAATATATAAGACAAATTCAAGAAAGCAAAATAAAAGAACGTCTATATTATATATACAACCTAAAAGAAGGACGGAGCATTACTCTGAAAAGCTGGTAAAGATTTGTTGGTGATGGGAGGGGTTAGAGTTGTTCCGCTCTTCGTCTTTCCACTAGTGCGTGAGAAACTGAAGAATAGTGTGCTGGGTAAATCTCAATCGCTTTACAAAGGTTCTAAAGTGCAGCATAACAAAAGAATTTATGGAATGAGATATTAGAATACCTAGGTCGTGTAAGACACAACTGTAAGATATTAGGGAAGATTTCTCTTGTAAGAGTGTGGGAAAGATTTGAGCAGTGAAGGAACTGGAGCTTCTATCAATACAATTGGAAAGTTTTGAGCAGTGAAGAAACTGGTGTGGAAGATCTTGCTACACTGGATGGGAAGCTTAATCACTGAGAATTGAGAGGTGGGAAAGATTTGAGCAGTGAAGGAACTGGAAGAGGTGTGGAAGATCTTGCAACACTGGGATGAAAAGTTTAATTACTGGGACTGGGGATGTGGAAAAAACTGAAAACTCGGTATGTCAAGCTCGTCGAATCGAAAAATATCAAAAAATACCAAAATTTAGGTACATCAAAATTTTTGATACGGTATAGTCGATGTACGTCATCAATTTCTTCTGCAACTCGGCATTAGGAGTTTCGATGGAGCTCAGTATACCCACTTACTTCTACGTCAGCAATGGCCATCCGTGAACCTCTCCACCCCATTCTCTCATAGCCTGCGCACCACAAACGTCGTACCATCTTCCAGTATGGCCTTGCATATTATGCTCGAACCCGACGTGCCTAGAATGTAGGTTGAAACTTTAAGTAATGTTTCCAGTTTCAATTCTTCCGAGGTGGGAGCTCGGGGATTCCAAGAAGATTTCTCTGTGTTTGTCGAAGTCCTGTCAGTGTTTCTTTAAGCAGTCCAGCTTCTGAGCAAGTTGTGTTCGACTGTAATTTTCTCCGCCGTTGATTCGTACACCACCATACAAAAATCATGCACCTTTGTGTTGTGGTTGAGACACACGAAAATTGTGCACCTCCGAGTTATGGTTAGTCAGTTATCATCCAACAAAGCTCGTCCCCAACCTTTACCTTAAATTTTATCCTTGTGTGACTCATTCTTTAAAAAGGTGGGCTTACTATTACGATTCCTATATTGAACGTGATTTACATTAATTGATGTTATGAATATGCATGAAAACTTATCTAAGATGTGTGGATCGGGAACATGTACGTACAGATAACATTATTGCCAATAAGTAAAGACGGACGCGTTCGCATGACATTAACAAATAAAATAATTAGCACCTTTGGATAGGGGTGGACGGTATGGTATACCGAAAATATTTAACCATATCGTATACCGTACCAAAATTTTTGGCATAAGAAAATGCATATCGATACCGTACCAAAAGTTTCGATATACCGTAAGTTTCGGTATACTAATAATCAATACCGTGTTATACTGCATACTGAAATATTACTTCTTATCAATATATCAATACATACCGTTCATACCGAGAAAAAAAACTGCTCCATTTGCCCAATTATCCAACAAACTTTTAAAAAAGAATACAATTCATCCGACTGATCCAAATTTTCAACGAACTCATCGTTGCTCTAAGAATACCTATTTTAGAACACAACATCATTCAACAATAAAATAATTACAAAAAAAATCAAAACATTCTACTGGTAACATACGAGGAGTAGAGTGAGTAATGATTGAAACTTGAGAGACCGGTACCAGCAATGACTAGCGACTAAAGCGGAGGTTGGTTAGCAGAGATGTACTGCAGATGGAGAACCAAAATAGAAAAAGGGGGTCGGGGGTTGACGGCAGGAGGACAGAGGTCGATGGGTGAAATGTACCGTGGATGGAGAAGCAAAATAGAGAAATTAGGGTTGGGGTCGGCTGTAGGAGGCGGAGGCTGGTGGCGGAGGTAAACCGCAGATGAAGAAACAGAATAGAGAAAGAGGATTTGGCTCGACGGTAGAGGCTGGGGTGTAAAATGAAACTTCAATTGTTATTTAGAAATATGATTGCTGATAGGAGTAGCCATATCAGCAAGGCTTTAACTTTTTTTTTTTCAGAATTAGTAAGCTTCAACTTCCTATATATATAATTATTTATAATTATAATTAATATTATTTTAATTAATGATTCAGTATTTTGGTATATACTGAAATACCAATTTTTAGAAACTAGCTTTCCGTTACCATACCGAAAAAATGGTACAGTATCATACCGTAGCGTACCAATTTTTTCTGCATGCTGAAATTTTCGATAAATTCGTTATTTTATGGTACGACAACTGCGGTATACCGATATTTCGTTATTTTCGTCCAGCCCTACCTTTGGATGACTTGACATATTAAATAATGAGCACTTTTGGGTGTCCTGGCATATTAAATAATGAGCGCCTTCGGGTGACTTGACTATGGGTTTATACCCTTTTTTTTAAGTTCATGAGGTTCATTTCTCAAGAAATGAAATCATTTTCAGTTGTGAAATCTAATATTAAATCCCCACTGAATGCATTTTCGTGTACCCACCCCATTACATTTTCCTTCTACAGATGATGTGGTATAGAGGACAAGGCGAATGATGAGTCAAAGGGGTTGGTTGCAGCTATATAAGCACTACATGTTTTAACTAAATAAGTGTTAAATATGTGGACAATTACTTATGTTTTGTCACTACACACAAATCACCGAAAAACTTTCGCTACTTAATTTCTAAGATTTTTGTTTAAATTCTAATTATGATTTAATTAAACTCTTCTTTATTATTATCATGAATTTGAATGCGATTGTTTTATCTTAGTTTTAAAAAAATCACTTATAAATTTAATTATTTTTACATATAAATAAATTGGGACGCGTGACAGTTTAGAGTTTAGAGTATAATTATAATCTCACTATTGTAGTTAGAGTATATTTACCCCTAGGGTTTACAGTATTATTTCATCCTTGTGGTTTAGGGTATATTTAACCTCTAGGGTTTAGGGTGTAATTATAATTTCACTCTTATGGTTTATGATATATTTCATCCCTAGGATTTAGGGTTTAGGGTATAATTGTAATTTCACCCATAGGATTTAGAGTATAATTATAATTTCACTCTTGTGGTTTAGGGTATATTTTACCCCTATAATTCAAAGTTTAGGATATAATTGTAATTTCACGGTTTACGGTATATTTTACTCATAGGGTTTAGGGTATAATAGTCATTTAATTATAATAAATGTAAAAATAAAAAATAAAAATAACATTAATGAAGGAGGAGAAATTAATTAAGAATTGTGGGGACCACAAGTTTGACCAATTCCTTTGGTGGGAGTGGTCCTATCCAAGTTACACCCATATTAAAATTAGGTAAGGACTTGTGTGAGACCGTACGTATGTGAGACGGACGAAAAGTGCTAACTTTTATAATAAAAAGTGATATTTAATCAATGAAAAGTGATAATACTATTTTATGAACAATTTATAGTATAAATGAAAAGTAATAACATTTTATAGCGAAAGTGATAATATTTTATAGCAAAAGTAATAATTATTTTAAAAGGCGTAAAATGATCTCACGTGAGACGGTCTCACACAAGACTTGCCCTTAAAATTATATCAACCAAATTACAAAATATAAATATAATAATAATATAGCAAAGACTTATGTGAGACTGTCTCACGTAAGGTTTACGTGAGAAGGTCAGAAATTTATAACTTTTATACTGAAAAGTGATAATGTTATTTCATGAACAATTTATAATATAAATGAAAAGTGATAATATTTTATAACGAAAGTGATAACTATTTTCAAAAGTGTAAAATTGTCTCACTCAAGACCTACCCTAATAATATATATTAATGATGTATTATGATATATATATATATATATATATATATATATATATATATATATATATATCATTTCATTATTTTATACTCCATCTATTTCACCAAAAGGTCCCCATTTGATTATATTTGGTGTCTCATTCAAAGGTCCTCATTTTTCCCTTTTAGTAAAAGACCCCCACATATGGCTCATCACTCACTACTAATACAACTACCCACTACACATAAAATAATAATATTTTTTATTTTACTTGTAAAAAGTAAATAGGGATGTTTGCCCAGGACGGAGGGAGTAATTATTAAGGTGTAATTACAAAATAAATTTATACTTATTAAGTGTGTTTATTTTAATTAGGCAAAGACTTGTATGAGGCCGTCTTACTTATGTGAGACGGGTAAAAAGTGGTACTCAAAAGTAATAATGTTATTTCATAAATAATTTATAGTATAAATGAAAAGTAATATTCTCTCCGTCCACTTCTAAGGTATCCATTTTACTATTTTGGCGTCCGCTTCAAAGGTATCAATTTCCTCTATTTAGTAAAAAGATATACAATATGACCTACAACTTCCCTCTAATACAACTACCACTACTAGAAAAAAGGTCAATCACTACACTAATTTTAATACATTTTTTTGAAATATCATTATAACTATTCTATTAATACATGAAGTTATTAAACACTTAATACTACACTATTATATATCTATTAATACATTATTTAATAAATGTCATAATATAACTCTATTAATACATTAGTCATAATAATGTCATAATAACTCTGTTTTTAATTACTAATACTTTTATATTTATAAAATTTATTCTAATATATTTTAAATGTAATTAATTTATCTAAAAATATATAACATTCATAATATGATAAAATAGGTACATATATTTTTATGGAATAATAATAATTAATAAAAATTTATTTATAATTAAATACACTACATATACATTTTAATTTAAATATATAAATCTTAAAATTATTTAAATAATTGTAACATAATTAAATTAAGTATATATATATTACTATAATTAAAAAATATATTAAAAATTATGTGATACATGACGAAATAAATAAATAATAATATAAATTCATGACTAATTTATATTTTTAGGTTTGGAGCACCTCATTTCATGAGGTGTTAGCCCGGATTTCCTAAGGTTGGAATTTCAATTAAATTTGATAAATAATTTTTTCCATTATATTACAAGTTGGTCACATAAGATTCTTCTTTTTCACCCATCCCCTTCCTGTTTAAAACTGTTTTTTGCCAAGAGTACGATTAATTTACAATAGTTTGTAGTTTTATACACAACTTTCTGAACTTGACTAAAAGAAACAAAATTCACCTTTAATGCTACATAAAAATAAGAAAGTCTCTTTCAAATTGTTCAACACAATACAACAATCAAACTGAGGGGCACCTCAGTTTTCTAATTGAATTTTACCAATAAAAATGAGTGAGTGAAATACAAATTTTATTAGGATGAAATTGACGAGTGCATTCCAATACATGAGATGACTATCACCCCCATATTATCTTAAATTGAATTAATAGAAAGAGGATAGTTTCACTTCCTGTTTTAGTTACTTAAATCCACTATCTAAACTCACTTCTCATATAAGTTAACCTCTATGTTTTATTCCAAGATCATCAACAAAGAATCTCATATTAATTGATCACCAGGTCTCACCTGATGAATATCAGCTCTTTCTAACTCCAAGTCAGCATTCAGCAAGCCTGTGCCTCATGCATAAACCAATTGGTTCTCAATCCCTTGGGTGCATGCCCATCGTGATAAACAAGAGTTTTCTTCATCCCAATAATTTTGTCTCTGGTAAACAACCCTATCCAAGCCAGTTGTCTTCCAATATCCTTTGTCAGTCACTTGGTTGGGTCCTTGCTCCATTACCATACTTCTTATCCAGCACACTGAAGAAATAGCACTAAAAATCATTAGATGAACATCAAATGTCTTAAAGATGAACCTCTTTTATAGGTGAAAGCAAAGATGGGGAAAAAAACTTAAGGCGACGTTGTGCAGGTGATCAGTATAGCTCAGGAGCACTTACCACTTAATGCAAAATAATAAGGTAAATACTATACAGAGAATTACTGCCCTGCAACCTTCCATCTATCTATATACTTCTAGGTGATTCAAACTAAGACTCAAACTGAATATTAATGTTCCAGATTCTCAATCACTCGAACTATGAGACTTAGAATTGTTGGTGATACGCAAGAATTCTTACACAACAAAAAAAGCATAGAGTTCATACACACTTCAAGAGAAGTAATCTATCAACCCAAGAAAACATTTCCATCTCAGACTAAAAAGTATAAAATATTCACTTGAATCTAATAATTCTCTTGTTAAAGAGTCAGCATGACCATGTATTTATTATCCCTTTTTTTACACTCAAAACATAAATAATTAACAAAGCTAAATGTTGTGGTTCCTCCTCATGCATCATTGAGTATTGCATTCTTACATCAATTTTTTTGAACGAAATATTTTTAAAAAAAATATTACTAACTGCTGTAGCAAACGTTCCTTAGAATAATACCAGTAGTACTATTATTTTTGTGGTTTATGCAAAATGCATGCTGTGGAGTCAAAGAGACTAAATAAATATCATGAGCAGCATTGATGAACAACAGAACAAGTACACTGAAGAACATCAGGGAAGATTATGATTATAAATGATCATTTACCTGATTTGGACATAATGCAGCAAAAAGAAAATGGATTTATAATATAGCTGTGGAATAATATAAAGAAATATCTACAACATTTTATGGGTAGAACAAAAATAGTAAAACAAAACTCTCATTTTATAAGAAGTAAATTTCAATGAGAGGAGCATAAGTATCATTAGTAATTTGGCCTTAGTTACAAGCTCCTGTGGTTCAATTCATAAGGCAAACTTCTGTATTTGATTAATCAAAGGAAATCATGAGAGGTTAAATAATAGCCATTACCAAATTTGATTGCGGAACTATGTCGAAGCAAAGAAAATTTTTTTCAGTCACCTAAGAGTGATGAGTAGAAATACCTTAATGTCATTGCCATTGATTTCACTGAAATGCTTCGAAATATTGAAACAACAGTGGTAGTATAGAGACAGCACACATTGCAGGGAGAGAAGAAAAGCTAGAGAAAAATAAATTCAATAAGAGAGGTTGGAAGAAAGATTGAAGAGAATAAACCAGAAAGACAGGGCAGTGGACAGGTGGAAGCTTGTCAAGCTGAGCGATGGAGAGGGGTTATGCTTGGATTAAACAATGAATTCACAAGCATTGAGCGTTTAAACTTGTAAGAAGACAACAAATATAATTCAGCATAAACTCAATCATATATAATAACAAGCATTTACGCACTAAAGAAAGCACTTCACACAGGACAATAACTAATCACTTTTACCCTCAAGTATAAATTACAAAGAAAACTACTACATTCTACATGATAACAGTAGATGAACTTAAAGCAGCAGATGGAAGAAAACAAATGAATTGCAGAAAATGAAATCAAAATTAGATATTGCAGTTTAAATTAAACATTAAATCTGCAAATGATGGAGTTGAATTCTAGGGTTAATCAAACAATTCACACAAGCACATGCATATTGGGAGTAATCTAAAATCACAGTGAAGGGAATAAGAGGATGTGGGTGTGAGGAAACCTTAACCAGAGCTATAATGAAAAAGTACCTCAATTCAGGACTACAAGATGAAAGCAAATTAGCCAGAAAGTACATAGGCAAAATAACCATATGTAGGTGAGGTGTGTGTTGATTAATTTGGTGCGGCTTCTTCGTCGCTTCTCGTGACCCTTCTCCCAGGCCCAGTAACGTTTCCTGGCTCGAATGCATCTGAATAATATCACACTCTTACCCTACATTTTTTCCTTGCCCTAAACTGTGTTTCTGTGCTGGCAATTGTCTTCAAAATTTTCCCAACCTGTAAAAGTTCACCAACTTTCGATTTTTACTCACTCCGTGAACCAACTACATTAAGGATTAATGGGCAAATAATACATGATTGTTGAAAAACATCCTTCAGAAAGTTCACCGAATAGCATCCACTAAAACACAAGAAAAATATATAAATACATTCATTAATAGTACTACATAGTTAAATGAATAGACCAATGAAAAAGTTTACCATCTTTTTACTTATCGCACTGGTTTCTTTATAAGAGAACGCAGAAAAGCAGCACCAAAAGCTCCTCACAAACAAACAGAATTGAAACGCACAGGAAATTATGTTAAACCGAAACACCAATATCACTAAATCCAGCAGCGGTTCAAAATCGGTGTGGTTTCGGTCCTCTAGTCCCTCACCCGGGGAGTCTGCATTTAGAAACAAATCCGCTTTGTCGAAGTTAATGGCGCCATCTTCGAAGGCATTCTTTCTGGGCACGTTCCCGAAAATGTCGATTTCATCGAGGCTGAGGTTGCAGGGTGTTTAGTGCGCTTACACTGACCGTTGATCTTTGGTCTGAGCTACTGGCTGTAGGAGTGAGATTTGCAGCGTGGTGGCGAGAAGTGTATTCCGTCGAGGACGGTCAAGTCGGGGTCTTTGTCCATTTGCTGATGAGTTTGTTGTGTGGTGGAATTAGAGGAGGTTTAACCTCCACACTTGTGCACATAGATTTAATATCTTTCCTTCAGATTTGAAAGTTTCTACTTTTGAATTGATATTTGTTTGTTCCAACATCTTGAAAAATTATGAGCTTTCACTGACACCAAAAATGTTAGGGTCAATAACTTACAAAATGTATGTGATGGCGTTTTTTTCCACTAAAACTCAACAGCCAACATAAGTTCATCATGTGTGTATAAAATTTCACAAGCATCTGAAACAATTATAATGAGTATTCAATATTAGAAGCATTTCTAAATTCCTTAATGTAAGATCTGTAAAAAAAATCCTTAATGTAAGAGAATCGTGAGAGTTATAAATTATCCATCCATTTGCAATGTTCGGAATATATAAAGCGTTAACCTTCTCATGTTCACCCAAGAATTAGGAATCAATCCAATACATTAAAACATATTCACACTTAAACATTTCATCAAGCATCTCATAGGCATGACTTAAAATGGTCGGCAAGTTCTTTTTAAATAATAACAGTTCTAATTACCCATTCCTCTAAATCATCCCACTAATGCCAACGATCTTCTTTAACTGTTATCTCAAGAATTACGAATCCAGTACGTTAAAACAATTCACACTTGGACATTTTATGATGGATGACATAGGCATACATTTAAATCAACTACGAATTTCTATTACACAGTCTCAGTAGAAGGAAATAGCGGAGAAAATGGAGGTAAATTTTCAGTGATGCATAATAGACTTGAAGTATGCGACATGCAGTGGGATTTCGAAAGAGTACAGTTGCCTACCTAGAGGTCGGCGCTTGAGATGGGGAAGGGGTACAGCACGCGGTGGAGCAAGCAGGAGTGGCAGCAACTAGAATCAAACGGCGGTCGAACTTCAGCAACGATTAACATCACGAGCGCCAGATAACATTCCGAGAAAAATCTTCAATTGAAGCAGCGTTCTTCAGTCAAAGACTTATAGGAGAGGAAAAGGAGGAAAGGGGGAGAAATGAAAAATAAAACAAATTTAAGAGACACAATGAAAAACGCACGATACCTAAGACAGAGAATGACACGCATAAGGGGAGAAGACGTGTAAGCAGCTTTGATTACCACGTCCCTTGTTTAAGAACGGCAATGGTACGTCAAACACAAAGAGTACAATGAAATTCCACAGCTGAATGTAGAAATCAGTTAACAATGTAAGTGGGTTCATTAATAAAAATTCCAGAACGTTACACTAAAAAATAATGAAAACACATTTATGAACAGGAAAACTTATCAGAGTGGAGCTCGGAAGGCAAAACCGTAGCAATAGCCGGCGAGTTGGCGGCGGACGAGCAAAGACTAACGGTTTGGAGGAGGTGACACCTCTCAAATCAAATGTGAATGTGAAATTGGGACTATCCCCAAGTAAGCGTACTTTCGACAAAAATTCAAGGGGGATCAGAAAATAATGAGAAAACATTCACTCTAGAGCAACTTACCGAGAGAGCTTCGAAGGCTGTAGCGGCGGCGGTGTAGGTGAATTGGCGGCAGGCGAAGAAGAACGACGATTTCAGAGAGACCTGTGAAATCAAATGTTTGTGCACAGAAATTGGGATTATTCCCGAGGAAATCCATTATAGCTGTACGCGGTGTTCTTCTGGGCAATCGCCGGTAGACACTGACGCAAGTCATGACGTGGAAGGCGTAAATTTCACCTGATCAACGCGTGGCTTTGCGGAGGGCAAAATGCTCTCGGAAACTGCTGACTTACCGCCTATTCTCCTTTTATATATAGTGTATAAATTATATGTTGATTTTAAAAACGATATATTTATTAAAAACAATTTAAATAGTGTAGGTTAAAAATTAATAATGACAACTATATTATTAGTAGTAAAAGAAATATGATGTATAATATTAATCATGATCTTAAATATAATTAATTAATTCTAATACTTAATTAACTGTAGTCTAAAATAATGTATCATGACAATCAAGTATAGTCTAAACTAATGTATAATTACAATAGAAAATATATTAATAGGTCATGACCTAATAATACATTAGAATAAATGACATTTTAATAGAAATTTATTAATAGTTAAAATGTATTATTAATAACTTTTACACTACATATATAAATGTCATAAAAGCTATTTTTTTCTAATAATGTACCCACTTTACATATAATAATTGATTAGAGTGAAAATAAGCGTGTTTTAGTGTCCAATTTAACACATTTTTTATAGGAATTGTTGTCATATATTAGCACAAGTGTCTTATATTTGATATATATATATATATGTGTGTGTGTGTGAGAAAAATTTGCACTTGAGGTGATTATTGTTTTAGGTGGAAAAAGGGATCAAAAGTGCAAAGTTGGAGAAAATGTGCAATTTGTGCAATGATGCTGAAAGACGCAAGTCTAACTTGTGTAATTTTTTTCTGTGTTCGTGTGGAGCTCTAAATTAAAAATGTGACTTATGGTTGGAAAGCCACAGAAGAAATGGTCGTTTTGGCGTAAGGAACACCTCAATCGGAGTCTGAACGAGAAAATTATGATCAAAATGGTGATGTCGCGCAAGCTGTGCCAAATAGAACAGCTATTCCACTTTGCATGACTTGTAACACCTTCAAATGTTAGAATTTCTGAGAGTTCTTTATATGTGTAGAAATCTAAGGAAGAAAGTATCGCGTGAGCGCAAGAATCACTAAAATCGAAATTTGGACGAGGACGTTATGCTCAAAATTGTGAAGTAGCGCAGCTGCCAGCGGGAATTTCCGAGAATTTTCGAAAATTACCTATTTCTTGGAGCAAAATTAATCTCCTTATCACATAATCCTCTATGATTCACCCATATATTTTATTTCGTTATTTAATTACCTTCTCATACCTATATATATTTCACATCATTATTCATGTGTGATTGGAGAGAGGGCAACACATCCATCCTACACCACCCCACAAGGGGGGATCACCCCCCAACCATCATTCACATCCTTTCATCTCCATTCATCCATCACTGTGAAAATTCGTCTGTGGAATCAAGAAGGAGAACCAAGAGAATTTGAAGAGACGGAAGAAAGAAGGAACGAGACTTCTACACCAAGGATTTTCCTAATTCTTTTCTTCTACTTTCTAATTTTCCAGATATATGGGTAAGATCTATCCAACCCCCATGATTGTTCTTCGTAACATCATTGGCTAGAACTATTTTGGTAAATCTAGGATTTTGAAGGTTCCTATAAATTAATTGAACTTTCGTGTGTATGCTCCGTACAACACTACTTGTGGATTTATTTTATATAAGACTATGTGTTTTTAATTCATACTCAGAGTTGTTTTGTGCATCATTAACTGTTATGTAGATTCTGAATACATAACTTGGTTATTGATTGAGTGCGTTCACTACTGAGCAAGATTTTATGTTATGATTCTAAGTGAGGGGACTCCGAAGCTTCATTAGAACTATCTTATATGAATACTTATTAATTGAATTGAATTCGGGTTAGTAAGTAGGATAAAGAGGATAATTTCATAGTACTTATAAAGGGAGATCATATCGGGTTAGAGTACCAATTGGTCAGGGTGATAGTACCTAGAAAGGGGGGTGAATTATATTTCTTGCTCCAAGGTTATTCACATGTATTACACGCATATTTACTTGTATTTATAGAGTAGATTTGCATGACTTAGTGATGCATCCATATTTCACAAGGTATAGTCGGACATTAATACACGAAAGGAATATTAATGAGTAAAATCGGATTATCCTAGAGCTACCTATTCACCATTCTTGAGTCACTTTCGAATTCTTCTAAGTGCTTTTATTTTAATTGTTATTTTAATTAATTTGTTAGTAGAATGATAATTAAATTCTCAAATTTAATTGCCACTTGTCTTAATTAATTTAGTAAATAATTAAATTGATAATACGCCGTCCTTTGGGTTCAATATTTAACTTGGTCGTTTGCTTAAGCTGCAACAGATATCCTTCATACTTGGGGATTAATTTTGCATGCAAAGAAAACACGCATCAAGTTTTTAGCGTCGTTGCCGGGGACGGCTGTTATTATTGATTTTATTATTTCTAGTTGGTTAAGACTTTTATTTTTGATTATTTATTTCTATCTAACCTTGAAATTTTTTGAGGTACTTGTGCACTAGGAAAAGGAGAGGAAAGAAAGGAAGAAGTAACACACAGAGCTAAACATGACCAGAGTAAGTCAGAATCCGGATAATGTTGTCATACGTGAAATTTTCACATAGGATTTGCAACATAGGATGGTGATTTTGAGATACATCCCGCTCTTTTGAACGTGGTGGAAAAGAATCCATTTTCTGGAGGTTGTTTTGAAAATTCATATCAGCATCTAAAAAAATTCATTGGTTATGCTAACACTCAAAAAGGTATTGGAGCTAATGATAATGCTAGGCGGATCACCTTATTCAAGTTCTCTTTGATTGATAGGGCGGAAGCTTGGTATGTGACTCTTGATGCCACAGAATGCACTACATGGGACCAATTGCAGCAGAAGTTCTTAGAGAGATACATATCACCATCTAAGGTGTTTAGAATGAAGCAAGACATCTCCCAATTTTTATGAATTAGGGTAAGAAATTTTATAAAGTGTGGGATAGGTTCAAAGATATGCTCAGGAAGTGCCCACAGCATGGGATGTCTAAGGCTCAGTACATAAGCATCTTCTACTATGGATTGAATTGTGAGTCGCGTGTTCTTATTGATGCATCATCAGGAAGAGTGATGTTATCTAAGATAGCACTTGAAGCAGAAAAGTTGTTTGAAGACATCTTTATGAATTCACGGGACTGGCCTACAGAAAAAGTAAGAGGACTTATGTACTTGGTAAAGTGGCTCAAGTTGAACATCAAGTGGTGAAGCCAAATAGGGATGATGAGATCGTCTCTAGTCTAGCTAACATCAACAAGCTACTAGAGTCCCAGCAGAAGCAGATTACAGAGTTGACATAAGGGGGCCTAGCATGCAGCAGCAAGAAGTGAAGAGTGTCGAATATACCTTCAATCGATACATGGCGATGAATGATGCAAGGGTTGACCACATTGAAGCGAGTATGAATGCTAATCATGCACATTTATCTAAGCAGTTGAAGGATCTTACCTTTATAATGGGGCAGATGGCCGAAAATGTGAATCAATTGATACTAATGTTGGAGAAAATAATATTCTCGTCTCAAGGCATAAAGAACCCGAAAGAGTGCAAGCCATCACATTGGGGTCAGGAACGCAGTACGAAGGTCTAATGATGTCAGTGGGCAAAAATGAAGATGGAGTGTCCTCACTTGACCACCGCTCGACCAAACCCTTAGGTCGAGCAACGGTCGAGCGGCCACCTGTGGAGCATAACAATCAAAATTAGATTACAGGGTCTCCACTCGACCAAGTAGCATCTGCTCGATCAAACCATCTAGTTCGAGCGGATGTCTGTGGATCAGAACATCCAGAACCAGATTACAGGTACCCCACTCGACCATTTTCACCCCGCTCGACCAGATCAATTAGGTCGAGCCAAGATCGAGCGGTGTTGTTCGGCTCCGGTTTCCATACAGAACGCTACACCTATTGTTCAGAACACTCCAGTACCTTCACAGGAGCTGAATACAGAGCTTAGATTGCGGATGGATAATGAAGATGTGGTTTTCTCTCTGGATAAAGCAATGAAGATGCCCATGAAGGCTCAATCATGCAAGAGCATAGATGTTTCTAACTTGTTTAATCTTGATTTTTATAGGAAAGATGATTCTGAATTTGAGTGGAAGATTGACAATGAGGGGGAACCGAAACTGAACTGGGGGCTAGGGGGTACGGTTCGTGAACCGGCGGTTCCGGTTCCAGTTCGGAACCGCCGGTTTTTCATTTTTTTTTTCTTATTTCTTTATGTTATATTTATACATCATACATGTGTTATCAGTTATTATGTGTAATTTATTTATTAAATAAGTGAAACATGTGTAATTGAAAATTGAAATATTGAATTTGAATTAATATAATAATATCATTAAAATTAAAAACATGATGTATGCATTATGCAATATTCAATAATGCAAGTAAAAATTTCAAAGTTGATATTAAATTCACAATAATCATACAATATTAATTAATGTGATCACATAAAAATTTAATTATTAAAGTCTAAATCATTACAATTTACAAATGTAGAAGTGTAGAGAACACTACAAGTTTACTTCCATGTCAACTACTCTATTGTTACACTTCAAAAATTTAAAAAAATACAAACTTTATAAGATAAAATACAACAACATAATAGGGGGGGAAGGACTTGAGCTTAAATTTAGGGTTAAACTTGAAAATTCAAGTTCAACTTAAATTTAAGTTGCCTACGTATCCTCGAAAGGAATCAAAGCCCACGTAGTTCTCTTAACTCACCTCAACTTACCTCTTTGGCTCGGTGGAGGTGAATAGTGATGGCCTTTTTTGTTTACTCTACCAATCTAACTCGCTTCCATATTTCGTAATTTCATCATCCGATCGGTCTTCTTCATTTTGATTTTGAATCCGTCTTTCCGCCTTTGACCAATCATCAAGCAAACACAAATTTTGTAAATTTGTCACACTTAAATTGGATCGTGTCGGATCCAAAGTGAGATTACCAAGACTAAATGTTTGTTCGACGGCAACCGTAGAGGCGGGAGATGCAAAAACCTCTTTTACAATCAATGATAAAATAGGGAATAACTTTGTTCTCCTTGACCACCACTTCAAAATATCAAAACTAGTTCCGCTTGTTTCAAACTCAAAAGTGTTAGTAAAATAAGAATCAAGTTCTTGAAAAGGATTAGATATAACTCGTGCACGTTTTTGAGATCTAGCATCATAAAAACTATAAAATTTTTGAAGAGCATCATATTTCCTAGAATTATCAACACTATCACTACTATCATCACCACTAGATTGATCATCGTCCGTATCATTTTGTTCTTTATACTCCTTAAAAAGATCCTTTAGTAGATTATAAGTACTTGCAACTATGTCTTTAGGATTAGGAGCTTGTTGTCTAGTAGGAGAATCACAATTAGCATACAATGAATCATAGTAAAGCGTTAACAATTCTTCTAAACCATCCATTCTAATACGTGGGTCCAACAATTTAGCAACTAAACACAAGTCCGGGATTTGAAAAAAATATTTTAACCACTTAGATTTCATGGAAATAATAGCATTTGACAACAACGGGTGTGCTTCATTAGCACTAAAAACCATAGCAATTTTAACACAATTATCAACAACTAAATTTGAAGTAGGATAATAAACACCGAATAGTTCTTCCGTAGCATCATTAAAAATTTACAAAACATCACATAGAGTATAACATGTGTCCCATTGATTAGCAAACAAGATTTGACCACCCGCATCTTGCGAGTAAAAAGCACAAATATGATCTTTATAATCAAAAGAGTCATGCAACATTTTATACGTCGAATTCCAACGAGTTGAAACATCTAAAGAAAATTTTTTTGGGTGAATGTTCACAGATTGACAATATCTTTTCCACCTTTTAGTAACGGAAGAGTTTCTCATTATATACCATATAGCACTTTTAATAGGTTGAATGTGTGTTTTCAAAGTACTTATACCATCTTGAACACATAAATTCAATATATGACAAATACATCTAACATGAAAAAATCTACCACCAATTGAGGGTTTGCAAATATCAATAAGACTTTCTAAACTAGTCATATTAGCACTAGCATTATCAAATGAGATTGTAAAAATCTTTGTAACTAAACCATATTCTTGCAAAATAGTACTAATTTTGTGAGCAATATTAACGGCGGTATGAGGAACATCAAATGATCTATAAGCAATTAATATTTTTTGCAAATTTCATGAACTATCAATCCAATGACAAGTAATACCCATATAATTCGCTTTTTGCCAAAAATTGCTCCAAATATCCGAACATATAGACACTTTATGAGGTAATTGTTACAAAATTTATTTTAAAACCAAACCATACTCTTTAACAACTTTAGCAACACCAAGTTTACATTTATTACGATGCAAAGGTGGGGCTTGAGGATTTAAAGTGAGATTTACCCAATCTTGAAAAAACACATTATCGGCAAAGTTAAATGGCAAATGTTTGGTGCATATAAGTTTAAGGTATAATCTCAAATAATTAGATTCATCAAATTTAAAAATAGTGTTACCCGACGCCGATGAACCTTCTCCTCCGGATGAGCCCGTGAACCCTCGTCCTATTTGTGTTTGACCGGTTGAGATGCCAATCTTGTTCGGATGGTTTGAGTTGATGTGCTTGATGAACGTTCCATATCCTCCGCCATGCTTGAATTTATACTTCGTGCCACAATAGTTGCAAATCACTTTGAATTCATTTGAATTCTCAATCGTCTCCTTCTTGAAATGAATGGAAAATATATCGGAACGTAACACTTGTGGAGAACTTCGAGTCGATCCTCCGCCTCCGCTAAAGCCTCCGGCTCCGTCTCCGGTACCCGTACCACCCGAGGTTGGTTGACTTCCACTCGTCCTTTGTTGTGATTGACCTTGAATATTATCGTTGTCGTCGTCGGAGGGGAAATCATCTCCAAGTATCTCCCTAACATTCAAGTTGAACAAATGAGGGGAGATTTCTTCATCCGAAGGAATATTTTCAAGTTCAATATCTTCTAGAGTTGGTGGAAGTTGGCGTGGATGTGGTGGAGGATAATTTAAGGTGTTGGGTATGGATTTTCCTTTAGAAGAAGAAGGTGAGGCACTGGATGAAGAAGAACCTCTTCCAGGCATTTTTTTTAAATTGAAAAAACTAAAGGATGAATATATAGGATTTATGAACTAAAACTAAGAGACTAGAAGTAGAAGTATACTAATTAGTAGTATATGTGTGGGAAAGAATAGAAAATGATAATGAGAGAATAGAAATGAAAGTGATAATAAGAGAATTGAAATAAAATACTACAACTTTTTTTTTAGTTTGATATATATGAACCAAAAAAATAAACTTGAGAGTTGAGATGAGATTGAGAACTTGAGTAGTTGAGTAGAAATGTAGAATCAATCAAGAATGTGGAATAGAAGAAGAAGTAGTGTAGAGAAGAGAGTGTAGTAGTAGACTAGTAGTAGATTGAATGTGAATGTTGTGTTCCCAAATTGATCACACTTGGGGGGTATTTATAGAGGATTGGAAGTGATATCATCCATCCATTTCAAATTTTAAACACAAAAAATCTCAACCCTTTTTAAAAAAAAAAATCGGTTGGAACCGCGGTTCACCGGAACCACCGGTTCCGCCGTCCATGTCAACCGTTGATCTTCAACCACACGATCTCGGCCGCACGTTTGAATTTTCAAAATTCAAAAATTCCCGCCAAAAAAAAATAGATGAACCGCCAGTTTTAATCGTGAACCGGCGAATCGGAGGTTTGAACCGGCAATTTCGGTTCTTGCGCGACTGGAACCGAAACCGAACTGTGTTCTACTGGTTTTGGTTTTCTTTTTCCCGATTCCGGTTCTGGTTAAAACCGGCGGTTCCTCGGTTTGAACCGTCGGTTCCAGTTCATTTGTGCATGTCTAGTCTAGACAGCCATAGGAGAAAGGAAATTCCAAGGATTATATTTTTGTGACTAAGAAAGGTGAGGTGCTGAGTGTAGACAAGAAGAGAGAAAGAAAGTACTTGAAGGTGAGGATGCGAGAAGACCGCCCTCTGATCCAGTAGTCTAAAAAGCAGTATTCCAGTGTGACTCTCCGACGTTAAACATGATCATCTGTTGGGGGCTTGCCCTTCCGTTTTATTGCTTTATTATTTCTTTCGTGTGAGTAAGGAATTACTATATTTGAGGTGCTCACGTTTCGACAATTATATCTCTTTTCAAACTTAGTTTCCACTCATATTTTTACTACGTTTGGGGGGTGTGATGTACTTACCTCATCTTATGAGCACCGAGGGTATAATTTTTCTTTCGTTGGTTGTTTGTTTGTTAGAGGGTTGATTTTTGCGGCATATTAATATTTTAACCGGTGTTGGTATATCGATTTTTTGCAACTTACCTAATGTTTAGTATGTTGTGTTGGTGTGTCTAGTGTGTTGAGTCGATTATATAGTCAATTGAGTCTTTCTCTTAGTTAACATATTTTATTATTGATGAATCATGTGATGATGATGTGTGTTTGAGCTTTGATGATAGAAAAGGTAAAAGAGTGGCAAGACAAGTTCTACAGTGAGGCTTTGACCTGATCGAGTTGAACAACTCGAGGATCTCGTGCATACGTTAAAGGAGAAAAATCAGGTGTCCTTGTTTCCTTATTCTACTTTTTATGTGTGCTTTTAATTCATGAGAGTGGAAGGATTGAGATCTTGGTTTTGGTGATCCATATGAGCTTATATTTTTAAATTGTGCCTAAAATTCATATGCACTTGAAATTGATGAAGGAAGTGTACTTGAGTTACATTTTGATATGAAGTTCTATGTGTAATTGTGGGATATTGCTTACCATGAAAAGTTCTCTGTTACTTGTTAAAAACCTATGTGAGATTTTGAGCCTCGTTGATCATGTTATATAATTACATGATATTTCTTTCTGGTGAGTATCGTTCTTGTGTGTGTATTCTAGAACTTGCCTTTTGTCTTACATGAGACTACCTGTATGTTAGATGATGGAAGATGATTTTAGGACATCTTTGAATATTATATGAGTCATTTAGCCAAATAATTCCCTATCGAATGATGTTTATCCGTAGTTAGCCCCATAGAGCTTAAAAACTTCGTTCTTTGGCAGCCTACGAGAAATAACCACTTTGAGCTTCTGATTTTTTTGAGCCTTGGTTGTCCTTCTAAAAGAGAATTAATGTTTTACAAAGTGTGTTGATGGAGCTTGATAACAATTTGGGAATGAATTAAATTGGTGTTGAGATAGTGATGGATCTTGATAATGCATTTAAGGAGAATCATAGAGTAGTGCTTAAACCTAGTACTTCATTGAATCAAACACCTTAGGGTAGTGCTTAAATCTAGTACCCTATAGAGGATGCGCATGGTAGTGCCCGAAACTTGTACCTCGAGGAATTAAGAAAAAAAAAGAAGGAAAAAATGTTGTTCTTAAAAAAAAGGTGAAGGAGTTGAGGAAGATATTGTGCTTAATTGAAGTGAGTAGTAAGAATGAAAGATCAAGAGAGAGTGCACGCTTGATTGATCCAAATTTTGAGTCACTTATCCATATATTTCCTACATTAACCAAAGAGCCAACATTACATCTAAAAGAAAAGTCCTTTTTTGATCCTATTGTCGAATCATACTTTTTGGGTGGAGAGTTTAAGATATTTGGCAAGCTTATGGTTACGCATGCAATTGAATTGAATCTGAGCGTAAACACCATAACCCATAAGTGTACATCTTTTATACTTGAGTGCGAGTGATATATACTTCCCGTGAGAACATGTCAATGGAGCTTTTGAATTGGTGGTGATTGTGTTATCTTGTATGCTATGAATTGATTATTACATGTAATAAGAGTCGCATGACCTAAGTTGAGGACAATTGTATTTTGAATGGGGTATTTATCATAGTCCTTGTTTTCCCACTAATTTTCTCACTCTCTTTCTCTTTATTTTTATTTTGTTGCCTCGGGCCGAGCAACGGGTAAGTTTGGGGTTTGATGAGAGTGAAAATAAGTGTGTTTTAGTGTTCAATTTAACACCTTTTTATAGGAATTATTGTCATATATTAGCACAAGTGTCTTATATTTGATATATGTGAGAAAAATGTTCACTTGAGGTGTTTTATTATATTTTAGGTAGAAAAAGGAATCAAAAGTGCAAAGTTGGAGAAAATGTGCAATCTGTGCAATGATGTTGAAAAATACACGTCCAATTTGTGTAATTTTCTGTATTTGTGTGGAGCTCTGAATTGAAAGTGTGATACATGGTTGCAAAGTCACAGAAGAGAAGGTAGTTTTGGCATAAGGAACACCTCAATCAGAGTCCGAACGAGAGAGTTATGATAAAAATGGTGACATCGCGCAAGCTGTGCCAAACAGAACGGCTATTCCATTTTGCATGACTTGTTATACCTTTAAATGTTGGATTTTCTGATAGTTCTTTATATTGATAGAAAGCCAAGGAAGAGAGGATCGCGTGAGCGCAATAATCACTAAAATCGGAATTTGAACGAGGACATTATTCTCAAAATTGTGAAGTAGCGCAGCTGCCAGAGGGAATTTTCGAGAATTTCCGAAAATTACCTATTTCTTAGAGCACAATTAATCTCCTTATCACATAATCCTCCATGATTCACCCATATATTTTATTTCCTTATTTAATTCACTTCTCACACCTACACCACCCCATAAGGGGATCACCCCCAACCATCATCCCCATCCTTTCCTCCATTCATCCATCACTGTGAAGATTCATCTGTGGAATCAAGAAAGAAAACCAAGAGGATTTGAAGAGACGGAAGAGAGAAGGAAGGAGACTTCTACACCAAGGGTTTTTCTAATTCTTTTCTTCTACTTTCTAATTTTTCGGACATATGGATAGGATCTATCAGACCCCCATGATTGTTCTTCGTAACATCATTGGCTAGAACTATTTTGGTAGATCTGGGGTTTTCAAGGTTCCTATGAATTAATTAAACTTTCGTGTGTATACTCGGTATAACACTACTTGTGGATTTATTTTATATAAGACTATGCATTTTTTATTCATACTCAGAGTTGTTTTGTGCATCATTAACTGTTATGTAGAGTCTGAATACATAACTTGGTTATTAATTGAGTGTGTTCACCGCTGAGCAGGATTTCATGTTATGATTCTAAGTGAGGGGACTCCAAAGCTTCATTAGAACTATCTTATATGAATACTTATTAATTGAATTGAATTCGGGTTAGTAAGTAGGATAAAGAGGATAATTTCATAGTACCTATAAAGGGAGATCATATCGGGTTAGAGTACCAATTGGCCAGAGAAATAATTGATACTGATAGTACCTAGAAATGGGGGTGAATAATATCTCTTGCTCCAAAGTTATTCACATGTGTTACACGCATATTTACTTATGTCTATAGAGTAGATTTGCATGACTTAGTGATGCGTCCATATTTCACAAGGTATAGTCAGACATTGATACACGAAAGAGAGATTAATGAGTGAAATCGGATTATTCTAGAGCTACTTATTCTCCATTCTTGAGTCACTTTCGAATTCTTCTAAGTGATTTTATTTTAATTGTTATTTTAATTAATTTGTTAGTAGATTTATAATTAAATTCTCAAACTTAAAAGAAGAAGAGATTTTATTTTAAAAAATATTATTAAATCATTTAAAATTAATTTGATAATTTTGAACATATAGAAATATAATATTGTTATTTTATCCTTGTACTTAGGGCAGTGCATGGTAATTGGATATTACCGAACCCGTACCGACACCAAATCAAAAAAGTTTCGAATTGAAAAAAATTCGTTGACTATTTGATTTTTCCGAATCGAATCAAACTAAAATATTTTACAGTATGGACTTGTATATCATCTGATAAATCGTACTGAACCGTACCGAAACCTGAATCGATCCAAACCGAACCGAAAAACTGAATATAAATATACTTTAAAATAAAATTTTATACCCTATTAAAACTCAATAATAAAAATTAAACATTATATTCTACCTTAAATTAATATCTTCCTACAAAAATAATATTTATATTTTTTAATAATTTAAACTTCATATTTTTAAAAAAATATCATCTTTTACTTTAGATATTAAAATATTATTAATAATTTAATTTTTATTTTATAAATGTATAAATTCTTACTTCTATAAATTTATTTAATTTATTTTAATTATATAATATGATAAGGATTAATGTATTAAATAATTGTTTGTATATAATATTAGTTATAATAATTTTAAAGAAATTTTAAAATATGATTACATTTAATATTTTAATTTGTTTTAAATGTATTTATAAAATCACAAATTATAAATCAACGTTTACATCTTATTTTTAAAATAAATATTAAAAAATATTGTAAACACATTTGTTTGGTAAATCCGTTACACCGAACCATACAACAGAATATTCATCCCGAACCGTACCGAATTATAAAAAAAATGTATCGTTAGCAAATCAAAATTCAATATGGTATTAGATTTTTTATTTATAAAATCCGTATCATTTCCCGTACCGAATTGACACCCTACTTATACTTACATTTTGACTTCGAGTTTATTATATCTCTCCTTACCATTGTTAATGCCAATGCCAATACGAAAAACTTACCCTTCAAAATTAATTAATTAACTAAAACACTTATCTAAGAAATTTGCTCTAATCTGAAAATTCATTTCACCAAATTATTATATATAATTATAGATTCTCCTATTTTTTAAAGACCATTTTCTATAAACATCATATATTTAACCCACTGCTTATATTAATTTCATTAAAAATAATTAATTTTTACAAACAAGAAGTAATAACCCCTAAGGGCGGCTTTAATAACTAGTCATAAATAAACTAATTAAAACTTGTATTAATATTTTAATTAATTCATAGGCAACCCCACCGGATTCATTTATTACCATCTCAAAACAACTAGCCAATGGGATACCAACACGTGGCCCGACTCATGCCAAACATGCGAATTTTCTCGGTCCAAAAGTTTGAACCCGCGTCAATTTTTTCCGACAAATTTAAAGAAATAATTAATTGAAGTTATATTATCTGGAAAAATATTCCCAAAATTGAAAATTCAATCGACATTCTTCTCCATTTCCAAAATTCTGGCTCCATCGCCGCCCTCTTCTCATCACGTCTTCCCCATAACTATATTCTGTATATTCCAGATTTCGAACGTGTTTATTATATCACTTTGAATTCTGGGTTTTAGGTTTCTCTGAGTGGAGGAGAGAGAGAAAGGGGGAAGACGAAAGGCGATGAAGAGTAGAAATGTGAAGGTTTCTGTTAAATGGATTCCCGTTTTCTCCATTTGTTTCTTCTTTATTGGCATGGTTTTCACCAACAGGTGAGTTGTTAGTTCAAGAATTTTGAATCTTTGGTTGTTGATTGCCACTGTAGTGATTGTTTGATCTGGGTTTTTTTCATTTTCAGATTTTGGGGTCCATTGGAATCCAATAATCAGCTCATAACTCAGCAAAGGAGGGAGCAAGAGCTGCAGATCGTCTCTGAAGATTGCGATACCAAGAAAAAGGTTTGAATTTTGAAGTTGAACTCTTATTACAGATTTATGATTCTCATTTCTCTCTCTGTAATAATTCTCTCTCCTTAGAGATTGATCGGTATAAGTGTTTTTGTTGCGTAAATCTGATCATAAAGGACTTTTCATCATAACGCTTTTTGGGGGTTTTAGTTTTTGATGTAAAGTGAAAAGTGCCTTTTTATTGAGATTGATTGGAGGAGTTGTGGATTTATCATTTATGTATTCAATCTTTTGTTTGTAGAAAGCAGAAGATCAGGATAAAGATGTAATGAAAGAGGTGTACAAAACCCATGAAGCAATCCAGTGAGTTCAGAAATTCCATGAATTTAATATATCCTGTAGTTTGTTTCTCTTGGCAAATGTTGTTGGGAAGCTAAAATATGGTAAACTTATGACGAGATTCGTTTTAGGTCGTTGGACAAATCAATCTCAATGCTCCAGATGGAGTTATCTGCTTCAAGAAGTGCTCAAGAGAAGAGTTTAAATGATGGCTCATCGCATACGATCCACCAGGGGCCTCCGAGGAAGAAAGCTTTCATGGTAATTGGCATAAATACTGCTTTTAGCAGTAGAAAGAGGCGTGATTCCGTTCGAGAGACTTGGATGCCTCAAGGTGAGTTATAATCTAGTTTGAAGGATATTCTACTTGCTTACTAATCAGAATCATGTGATCAAGAATTTGTGCGATTTGCTCAGGTGAACAACTTCGGAGATTGGAGCAAGAGAAGGGAATTGTTGTGAGGTTTATGATTGGACATAGGTGAATTTCTCTTTATGTTGTTTTGCCACTATATGTTGTACTAAATGCGTAATAAGCTTGTATCCTTCCGGCTTATCTTCAAATTACGAAGGTGGAATCTGAATGAGTTGTGTAGTTATTCATTATATAGTTCTCTAAGCTCATGAAACTTATGAGATTTAACGGATACGTTAATGTGAATTGGTGACTGCATCACCAAGAGAGGCACTGTGACCATAGGCTGTTGCTGCTTGATGCTTGTCACTCGATTTTTACTATTTGAACATTTTGAATGTATTTATTTTGATCTGTGAAAAGTGAAGTATTGCACTAGGCCTCTTTTCTTTGTCTTTTGGAACATAATTCATTGAATCATCTATCTGAGCTTTGCACAGATGCAGCTTCTGATAGTTAAGAGTTTCTTTGTTGAATTAAGTGGGATGAACTAACAGGGTTGCTGCATGTTTTGATTGATCCAGCGCAACATCTAATAGCATATTGGATAGAGCTCTTGACTCTGAAGAAGCTCAACATAAGGACTTCCTTAGGCTGGTAAAAGGATTTTTCCCAATATCCATCTTTTTTTCTACTTAAAATGACCTCAAAAAGTCTTAAGCATCCATTACAACAGGAGCATGTTGAAGGATATCATGAACTATCCGCAAAAACAAAGATTTTCTTTGCCACTGCTGTTGCGACGTGGGATGCTGATTTTTATGTCAAGGTTGATGATGATGTTCATGTTAATTTGGGTAAGTATGACGTTCCTTGTTTACCTTCCCAACAAGAAGTGTTGAATTTTTATTTCTTTTGGACTCCACTAAGTAAGGGTATTGCACCTACAGGTACATTAGCTGCAACTCTTGCTCGTCATCGATCAAAGCCTCGAATTTACATTGGTTGTATGAAATCTGGACCTGTTCTTGCTCAGAAGTAATCCTCAAAATTACAGCTTGGTTCAGTTTTGATGTATCATATTCTTGGTTAGATTTTCAATAACCAGAAATGTTCTTTCTTCAGGAATGTGAAATACCATGAACCGGAGTCTTGGAAATTTGGAGAAGAAGGAAACAAATATTTCCGGCATGCAACTGGACAGATTTATGCCATATCAAAGGATTTAGCCACCTATATCTCAATCAATCAGTAAGGATTTTTTTTTTGTGTGTGTGTGTGTGTGTTGCTTGATATTGTTCTTGTTCCTATTTTTGTTTCCTTTTGAATATTATGTGCACATATACACACAGTATCAAGTATCAACAAATTCTGTGTTGCAAGAGGATGGAGAACATATGTTTCTTGCCTCCAAAAAAAAAAGGGTATATTTGTGTGTTTTTAGGTTGTGTCAAGGAGTATCATTCTTTCAAAAATTCGGAACTTTTTGCACAAACAATATTTTTTATGTATCATTCATGGTAACTTCAATTCATAAAACTAAACTAATTAGCCTGTGGCAGACGAGTCGATGCACACGTGCTTGCCTGCTGCAAAATCCTATTAGCATCATTGTATGCTTGAATATATATTGGATTTCTTGTGTGAACATTGATTGATGACAATACGCTTCTATAGTATTTTGATCACATCCACAGCAGCAATGAATTTGAAATGAAACTAAAAACACCTACAAATTTACCCCTGTAGTGTTAATTGAGTTGAAAACTTTTGTACTTCTAAATTATACTCATAATATACTAGTGGTAAATTGTGCACCATGTATTATTCCTTTCTTGAACATAAGCATATTGACATGATATTATCTTGATGGAAATTATAGACCCATACTACACAAGTACGCTAATGAAGATGTGTCACTCGGTTCTTGGTTCATCGGTCTTGAAGTTGATCACATTGATGAGCGTAATATGTGCTGTGGTACTCCACCAGGTATCATTTTCTGATCTAATGGTCTGATTCCATTGTTATATTTCCTTGGTTATTATGATCGCTCGACTGCTAGTACAACCCGAATTACAAACAGGATTCAAAAAATTAATATGTTCTCATATTAGTATCGTTTTTGGTTGTTTATTTGCAGATTGTGAATGGAAAGCACAAGCAGGAAACGTATGTATCGCCTCGTTTGATTGGAGCTGCAGTGGAATCTGCAAGTCAGTAGAAAAGCTCAAATTTGTACATGAACATTGTGGTGAAGGAGAAGATGCTCTTTGGAATGCTTTATTATAAGGTTAATCCTTAAGACACAAAGAAGAGTTCAGCTGACCATAAAAACATAGGCTCTCTGTTTCCTTCCATCCTACAACACGAGATGTATAAAATGATGCTCGATCGGGGCTATGAAAGATAATCAACATTATAACTATGGAGCAAGCTGGTTTGATGCATAGTAAAGCTTCTAACTTTCCGATGAGTTTGTATAAAGGGGCGCCTGGTTTGATCTGATTGCTTCGTCTCCAGCCGAATCTTTCGCATGTGGGCTGGTTTGATTGATACATGTAAAAATTATTGAGGTACTGTGAATTTTGAGTTCATTCAATTAACCATAGAACACTCGTGTATCGAGCTGTTGTTTTGTTATATGGATATTCAAGATTGGTTAACTGCATGCTCACATCCCTGCTCATCTATACAAGTGTTACTCTTTTCTTTCTCTCTTTTGCTACCAATCACGTATCTATGGATGATAATATGCATTCACTGTATTGCACCAGATGTAGCATCTATATAAGTCCGTTTGATATGACTTGATTTTGAAATCCAAGTTTGGTCAAATATTGGCTCGGAGCCTCGGATCATGCTAAGTTAGTTTGTTTGCGTTCTAAGTTGTTATATAACTTTGAACTTGGATTTTGACGATTATGGTTATTCAATTTATGTTTGTCTCGATTAAAGTTAGTTCAAGAGAAGTGAAGTTTGACAGAAGTTCAAGTTAACCATCTTTTCTAATCAATAATATTTTCAACTAGTAATAAAGTAAGTTATACCATTTGATACGTAGGAAAAGAACTCCGATATTGAAACGCGTCTCAAGTTTCACATTTCTCACGTCTCACATTAAATTTTACCATAAAAAAAAAAATAACATAACATCAATTTACAACCTTAAAAGTACATTTTAGTTATAAATTTATAACTCTCGCCTGACAAGCTAACACACATAATATACTTTATTATTTGTTTATTACCTAAAAATATAATATTACCCTAAAAAAATCAATAAAGTTAGTAAAAATAAATAAATTTTCTTAAACTATTTATTTATATTAACGAAACATAATAAGTTGGGATAGAGGGAGTAGATAAATTTGAATAGGTATATAACTTGATAAAGATTTTTGCTACTTCTTCAAATTGAATTCAAATTATTAAGAGTAATTGTGCTAAACTATTTTACGGTTAATCCGTTTTACTTCTTGCTTAAGGAGCGGCTATTTGCATCCCAAAACTACTAAACGAACCTCATTAATCTATAAATTTAAAATATATTTAAGTGAGAAGACATAAATACCCTTTTATAAATAATAAAATAAGATTATTGACAAATTGTTATATAAACCCCAAGTAAATTTCTAAATACACCTCAATTAAATTTCTAAATGTGCCCTAACATTATAATTACTAAACTACGATGAGCTCGAAACTCTATGAATTCTACATCACCGGAACAAGCAAAAATATGTCCAAAATAATCCTATGAATAAAATTTGGATCAACTTCAATTCACGTCATCTTCTTCAAAATGCAAAATGCAGCACATCCTCACACTGAATTTCCACTCTTTACTGATAAAAACAGCAATCAAACTTCCATTCAAAAGAATTTATCCTCATAAATTAAACCCTTCACAATAATCCCTCCAGATGCCAAGATTCAAAAGATTATTAAATAAAATTGAACTAAGATTGAATTGAATGTATAAAATCCGAATATCTTATATTCAAAGGTTTAAAAGGCAAACTCATAGAAGTATTATTTGATTAACAATTCTGAAAGAAAAACAGAATTGGTAGCACCTAATTGTTGAGTAGTTTGCCCTGCAACTTCCAGGAACAAGACAATTTCCCATTAATATATATCACGCACTTTACCCCCAAATCTAAAATCCCTCACGAAATTTCGCCATTCACACAATCAATTAATGCCGACTACCTCCATGGCTGTGTATATATGCCCTTGTGATCCCATTACTGATTAGAAAATGGGTGAGAGGAAATTAGGCGAAGATTATATTCTGTTCGAGGATTACTTATTGTAAGGGGTTCCGATTACTGATGGACGGCCAGAAGGGGGTGATCACGGTGGAGAGCTTCTTGGTTTAGTGATTAAACGTGGGGTGGATTTATTATAACTAATTTTATTTTATTTTGGTCGCAGCTATTTCCATTGATATATGCACACACTTGGAAAATACTATTTTTTTCTCAATGAAATACACTCATATACACATCTATTCCCTCCCAAAGTCCCACATTTAATCACACACCCACCTCACTTGTCAACTTCTCCCACAATCCTAAATTTTCTCCCAACAACGTTAAATTACACACCCACACCCACCTCACTTCTTTACTTTTGCAAATTAAGAAAAAAAAAAAAAAGAGGAAAGAAGAGAAGAAGGGAGGAAGAAAAGAAGAAGGGAGGAAGAGGAGAAGAAGAGAAGAGCTCTACTACTAAACCTTGTAAAATGGCGGGAGGAGTGCCATGATTTCTTAGCAACGTTGTTAGTAAGTGATTCCCCCTTCCAATTTGTGTTCTAAAATTTTAGGGGTTTAGTAATATGTTTGAAATTATGTTAAATATTTGTAATTTTTATATGGGTAATGTTGTGGGTTGTTGTAGTTGGGGAAATCAACATAGGTAGTTCTTAAAATGGTGCAAAACGTTGATGGTGAACGAACGCAGCTGGTCGATCCTGGTTCGTCGCCACTTTAGGGGCTGTTCGACCATCAATGGTCGACTGCAACCTTAAATTTCGACCATCAATGGTCGACTGCAACCTTAAATTTCGACCAGGCATGGTCGAAAAACACTATAAATTTCGTCCACCCTTAGTCGAGACTTATGGAAAATTTCGACTACTGTTGGTCGAAAATTTTATAAAATTTCGACCACTGGTGGTCGAACATAATGATATTTTTCGTCAACTGGTGGTCGAAAATTTTGCCATGTTTCATCCACTCATGGTCGAACAGTGTGTCTATTTTGAGTTTATAGTGTATTTACTATCCCTAATTATCACCTATATGGTTTATTTGGTTGGACATGTTTATAATGTAGTAGTATGTTGTTGTGTATTTGATTGTTGTATATAGTGTAGTAGTTTGAGCATGCTAGTTTTATTAGGTATACCTTATCACGTATATGTTGTTGAGCATCATTTTAATTTTTTTCGCAGATAGATATCGCCGACGTAATCCCCCTGCCGCATCCAATAGACGAAGAGGGATGAGGGTTGATAATGATGCAATGGCTGAAGATGCTCCACAACCAAATCCAATTCCTCTTCCTGAGCTAATGCATCACAACGAGCTAGAAGCACAACATCAACCCATTCATGACCCACAACTTAGTGAATATGAAAGTGATGGTGGCGAATATGAAAGTCAGGGTGGTGAAGCCTCAAGTGAGGGTGGCGAGGCCTCGAGTCCGGATTATGATTATTCAAGTGAAAGCGATCATGATCCAACTGCTGATGTGTTGGTCAATTTTTAGAATCACGTGGCTTATGAAATATGGGAACATGGTCGTGAACTACTAGTTATTAAAGTGCACAGCCACGTGAATAAAATGCTTGAGTGGCGCTTTGCGGAGGACGCATCAACTCGTAATTTTAGAAGCTTGTTCCGTAGGGATGGATTTTGCAAGGTGAGGTAAATCTCCTACCGCAAACCAAACAAAAATCTTAATCTTGCATTTGTTGAGAGATGGCATTCGGAGACAAATACATTCCACATGTCATTCGGGGAGATGACCATAACACTGGATGATGTGTTTTGTCTTACGGGATTGCCTATATCTGTTCGTACAGTTGCCTTTCAGCGAGATAGACAAAAGCCTTCAGAATTAATTATAGAGCTTCTGAACGTTGATAGGGATGTAGCTAGAGAGGCACTGGGTACTATCCGCGGTCACTCTATGTCCACAGAGTGGTTTCATAATACGTTCAAGGACGACGTTACATCTCAGTATGATGAAGAGCTCGAGGGCTGTGTTAGAGCATACCTGTTGCACATGTTTGGGACGACGTTGTTTCCCGACAGGAGTGGGAATAGGGTTCATGCTTCTTGGCTAGAGTTCCTTCGCAACTTGGACGATCTCCATAAGTACGCATGGGGAGCTGCTGTGTTGGCCTATTTATATAGGCAATTAGGGCTTGCATCGGAAATAGAGACCCGACAGATAGCCGGTTACACTAACCTATTGGAGGTACTTAATTTCTTTTTTATATCAAGGTTTTATTGTTTTATAGTTCATGTTGTAATGATTATATCCATTCACTTTTAATGTCAGGCGTGGATCTACGAGCATTTTCCATATTTGTATAGGCCTCCACCTAATGGGAATTACATGGAAAGCTACCCACTGGCCATGAGATGGGGACCTGAAGCTCACTCTGCTCCCTCAATTCAAATCATTAAAGCGTTGCGTGAGCGGATTGATCGCATGGATGAGAGTGAGGCAACATTAATTAATTTCATTTGAACATTATGATTTATTCATTTTATCAAGGATTGTGACTTTTATTGATCGCATTTAGGTCATTTGGGATCCATATGTCAACGCTAGACACCTGTTTCCGAGGCACGATGTCACATTTTTGAAGGATTATTATCGGAAGATGATATTGTGGAGCCCAACAGTCAGATAGGGTCCTTCGACAGTTTGGGCTGTGCAGACCATTCCCCGCGTGCCATTAGCACTTAGGTGGTTGCGTACTGGAAAAGCTACTGCCAATAGTAGAGGTGCATGAGGTACGCATGCTGACCTCTTCGAGAGATGGAGACGCCATATTCTCACACGTGAGGATAGGGGTCGATTGGCTATGCCGGGATGGAAATCCGCGCCGGGCTATCTAGAATGGTATTCAAATAAATGCCAGCCTAGAGTACAAAAACCTGAGAGATGAGGTGCTCGAATGCTTGAGCCACCACCCCCTATTGTCCACCCTTTTGAAAGGGTCTCCACCGCCATCGGAATTATGGGGCCAGTACTTGATCGATGGAGAAACGGGGTATCCATTTCGGGGGACGAGGCTATGCTGGCTATGGCAAGCGCCTACACGTGTCTCAGTAACATCAATGTGGACAACTTTGGCCCTCCTCGTGACCCATGATCATTTAAATATCTGCTGGTCGGACATATTTATTTAACACTCATTGATGTCACATAATCATCAATAATTCGAATAATGAAAGATTAAACGTAATAATACATAATATATTCAAACATAGTGATAAAATAAGAAATACAAAGACAAAGTATGTAATCACTCGAGACAAATTGTTTCCTTGCTTCTCTGAATAGCTCCTTGTGATACAGGTAGGGCATATGCATCTACTCGTGGTCTCAAGAAAGACTCCCAACTATCAGCTTCTGGGAGATGATGGGTTATCCATTGACTAGCAATAGGTGGTAGCGGGCATTCGTCGGATAAGAAAACCTAAAAATTTTATAAGTCATGTTAGAATATAAGAACAATGAAATAGAACTTAAAAACTTAAACAATAATTACCTGAATGAAGTGATTGTTGTTTATTAGACCTATTGCAACAATTTTGGGAATTGGGTTGATTCCACTCCGCAATGGGAGAAACGTGGCACAAAACTCATCGCTTATATGTATCAGAGCTATGTTATACTTAGATGCTGCGACATAACCCAATTCCGAAATGCAAAATTATTTGTCTTTTGGGGCAAACTCAGTGTCACATGGGAGTGAGTTTAACACATACTCCACATGATCGATCTCAATGAACATTTTGGCATAATGGTCTGCATGAGCTTTCAATTCATTGAAAAGATCAGTCCGCACCCGCCCCCAACCCTTCTCTCCATAATCAAGCAAATCTGCGAGTGCACGGAATCTGCAATGACCATCACCTTTCACATTCTTCGTGGATGTTATATATTTTGCAAAATGTGGAGGCAATGCATCAAGATAACAACCTTGGTTATCCATAACTCGTGTGCGGAAATGGCGAACAATCTTATAAAAAATGCCATATATTTGTTATTAAGAGTGAGTCAACTGATAATGAATGAGCTAAATACACAAAATATATATACCTTTTGTTTGGCTGGTCATTTCTTGGTTGTGAATTGAGGGGTAGGGGCCGAAGGCCTGATGCTGTACACCACATTAGGAGTAGGAGAGCAACTATCAACCAGGGTATTTTCAGGCAACTCGAACGAACTAGGATCCCTCTTTGTCGAATGAGCATTCTTTTTTGAGGATTTTGGCCGGCCTTTAGTACGTGTGGCTACACCTGGAGCAGTCAAGGATGTTAGGGAGGGGATGGTTGTCCCTTGCATCCTACGCCACATCAATTCAGCATAGCCGTCATCCGTCTCATCGAAGTTTGACAAGAAGTTAGGCATGAACTCCACAATTTTCACCCTTATATCGGCCTTTCGATTTCCACTAACTTTTCGTGGCTTCATATCCAACTTTCTCCAGAAATCATCAATACTTTCCAACGGGATAGACACCCCTTTGCTAACAAATTTAGACAACTCATGTTTGTAGGGTAAACCTAAAGTGGAACGCATAAGACAACCACATAAAGATGCATCCAACATACCTTGGCCAAGACAAGAAATCTCATCATGAATTAGCTTTAAGGCGGTTGTCGATACAAGCCCACGGAGCTTGCGGAATGGAGCAATAGGAAATTTATGTTGGACCACGTTGATGCTCTTCTCAAAAGAATGTTTTATTGTCGTGTGAGATGCCTCCATCAACGTGTTAAATTATGTCCAACACTTTTCAAAGTCACATTGATTTGTTTGCAATTGCCTCTTTAGTGCTGAGTGTTGGCCTTCGGCACTGAGATAAAATTTATAAAATACTCCATAAATATTCGTAGTTTTTAAACTAAAAATCTTAAGAAGAATATGATACATCATTTACATACCAGCTAGTCGTGGTATTTCCATAATGCTTGATGGCATTCGTGTTCAGAGAAATAAATTTATGTTTGTAGGGCTCCACCCAATTGTTCACAGCATATTCAACCGCCTCAGGGTAATCACGAAATTCATGCCTAAACCTCTTTATCCGTTCCATGAGTAGTTCATCACTATCCGATAACACCACCAAGGACCACGTATGTATGAAGCCCTCCTATTTATCCTTTGGATGGACAAATTTTTTACAATTCGCCATGATGATCTTGTTTATATGCCACCGACAAAGAAAATGACTGGTACCGGGAAAGACACTCTCAATGGCATTGATTAGAGCTACCTCTTTATCGGTGACAATTAGCGAAGGCAAACATGATTTACCCATTACATCCCTAAGTGTTGTAAGAGCCCACATGTAGTTATTTTCCTGTTCATTCTCAAGAAAAACGATTGCCACACAAATGTCATGCCAGTTGAAGTGACACCAACTATTTCAAACAAAGGCATCATGTACTTGTTCATCTTGTATGTTGAATCCATAAGCAAGACTTGAGGAAAAGCACGCAACAAATCTATGCTTCGGGGATGTGCAAAGAATAAGTTTCTAACATTACCGGTATCCTTGCAACTTCGGCTGAGAAAATAGTATTTGTGTTCCTCCAACTTCTTCACCACATATTGCAACTGAGAACGACCACCACGATCAGCAATTCTATTTTTTTGACGACAATTGTAAATAGTCCGTATTGTAATCTTTTACCGGGGAATTTATGTTTTAGAAGCTCTATCACATTCTTTGGACGGACATCTTGGAGTGATATATCAATCACAAATTTTTTCACCTCCTTCTTGAGCCTCCCCGCATAGGCATGTCCCTCCAAATAATTGCCAATCGAGTGGCTATGAACACCGTTAACAACCTCCAATGCCCATGCTCCGCCCTTCTCTAATTCTCTTCCCCTAAGCAAAAAGGGGCAATTACACTTCTTTGTACCTGTCTCTCTCTTTTTCACTTTCTTCTTACTTGTATCCTTCTCCTCTAGTTCCTTTTCTGGATCCACCTCCTTGTATCGGTTTACTTTAGCCTTAAACTCTTGATACTTTCCACCACGTTCACAACTCAAAAATAGTCTTCCCTTTTTTCCTCCTCCTCCACCATTGTCAGAGCGTTTCACTACAACCACCATCTGATTATCTAAACTAATATTTCGAGCCCATTTTATCAAATCCTCTCTTGTATCAAACCATTGATGAGTTTTAAATAAGTCCGTGTAATCCTCAACCATACAAACATCTGTATTATGCTCATTCCCCAATAAGATGGCACTACATTTAGTAGAAGGAAATGATTCCTGCGTACAAAAGAAAGGGGTTAAAACTAGAAAACAAGTAAAGTGCTGGAAAAATACACACTGTTCGACTAAAAGTAGTCGAAAATATCAAGAAATTTCGACCACTGGTGGTCGACAGTACTAAAAAATTTCCACCACCTCTGGTCGAAATTAACCCAAAATTTCGACCACTGATGGTCGAACAAATTCAAAATTTTCGACTTTGGTTGGTTCAACAATTCAGCGACGGGGAAAAAAATGCGAAAAACAACATTTTAATCGATCTAAACATGTAAATATACATACCTTTACGTCCTTAGGTGTTTCTTCTTCCGTCATGATGATCGTATGAGCAAATGTGAGTGTTTATAGATGGGGAGAAAATCTAGGGTTTTGAATGTTGGAGAAAGAGATGTGGAAGAAGAAGTGAGTGGAGTGGGTGTGAGGTTTGTTTTGTTGTTCAAATGTTTTATGCGAATGTGATGTGCGTGTATTATTGTTAAAGTGTTTGGTGTGTGTATGTTATAGTATTTATTGTTTTAGAAATATTATTGTATTAAATTAAATGTGTGTATATCAAAAGGAGTAATTTACTATATGTATTTATTAATTTAAAATTCTAGTGGGTGTATGGAAGTAAAATCGTGTGTGCGAATAGCCGCGGCCTTTTATTATTTATAAAACATCTTTTCATATAAATATATTTTAAATTTGTAGATTAATGAGATTCGTGCAAATAGCCGCCTCCTTTACTTAAAAAATGCTATTTATTTTTATCCATCTTATTTAACGCACAGCACCTCATAATACTGTCCCAAACATGTTTTTCCTTATGCTAAAATATCTATCTAACTCTTTTGAAATCTCATTTGATTACAAAAACGATTCATCATAGTAAGTTTCGAAAATTTTGCAACAATCTTAATAGAGAATGAAAAGCCCAATTCATCTGGATCTGATTGCACTGGATAGAACATAAGGGCCAAACATTAAAGCCCATTTCGGGCAGTATGGGCCGGCCAGAAAAGTTTTAATGATGTGGAGTTTTCACGCAGTACACTTCAAAATATTGTTAATTTTGGGCAGATTTTTAGATTTAAGTATACGTAGATTCAAAGAAGAAATAAAATAATCACCAATTAAAATAATAAAGGATGACTTTATTCCTGAGAATTTTTCAGTTTACCAATGAATTAGTATTACTTTTTTAATGAAAATATTACTCATCATCTCAAAAAAATATAAAAATTCACATTACATTAGAATTTGAGGAGTGATATATTTTTATTTAAAAGAATAATAATTCATTACTCTAAAAATTAAATTTTCATGGATAGTAAATGATGCAGGATATAAATGTCCGAGCCTAACTCCACCTCAAAATCATGGCCAAGAGTGGAGGTTTGCCTCACCACATTTATTCCCACAACATTTGTCCAGCACATTCGATGTGGGACGACCCCAGAGGCTTACCGCAGCCATCCAGGTGGGCCAAGGGCTGGACCGATGCCCCTGCATCAGTAAACCTTATTCTTAAACAAAAAAAAACTATGTACACTTAAATAAATGGAATTAATCCTAGACTCGCGGATTGTTGAACTCGAAACCTAACATTCAATTTCATATCATTTCTTTTTTATATATGCTTGACAATATCAAAGAGTCGAATGATAAAGCTACAATCGAAATATAGTATCCAAAACTTATTATGTCATTTTGTTTTTCATGTATATAAGTATATAAATATAATATAATATATATAATTTGTCTTTTAATACGGTGCCTTCATATTTTATTCTATATAAAAATAATTACTCTTTTAATTAATAGACAATTAGTTTATTTTAAAAAAACTTCAACATAAATGTGAAAAAATTAAAACATAATAGGACATAACTAAGAATAAAATTTTTTATTTTGAAGGTTCATTACTTTAAAAAATAATAAATTTTCATATATTGAAAAGTAAGTGTATGGAGTAGTATATTATTACAATATCATCGCAAATTCTTACGCACGACACATCTCTCTTTGAATAGAGTTCGAATTCCATGTTCTCCACCGTGCTCCATCTCGTGTTTCACGGGTTGAGGGTAGGAGACAAGTGTCATGTGTGTGAAATGGGACACTTGTCTCCTACCCCCATCTCGTGTCCCAATCTTTTGAATATGCATGGCTTGTTATAATGACACATATATAATAAATGTATTTTTAAAAAATAATTATTTGTCCAATTTTTATTAATTTTTTTAATTACTATTATTCATTATAATATAGCGTAGCAACATATCTAATCACATAAACCTTGAAGACAAAGAGTTATATTTGTTCCTCTTTATAAAATAGTTAGTTACAATGCTCATACAACTATGACATAAAAGATTATTTACAAAAATGGTCTAGAATACTAAAAACAACTTTAATGAGACAACCAATTTACTTACTACAAATTAATAAAGGATTGAATTTCTTGGAAATTTCCTTTACTTCTTTTATAGCAATAGACTTGACTTCATCCATAATTTGCATATATAAATATATTCTTCTCCACAAATGATAACATTCCATTCAATCATTCACTACAAAACTCTAATTGAATGGATCATCATAATATGGGTCTTACAATTGACCTCAACACTAATCCCATGCAAAACCCTACTCAATCATCGGTATACAAAATATATATTTGATTTTAAAAAAATTAAAAGAAAATCTTTCTTGAGATCATACATATGCAGTGGTTTTTTTGCGTGCAGAATTCGGAATTTGAAGATCTGGGCGTTGAAGAGAGAGAATCCTTTTTGAAAGATGAGGTTTGTACAATAATCGAAGTTCTATTTTCTGTCTTTTTTATTTTTTGACATTTTATGAAATATGTTATGCTATATATATGTAAGTTTATAGATTCACTGACAAAATGCAAAAATCAAATTTTATATGGTAAACTTAAAGGTTTCTCATACTCGCCGAGACAATTTTTTTCATTTTTTACATCCCATCTAATAAGTTTTTTTTATATATACATGAGACTCACACATATCTATTAATACAATTAAAATATGATGTACACACTTCTATTAATATAATTATTCACTACACATTAAACAAAAATACTCCTTAATACATGTGAAAAAAGCAAAAACCCTCTTTTGGTGGGACGGAGAGAGTATGTGCTTTAAAGAGATTGATTTTTTCATTTTCTTTTCTATACAAATGGGACCACACTCACTCACTAATACAACTAAAATATGAAGATCACACCTAAATTAATACAATTACCCATTACATATTAAATAATGAAACACATTAATTCACGTACAAAAAGTGAATCTTTTTAAAGTGGAAGGAAAAAATATATATTGTCCCGTACTTTATTGGAGGACTCGAGGACAGTGCCCTCTAGACAATTTAAAAAAACTTTTGTCCCTTTAAGAGAAAGTTTCAAAATGCTCATAATGACGGGAAAATCTTTAACTCGATTTTAACATGATATTAATAAAAAAATATCGAGTCAAATATATCATCTTTCTAAACTTTTGTAATGACTTGATACTCTTATAAAATATTGTATTGATACATTTTTTTTTCCTTGTGTAACTAAATACACCGAGACCAACTCTTTAATTATTCGTGTATTGAAAAGTAAAAACAAAAGTTTGAAATTTTATGTTAATTAATGTAGATGTGGTGGTGGTATTGATTTTTAATGCAGGAGTTGAATCGTATGAAATGTGAGAACAAGAAGTTGGCAGAATTGGTTTCAATTTTGACGAGAAATTATAATAATTTGAAGCAAAAGCAAAGACGTGAACGGGAGGAGAAGGAGGAGGAAAATTCAAGAAGAAAGAGAAGTAGAAATAGTGATACGATGTCGTGTGATGAAGTGATCAAGTCTAATGTATCCAGAGTTTATGTAAGAATTGATCCATCTGATATCAGTCTGGTAAGGGATCATATATACGATGTCGTATTTAATCCATTAATAGTAAGATATTTATTAATTAATATAAATATTATAGGCAGTGAAAGATGGATATCAATGGAGAAAATACGGACAAAAAGTAACTCGGGATAATCCATCACCCAGAGCTTATTACAAGTGTTCTTTCGCCCCTACTTGTCCTGTCAAGAAGAAGGTTCCTTCTATTCTTCTCTATTCAATATGGGAAAGACTAAGATCGTTTTAAGAAACGACTTTCGTCCATGATGGGATAACTTTTATAATAAAAAGTGATATTTAATTGATAAGAAATGATAATTACGGTATTATAAGTTATTTCATAAATAATTTATAGTATAAATAAAAAGTAATATATCCTTAATAAAATATAATAACTAATTACAAAAGTATTAAATAATTTCACCGTAAAATGATCTCATATGAGTCTTTCCTATGTGTTAAGCATGTAGTATATAAAATTACGGCTCAGATTCACTGTGTCATTTTGGTACATCATATCCTATGTCACACCGTTAGATGCACGACACATATGGGAGAGAAAATATATCATAAAGCTTAAACCCCTAAGGTAATGATCGTTTACGATTTTGTTTTCAAAACGCACATCCATATTTTGAAAATCACCCCTATATATATCTACTACATTCTCTCTCATCGATTAATATACTTTCTCTTTTTATCTTTCTTCTCTCATTTAACTTTTTAAATAAATTAATACATTGATTTGACATAAAATTAAAACATACCCACTCAAAACCCAAAACAAATATAAAACACATTATTAATAGTTTTTAAACCCCACATAACCCCAAACCAAACATTACCTAAGAGAAATTATGGAATTTATTTCTCCTCTTATGTATCAATCACTTAAACATGTGACACAAAATAATATAGAATATTCGATGTGATAAAATTATAAATATTGGTTAGCAAAGTCTCGCATTTACCTAGCAAATATTTAGTTAAATCTTTGCGCTTAGATTCGACTCACTAAAAATGTGATTGCCTTATTAGAGTAAATCCTTTAACATAATAATTAATATTCTTAATTTTTCACATTAAAAAATTAATTTTTTAATTAAATATTATTCCCTCCGTTTCAAAATGACTTGCATATATTTTGAATTGTAGGTAGTTCAAGAAAAATAATTTTTGATTTAATGGTGTAAAAAAAAGTATGGAGTTTTTCATTAATTTAATTAAATAAAGTGTATGATATAGTTGACTTTGACTAAATTACGTTTAAAAATAAGGTGACATTTTTGTAATATTGTAGTATTATAAGGATATTGGTATTGTGTGTTATTTCCATTTAAGGGTGTGCGAGTCCTTTACGAACAAGAAAGGAAGTACTTTCTCCGTCCCGAAACAAGGTATACGTTTGCTTTTTGCACGTAGATTAAGAAGTATAATATTTAAATGTGTAATGAAGTGAGAGAAATAATATTTTAATGTGTAGTGGGTAGTTGTATTAGTGTAGTAGGTGGGCCACATATGGATATAATAATTGTTTTGTGTGGATCTCATATATCAAAAAAGGGAAATGTATAATTTGTTTTGGGACAGACCAAAATAGAAAAATGTATACCTAGTTGTAAGACGGGGAGTATGCAATTAATCTTGGAATGTACGGATTAATATGTTTGAAATTTAAATCGATTCTTTAAAAAAAATAAATAAATAAAATAAATAAATAAATAAATAAACACTTACTAAATGAATATCCTTTTAAATAAAATATGGAATAATATATTTGAACAACCACTGGTGCCAAGTACAAGACACGAATGCAATTTCAACGAAAATTATAATTTCCTGTAATTTGCACTAAATTAAAATAATTTTAAAAATTATAGGACTAATTTTTTTTTTAATTTTTTTTTTGAATTATTTTAAAATTAATAATATGTTTTAGGATTTTTTTTTTAAATTGTTACTTCAATAATTGTCTAATTTTAAATTTAAAAATAATTATGATTACTTTGTAAAATAATTCGAAAAGATGTACTGTAGATTACTTTCTATTGGTCCATAACTACCTCTAGTAGGTCCCACTAAACATGTCTTCATCTCTTTTGAGTTGTTGGAGGATTAGATTAGGACACTTTCTTCGTTGCTAAGAGAAACATTTCAAAGTCAAAGCTTCATGAATCCTTCTTTGACAAACTCTTGAATTTCTTTTATTAGATAGTTGAGTGATCAATTTGTCTTTCTTTTCTTTTACATTGAATTATTATAAATTAATATTTTATGACTCATTAAAATTTGCAAATTCTCAAATTGTACACTATCTCATGTGAAATGCTTGTAGATATATTATTTTTATTGAGATATGCCAATTGTTATCACATTTATTCTTAATTTAACTACCATATTAACTATTTAATTTCTTCATAGCTCCCAACTAATTAAAAAGAAAAATATTCTTAAGATGAATTATTATTCTTAAGATGTATACAAATTGGTTGAGGCAATACCAATTAGTCCATTTCGCCTTATACATAGAGGAGAATTAAATGTTTTCTTTCTAAACTATATAATTATTTTGACTTTTGGAGGATGCGTATTTCAATTTTCATATTGTTATTCAACAAAAATTATACTCTGTAAGTCGATTTCAGATTGCCAATAAGAATTTCTAGAATGTAAATTAGATTTTTTTTTTAAAAGAAAAATTCAATTTTACTTTTAGTGTTTTTCTTTAGCGTGTATTGATAATTTTATATTGTAGTCCCTCCATCTATTGTAAATGTATTTATTTATTTTTTACACGTGAATTAAGAAGTATTATTATTTTATATAAAGTAAGTAGTTGTACTAATGAGAAGTGATTAGGAGTAATGGTCCATGTGTGGACCTTTTTACTAAAAAGGTAAAATTAATACTTTAAGAGTAGATGACCCAAAATAACAAAATAAATACATTAGTGATGGACGGAAGGAGTAATAAATATTACGTCAACCAATATCTTAAGGTAATGTTTGTTTTAATGAATGGAATTGTAATTTTTGGGTTTGAAAATCTAATGAATAGTAATATATGTTTGTTTTGGGTTTTTGGTAGTATATGTTTTAATTTTATGTAAAATCAATGTATAAGTATAGAAGAAAAATTACTTTTTGACCAACTTTATTGATTATTTGAGGGTATAAGTAGTATTTTTAGTTAATAAATAAATTAGGTGAGAGTGGTAAATTTATACATAAGACGTACTTTTTGGGTTGAGTATTGATGAGATGATTCTTTTTTGGGTGATGTAATTTAACTTGGGATGGATGGAAACGGAAAGTGTGAAATTTAACTCAGAACGGAGGGAGCATTAAAAAAAGAGAAAAGATATTAAATGAGGAGATAAAATATATAGAAGGCGGGTATGTTGAGGGTTGTAGGATTTGTAGGTATATATAAGGATGGTTTTGTCACTTTGTGTGGGTTTTGAAAATCTATTTTGATTTTTAAAATCGGAAACAAATATCACAAATACAATTTCTATATAATACACCTAACATACTTTATTCTATTTTATTCATTATCTAAAAAATACAACAATAGTACTCCAAAAAGTCAATAAAGTTAGATAAAATTATTTTTCTTAAACTACATGTTTATAATAATGGTGAAGATAAATTTGGAATGAATAGAGGTTTTTTTAATTTATTTTAAAATAAAATTAATAAATGGTTCTGACTTTTAAAATCTGATTTAATTACACTAAACTTAATTTATTTTCAAATAATACAATTCACTTTCATTTTTTTACATAAATAAATAAAATTAAATCACTTTTTAAATTATAATAGCTTGCAAACACCCCATATTTTGTGACAACCGTTGTTAAAAGCATAAATTGAATAATGTATGTAGACAGTATGTAAGTATTAAGAAGAAAACAATTACTACTATACTATATTTCTGTAAATTTAAATTCGTGGAAATAATTTATGAAATTAATTATATTCATTTGTTAGGTGCAAAGAAGTGTGGATGATCCTTCTCTCTTAGTAGCCACATATGAAGGGCAGCACCACCACTCTTCTCCGGCGGAAACACCGGGAGGTTGTTCGTCTCCCGGCGGCCGGGTTTCGTGCGAATGCTCATCAGGAAGCAGTGAGGTTCAGCAGGTTCTGGTGGAAAAGATGGCAACTTCATTGACAAGAAATCAAGGTTTTACAGCTGCATTAGCTGCCGCTATTACAGGGAGGATTTTCGACGAGGTTATTTCCGATATTAATAATAATAATTTTTCTAATTCTTAAGGGTTTTTTTTTTCTTTAATGTATATTTCAGAGTAGATTCAAATAATTATGGCTACGTGTGTGTGTATATGATGTTGGAACTTTTAGGATATTCATGTGGTTGTGATTTTTGTTATGGAATTTTGGGAACCTGATCATGATTATTTTATTTCATATAATCATAATGGAATTAGGAAGTGTATGTCATTTTTTTTATTTTTTTACATGGGTTGGTCACTTGTTACCAAATGCACAATGTGTCTAAAAATACAATATTTTATTTTAAAGGATATACGTTTTAATTAATGGGTAGGTTTTCCGTAAGACCATCTCACGGATCCTCTTATGTAAGACGGACTATCTATTAAGCTAAATGAGTATATTTTAAGTTAAATTAAAAAAAAATTAAGAAAATTTTGACAAATTGTAAAACTAAGTTGCCGAGATATATTGATGGCTGCTACACGCCCGATTGTTGTCGCCCACGTACGCCGCCCAGATGCTTTAAACTTTCTTTTCACTTTTTTTTAATCTGTAATATAAAAAAAAGTAGGTCTTGCGTGAGACCGTCTCACGTGAGAACATTTTTTACTTTTTAAAATAGTTATCACTTTCGCTATAAAATGTCATCAATTTTGCTATAAAATATTATCACATTTTATTTATACTATAAATTGTTAATGAAATAGCGTTGTCACTTTTTATTAATTTATTATCACTTTTCTTTATAAAAGTTATCACTCTCTGATCGTCTCACGTAAGGGCTTATGTGAGACGGTCTCACACAAGTCTTTTCCTATAAAAAATTATCTAAAACTAATTATATTTCATTTATCAATACTATTAATTTAAAGACAAAGACTTGTGTGAGACCGTCTCACGTAAGGGCTTACGTGAGACGGCCAGAAAGTGATAACTCTTATGAAGGAAAGTGATAATAAATTAATGAAAAGTGATAATACTCTTTCATGAATAAAAAGTGATAACATTTTATAGCGAAAGTGATAACTATTCAAAAAAGTGAAAAATTGTCTCACGCAAGACCTACCCTAATTTAAAAATAAATAAATAATATCTAATTTTTTAAAATTTGATGTTAATGTTATGCTACATATGAATAAAAAAATAATATTTTATTGATTAAGTAATCACTTTTAATAAAAAAATATGGAGTATTACTATTATTATCATCACTTTATCTTGATCGAATGTAATTTTATATTAAAATTATTATCACTTTTTATTTATTTTAGGATTTGTTCATAAAATAATTTAATCAGAGGTTATCACTTTTTTTTATCATGTAGTATCACTTTTTTAATTTGAAATGCTATTACTTTTTATTATTTTAGTGAATTATTTGTGAAATAATTCAATCAAACGGATATTAATTTTATTTTATTATGAATCATTTTTTATTAAAAATGTTGTCACTTTTTATGTTTCTAGTAAATTATTCATGAAATACACTTTCTAAATTAGTTATCACCTTTTATTAAAGATGCTATCACTTTTTATTATTCCAATAAATTATACGTGAAATACATTTTTTTGATTAGTTATCACTTTTTGTTAAAGATGTTATCACTTTTGTTTAAAGTGGAATCACATTTCATTTATATTATAAATTATTCATGAAATAATTCACAACATTATTATCACTTTTCATCAATTGTATATCACTTTTATAATAATTAAATGAATAGAAAATTTTAATTATTAAAATTTTAAATAATAAAAAAGTAAAGGAAAAAACGTAAAAATAAAAATACAAAAATAGAATTTTATCAATCCAAGGCCTGAAAAATGGGTAAACTATCAATTCAGAGCTTGAATTATGTTTTCTATCAATTATGAGCTTGAATTATGTAAAACTATCAATTCAGGGCCTGAACTTAGGTCCTAAATTGATAAAAATAGGAGGTAATATTTGACAAATTCAGGCCTTGGATTGATAGTTTTACATATTTCACGCCTTGAATTGATAGAAAAAATAATTCAGACCCCAAATTGATAGTTTACCCATAAGGGCCTTGAATTGATAAACTCCAAAAAAAATACAAGGGAATGGTTTGCATTCTTCTTCTAAACATATATCGACCAAGCGGTCCAACCCACCGCTTCCATTTCGACCGTAGATCCACGTATCAGTTAGGATAATTAATTTTAAATTTTTCTAATTTAATAGCAACCCAAATATGACCCTCTAAAATATGTTTAATGGGTGATCCGTCTCACATAGGAGGATCCATGTAGACGATCTCACCCAAGCCTTTGTCTTAATTAATAAGGGTACAACATTTTGTTTAAAAAGTTTTTATTATTATTTTTCTAGAAAATAAAGAGTGCACATCCTTATATTAAAAGGTATATATTATTTAGTACTAAAAGATATTTGTGCTCACAATGTTCCCATGACACACAAATTTTAGCCTTTTTATATTACAAATTATTACTACTGAAATTATTATCTTTCGAAAATTTAGACGCAACAGAAAATTAATGTATTTGTGAAATTTATAAGTAATAATTTCTTATGCAGATTGATAACAAATCATGTAAAACTAGGGGTGGTGCTATTGGGTCTGGTTTTGTATCGATACGATAATGACACGACACGATAAGAGCAAACTCAAACATGACAGAATTCATTTCGACACGACACGAATACGAAAAATAACGGTTGACACAACATGACACGATAACAAAATGATAAGAAAATAATAAATAAGGAGTTTAATTGGGTAAACTATCAATTCGGGACCTAAATTATTTTTCTATCAATTCGGGGTCTAAAATATGTATAACTATCAATTCGGGGTCAGAATTTAGGCCTAAATTGATAAAAAAAATATAAGATAATATATGATAAATTCTGGCCCTGTATTGATAGTTTTACATATTTCAGGCCTCGAATTGATAAAAAAAAATAATTCAGGCTTCAAATTGATAGTTTACCAATTTTTCAGATCTTAAATTGATAAAATTCCAAAAAAAGAGTTTTACCATATATTAATAAGTGTTTTATCATATATTTGCTTACTTTTATATTTATATTGGGTTGTTAATAGATTAATAGGTTGTTAACGGGTTAATGGGTTATCTATTAATTAATATTAATCGTGTTTAACTGGTTAACACGAACCCGATACGAACACAACACAAAATTTTTGTATTCTTATTGGGTTGACACGATAACAAAACAAATCACCAAACACTAACCTGCAATTATCGTGTAGTACCATCATGTTGGGAATTTTCAACCTGTCCCTATGTAAAACCATAACATTTGCTGATCATATATATACTCCCTCCGTCCCGCAATTTTTGTTACGTTTTCTTAGTAATTTACAAAGGAAACGTAACAAAAATTGCGGGATGGAGGGAGTATATATATATATATATATATATATATATATGTATGGAGTATGGAATTGCTCTATACAATTATTTATCTTTTACTTATTTAACTACTCCATCATTTATTTTTTATTGGAAAAAGAAAGATTGTATGAACTAAAGTTGTAGAGGCGACCAAGACATGAGAATAAGATATATCATTGTATGACACAAACGAAAAAGATATATGAAGATAATATATAAATTAAGCATCCATGTACTTTTGTTTGGATAAAGAAATGTAATTAATCATACTCATAACGTGATAAATAGGTTATCAAATTACTCCCTCCCTTTCAATGATTCCAACTGGGAAATGATACTTTTGAAAGCGGACGGAAAGTATGTTATATCTGTAATATGAGCTGTGATGAAAATTTTAAAATTAAAATGTGTAGTATAATAATTATATTATTATTGTTATTATAAATGGGATGTAAAGATTAATTATTAACTGATCAAAATTGAAAATGCGAAGATAAGTTTTAGTCTTATGGATGGATCAGAATTTTTTATTTTTTATTCTTTTCTAGCAAAATATTTATAAATATTGTGTAGGAGTTCGCTATATTTGATAAATTGATATATGTAGCACAACACAAAATTTGCGGATTGATGATTAGATTGTTGTGCTCTTGTTGTAATTATTTTATCGACATGAAATTTCTTATTATGCTTGTGTTCATATGAATAATATTTTACTTGGGGTTGTGTTAATATTTGAGTGTTAGATTATTAATTCGATCCCATCCCCACTGTTAAATAAAATAAAATAATTATTTTTTTTAAAAATAACTACTCACAGCTCCATATTTTTAACTCTTTAACCTTAGGTGCACCATAAAATCACACTGAATTTTTATATAGACTTATCATTTTATGATTTTAATTTTTTTTAACTTAATTTATTTATATATATATATATTTGTTTAATTTTGGGTTTTGAAATTCGAATTTAGATTTTAAAAATCCAAATATATAGCTACGTACATCTAATTAACTTATAATATATCTATTTTATTTCATATTCATAAGTAAAATTTCGATTTAAAACAGACATACTTTCATAATTTATTGGATTTTGAAATATTTCTAAAATTTAGAAATTAGTATTTGAATGCTCACTTAATCTTAAAACAAACTTTCTCATAAGTTATTATTGTATAAAACTCGAGGCTCGCTAGAACTAAAAATGAATTTAAGAGTTGTTTACCAAACCAACTGTTTAATTTTAAATAAATTAAATAGATGGTGTTTAATATGTGTATATTATCTAACTTCCCATAATTATATTTTGAAAGGAGCATCAAGGAGGTAACATTTTCAAGAGAATTAGTTGGAAATGAGAAGTAAGTCAAACATCTAAGACTTTACATAGTTTGAGAATAGATAGTATTTGTCCAATTGCTTTAAAACTTTATATTATCTTGGGCTGGGTAAGGGTGTAAATTTGTGTTATTGAATCGTGTTTCGTGTCGATACAATAGCGGCACGATATGTTAATGATTGGTTCCGACGCAACAAGACACCATAAGAAAATAAAAATATAAAATACTCCCTCCGTCCACTGTCATCTATTCATTTTACTATTTTGGGTCGTCCATCCTTAACCTATTAATTTCCCTTCTTGGACTATAGGACCCACACCCTCCACTAATACAAATAAAATATGGGACTCACACTCTCCACTAATACAACTACCTACTACACATAAAATAATAATACTCCTTAATTCATATGCAAAAAGCAAATTGATACATTGAGAATGGACAGAGTGAATATTAATTAAAAGTAATAAATATTTTTTAGGAAATCTATTTTAAAATTATTAAGGAGTATTTGTATTTATATAATTATCAAATTTTATATTTATATCAATTATTAATGGATTAACTGATTATTAACAGGTCATCTCAACTATTTAATATATTATCTCTAAATATTTATAGTGTTTAATGGGTTGGCATGAACACGATACAAAATTTTTATGTACTTTGATATGATAACGACACGAATACGATGAGATCAAATACTAAATACGATGAGATCAAATACTAATTCCTAACTATCGTATCGTTTTCATGTCGTGCTATCGTTGTATTTTGAATGCCATTTACCATTCAGGAAGCATCATTATCTAATCAGGTCCCCATACTATGGAAAATACATTGCATCATTATCTAATTAGGTCCCCATACTATGTAAAATACATTAATTAATTGTTTAATCTTTTACTCCATCTCTATTTTCTATTCTACGCCTTTTTTTCTCGAATACTGAAATTTCTGTATAATCTCTTCCACGTATAATCGAATTAAAAAGAAAATAAAAATAAAAAGACAACTATCTCTTTCATTAATATTAAATTTTAAAGATAAAAAATAAATTTTATTAATAAAATAAAATGAAAAGATCAAAGATATAACACTAAATCCAAAAAAGAGAATTTAAATTTTAAAAATAAGATAATACTATATGAATAATATGATTGTATGGTAATAGTAATACTATTGTGGAACAATTTCATACATCATTCCTCTTACTTCAATTTTCTATTCTTCATTTGTTTTCTTTTTGTGTTAATACTGTAAGTATTAATTTTTTTCTTCCAAACACTATTTTCCAACAATTACAGAATTTAATCACTTGTTTAAAAGTAATTTTATGCTAAAACACGACACCCCCTTAGTATCAAAGTGATTGTAAAACAAATAAAGATTAAATACATCAAACACAATTTACCCAACTCTCTCTCTCTCTAATCACTTTAGTAGAAACAATGCAAATCAGCAGATGGCCAAAATATAGTAAGACTAAATTGAGTAGAAGCCTAACAGAATGACAGATTTTTTAAATTCTGCAAAGAAATATTAAACAAGAGAAGCATTTTTTTCCTTCGAAGCATCCATGTCTGGTCCCGCACAGAATGTATTACACCAGATGTAGCATCTAATAATCGAACATGCACCCATATGGGTGCATGAAATTAACCGTTAAAAAAAACACCTATGCGGTCCGATAATTTATGGACACACGTCTGAAGAAACAAAGAAGTTGATCATCACAGTGAAGGAGCCACATTCAACACAATTCAGTTTCAAACTTGAGGGATATACCCATGCTGAATAGTTCCTGACAAAGTAGCTTCGCCCCGTACGGCACGTTCACCCTCACCACGTCTTCCACAGATTCACAGAAACGACAGTACGGACCCCGAATCTTCCGACCACCAAACACGGGCCGTTGGATCACGTTAGCCATGTTCTGACACTTCCTGCATATGTGCATCTGAGAGGAATCGCTGAGAGTGAAAAGGCGCTCGTGCAGGTTGGCAGCTGCTCCATGGGCTATAAGGCAGTCTCGTTCCATCTCACCAAACTTGATTCCACCAAAGCGTTTCCGGTCAGCCACTGGCTGACGCGTGAGTGGGTGGACAGGCCCGGTGTTCCTGAACTTTACCTTGTCTTCTGCCATATGAGTTAGCCGTTGGTAGAATGTGGGGCCCATAAAGATAAGGGATTCGACCATTTCACCAGTACGGCCATCATAGACTCGCTCATTCCCCCATCGTGAAAATCCAAGCCTGACAAGAAGCACGTATATCAGTTGGAGAATATAGATGAAAGCACTTCAATTAACAGCAACAACCGAGTATCCACCATTGATCTACAGTCGGTCACACATCCATGAAGGTGTACATTAGATCAATGATTGATATGGCAACTGCTGTAATTCACACACCAACTTATAGTTCCACTTGTGAGCACATTCTATTTCAAACTGGACCATTACAACCGTTACGAAGAATGGAAATTACATTTTTCATAATAAATCAATAATTACCTGTGAAGCTGGGCTGTGATATCTTCAACCGATGGGGTGGAAAATGGGGTGGCATATTTTAATCCACCACCAAGAGCAATCCCTTTGCCTAAAGCAGCCTCCAATAGTTGACCTGGCGTTTGTCGAGAAGGAAATGCATGAGGATTTATCACTATATCTGGAACTATTCCTTGCTTCGTGAAGGGAAAGTTTTCCTGAGACTCGAGAAATCCCAAAACACCCTTCTGCCCATGCATGCTTGAAAACTTATCCCCGAGACATGGAGTACGAACCTACATGGCACCAATTATTATGCCATGAAATGATAAAAGCAACTTGTATAAAGGAAGATAGTCTTTAGTTCAACACAACCACTAATAGGTGTTTTAGATCCCAATAAATATAAATTGTAATCCCTTAAATCAAAGGCACCAAGAATAGTCAAGGGAAAATAATAATTACTAGCCATGGGCAAAAACAAAACCATAAGCAATATAAATGACGATGAACAGGGTGCAAGAACAGAATGGGTAAACCCAGAAGCAAAAAAAAAACATATATCATTCCTTTGAAAACAGACATACGCAAGGAATGACCCCCCCCCCCCCCCTTTCCCCCGAAAAGGATCAATCAAGAGTAAACTTTTGATGTATAAATTTACCTGTCTCAGTGATACAACAGCAAAATTCTTCCCTTCGTCATTAGCGGAAAGCACAACCTTCTGAACCATACCCCTCTCCGTGTGCTTAAGCTTGATGCTGTGATCAATCGATGCAGCATACTTTCCGATAACTATGTCACCAGTTTGGAGATTTGCACCAATATATGGAAAGCCATCATCGTCAAGACTGTCGACACGTCCGATCTTACTCTGCGTTTTCCCAAAGCTGATGAGCTCATCAACCTTAAGCTTCTTAACAACCCCTTCTGAATTTTCAACCTCAGCCTTATAACTTCTGACATGTTCAGATCGGAACATACCACGTTCTAGTGAAGAACGATTCATTACCAGTGAGTCCTCCTGGTTGTATCCAAGATGGACATTGACAGCCACAATAGCGCATTGGCCATTGAAAAACTCAGGATGTGGGGGCATCCCCTTGTGGCTGGAATAGGATGATTTCCCAAGGCAATCAGCAAGCACAGTCCGAAATAGTGGCCTTTGGGGGTAATACATCTGATGAGAGTTTGTATCTACTCTAATTCGCGAATTTGTAGTTGAGTACCCAATGGCTTGCTGAGAATGTTTCTCAGATTGGTACAGAACTCTCCTTGCATGATCATGATTGGCAAATGGGATGAGCCCACAACTTAAACCTAATAAAAATGAACTATCGAGTTCGCAATGTGTGTACTTCACTGGTGGATTGTCTAATTCAGCTGTGAAGAGGTATTTAATTCCCCAAGCAGTTTGGCAATCTTCTTCCTCTTCTGGTCCTATGAACTCAACTATTCCATTATCTAGAAGGGTTTGAAATGAATAATCTCCTTTCAAATCTTTAATCTTCTTCAGATTCTGGACAATGAGAAGAGGGCGGAGGATCCTCCCAGCATCAGCAAATATACGTACTTCTGAATGGTGCTTGTCTCTTTTGATTTCAATCTGCACGAGATAAAGATCTTAGAACAGGAAAGAATAATGTACTACAAGGGATACACAAAGGCACTTAGACTTTCACTGAACAAAAAGCCTAAAACAAAGTACTAAACAATACACACACACGTTGGTAGGGGTTGGACAGGATGCTTCAGGTTACAAATGAGACCACATCATAATATAGAAAAATATTCAGGCATACTTTGATTTGATGAAAAAGTATCATGAGACAGAGATGCAGATTAGGTAAACTTGTAATGAAAGGTCACAGGCAATAAAGGTATAGATTTTGCTTCACATGTTTCTTCAATTAGAAATTATATGAAGAGAATAAAAAAAATTCAAAGGTGAAAAAATGGTGAAATCAGAAGCCCAAGAAAGTGAATTGAGATTTATTTTGATGACTTCAAGATTCTACATCTGCCTCCTAAGAGCTACCAGAAAGTATTATGCAAGTCCATGACAACCTGATGAGGAACTTCCATTTTGCGACGTCTGCGTCTCAGCTTAGAAACAAACGATGAGGAATCTTTACACATCCCAACCCAGTCTCCATCCAGAAAAACTCGATCCTTCCCAATGAGCGAAAATGAAGCATTATCACCCAGTTTCTCCATTCCACACTCAACAAGCTTTTGAAGAATACCTTTTTGTTCCAAAACATTAGTACTTACAAGACCCGTGCTTGATAGATTCTTAACAAGTCCACAATTTTCTCCATCGGGCGTTGAGAGGTAGCAAAGCTTACCCCAATGTGATGGGTGCCTGCAACATTAATGGTAACACTCATATGCTAATCGTTATAAAACTCAACAATAAAATAAAACCAATACATGCAAGCTTCTTATAATAAAGTAAATCCAACATGCTACAACTTAATGCAGTAATGCATTACTGATGCATGTACCCCATTGGGAATATACTGATTCATCATTTCCCAGAAAAGTGAAGTTTCTTATTTAAGTAGAAAAATTAGGAGAACAGAGAAGCAGCTGGCAGAAAAAAAAAATTGATTGCATCTTATGCATTAGTATCTTCACAAGAAAGATCATCTAATGAAGACCAAATAACATTATTGTCAGGAGTTAAAATCAATAAAGGGAATCTGGTGATCCACATGCTCACAAGACCAGCTCTTGAAAAAGATTATGTACAATGAGGAACTCAGAACAACTAATCCCAAAAGGAAGACTGGAACCAAATACAACCAGTGAAAGAGGGCAAAGGTAGAAGTCGCCAACGCTGTGACTAGTAGAGATAATGAGATAAATTGACAATCATTGGAAGATAACAGATTAACTTAACATTATTCTAAGTCAAACTGAAACAATCAAAAGGCGTGCTGAGCTTTCAGTCCGATACAATGAATCTTACATTTTAGATAATTAAAAAAGGGATGAGATTGTGGACATCTTAGCAACACAGCCTTCTAAAAAGATTTTGTTGCCAAAGATGCAGAATAAAAAACCCAGTGTCCAATTAGTAGCCATCTTAATGAAATTCAGAAATAAATAAATAATAAAAGGCTGACTACAAAGATGGTTATTGCATTAAGCCAAAAGCAATGCATTATCATCGATAGATTGAGATGGCACTTCCTTCTGACAAACGAAAAAGTTGTCTATTGAAGTTGAATAGCACAAACAATAAAGATGGCAAGCAAAAAAGAGAAAACACACACACACACACCATTTATGAAAACTTACGGGTATCTAGCATCTCCAACCCTCCCAGTGTACGAAACTTGCTGGCGAGTCTTCCTCATGTCAGATATTGCCTGCAATGGATTTGTACGCCGGATAGTAGCAACTACACCAGAAGTTCTTTCCATTCTCTTAAAAGGATGGACCCAAGCTCCAGTTGAAAAGGCTCTAGACAGACCATTTGTGATGATAGAGGCATCCAAGTAAGCATCAATTGACTGCACCTCCCAATCTTTATAAAGGTCCCTTTGCATAGCTTTAACCATACGCCTCTCTGCATGTTTAATGTGAACTTTCAACTCTCGTTCGAGTAGCTCACCAGCCAACTCCAACCTTTTGTTCTTAAGATCATCTCTGTTATCAACTTTGCGGCGCCCTCTGTATGCCTCCAAGAGACATTTGACCATATAAGCCAGAAAAGAAGCCTTCTGCCCAGGACTGTTGAGATGTGGAAACAGGTAGTTTCGGATGCAGTCTTCCACTGATTCTTCAGGTGGATATTTACAGCCTTGCATGAGTTCACGTATTTTTCTCATTGCATTGCCTGCCTTACGAAAACCCTCAGCTTTTTTATCAGCATCATATATAGATGCAATAAGTATATTTGCAATAGCAGAATCTTCAGTGTCTAAGTCAATCATCTTGACTACCTCTCTGTCATTTGGAACACCCAAGGCAAAGAAAAGAATCCAAATGGGAATTTCAGTAACATAAAAATATACTGTGAGGATCTTTTCTCCACCTGTCAACTGCTCCACTTTTGGAACTAACTTTATGTATACTCTTTTTCTCTTAGCAACTGGCCTATACGCAACAGTCCAAGTAGGTTCTTTGGCCACCCATAGTCTTTTCAGACATATTTGCTCCTGTGCAATGAAAGTCTGCACCAACAGTTGGTAAGGCAATTAATTAATTATTTGAATTAGATCTACTAGCATAGAAACGAACTGATAAAGGAAGTCCATGTATAACAGCTAAACTTCCAAAAGTAAAGCCAAATCTCTTCATAATAGAACCAGTGGAGTGACTAGTAAGGAAACACCATGTTAATAAATTCGTTTAAAAAAGTTTCCATCACTTTAAGTAACACAATGTTGAAGAAATAAAAATGATAAACCAAAAAGAAAAGAACAATTAAACTTGGAGCACTCATCTCATTCAATATCACAAACAATAATTGACAAAAACTGGCACTTAACCCCCACCTTCTCAGCACCCTTGATTACAAAATACCCTCCTTGATCAAATTCACAGTCCTTTTCATCCTGTGCTTTCATCCAGCATAAGTCCGACTTCACCATTACTGGGAGTCTCCCAATGTTAACACTACTGTGATATTCATTCTCTAATATCTTCTCAACATACTTTTCAACACCTGTTTTGAACTTGTCACTTCTGGAGAGACCTTCTGTGAACACCTGAAAGTTTTAAGAATATAAGAAACAATGAAAAAGTAGAATTGAGAAAGAAAAAGGAGATACTGGAAGCATTATATTCATCACCAACAAGAGCATGAACAGAAAAGGTCCATGTATAACTTGGACAAATTAATCAACATTTACGTGACAGGTAAATCAACTATAGCTTAGAACTCGAGAGTTACGTACATTCAGAAGATTGGATGTGATAATGAACCAAGTAAAGCTAATGAAAAAATTAGGATTAAAAAAATAAAGAGAGAAGACAAATACACACATCCGACAAATATCATCAAATTACCAAATAAACAATGTTATTTTAGCCTGTAAATCCTCCTTTAGGTGGAACATAATCAGTGTAATTGGAAAACCAAGACTGAGGCTGAGGCTGAGGCGTGGAGTATGAGGTAGATATAAAGCAAATCTGGAGGATAAAATGCCTTGTGATACATTAATATCAACACGTGATAATTCTAGGAAATAAATCGATCACGGCATCTATTAGCTCTAAATTTAATAGTTAAAACTTAATCCAGTGGATGTTTCAATGCTGGTGAACGAATTAATTGTCTAATTGAAAACCATGGTGCAACTTGAAGGTTTAATATGATTTCTGAGCACTAACAACATTGATGGAAAATTTTGCAACAAAATAAATTTTAATAATAATAATAATAATAAATAATAAATAATAATAACAATAATAATATCTCCCCGAAAAAGAAAGAATATACTAGAGAGCAGAAGTATAAAGGCCATGTATCACCTGAAGATGAGTCTCAACTTTGATCTTTGATGAATATGTCATGTTTTGAAGACGAGCATGCCTAGGGAAAAGTTCCAAGTCTGATTTAGCTCCATCGACTTCTGAAAACTTTTTACCGGTCCAGAACATTGGCTGCTCAAGGGTGACCTTACCAAACTTGAGAGAAGCACGCCTCCAGTCACCATCCCCCCTTTTTGATGGATCATACCCAGGCTCGACTGCAATCTCTCCAATAGAATCAAAAACTTCTTGAATCCCATGTTTGATAAAATCATTGTATGAATTGATTTGATGGCTAATTAAACCATATTGGTCATAAAAGGCTGTTGAAGCTTTTTTACAGAAGGCCTTTAGGAAACTTTCGTCCAATCCTTGCAGGGCACAATCAAGCTCATCTTCAGAATCGGAATAATCAAAGTCCACCTCATCATCAAGATCCATTAGAACAGCACCATTGGAGAACTTATCATTAATGCTGCTAGGCCCAGCTTCTTCCAGAAAATCCCAGTCACTCATCTGTATAAGATTCAGACAAATCAAACAAATATTAGTTCACTAACTCAACTCCGATAAATGGCTTTCAAAACTCATCATTGCAGCAATCATGCAACTTCTACCGCACTGGAATCAAAGAGTTTAACAAAAGGTATTCATTAACAAACTCTCAACACCACAGAAACAAACAAGCACAAAGAAACAAGTCGAAAAGCAGATTATTATTACGTAAAGAACTCTTTTATCATACATAGATTGAGTACGAAGGGGATATATCTTCATCTTCAGTGTTTTTAAGCATGATAATCAACTTTAAAATCCATAAAACCTCCCTATCACTACCCTAAATAGAGAGAGAGAATGCAGGGTTGGGGATTTTTGTTCCACGTTTATTTGTAACTAAACCACCAACTTTCCAAGAACGCAATTCAAAAACCCAATTTCTTAGAAAGTGTGATACAAGAAAAAAGAAATCAATCACATGAACATCATGTTAATCATCACCCAAATGCAATGTGCTAAAAGAACATCCACTAACTTAAACGAAAAGGGTTTTTCCAAATTCCAACTAAAGCAATAAATATTCAAAGAACCCAATTCAAACTTAAACTTCTTAGAGAGTGCGACAACAAAAAGAAAATCCATTACTGAACACCATGTTAGTCATCACCCACATGCAATGTACTAAAAGAACACACCATAACATACAGCAGAGGGTTTTTCTAAAACATTACTACATTAGTTCTACATTCATAAAAATGAAAAAAAGAAGAATAAGAATAAATCGGAGAAGAACAAGAACCTCAAGAACGGTGCAACATGCACTTTACTAAAATTTCTAACATAAAACCCAGAATCAAGAAATACCCCTTAATTTTTTTCTCAAGCGAAAACCCTTGAAACAGAAAAGGTGTAAAAAACACTTTAGTTCAAGGTAAGAAGAATGCAGGAAAAGCTTACTTTGATCCGTCGATTATGCAATTTCTCTGAGGTTTTCTACCCCTCGACGTCTCACTATCCCACGCAATACGAGTGTTACTGAAGAGCGAGAAGAAACGACAGAGTATTCATGCTCTGTACCAATTTTTTACTCTATTATTTATTTATTATTATTAATTTTATTTTTTAAAGATAAATTATCATGTGCATTCGATTTGCCGGCTCAGTTTTAAAAACATCTCTTTTTTAAAACATGCTCTCTTTTTTAGGGGTGAGCATTTTTTTTCGAATTTCGGGTACTCGAACTGATCAGATAGAAAAATCCAATTTTTTTTGGGTAATTTCGGGTTTCGGGTTTATCCGAACCCGGTTGTTAATTATCGGGTATCGGGTTTTGAAAATTACCCGAATTACTCGATTGGGTTATCCGATTTTTTATTTTTTATTTATTTTTTATTTCTATTATATATAATATAATATATACTAATATTAAGTAAGTTTCTATTACCTAATTTTTGGTTCACATTACATATTCATTGAAGAGAAGTAGAGAATCCCTCAAATCTTCATTTTCCACAAGTTATGAAGAATCTCAATCTTCATTTATTTTTATACATTATATGAAATAATAAAGAAATTAATATTTTTTAAAGAGTTTTATACAACAATTTACTAAATTTATAATATAATACATCTTAAAAATATATTTAAATTTCATTAAATCACATTTAATAAATTTATTAAAAATATATTTAAATTTCATTAATTATAATATTATCATTAATTAATTTTTTTAATAAATTTTTTTAAGGATGATAAATATTAAATTTGTTGAGAGTAACAATATATAAGGATGACAAAATGTAATACTAATTTTATCACATGAAATTATAGGGGAAAAAAATAATAGTAGTAATAAAAATCCGGGTTACCCGATCGGGTACCCAGTTTTTTCGGGTACCCGAAATATCGGGTATTTAAAATACTGATTCAGATTCGAGTAATGAATTTTTAAACCCGAAATTTCGGGTACCTAGACCCGAAACCCGAATTACCCGAAAATCGATCCGATACCCACCCCTACTCTCTTTATCCTCCTTCGTCCCATTTTAATATTCATATTTTTTATATTGGTTTGTCCAAGTTAAAGGTATACGTTTCTTTTTTTCTTTTTAAGTTGAGTCTACACAACTCAATTAATTATTTCATGTATGATCCACACACAATTAAAATACAACTACCCGCTCAAAGTTAAATATTATTCTCTTACATCACTACACATTAAAATATTATACTCCCTCCGTCCGGATTCTAGGGTGCCATTTGCTTTTGGGCACGGAGATTATGGATTATTGTTATTTAATATGTAGTGGGTAGTTGTATTAGTGGAGGTGTGAATCTCATTTTTAGTTGTATTAGTGGGTGTGTGTGGATAAAAAAGGAAATGAGACCATTGAAAGTTGACGCCCAAAATGAAAAAATGATACACTTGAAAACGGACGGAGGGAGTATTTTTTAATCTATGTGCAAAAAATAAATGTAAACATTAATGCGAGACGGATGAATGTATTCATTTTGTCATTTTGTTATGTCCCAATATAAAGTATTTATTTCCTTTTTGGGTTGATTTGACCCACAAAATAATACTTCCTCAGTCCTGCTTATAGGTATTCATTTGTTTTTTCACGTGGATTAAGGAGTATAATAATTTAATGTATAATAGTTGATTGAGATATAATATTTTAATATGTATTGAGTAATTGTATTAGTAATGAGTGTGGGCCCCATGTGTGGTGGGTTAAGTATAATAATAGTATTATTTTGTAGGTCACATCAACCAAAAAATGAAATTGATACTTAGTATTGAAACGGATCAAAAAGCAAAATTGATACATATCAAGGGGACAGAGAGAGTATTATCATGAATATTATTATATTTAACTCACTACACATGGTCTCACATTCAACATTAATACAACTACTCACTACACACTAAAATATTCCTCCCTCCGCCCCATAGAAGTTAACACACTTTCCTTTTTGGTTTGTCCCACTAAAGTTGACACATTTCCTTTTTAATACATGGACCCACACAAAAATAATTAATCTATTCTCATGGGCCCCACATATCACCTCTAATACAACTATCCACTACACACTAAATATTATTTCTCTCACTTCACTTTACTCCACTTTACATTAAATTATTATACTCCTTAATCTCCGTGCCCAAAAAAAATTATATCAACTTCTACGGGACGGAGGGAGTATATCTTTCAATTTACTACACATTAAATTATTATTATTATTATACTAATTAATCAATGTACAAAAAGCAAATTGATGCATATCTAATAATTAATTCACGTGTAAAAAGAAAATTGATACATATCAGCGGGACGGAGGGATTATACACTAATGAATAAAAAAGAAATTTATACACTTTATTAGCGCATTTTCTGTTAGTTTTTTAAATGAAAAAATAAATGTGAAAAAATAAAAAAATTATTAAGAAACACATTATACACTATTAAATTCAGGCAAAGACTTATGTGAGATCGTCTCATGTAAGGGCTTATGTGAAATGAATAAAAGGGAGAATTTTTATAATGAATAACGATACTCAATTAATAAAAAGTGATAATATTATTTCATGAACAATTTAATCAATTAATAAATTTTGGGACAAATTTTATAATTTAATTAGAGAAATTCTTTGTGAGATGTTATATACGTGAGACAGTTTATGAAACGTGTTAAAATATATCTATTATATAAATAAATAAAGTATGCTTAATGATTATTGAAATATATTTTCTAAAGTATGATAAATGATGAATCACAGTATGATTTTAGGGTTATAATATTATTCATTATTAACATATTTTAACTACAAATAAACGTATTTTACCTATATAATAAGCATATTTTAATAATAGATCGACCCATCACAATCGTCTCGAGTGTCTTATATTTAATTAAAGCGAAAATGTCATACCCTTATTTTCAATTGTTATTCCGTTTCCATTCCTTTATTTTATTATTTTAAATAAATAAAGATTAATATAAACATGTCTACATTAATATAAACATGTCTATTCACATAGGAGTCGTTTGATAGGTGAGATGAGATAAGAGTATATATAAGAAATGAAATTTAGATGAAGATAAGAATTGATAATATGAATAATGGAGATTGTTTGATAAGTTGTATAAAAATTTGAAATGTTTGGTAAAAGATTAAAGTATTATTATAAATAATAAAATTACATTTATATCCTTAAGTAATATTTTAATTACAAAAATAATAATTTACACATCCAATCGTGGATCAAATCACAATTCATCTAACTAAATCATCAGAGAACGAGTGGGAGGAGTACTATATTTTCCCCAATTTCCAGTTTCATTGCATTGCGTGGTAATAACCATTCAAGGAAAGAGTATTTGTAGAGCATCCATAATTGGTTCTACAATGAATTTTAAGATAAAAAGAGAATGATGTGATCAGACTGTTGCAATAGCAGACAGTGTTCCCGGCGTCTTCCTTGTGCCACCGGCCCACCACTCAGGCTGACTCCTCGGCACGGTTTCGGCGTTGGCCCAATACAAGTCTTGGCCCTGGTGTCAAAAAATCTAGGTTTTTGTCCTCCTTCCGAGATCTCTGCAGAGAGAAGGAATGCTTGAGAGATTAGATAGCGGGTAGAGTTCTACTTGAGAGATTAGATAGTAGGTAGAGAGGAAGGGGAAATGCAACAGTCCTAGGGCGATGCTTTTGGGGTAAGGAAATTAGGGTTTTCTAGTGAGATAAAAATCTAAAATGAGAAAGAGGGTTTTTTTTTTTTTTGGTAATTGTCTCTCATTATATGGAGTAACTGTTGAACCTATAATCTTAATACTACGATTTTGGCGATATAAAGCCGATAGAGGAAAAAAAAGTTAAAATAAAATTGTAAGTAGTAATATAATTCTGCAAAATTAACGATGACTTTTTTGCATTTGTACATGATTAAGGTTTTTTTTTTTTTTTTAATTTAAGAGTATGGGGAGTCTAGAGAAAATTTGGTGCTGAAATATATACTCTCCCCTCTTTAAAAATTAATACATACATACTAAAGGGGTTATTTTTTTTGAGTGAGGAGTGCATCCGTGGCACACCGTGCTCCTTCAGAATTTAGTATTATGGGTAAGAATACATTGTTGATGCACACCATGCTCCTTCAGAATTTAGTATTATGGGTAATAGTACATTATTTTGTTCTAAAGGGTATACACTTTTTATTAATATTTTTTATTTTTCTTCAGAAAATAAAGAGTACACATCTTTATACTAAAGAGTATACAATTTAACAAAAAATTTTAAAGGTGCACGGAGTGTGCCCGTGCGTCCCCGTGCACATAAATTTTTGTTTTTGTTTTTTTTTTTCAGTGCTATAACTTATTTCTATTTTGAATTCAATTTATATTATTTTAAAATTTCAAAATTAATCTTGTAAGTTCATGAGTATAGGATTACCTATCAGGTCAATGTGAAAAAAGGAATGACGCAATTGTCTAAATTTCTAATTTTAAAATTGTGAGTCTAACGTAGAAGATATTATTACTCTCCCCTTTATTTATTATAAAAAAAAAATACTTAAATATCCCTAAATGTAAATAAAATGATGGTAAAAAGACAAAAGATGCATTACTACAGTATGCATGCAAATATCAATATAACCATATAATAATATACTGATTAATATTAGTATTGATTAAAAACATAAGTTTTTGCTTGTGTTCATTCCGCTCAAATAATCAGAGAACCCGCCACTCCACTGTTATCTGAAAATGCATTACTCAGTACATCGTTATCTCGTATGAACCTCAAGCTGTCAAGCACAACAAAATTATGCCTAAGCTTTGAAAATCGAGAAGCCAATCGAAGATTATCCGTAATATTCATACCGTTTTGTAGGAATGTAAAGCATTGTTGGCTAAAGGGGAGCATCAAACATCTGGCTCTCGTACTGAGACAGGCAAGTTCAGCTCCGGTTCGAGCTCACCAAGGGGCGCAAAAAATGAGTCTACCATGTCATCGCTTACTTCCCCCAACTTGGATAGATTCCACTGAAATTTCAGAAAAAAAAAGTTCAACAAAAAAATAGTTCAACTGTCTAAATTTTTATTTTTACAGAGATTTGCTAGATGATTTTAACATACCTTTGGGGCGAAGTCCTTCTCGATAAGTCTTGCTCGTACGCCCTAGAAACGGGAAAGATAATGCGAATGTTGAGTATCCAGGGGTAACATTAAGCAGTATTTCCTGACATTTTCGCACATCATCTGTTGTGCCACTTGTACGATTGGCACTAATGAGAAAGGAGGAACTCTAACCATTGCAATTAAAGTTTGCTTTACTTGTAGAATGTAGTTTCATTATCTTTTCTAAGTATCATCTATTCAACTGTCTGGCACAGAGATGATATACCAAAATGACACAGGAAACCAGAACAGGGAAAATAAAGCTCCAGATCAAGAACTGTATAAATACAACACCAAGCATCATACCTCACAGAAGTTGTCTGAGAAATGCTTGGATATAAATCTCAGAGACGTGCGGTACTCTCTGGTTAGGCATTGATCGAGGGTCTGAAATCTACCTTCTCGAATCTTTAAATATGGCATGAGACGTAAAAGGTTAGAGCTTCGAAGAAAATGAAATTAATTTACCAACAGAAGCAACAGTGACACTTACCGATTGCAAAGTGACTTTTAAGCTCAGTGGAGAAGCCTCGTTAATCTTCTCGAGCACAGCATACCGTTTATTACCAGATTCGGCTGCTTTACTTTCCTACAGGTGCAAACGTGAGGAATTCTTTACATTGGATTTTAAGACATTAGAACAATAAAGCTCATCATGCAACAAGTGAGATATAGCTCATATCCTATAATGGCATCAGAAAGGCATGCCAGAAAATGTATGCCCCTCGTGTTTTCATCTGAATCGATGCTCATTCCCCATGCTATCAACAAAGAAATAAGACCAAACAAATTTCATTACATCATCACTGCATGTGTATATTACTTACTAAAGCTTCAATGATTTCCTCCATGGTGTCTTGGCTGAAGATTGAGTCAATAGTTTCGATCCTGAATCGGCAAAAGAAAAATGTGAGGAAACCGAAGTACCAAAATTTTTGGGGGAAAAGAGTTAGGAAAAAATCAAATAATGCTGCATGAACTAAGACATTACTCATGGAGAACACTGCTCTCTTCTGGATAGACTAAGCTGCCGTATTGAGCAAGGGAAGTTTCGATGGCAGAACGATCATCAGTTATTAAACCAGCAAGACGTTCTTCAATCCAAGGAAGTTTCTGTAACGGAATTCTAATCAGTGAAAACAATTGGAAAGCCAGATAAAACGAAGAAACGAACCATGGGTGTTGAAAATGGATGACTAACTTCCTTTAGTGAATAGTGCGTAGCAAGACCGCAGGCCATCAATTCAGCACCATTTAGCTTTTCTCCCGAGAGAGCTAAATATTCTCCTGTATAGTAAAGTCGATCTCTAATCCATTATTTTTGCAAAGCAGACATTAAATGCAAGATTTCAAATACATCACACCAATCTATGTGAGCGTGTGTTTATATTTGTTGTACTTGCCCACTGCGTTGATCACATGCTATCAGTATCTATCAACTTCAAGATGTAAAGATAATCAAACCACCTCAAACTATTTCTTAAAATACCTAAATAACCAGGGAGAGGAGAAAGATAATACGAAGCTCCTCCATCAGGGTGAAGTCCAATTTGAACCTCTGGATATGATAAAACCTGTAAGTCAGCAGAAATTTTCCATTTCTGACCAAAGACAAATACAAAGCTCATAACAGAAAGGCTTATGATAGCATTCCTAAAAGCCGAAACAATATACAATCCTGGATGCTTATTTGGGAGTTCCTGCCATGTTATCTTCTCCCAAGGACTCACACTATTAAACTAAAGTCTTTTAAACCATTATTAAATATAATCAAGTGAGAAACTTAGTCACAGTTTTGAATCTTATGCAGCTCAGCAGCTGACAGTCGTGTCCTAATATATGGGGGGTGAACATCAATTTACGAGTCAATTTATTTCATAACCATATAAGATAAAGAGACTAAATGAGATATGAATCTTATTTTATATTCTGTATTCAAATATTAAGCAAAGAAAATAGAAGTACCTTTTTAAAGACCCAGAAAGTGGATTTGACGAAAAGAGCCAGTGTAACATTGTATTAGGACTTGACTAGCAAAAGAGCAAAAATAAAATAAAATTATAGAATGCGTAGAAACACTAGAATTTCCTTAACACCTTCAAGGTTCAAGTTCTAATTTAAAAAGAAAGTGTAACACATGATATATTGGTAATAAAAAGGGAAATCCCTGCCTGATAAAGTGACAATCTGTAATCCGATACGACAAAGTAAACACGTTCCAATACTTTTTTCTTATCTTTTCCTGATTCATGTAAAATCTCTCAGCTAGTATAGAACACAAAGCAGTTTGGTTAGGAGATATAATTAGGGAGCAGTTTCATACAGTTCTATCAGTTACAACGCGAAACATCCCCGGAAGTGAAATACCTGCCCCACCTCCCATTATAACACCATCCATTATAGCCACCTGAACAACATCATATTATTAACAAACGTTTGAGATAAAGTAAAAATTTCGCACAAATTTTCTAGTGAAAAACACAAATTATTAAATCTATCCATTAAAGACTGCAAAGTAATCAATTCAGACTAGATAAAAGGAAAAAAGGCAATACATGGAAAAAAAATTATTATTGCTTCCATCTTGTGGAGCCATATCATTTGAAAAAAATGTAGGAAATAAAATGAGATTCGTAATCACTGACCTCCTTATAACAATTAGTTATACTTCATTCAGTATGGACAGAGATCTAGAGCGTGAAAATCTTAAAAAGTTTTAAACTATAATTTATCAAACTCAGGATCCATCAAGATTAGAAAATTGACCACCAAATAGCAGACATGAATATAAAAAAGTCAACATATTGCTTAAACAATAGTAGGCCGGTTGAAACGTTTCGTCCAGTCAAATATGTTCAATTGGAACTCATATAAGAGTAAAGATAACACGGACTCACATGTGGCTTGAAATATGTTCCCAAAACGTAGACAAAGTTATACACACTCCGAAATAACGTTTTGCATTCCTCAGTCTTCCCTGCAAATCGATTTATATCAGTAAATCTCCAGAGGAATCTGAGAAAAAAATATTAAAATAAATATTTTTCCAACTTCAAGAAGAGATCTACGATATACAGAGAAAAAAGATAACATTTAAGAGGTTATAGCGCAACAATTAGTGAAGTTGCTATACCAACATAGTTACAACTATAATTCTTCTTGTAGTATGCAAATGAGTTATGAGAAAAGGTTACATTAGTTAAAGCTACAAATGCTGAATAGCAACCACTTAATTCAATATAAAAGGTAAGGTAGGAACAGACAGTAGCCAGGTCTCCAGGAGTCAATGACTGTAGGCATGTAATAGCAAGTCAATGGACTTTCAGAATATAACAAGTTTTAAGAAATCTTAACCACCAGAAGAGGGGGGATAACCAGTTGAAAAAATCAAAAGATACTCATACTACCTAGCAAAACTTACCATTATTTTGATACGATCAGAAAGCAAGATAATAAATAGAATGAAAGAGACAACAAAATTTGCATGGAACCAACCTTCATTTAGTAGATTATATAAAGCAACTACATCTGTGCCAGAGCAGAATGCTCGACTACTACCACCCTTCAAAAAGAAAGAAAGAGCTTCAGACAAGATAAAGAGTTTATGACATGATTTGATTTTAGGGGGAGTAGTATCATAATCAGTACCTTCATCATGACAAATCCGATGTTTGAGTTCTCCTCCCAAGACTCATATAGTCTGTTTAACCTGGCCGCCTAGCGTCATGCACGAAGTCTTGCATTCAGTATAAATGAAACAACATAATAATGAATAAACTCAACTCTTGAAGAGCCATATATTGGATCGACAACAAGAATCGCATATAATCATCAAATAAGCCTCCTTAAGTCATACAGATCAAAAACTCAATAACACTCACCAGCAATTCCATATTTCTGGGATATGTAACAAATTAATCCTATAACAAATCATAAACTACCAAAGTGTACGAGAGAGGGAGATTCACCATAGAAGCCGTGAGAGCATTAAGGGCAGATGGTCTATTTAAAACGGCAGCCCTCGAATTTATCCTGCCTTCCACTAATACCTGCAATTGCAAAGAGAGGTCCTTCAAATATTCACTCTTTTCGATAAATGATAATCTCATTTCTGTAAAACTCAACGGAGTATTGCCTTTAAAGGTTCAGCAATTGAGATAAACACACACGAATTTCTAGAGCTTAACATGCGAATTTCACAATAAAACAGAAATCAAACGAAAGTGATAAAATAATAAAAAAAAAACCGAACAAATGAGAGTAAAAATTAAGAAACTGGCCTCTTCTTCTTGGAGATAATCGTGTTGAGCATAACTAGGGAAAGCGGAAAAACTTCTTCCTTGACGATACATACTGCCATTTCTGCGTAAACAACGGCTCCATGGCAACAAGAATTTAGCTTTCTGCATTATCTTTTTCCAATCAAGGATTAATCTCTAGTTTTGCTGTTGGTGTTTTCCAGAGCTTTTTGTTGCTGGCCTGCGGTTACTGGGGTTCCAAATGGGGTTCAACAGCTATTCCAATAACTATTATTTAAACCCCTCAAATTTTCATTATTCTTTTTTTTGTACTGAGAGTTCTTTAAAGTTAAAAGTATTCATTTAAGAGTATTGTTATTTGCACGTCACTTTCTATTAAGTACATTATTTTATTAAATACATATTTCTTTTATTTTTTTAATTTATTATATATACATTCTTAAAATTTCTAATCTACCATTTTAAAATTAATAACATTATATACACTCCTTACAATTTGAAATTGTGAATGAACGAGGCATATGGTTTAACTGTTTAAGCCTTAAGTTAGGGATTAACAAGATATACGCCATTAAAGCTTGAAATTAATCATCAATGGCGAATTCGGCAACAGAATAGCAGATACGAATTCCATGGCTTTTACAACAAATTAACAATTATGAAGATGAAACTATGGAGATTCAAGATTACAAATTTAACATGATTTGTGTTTTGGATCATTCTCAAAAATCCATTTCCAATTTTTGATCCTACCCTGCAGGACTCCCTTTCATTCAATCCTACAACATTTCCCGACATCCTTCATCCTCACTCTCAAAGCTGCTCTAATCACTGCTGTACTTTCACCCGCTTTCTTCTTCATCTACGCTGCCAATTATAACAGTCGATCACATGAAGAAGATTCAGAAGAAGATTCAAAAGAGGAAACGAAAGGGTGCCAGTGGTGCATAATTTACTTTCGTTTTAGGATTTTAATCAAAATTTACATTTTCATTTTGTTCCATTATTTTTATAAGGATGAACGATAGTTTTGGTTGAGCTTTCAATCTTAATATTCTTCGTTATTCATAACAGGATGATAGTTTTCCGCATTTTTATTTTTCATTAAAAAAAGTTCTTTTAATTTTGGTTAACGACAATCATATGAACAATGCTATTACTGTACAAATTTCAAAGAATGATAATCACTGTTAAATGTTTTTTATAATTAATACTCCATTCTTCAAATTTTCATATGATTTGTAACAATAAATTTTTATGACGGATAACTTGATAAAATAATTTAAAGAATGAATAATTAATTTGGGGTTTATAAGATATGAGTGTATATAAAATATATAAGGTGTGTATTTAATAAAATTAAGAGCAATTTAGATTATTTGAAAATATTAATTTTATTTTTATAATCAGCTCCCAAGTTCCCAACGGGGTGCCTCGGCATGCTTTATTCGACACACAATTTTAAATACAAAAGTTATTTATAATTTATTTTATTAGATTGGCACCCTTGATACTTGGACTTTCATCTTTTCTTTCTGTCAATGGCTAAATTACTTGAACTTTCAATCTTTTCTGCTAATTATTAAAATACTTAATTTTTCATCTTTTCTTTCTATCAATAATTAAAGTACTCGATCTTTCATACTACTTAATCTACTAATTATTAAAATACTTAGATTTTTATAGTAATCAGGCTTTCATCTCTTTTGCCATCATTTCTACAATCTTTATCGATTGAAAGATAAAGTATATTGACGGAATAGAATAATCAGGTGGGTTTTTTTTTTTTAATGCACCAAGCATTTTTTATTCTTCTAAATGCACTGCAGCCTGGCCCCGAGGCGATTTCACACCACACTTCCCAAAGGAAGCCCAAAATCATCAAAGATATGCTATGACTACATTAATTTGAGGTTGTTCTGTGACCAATTTTTCAGTTATCAATCAATAGTTTCTCCCATATCCTGATGCATATCATTGTATGCCCTTTCTAATCATGTAGATCCAACCGAATTCTACGATGCTCGCGTACTGTGCGAGCAAACACTTTGTACGTGTTATTTTGAAACATAATACTTTCTATGTTCCGGACTTATGTTTATCGGTACTATAGATATAAAAATTAAGAAAAAATTGTTTTTTTGTTACTTTTATTGGCGAGCAAACACTTTGTACGTGTTATTTTGAAACATAATACTTTCTATGTTCCGGACTTATGTTTACCGGTACTATAGATATAAAGATTAAGAAAAAATTATTTTTTTGTTACTTTTATTGACTTTTTAGAGATATTGTGGTATATTTATGTAATAAATAAATTATAAAGTATGTTATGTGTATCAGGTGAGAGTAAATTATTTTTTTTACTAACTTTATTGACTTTTAGAGATATTGTGGTATATTTGGGTAATAAATAAATTATAAAGTATGTTATGTATGTCAGGTGAGGGTGTTATTTTTTAAATTAAGAGAACTTTTGAGATTTTTGGTTGGTGTGAAGTTTCTTTTTTTTTTGAATGGTGAAGATAAGTGTGAAATGGACAAAAAGAGAAAGTGTGAACATAAATATGAGACAGAAGGAGTAAAACTTAATTGAATTGGTCTCTTGTTTTAAAGGGTATATAAGTGTTTAATATATTTTCTATTCGAAATTTTTACTATCAATTTATTTATAACTATTAGAATAAATTCCAACAAATCTTCCCATTATTGAATTTACCTATGAAATTTTTCATAAATTTCACAGAATCGGCGAAAACTATAAAATCCTCCGAACTCTACCAAAACAATCCTCCAAACTGGAAATTCTCTAAACTACAAAAATTGCCAAATCCGTCAAATCTAACACTTGGGCAATGCCATTCCATTACCTGCTTAAAGGATGTACCAATTTGTTTACGAGCAGCATTGTATGGGATTGGGATGTTACCCTGTTTAATAATGAAAAACTGCTTAGGATGTACCAATCTGTTTAGGAGCAGTATTGTATGGGATATTACATTGGGTTTAGTGATGGAATTCCCTGAGGTACTAGTTTGATTTAACCACCAAGGTGTACTACAAAACCTCATTGATTGATTGCGATTGGTATATCTATTCACCCAGCATCCCTCCCTAACGTCTACATAGTTCAGAATATATAGAGAGTTCAACAAAGTTCAAAATTCAACAAACTACTGTTCAGAATATAGAGAGTTCAACAAAGTTCAAAATTCAACAAACTACTGATAGAGTTCAACAAATAGTAAAAAAAACTACTAAAAGTCGCTTTTAGATGATTGGGGATGCGAATCGGGGCAGCACGAACACGCGGTTGGCGTTGGAAATCCTCAAAGTTCGCCCTCTGCCATGGGTGCACTGAATGCCCAACGAAAACATCCACCGGTTTTGCTTTAACCACCACAGTGTACTACAAAACCTCATTGATTGATTGCGATTTGTATATCTATTCACCCAGCATCTCTCGTTTATATCCGAAGTGTTAGCGTTTTGTTACGAGATGTGGGGATTGGATTAACTAAAGAAAAGTGAGCAGAGAAGTATGGTGAAGCCAAAGGAGGAGCTGCAATGCAATCAGTGAGCTGGTTAAAAATTGGTATATCTATTCACCCAGCATTCCTCGTTAATATCCCAAAGTGAGCGTTTTGTTACGAGATTACGAGATGTGGGGATTGGATTAACTTGTTACGAGATGCGTGGATTGGATTAACTAACGAAAAGTGAGTAGAGAAGTATGGTGAAGGCAAAGCAGGAGTTGCACTGCAATCAGTGAGCTGGTTAAAAATTGGTATATCTATTCACCCAGCATCCTCATTAATATCCCGAAGTGTTAGCGTTTTGTTACGAGATGTGGGGATTGGATTAACTAAAGAAAAGTGAGCAGAGAAGGATAGTGGAGCCAAAGGAGGAGCTGCACTGCAATCAGTGAGCTGGTTAAAAATGAGAGCTTCACTACAATCAGCGGCCACGATTCTATATATACCTTAAAATACACATTTAATTGCTAGCTGGCAGATTTTTTGCAATTTTCACAGTTGAAAAGATTTTTAGTTTTTGCATTGTAAACATTATTGGTAAACATAGTATATTCATATAAATACACATTAATTACATAATATATATTCTTTCTGCACATTTGGTTGTCTTCCAGTGCTGGCTGGCGGATTTTTTTTGCAATTTTCGCAGTTGAAAAGATTTTTAGTTTTCGCAAATTCGGCCGTTCATAAGATTTTTCAATTTTCGCAGAGTTTGAATGACTTAATAGTTTTTGCGGATTCTTTGAAATTTATGAAAATTCTGTAACTTGCATTGGATTATCTATTGAAAATTTACATTGAAATCCAATTACTGAAAGATTTGTTAAATATATTCCAATTATAATTTCAAAAGAAAATTACATGAAAAAAAATGTTTGAACCATTTTACAAAATAAAAATTCCAATAGCTAATAAATTATTGAATAAAATCATGAATTTGGGATGATTCGGTGAACCAAATTGAAGAGAAAAGAGAGGAAGATTTATAATTTGCAGCTATACAATGCTAATCCTTAGTTTTTCACATAATCCGCATCCCACACTTGTAACTTAGACACATTAACGAAACCGTCACTTTGTTTTTGGAATTTCCAAAAGTTCTCAATAATCTTACTTCTACAGCTACAATGACGTTACGTCATCTAACTGCCATTATTTTTTTCATTCATTATTTATAATTTATTTTATAAGATTGACACCCTTAAAAAACCTAACTCCCATCATTTTTTTCATTCATTATTTAACACCCTTAAAAAAAACTCCCTTGTAAATTGTGCAAGTATTTTAGTATGCAGAGATTAAGAAAAGATAATTATAATTTTTTATGCATATAGATAAGAAAAGTTCCAAGATTAAGCAAAGATAATTATAATTTTTTATGCAGAAAGATAAGTAAAGTTATTGGAATGTAGAATTACTTTCCTAGAGGCGCAAATGTGGGTAATTCATTACATTAGAATTAAACACATTAGAACAATAAAGCTCATCAGACACCAAATGAGATATAATGGCATCAGAAAGGAATGCAGAAAATGTGGTATTTCCATCCGAATCGGTGCTCATTCCCCCATGCTCTCAACGAGTAAATAAGACCAAACAAATTTCATTACATCATCACTGCATGTGTATATATAATTACTAAAGCTTCAATTATTTCCTCCATGGTATTGGTGTATTGGCTGTAAATTGAGTCAATAGTGTCGATCCTGAATCGCCCGAAGAGGAAGACAAAAATCAAATAATGCTGCATGAACTAAGACATTACTCATGAAGAACACTCCTCACTTCTGGATAGACGACTAAGGTGCCATATTGAGCAAGGGAAGTTTCGATGGCAGAACGATCAGCAGTAATAAACCACAAGACGTTCTTCGATCTAAGGAAGTTTCTGTAACGGAATTCTAATTAGTGAAAACAATTGGAAAGCCAAATAAAACGAAGAAATGAGACATAGGTTGGAAATGGATGATTAACTTCCTTCAGTGAATAGTGTGTAGCAAGACCGCAGGCCATCAATTCAGCACCATTTCCCGAGAGAGTTAAATATACTCCTGTATTGTAATGTCATCTATAATCCATTATTTTTGCAGAGCAGACATAAAATCACATATGATCATCAAATGAGCTTCCCTAAGCCATACAGATCAAAAACTCAATAATACTCAGCAGCAATTCCATATTTCTGGGACTTGAAACAAATTAATCATAATAAATCATTACTACCAAAGTGCATGAGAGAGGGAGATTCACCATAGAAGCCGTGAGAGCATTAAGGGCAGATGGTGTATTTAAAACGGAAGCCCTCGAATTTATCCTGCCTTTCACTAATACCTGCAATTCCTTTAAATATTCACTCTTTTCAATAACTGTAAAACTCAACAGGATTTGACTTCAAACGTCCAGCAATAGATAAACACACCAATTTCTAGAGCTTAACATGCAAATTTCACCATATATGTTAAAAAAAAAAACGAACAAATGAGAGTAAAAATTCAAAAACAGGCCTCTTCTTCTTGGAGATAATCATGTTGAGCATAACTGGGGACAGTGGAAAAACTTCTTCGTTGATGATACATACTGCCATTTCTGTGTAAACAACGGCTACATGGCAACAAGAATTAACTTTCTGCATATTTTCCAATCAAGGATTAATCTCTAGTTTTGTTGTTGGTGTTTTCCAGAGCTTTTTGTTGCGGCTACTGGGTTTTCAAATGGGGTTCAACAGACAAGGCAGCACTCAGGCACCCGATGGGGGCGTTGGCAGCACACTATGCAGCCCCCAACGGGAACCCCAGACATGACATGCCTCGGCAGCTCCCTACAGTGCCTCAGCATTCTTTATTCGACACACAATTTTAAATACAAAAGTTATTTATAAATTTATTTTATAAGATTGACACCCTTTAATTTAAAAATGAGACCCTTATTCAACGGGAGATTTCATAAGTCTTATTAAACGTATTTACAAGTGAATGTATAATCAAATCATAAGAAAAAGTAAAATAAAAACTATCGATCTGAAAATATACATTTGGCCACCCTGCTACACTCCGCTGTATACCTTTAACTTCTATCAGCTTGTCCAACGTACAGTTTCCCTTGCCCATATACAAGACATATTATCGTTGAATTACAAGTAATTGACCCCAAACTCGTCACATCGATATTTCCTGATATTTCATCAATATTGATCGTCTTGTCCTAGCCCCCGCTTAACAACCTCGTCCCGTTCGTGCAAACTGTAACACCCGTAAGTTCACACTGCAATTTTTTTGTCATGGCCCAATCATCAAAGCCCACTATTTTCAACTCTTTGAAGCCCACATCCAAACTCAGCCCATTCATTATTATTCTTTTATCAGCCGTGAGAATATAGTCCAAAACCTTCCTTATTCTCTAGACACTTTGACTTCGCTTCACGGATTCTGCAAACGGAGAGAGAGGTAAAGTTTTCTCTTTTCTTTCTCTTTTCTTTTCTTCTCCTTTCTGTCTTTTTCCTTCGATCATCATGGAGAACCAAAAACATGTTTCCTTCTTCCTTTACTGCTTCAAACCTAAAAACCTTAACCCCACTATTCTTAGTCTGCAACACTTACAAACTCTGCAGATTACTTTCTTTTCGATAGTTATATAATTATGTGTAACGATCGGTCACGACTTAATAGGTTTTGAAGGAAGCACTGATCGAGGCGTTTGATATTTGAGACTTAGACTCACACGTAAAAAGGTGGGAATTTTCTCATCTTATGTATGTTGAATTATATTCATATGTGAAAGTTGAAGTTGATTGGAAATTGTTATCACACTGTGATTGTACTTGAACTTATGAAATTATATATGGCATGGGTATGGGCTGCACTAGCGCCATACTATAGCATGAGTATGGGCTGTAATGGTGTCATACTATAGCATGGGTAAGGGCTGTGAAGGGGTGCCTTACTAATGAATCGCGATATCGTAAAGTTACATGGATAAGGGTCGAAAGGTGCCTTATTTTAACATGATAAGATTGTATTGTAAGTGAATTAAATTCTCGCATATGATATACTTGACATATGTAAGCATGATAAAGTCTTCACTGAGCTTGTGGTTGCTCACCCCGATAATTAATTTTATCTCAGGTTAAGCGAGGCGAAAGCGGACGAGCGGGGACACGTGGGCAAGAGGAGACTTAATAAAGATTTTCAATAAATTTCAGTTTGCTGCGTACTTTCAAGTTTCTCTTGTTTAAAACAGTGATGTTTAAAATTCGTAGTTTTTTTATGCAGTTTGAGTAAACGAGTCAGGCTTTAAATGTTAAAACGTGAGCCTGTTGGAATTTATTTGATGTCAATTGGTTGGAGTTATAAGTCTTTAAACTGTCGAGTCTTTATTTCTTGTTATGTGATACAGTGGAGTAGTTCTTGGAATTTGGATTGTATTTCGGTAAGGGTACGGACGAATTTTGGGGTTTCTGCCACATGTGAAGTTCATGAATCATTAAGGCAGTTTAGTGGAAGTTAGTATATTAATGCATGATTTTAACTATCGTATACATAAGCATTTGATTTTGACTTTGCTGCTCATAATTCTTCCTCTGTAAATAGTCACATGCATGCTTTAGGTAGTGGTTTGAATGGGTGATCGACTTTGACTTGGAAGTACAAGCACAAATATCAATTTAAATAAATTCCAAGGTGAGATAGTAAATAGCAATTTGTGTAGTATAGTGGGGTGATGATGGTGGATACGTGTCATGCATATGGGTGTACCAACTCAATTTGTTTCCTTTCTCCTTTGCAAAACTACTTGTCTATTCATTTTAATTGAGTAGAGATATGCTTCTGCATGTTTGGTATTGTCTTCTATATTCGACAAGTCCAGCATATTTACATGACTATGTCGTGTAGATACATATTTATAGTCCTTCTTTAATGTTCTCCAATAATATCACCGCTAATTTATTAGAATAACTTTGCAGAAACTTAAAGGACCTAGTACTTAACTTCCTTTCACTTTGCAATACATGCTAAAGTTGTTGCAAACTTATAGGACTAGTGTCTTATTAATTATTTCCTTCTTATTTGCATTAGTACACTTTTATTGTTTAAAATAAAATTTTGGTTCATGCCCTATTCATTATTTTATTTCAAATAATATGTAAACTTCTTTCTATAAAAAATTTGGGTGTGACAGATTTGCAAGAGAAGAAACTTGTATTTAAATTTTGAAATAAAATAATAAATAGGGCATGATCAAGCTTTACATTTAACAAATAAGAAACTTCTGCAGGCCAGGAGGAGCTAGAAATGGGTCTAGTCCTCTAAATTTTCAGCAATTTTACCAAATAATATAAATAAGAGAAATTAAATAAAAAGGCAAGTCCTTTAAGTTTCTGCAAAATTATTTGAAAGGTTAATTGCAGAACATTAAAAATAAGGACAGCTAGTTTGTTTCTACAAATTTATGAAAAACCCCAAACATGCAGAACAACCATATCACTCTCACTATACTATAATACATGGAATTGTAAGTAAAAGAGTAAGTGGTAGATTATAGCCGGTCCAATGACACGATTGATTCGTAAAGGAGAGAAGTTCATTTGGTCTGACAAGTGTGAAGAGAGCTTTCAAAGGTTAAAGCACGATTTGACTTCAGCACCTGTGTTGACAATCCCAAATCCGAATGAAGAGTTCACGATCTACAGTAATGCATTAAAGCAAGGACTCGGATGTGTATTGATGCAACATGGAAAGGTTATTGCATATGCTTCTAGACAGTTGAGACCACACGAAGTGAACTACCCTACTCATGACTTGGAGTTAGCGACCGTAGTTCATACTTTGAAGATTTGGCGACACTACCTTTATGGTGGAAGATGTACGATCTTCACGGACCACAATAGTTTGAAGTATCTGATCACGTAGAAGGAGCTCAACATGAGACAACGGAGATGGTTAGAGTTGGCGAAAGATTATGACGGCATCATTGAGTATCATCCAGGCAAGGCTAACGTAGTTGTCGACGCTTTGAGTCGGAAAACCAAAGTGGAGCTAAATAGTCTGTATACCAAGCAAGAAGAGCTGGTCAAAGAGTTCGCTAAGATGCAAATTGAATTGGTGACATCACCCTTTGGCACGAAGGCGATCATTATGGCATTAGAAATTCAGCCGAGTCTGAAAATGGAGATAAAAGAAGCTCAAGAACAAGATCATTTCTTGCAAGGAATGATGAAGAAGGCACTAGCTGGAGGCGAATACAATGGCTTCAAAGTGGACGAAGAGGGAGTTTTGACTTTAAATGGAAGATTGTGTGTTCCAATGGTTGAGAAGTTGAGAGAAAAAATTTTAAGTGAAGCGCATGGAGCGCCATACACCGCTCATCCGGGAGGAACAAAGATGTACCATGACTTGAAGGAAAGATTTTGGTGGAGAAGTATGAAACGAGATATTGGATACTTTGTTGAAAGATGTTTAACTTGCCAACAAGTTAAAATTGAACACCAGCGACCAGCCGGAAAGCTTAAACCACTCGAGATCCCCGAGTGGAAATGGGAGCAAATTGCCATGGATTTTGTGGTAGGTTTACCAAGGTCTTCGAAGGGAAATCATGCCATATGGGTCATCGTCGATCGATTGACCAAGTCAGCTCATTTCTTGCCCGTAAAGATGACATTCAAGATGGAGCAGTATGCGCAGTTGTATATTCAAGAGATAGTGAGGCTACACGGCGTACCAATGTCAATAGTGTCTGATAGAGATACGCGTTTCACTTCAAGATTTTGGGTAAGTCTGCACAAGGCGATGGGAACCAAACTGAATTTCAGCACAGCTTATCACCCACAAACAGATGGGCAATCCGAAAGAACAATCCAGATTTTGGAAGACATGTTAAGAGCCTGCACTGTTGACATGGGTGAAGCGTGGGAGAAGTTCCTACCTCTTGTCGAATTTGCCTATAATAACAGCTATCAAGCAACTATCAAGATGGCTCCTTACGAGGCACTCTATGGAAGGAAGTGTAGATCACCATTATATTGGGATGATGTTGGTGAGAAAGCTGTTCTAGGCCCCAAGCTAATAGAAGAAGCAGTGGACAAGGTCAGAATAATTCGAGAAAGAATCAAGACGGCTCAAGATAGACAAAAGTCCTATGCTGATCAACGAAGAAAAGATTTACATTTCGAAGTTGGAGATCATGTCTTTCTGAAGGTGGCTCTCACGAAGGGTGTCATACGATTTGGAAGAAGAGAAAAACTTAGAGCTCGCTTCGTTGGTCCATTTCAAATTCTTGATAGAGTTGGAGATCTAGCCTATCGTTTGGCGTTGCCACCCGAGTTATCCTCCGTGCACAATGTTTTCCACATTTCGATGTTGAGGAAATATGTTCGTGATCCTAGTCATGTTGTGAACTTCTCGACATTGGGGATTGGCAAGGACCTGACATATGAAGAAGAACCTGTGTCCATTTTGGATCAAAATGTCCAAAGGATTCGAAATCATGATGTGCCACTTGTCAAAGTTCAATGGAGTCGACATACGGAAGATGAGGCCACATGGGAAAAGAAAGACGAAATTCAAGCAAGATACCCTTTTCTTCATTTCGGGTAAGAGATTTATACCACTAGAGAATTTCGAGGACGAAATTTTTATTAGGAGGGTTGGATGTAACTCCCCGTAAATTCACACTGCAATTTTTCAGTCATGGCCCAATCTTTAAAGCCAAGAATTTCCAACTCCTTGAAGCCCATCATTTCGAATGCTTAAAAGCCCAGCCCAAACCTTTAGTTCTATCAACAGTGAATTCAAATTTAAACAGAAAAGGATTTCTTGCTCCTTAAGAAAAAAAACGAATCATAGTCTTCTGGAGATATTATTCCCTCTTATCAACTCCTTTATCTTTGGGAAATCGGGTTAGTCCTATGAAAATTATTTCGATCAGCCGTGTGAATAAAATTTCAATCTCTCTCTTTTCTCTACACACGCTAACTTCGCTTCACGTATTCTGCAAACGGAGAGAGAGGTAAAGTTCTCTCTTTTCTTTTTTCTTTTCTTTTCCTTTTCTTTCTTCTTCCTTCGATCATTATGGAAAACCAGAAAACACTTGTTTCCTTCTTTATTTATTGCTTCAAACTTAAAAACACTAACCCTAATATTCTCAATTTGCAACCCTTACGTAAATATATATGTAGATTAGTTGTACAATAGTTTATCGAAGTTATAGTAGTAACGGTCGATCATGATGTTGTAGGTGACGAAGGAGACCTTGATATTGTCGTTAGTACTTGAACGTTAGATATCACTCGGTTAAAAGGTGGGGATTCTTTCATTCTTATATGTGTTAAATGATTTCGTATGTGGTAATTGAAATAAACTTGAAATTGTTGTCACCTTATGAGTTGATGATCATACTTGAATGTTATGAGATCATATATTACATGGGTAAGGGCTATAATGGTGCCATACTATAGCATGGGTATGGGCTGTAACGATGCCATACTATAGCATGTGTAAGGGCTGTGAAGGAGTGCCTTACTAACGAATCGCGATATCGTAAAGTTACATGAATAAGGGCCGAAAGGTGCCTTATTTTGACATGATAAGATTGTATTGTAAGTGAATTAAATTCTCGCATATAGATTGTTTGATGTATGTAAGCATGATAAAGTCTTCACTGAGCTTGTGGTTGTTCACCCCGATAATTAATTTTATCTCAGGTTAAGCAAGGCGAAAGCGTACGAGCGGGGGCGCGTGGGCAAGAGGAGACTTAATAAAGATTTTCAATAAATTTCAGTTTGCTGCGTACTTTCAAGTTTCTCTTGTTTAAAACAGTGATGTTTAAAATTCGTAGTTTTGTGATGCAGTTTGAGTAAACGAGTCAGGCTTTAAATGTTAAAACGTGAGCCTGTTGGAATTTATTTGATGTTAGTTGGTTGGAGTTATAAGTCTTTAAACTGTCGGGTCTTTATTTCTTGTTATGTGACACAGTGGAGAAGTTCCTGGAATTTGGATTGTATTTCGGTAAGGGTACGGACAAATTTTGGGGTGGTTTCTGCCACATATGAAGTTCATGAATTATTAAGTCAGTTTAGTGGAAGTTAGTATATTAATGCATGATTTTAGCTGTCGTATACATAAGCATTTGATTTTGACTTTGCTGCTCATAATTCTTCCTCTGTAAGTAGTCACATGCATGCTTTAGGTAGTGGTTTGAATGGGTGATCGACTTTTACTTGGAAATACAAGCACAAATATCAATTTAAATAAATTCCAAGGTAAGGTATTAAATAGCAATTTGTGTAGTATAGTGGGGTGATGATGGTGGATACGTGTCATGCATATGGGTGTTCCAACTCAATTTGTTTCCTTTCTCCTTTGCAAAACTACCTGTCCATTTATTTTAATCGAGTAGAGATATGCTTCTGCATGTTTGGTATTATCTTCTATATTCGACATGTCCTGCATATTTACATGATATACATATTTATAGTCCTTCTTTAATGTCCTCCAATAATATCACCGCTAATTTATTAGAATAACTTTGCAGAAACTTAAAGAACCTAGTACTTACTTAACTTCCTTTCACTTTGCAATGCATGCTAAAGTTGTTTGAAACTTATAGGACTAGTGCCTTATTAATTATTCCCTTCTTATTTGCATTCCCTTCTTATTTGTATTAGTACATTTTTATTGTTTAAAATAAAATTTTGGTTCATGCCCTATTTATTATTTTATTTCAAATAATATGTAAACTTCTTTCTATAAAAATTTGGGTGTGACAAATTGGTATCATCCCAGTTCCTTGCCAATATTTCATCAATATTGATCGACTTGTCCCAGCCCCCGCAGAACAACCTCGTCCCGTTCGTGCAAACAGAGAACACGGCACCCCTGTGCGTGTCCACTGACTTCACAAACACTGCATCGCGCCATATCTCCACGACGTCATTCTCTCTACCAACGAACAACAGGCTGTGGTTGAAAGAAAGCGACAGAACGGGCGCTGCATTGTTGTCTTCAAGAACTGCCAACGGACTATGATCGCTTAGAGACCATAAACGAACGCTCCCATCCCAGCTCCCGCTGTAAAGAACATCACCGGAAACTACAAACACGAGACGACAGACCTATGTCCAGTCATCTCACACGAGATGGTGTAATCCTTCAATGACCACGCTTTCACCAGTTTGTCCCCACTGCCAGTGTACAAACAACCATTGACTGAAATGGCCATGGCATGAATGCCACTGTACCTATAGTCCTTGTTTTCGTATAGCTTTCACAAAGGTTGCTCAAGAAACGGAACCCTAGCTTCCCAAATGAATATAACGCCTTCGTTGTCACCACTAATGCACAATGGTTGCACAGATGTAATCCTATGCTCGTGACCTTTGAACGAATACACGTGTGAGAGTAGGGACCATACTCGAATCATCTTATCATACGAGGAGCTGAACAAGAAGCCCCCTCCAATGGCTAACCATGTGACACAATCAAGATGGCCTTTCATTTCTACACATTTCACATCACCCCGAACTGTTCCATCATCAGAATTGCCCGTTTCTTTTTCAGTTTCCTCGACTACAAGACATACATCTCCAAGGATCACACAATCACCAAAGTTTTCCTTCTTAACTTCCTACTTTGAGCTGAATCCGATGTCGACTTCTGGTTTTATAACCAACTCCCTCAAGCATTTCCATAGTTCAGCCATAACTGGTCGATTTTCGGGTTCAAGAACCAAACATCTGCACAAAATCTCACGTAGAGAAGCACATTCCAAACCTAACCTACCCTCTACAAGAACTGCAATTTTCTCCACCCAACTAGAGTACAAATCCGAAAAAACAGAATGATTTTCATCCTTAACGGCACTAACAACAGCACAAAAGAAAGATTTCACCTCTTCTGTGAAAGAGCCTCCAAGAATAACATAAACAAGCAAACAGGCAACGCACCAACATCTGCAGCAAACCCAACATCATATCTAGATTCTTGAAGAACAAACAACCTAATTAGCATCTCAGGACTAATAAACACAACACAGTTCAGATCAAACAAATCATTCTTCGAATTGGTTTTCGAATCTGCCATTATCACTCTCCTACCAGTACTTAGAACCTCACTTAAGTCTACACAAACATGACCAAAATCACTGAAACTAAAACAACTCGAATTCAAGAATCCAATAACTACCCCCTGAAAATGCAAGCAGTTTAAGATTTCACATATCTGCATACCCACCATCCCTAAAAAAGTCAACTCTTCTGCACTCAACCTCTCTCTCTCATCCTCTTTTTTCTTAATAACATAATCAATCAAATTATGAGGTGAAGTGATTTTCTCCCAAACAACATATGCACACTCATCATCCTCATTATACCAAAAACCACAAGCCTTTCCCACATTATTCACCCTATGGGTTGCATTCAATAGAGCAGTTAAAATATTTCTCTCTGTTTCTTTCATCTCATATAAAACTGTCACAATTCTTGACTCATAACTAAACTTGAAAAGGTTGGGATCCTCTTCTCTCTGTACAAAGACCCCAACTTTAATCAGACCCACATTTGCTTTCTCACTCAAAACCCAACCAATCACATGATCACTATCAAAAGACTTGAGAACTTTTCCATTACGTACCCTACCATCAAGATCCGAACCCGAATTCTCAATCAAAATGCAGTCGTTTGGGAGGATCCATTTCTTCCATGTACGATAGAACTCAAAAGACCACGAATTCAGAGGCGATGGAGTCACCACGGACAGGGAATCCCCAATTTCGGGCGGCGATAATGGTGGGATGACTTTTTTCTCCTAGATTGGGCGGCGGTGCTGGAGGGCGGAGGAGAAGTGGAGGAGGTCGATGTTCTTGGGAAGGGAAGAGGGCGAGTTCGGTAATTTCACAAGGAGGGTGCAGACGGTGCAGCGGATTGTGTTGGGGAATGGACGGGGGAGCTGCTTGAGGCAGTCTTCGCAGGTGGTGTGGCCACAGCTGAGGACGCGTGGGATGGCGGCTAACTCGTCATACACTTGTAGACACACTGGGCACTCCGGTGGCTCCGCCTCTTCCATGGCGGCGCGTTGAGTTTATGTGTTGAGTGATATTTTGTATTTTAAGGAACAGCAGTCAGCTGTGAAGAAGAAACGCAACGGAGAATAAATGGGAACGGCTACTCTTGAAATTATCATACAGTGAACTGATAAAGTGTTTTTTTAAATTTATTACTATTATTCAATATACTCCATTCGTCCAGGGTATTTTCACCGGGCATAGAAATTAAAACGTGTTATTTTGATAACATATTTTTTTTAATTTATTATTATTCAATATACTCCATTCGTCTCGGGTATTTTCACCCATTTGTACTGACACAGAGATTAAAACGAGTTATTTTTTTAATATATAAGGTTAGAAAAAGTAGAGATAAATTAATAATTTAAAAAGAAAAAAATCAATAAAGTAGTTGGAATGATGAATAAAGTGTTAAAAAATAATTAAAGTTGTTGGGATTGTAAAAAATAGGTAATAAAATATTATGTATTTTTACCATTAATGAAATAGGTAAAAATACGTGGGACAACCCAAAATGAAAAGTGAGTAAAAATAAGTGGGACGGAGAGAGTATAATATTTAAATTAATACTTTGTTTATTATTTTATTAAATTATTTATTTATTTAAGTGTTGTATTAAAATACCCTAAAAAAAAGCCTACACGGATATCGATATCGTCGTAGTGCCGTTATGTGACATTTTTTTGTGGAAATTAAAAAAAAAAAAAGAGTTGGGTAAAAAAATCTAAATGCAAATTTTGGGTTGAGTATGTTTTGAAAATTGGATCAATATTTAATGTTAATGCTGTAACAGCAAAAATCAAAGTCAACTTTGTGAGTTTAAGGACGAAGAAGAAGCTGAACACTTCAGAGAATATTAAGTTTTAATGAAGATTATAGTAGTACATTTATCTAATTTATGTGTTATCAAATAAATACAGAAGAAAGAAGGTGTAATTTCTCAGATGTGTTACAATTTTAATACAAAGAAAAAAACTGAAGAGAATGTTATATGAGTAGAATGAATTGATTGAATATTAAAAAAAATTGTTCATAAAATCATCATACATGGATTTTAAAAAATGGTGTATTATATCCTGCTAGAAATGAAACCTCTGTGCACACTTTAGCATTGCATAGCCATGCCATCAATCAATCTTCACGGATGAATATATCAGCCTAGTAAACCAGAAGCAAGCATAGAACCCGATGGTTCCGGTTATCACGAAGAACACGTACGAGGCGATCAGCATGTAGCCGAAGTACAGTGCACCCGACACTGGCTTCGTGATGTCGAGCTTGGTGAAGAAGTAGAACGCTGCGTAGAGGAACAGGTACAATGCTGATGATCCGGATGTGAGGTACGACCGCCACCACCACAGGTAGTCCTCACTGCACAGCTGGAAGTAGCAGAGCACAACGGTTATCTCTGCGCAGGTGACGAGGAGGATGGCGAAGACGATGAACAGGAAGCCGAAGATGTAGTAGAACTGGTTCAGCCATATGGAGGTTAAAATGAAGAAGAGCTCAATGAAAACCGCCCCGAATGGGAGGATGCCTCCGATCAGGATGGAGAAAATGGGATTCATGTACCAAGCCTGCTCCGGAATTTGCCTTGGTATTTTGTTTGTCTTCACGGGATCCTCGATTGCTGGCTTCTTAAATCCGATGTAGCTTCCAAGAAAAACGAGTGGAACTGAAATACCAAACCAGAGGAAGACCAGAGCAAACATTGTTCCAAATGGGACTGCCCCGGAAGATTTCTGGCCCCAAATGAGAGCGTTGAGGACGAAGAAGATGCTGAACACTGCAGCTGGGAAGAGAAATGACGTTTGGAGGGCAATTTTCTTCCACTCTGTTCCTTTGAACATCTTGTAAAGACGTGATGCAGCATAGCCAGCAAAAATCCCCATGAAAGCCCAGAGTAATAGCATGGCAGTCATAAGCCCACCCCGGTTTGAAGGGGAAAGAAATCCTAGTACCGCGAAGATCATAGTAGTGACAACCATTCCCAGAAACTGTACACCGGTTCCAACATATACACAGAGCAAGTCCGAGTTGCTTGGGGGCCTAAATACATCAGCATGGACCAATTTCCATCCAGTTTCTTCTTGGGCCTCTTCCTGGGTCTCGAGTTCATTGTACCTGGCAATATCTCGATAAAGTGTCCGAAGCATTATCATAGCAACCATTCCAGAGAGGAAGAGAACAATCATCAGAGAGTTAACTATGGAGAACCAATGAATTTGATCATCGGTCATTAGAAGATAAGTATCCCATCTTGATGCCCACTTTACCTCGCTCTCCTGCAACAGCAACGTTGGTGGATTATAAAGACTAGATATTTCACAAGCAATAATCGGAAAAGAAAATAAAAGGAATGTTATATGTGTATATCAGAGCCAAAAACAACATGCATGGAACACTGAAAGAGCAAAAATAAGAAATAAAGTTAATGTGAGAACATTATTTGCAAATAATGAATTTCAGTTGTCAAAGAAAATAAATAAGCAGACTGATTACCTGGAATTCAACATCATAAGTGAATATGACTTCTTGTTTATCTTCAACCTCTAGAGGCGAATTTGAAGATGTTACTAGTCTCTTGGCATGTGGATCACATGTACTTAGTCGAGTATTTTCACTCCAATCACCTTCATATTCATGCTTGACACTAAAGAATAGTAAAATATAAAAAAACTAAGCCAGTTGCAATTCAGTGAATTAAAAAGGGTCAAGTAAAACAACATCTTCTCTTGAAGGAATAGACAGAACAGTCAATACTCTGATACATTGGACACATATTAAAAACCCACCTAAATGGTGTGACTTCAAAGCCTACAATTCTTCCTGTACTTGTTTCCTCATCCTTGTGATACTTAACTGTGAAGCTTAAGTGGTTGTGGAGGAAATATTTTTGTACCTTGCTCTGTAAAGTACAAAGATGAGAGTAAAAGAAAAATCTTATAAAGAAATTGCTGTATATAAATTTTCATATAATTAGTTAACTTACACCAGCGTATTGCCCTTTCAACCCAACATGAAAACCCAGCTGGTAGATAGGAGGACCTTCTCCTTCTGTTCTTGGAATGGGGACAACTAAAGGAAGGTTGTCTAAGATCCTGAAAACACATGATTGTCAGTATCATTGAGCAAGAGATAACTTATGAGTTTCTCCAGCATAATCTGAGATATTTGTTATCATCCATTCAAGCACAAATATATACATGTTCACACGATATTCATCTTCAATTTTTTCCTTGAATTCTTTTGCAGTTTTGGCATCAAGGACACGCCGACAGAGAACGTTGCACATCTGTGGTTCCCTCATTTTAAACTGCAACACCAGCATGCAACAAGAGAAATCAAAGACCGATAGAAGGCCAAGTCGGCTATAAATTATAAAATCAAATGACACCAACCACATAAGGGGAGTTTTCTATACGATCTCCACGAAGTACTTCTCCAAGATTTTCTCTACTGTCAATTATATTGCTTGGACGACAGAAAGGGATTGTGTAGTATGAATAAGGAAGCTGAGTTTTTATAGAAGTTAATTTATTCACTTTCACGTTCAGTGGATCTCCCTGAAAGAAATTCAAAGAAACAAATTAAAAATGTAACACATCCAAAGTTGAATGTCATATACAGTGTTTAAGAAGACAAAAGAAGTTTCAAATTCATATTCCATAAGAAAAGATACTTGTATATTACAGGGCATACAAACTTAAACTAAGATCTAGTTTAAACTTCAATACTTTCCTCCATTCACACACGAAAATTTATAAGCTTTATCATATATGAGTAAAAGCACTAATGCAACTTCAATGCACAGATATTTCTCCAAGCTATACTGATGAAGTTCATGTGTAATTAGTTTATGCAATGATAACATATAGAGAAAAGCTACTAATGGAGCTTAGTCTACATTCTTGACTGGAAGTACCAGCCTCATATAATTTCATGTGGCATCATCATAAATTCCACATATGTATGCTTCAATAATCAGATTCTTCTCGCCATTTCCATCCTCCACGTTCTCCAACAAGCTATGTTTCTCAATGGAATATACTCTTTTTCATGATCTCATTCCATCATGTGAAAAAAGTAAGAGAAGGATAGAAAATTCTGATCAAAATTGTCTCAAAATAATCCCTTAATTATTCTCGTGATCTGGATTCCAGAGAATAAATTTCAAGATGTCCATTCTTCATTTCCATACAACAGCAAAAACATGAACAATTATACATCCTCTAACTATGCATTAATCAAATTATAATGTAAGATAGTTCAATCCGGACATCCCAAAAGTCTTCTCCTACAGGTACAACTGACATTGTTTTATAAAGACTTCACTGCAAACCAAAGTTCGACAAACATAAATATACAAAGCCAGCAACATTTCCATAATCATGTTAGGTCCTTTTAAAACTAAGCCTGTTGCAGCCATTCTACCACTTGGTGATACACAAAGATTTGAATGTTACATTTTTCCCCCTCTAACATATGGTCTCCAATCAGTATCAATTAAACGTTTTGTTTGATCAAATTATCAGATTAATAATAACAACATTTACGAGATAGCCGTTCCGAATCAGATATAAGATCAGATCTTTCAACACGGACCAGATCAACAAAAAAACACTAAAACACAAGCATTTCAGTCGTAATTGCAAGAAGATTACGCATTAATGACGCAATTATTGTAAAAATAAAAACAACAAAAAACCTAAGGACCTTCCGGAAATCTTCCGGAGCAACACCAGGGAGATAGAAGCAGGCGGCATTGTTTGAGAAGAGCAAAATACAGATGGTTGAGAAGAGGAAAACTGTACGAGCAGCGTATAATCCATTAGCAGCTTCTCCCATTGTTGAATCAAGCAAACACGCGGTTGTTTCAGATCCAGAGAGAGGGAGAGGGAGGAGAGAGATGAAGAATTGTTTAAATTGTGTAATTTAAGCTAGTCGGTTGCTTTGGGTAGTTGCACTCTCACTTCTCGGTCTAAATTTTTTTATACTAATTTTATTTTGAGTTAGTCCAGTAAAAAAATTGTAAAGGCAATTAGCATATAAGGTTACAATTTGTTTACACGTTTACACACAAAATAATTAATATATTTTTTATAGAACAACACACAATATTAATATACATACAAACTATACATTATAATATTATATCTCTCAACCCATTACACATTAAATTATTATAATATTTCTTAATTTCCTTAAAAACAGTAATGTAATTCTTTTTATTGGACGGAGGGTAATAAATTTTAAACTAAGTGACATAAATAATTAGGGTTCACTTAATTAATAATGTGAATTTGGTTACATAAGTGTTTTGCTTATTTTATAATGATATTAATGATTACATGTCATTTTAAATTAAATTTATTTATGTAATTAAAAATGGATTCGGAGACACCTTATGTGAAATGGGTTATGGAGAGACGGATCATGGATTGTAAGGCATGCTAACATATCAACTCATTAACTCCGTAGTTGAATCTGCCAAATCAACAGTTAGAATTATAAAAACTTCATTTTCTGCGGTACCTTGGCGAAAGATTATGAAATGAATGAAGTTCCACGTAAATTAATTTAATTTACACAAGGCAAAAACTTGTTTCGTGTGTCCAAATACCATTTAATATTAAGAGGTATACATTTAGTGTGCCCAAATACCCTTTAATATTAACAGATATACCTTTAGTATAAGAATGTGTACCTTTTATTTTCTAAAAAAAATTAATTAAAGTGTATACCCTTTAAAACAAAATGGTGTACCTTTATCAATTAAAGTGTATACACTTTACAATAAAATATTGTACCCTTTGATATTTTGTATACTTGGGAACATAAGAGACTAACTCTTTACACAAAACACTAGTTTCGTTTCCCTTGTATGACACGAGTTTTATAATATGTGCTGTTCTTATTTAAAAAAAAAATCTTATAATAGTATATTTTTTAAGATTTTATATTTTATTATTAAATATATTTATTTATTTTTTATATTTTCGTCTGTCTTCTATATCTATATCTATCTATCCATGAACAAAGTTGATGAGTCAAAATTGGCTAAAAATTATTCCCCCTCTTTCACACCTACCTAATTTAACTTTCTTATATTAGATCCTGACCTTTATTATGCAAAATTAAATCTCATCCTTTCAATACGATGACCACTCTTTTAAATCATCTTGGCCATTGATTTTGATTTCATCCATTTAATTCTTATATTCAATTTATCAATTAATTATTTTATTTCTAAACCATCTATTATGTGCACTTCTTTATCATCCTTTTTTTTCATTTAAACCCTAATGTATTTTATTTTATTTTATTTTGCCAATTTTGTTTTATTATATAAAGAAATTTATTAATACCAATTTATCAATAGTTGCGGGTTATTCATACACATTTAATATTCATTTATTTTATCTATATTTATATATTTTTATTATTTAAATTAATATATTATTAAAAAATATACAATTATTAATTAAATATAATATAAATTATAAAATTTTAAAAAATATTGAATAAATATAATTAATAAAACTTTTAACTATTAAGAAAATATATACAAAATTAAAAAAAAATTAAACAATAAAAATATATAAAATATACATAAAGTAATTGAATATTAAACGGATTTGGATTACTCGCGAGTATTGATAAACGAGTATAAGACGGGTACACGTATCATAATAAAAATTTCAAAATTAAATATTTTTTATTATGATAAACTCATATATCTAAATTATCAATTTAAATTTATTTTCAACAATTTAAAATAATATTAATGACACAATGTTTAATTATTAATTTATTGTAAGATAAGAAATTGTTTAATGGAGTAAAAATGATCAATAAAATATGAGAGGATTACTACTAGGTACACAAAAAAATCATTAATTACTATGAGATACAAACATACAAAAATATTACTACTAACTACATAAATATATAGTGATATTCCAATATTACCCCTACAATGTGCTGCACATAAACATTTGTGTGCAGCAAAAGTTCGTGTGCAGTAAAAAAAGTATGTGTAACAAAAAAGTGTGGTGGTCCGGCGGTGGGCCGACAGAGCTCCGACGAAGCTCCTGCGGTCCGGCAGTGCTCTGGCGGCTGCGGCAGCGGCGGTCCGTTGACTTTTCGACGTCCAGCCGGCGAAGCTCTGGTGACTTTTCCGGCGGTCCGGCGGCGGATGAGTGTTTAGGGTTTGTGGTTTAAAGGTGTATGAGTTTATGATTATATTTTGATATTTTACTTTAATATTTTAAATCAATGTACCTCATAGTAATTATGGGTACAAAATGTGTACATATGAGTAATTTTTTCATAAAATATATAACGAATAAATAAGTACTCAATTACACACATCACGTCTTAAGATAACAATGAGACTGGTATTTATGTGTACCCAGTTTACCTGAACCCTATGAAACGACTACGGGTAATTTTAAACAAATTTTGAATGGGTACGAGTAGTTAAATAAAATCTCATTAGATTTTGAGATGTGTACGAGTAATCCTTCGGTACCCGCGGGTACCCATATATATATATAATTTTAATATAAGTAATTATATATTATGAGATGTTTTATTTATTTTATTAATAGTTGTAAGTTTGATTTAATTATATTTATTAAATATTTTTTATAAAATAGAATTTATATTATACTCATTCGTTTAGGGATGACAATATTGGGACGAGTATTTTCAAGTACTCGATCTATCTGGGATATGTACGGGTAGCTGTAAACAGGTTTGGTAGAGGTACATATAGTTTTAGAAAATCTAATTAGAATTTGAGACAGGTACGGGTAATGACTCAATACCCGGGGTACCATATATATATATATATATATATATATATATATATATATATATATATATACTAGTATAAAACCCGCGTACTATGCGAGATCATTCAATATTACTCTTATTTTTATAATTAAATAATTTGTGTCATATAACAATTTAATATTAATTAGGAATATATTTTTTTATAAGACAATTTCTTTCACCAATATAAAAAATTTACAACAAATTTAACTTTTGATAATGTGATATATAATTAAATAACGTGTAAAGTTAATATATGTACATATATTCTAATTTTTTTGAATGAAGACTTGTATTTTTTTAAATATTACCTAATAATATAATACAATTAAAAACTATTTATTACTCTCTCCATCTCTCTAAAAAAATGTGTAATCACATCTATCTGAATCCTAATGGGATATGTACGAGTAGTTGTAAACAGGTTTGGTAGAGGTTCATATAGTTTTAGAAAATCTCATTAGAATTTGATACATGTACGGATAATGACTCAATACCCGGTGTACCATATATATATATATATATATATATATATATATATATATATATATATATATATATATATATATATATATATATATATATATATATATATACTAGTATGAAACCCGCGTACTACGCGGGATCATTCGATATTACTCTTATTTTTTATAATTAAATAATCTGTGTCATATAACAATTTAATATTAATTAGGGATATATTTTTTTTATAAGACAATTTCTTTCAACAATATAAAAAATTTACAACAAATTTAACTTTTAAATTTTGATAATGTGATATATAATTAAATAATATGTAAAGTTAATATATATATGTACATATATTCTAATTTTTTTGAATGAAGACTTGCATTTTTTTTTAAATGTTACCTTATAATGTAATACAATTAAAAACTATTTATTACTCTCTCCATCTCTCTAAAAAAATGTGCAACCACATATATGGACAATTTTATCTCTTTATTGTATATTTGTATAGTTGATAGTATTTGATTTTTTTTATTTGTATTTAAATTCAATTAAGATCAAAGTATGTACCTCATAGTAATAAATCCTTAATTTTATTGTTTTTTTAAAAATAATATTTCATAATTAAATTAAATAATTCTTTTAAATTTATTTTAAAAATCTCAATTTTTTCCTATATATGATTTGATTTGATACTAATTAATTTATTTATATTGAAAGATTTATTAATTAATTGTAATTAATAATTCTAAAGTAAATAAATCATAATAAGTGTATAAGAAAAAAATAGAAAGAAAGAAAGATATCCATACATTATTTTAAAAAAAGGAAATATTGAATAAGAAAAATAATTGGAAGTAAATAATGAAAATATTGAAAAATAAATTAAAAAATCCAAAATATTAAGAAAATTACACTTTAATCAATCCTCTTTCACTTGAAGGATACTTGAATTGATACTTTATAGATAGATCTTAAAGAATACTTGAATCGATCATTTAGAGGTAGATCAATTCAAGAATACTTAAATTGATTATCTTCCTCTTGAAGAATCGATTCTTAAGAGCTTGAATCGATCTTCTTCCTCTTTAAGAATGTTTAAATCAATTTTTTTAGAAATAGATCGAATCTCTATTTTATTCGTTATATCGAAATAAATTTTAATACTTTCATATCAATTCTCTAGAAGAACTTAAAAAAAGCTCATATTTCTCTTAGAGAATTGAATTTATGTGTTTAGAATGAATAACTTAAAAATTTTATTAATAGGTGGGATGAGAGAGAATATTATATGAAATATTATTTTTTTCCTTTATATATGATTTAATTAGATGCTGATTAATTTATTTGCATTAAAAGATTTAGTAATTAATCAATAATACTCAAATAAATAAATAAAATATAAAAATTTATATGTTTCTTCTTTTAATAAAACATATAAATTATTTGATTAATTAATATTTTCATATATGTTTTTAATTAAAATTTTATTTTACTTTATACACATTTTTTTATTTATTATACAAAATATATTAAATTTAGACAAATAATGATTGAAAACTTAAAGAACTTAAGCTTTTTATTATTTATGTGAATTAGTTTTTCAACCTCTTATTCTTTAGAGGTAAATCGATTCAAGAACATTTGAATCGATCATCTTTCACTTGAAGAGTAATTGAATCGATACTTTAGAGGTAAATTTTAAAGAATACTTGAATCAACTTTTAAAAAGTAAATCGATTTAAGAATACTTTAATCTATCCTCTTTCTCTTGAAGAATACTTGAATCAATTTTTTTGAGGTAGATCGAATCTCTACTTGATTCGCTCTATCGAAATTTATTTTTATACCTTTATAAATCAATCAATTCTCTAAAGAAATTTGAAAAAAAACTCTTATTCCTCTTGGAGAATCAAATGTGTGTGTTTAGAATAAATAATCAAAAAGTCTCATCTATAGGTGGGGTGAGAGTGAATATTACATATAATATTTTTTTCCCTTTAATGATTTAATTTTATGCTAATTAATTTATTTGCATTAAAAGATTTAGTAATTAATCAATGATACCAAAATAATAAATAAAATATTGAAAATTTATATTTTTTTTCTCTAAAAGAAAATACTTCATCCGTCCGGTTCTAAGGTATCCATTTGCTTTTTGCACATGTTCGGTTCTATGGTATCCATTTGTTTTTTGCACATGGATTAAGGAGTATTATTATTATATGTAAAGTGGGTAGTTGTATTAGAGGGAAGTGTTGGGTCATATTGTGTATTTTTTTACTAAATTGGGAAAATAAATACCTTTGAAGCGGACGTCAGAAATAGTAAAATGGATACCTTAGAAGCGGACAGAGAGAGTATTATTTTATTGTTATTTTTTCTAGGGTTAAACATTTATCCTTGAAGATTTCTGCTAAGGAGGATTTATAATACTTCCTCCGTCCCATTTTCATCTTCATATTTACTGTTCGCACGCAAATTAAGAAAAGTCACTTTTCGAGTAACTTTTGGGGGTAGTTTTATATTTTTATGTAATAAATAAATGATAAAGTATGTTATATGTGTTAAAAAGGTGATGACAATTTTGAAATTAAAGTATATTAAAGGGATATTAATTATGTACCTTTTCCTTTTATAGAATTATAAAGCTAAAATTGGGACGGACCAAAACGGAAAGTGTAAAATTAAAGTTGGGACAGAGGGAGTATTAATCTGGAGGCTAAGCCTTTGTTTGGATTAAACGTTGATCCTTGAAACTTTTTTGTGAAAAATGTTGTTTAATATATTAGAACGTCGTTAACTTCACGAAGAATACCGAAGAGCTTGACTTAAGAACGCTTTAATCCGGGAGGTTTAGCACCTAAATCCCAGATTGTAGGCCGTTCTTGAAAGAACTTAACTTAAGACCGCTTTAATTCGGACGGTTTAGCACCTGGATCCAAGATTGTATGTCGTTCTTGGAAGAACTTGACTTAAGAATGCTTGATTTGAGCGGTTTAAAACCTGAATCCCAGATTGTAGGTTGTTCTTGAACTGAACATCGAAGAACTTGATTTAAGAACGCTTGATTCGGGCGGTTTAAAACTTGAATCACAGATTGTAGGCTGTTCTTGACATGATTCTTGTGAAGAACTTTAAGAACTATTCAGACAACTCTGAAGTCTTTGATTTTCGTAAAGAATTGATCTTGGTGTGTTTAGAATGAATGAAGGAGGGCTCTTTATATAGGTGAATGATGAAAAATCTTCCATCTATAACTCGCAGTCTGATTAGGCTTGATTTAACCCGATTCCGCGGGCTTAGGACTTTCTATCCTTGCAATTTGATTGATCAATATTGATTTGACCTGATTCTGTAGACTTGGGCCTCCAACTTGATTGAACTTTAATCGGGCTTTGTTTGACTTGGGTCAGACATATTTGTGTTGGGCTTATTTGACTTGGGCTCGTCATTGATGAGGTATTGCCACATATAAGGAAAAAATATTTTTAAATAATATTTAGATATATGCTTTTAATTAAAATTTTGTTCTAATTTATATACATATTTATTTATTTTTATTTTTTAATATATATAAACAATTAAATAAATATATTTTTATTAATATTTTGTTCTTAATTCTATAATTTTTTTAAAATTTATTATCTAATTAAGATTCATTATTAAAAATAAGAAACATATTATTTCAAAAAGAAAATATTAACTAAGTAAGTTAATTAAAAGTAAATAAGAAAAATATTAAAAAATTAAAAAAATTGAGAAAATTACACGTCACTTTGGAGCGCTCTGAAGACGACGCGTCAGCGAGAAAAGTTTCTGCTATAGTATACTTAAGATATATATATATATATATATTATGTAATTTATATATTAATTATGAATTATTTTATATATTTAAATAATATTTATAAGTTTTATTTAATCATATTTATAAAATATTTATTTAAAATAATAGAATTTGTATTATATTTATTCTATATTTAATTAATAATAATGCAATTTTTATTATTATATTTATTTAAATAATAAAAAATATAAATATATATAAAATCAACGAATATTAAACGGATACAGGTACTCGTGGGAACTGATAAATATGTATGAGACGGGTACGGGTACCATAATACATTTTTTAAACGAGATAGGTATGGATACGGATAGTTTTTTAATCGGGTACCACTACCCCAAAATAGCCGTACCCACCCCTTTGTCATAGCTACTTCCATCCTATACTTATCTTCACATTATGAGACATACATACAACAATAATACAGCTACTAATTATACATTAAAATACTCCCTTCGTCCCGCACCAAGAGTGCATTTTGCTTTTTGCACGTGGATTAAGGAGTATTATTATTTAATGTATAGTGAGTAGTTGTATTAGTGGGAGTGTGGACCTCATATTTTAATTGTATTAGTGAGTGAGTATGGGACCCATGTGTATAAAAAAGGAAAGAGGACCCTTTGGGTTGGACGACCAAAATGGAAAAAAGAGACCCTCGGTGCGGGACGGAGAGAGTATTATATTTCTCAACTCAACCCACTATAAATTAAAATATAATATATTTTAATTTTCGTACAAACAGTAAACGTAACACTCCATCCGTCCCAAGAATACATTCTCCCTTTCCATTTTGGTCCATTCCAAGAATACATTTGCCTCCTAAAAATAGAAATAATACACAATATCAATAACCTTACAGTTGGAGATGCGTTCCCGGATGAGGAGATTTTGCTATTAGAAGTTGAGCAAGTGTGTACTCTCATGGTGAATGTGCCGCCTTGGTATGCCGACTATGTCAACTTCATTGTGTGTGGAATCAAGCCCACATTACTTAATGAGTACAAGGAAAAGAGGTTTCAAGTTGAAGTGAAAAAGTACTTGTGGGATGAACCATATTTGTTCAAAATTTGCAATGATGGAGTAATAAGGAGATGTGTGGCCGAGGAAGAAGTTATGGAGATTCTTGAGTTATGTCATTCGTCTTTGTGTGGAGGTCACTTCGTTCATCAAAAGACGGGGGCTAAGATCTTTCAATCGGGTTTTTATTGGCCAACATTGTTTAAGAATGCAAAGAAGTTTGTGGCTAAGTATGATAAATGCCAAAGAATAGGGGGAATAAGTAAGCGAGATGAGATGCCCATGAGCTTGAGGATTGATGTGGAATATTTGATGTATGGGGCATTGATTTTATGGGACCATTTTCCTCGTCTAAGGGATATGTGTACATCTTGCTAGCCGTGGATTACGTGTCAAAGTGGGTGGAGGCAATCCCCACCAAGACAAATGATGCTTTGATTGTGCAAAGGTTCTTGAAAAAGACTAATTTTGCTAGTTTTGGAGTTCCACGGGCTTTAGTGAGTGATGGAGGATCACTCTTTGTAAACAAGTTGATGGAGAGTTTGTTGAAGAGATATGGAGTGAAGCATCGAGTGGCTACACCTTACCACCCTTAAGCAAATGGTTTGGAGGAGGTCTCAAACCGCCAAATCAAGTTAGTTTTGGAGAAGACCATCAATGGAGGGAGGAAGGATTGGTCGGACAAGCTTGATGATGCCTTATGGGCTTATCGGACGGATTTTAAAACCATTCTTGGTGTGTCACCGTATCAATTGGCCTATGGTAAAGCTTGTCATCTCCCCGTAGAGTTGGAACACCGTGCATTGTGGGCTATCAAACGCCTCAATATGGATGAAAGAGAGAGTGGTCAAGCAAGGTTGTTGAAGTTAGTTGAGTTGGAGGAGTTTAGAGGAAGAGCATTTTATAACTCAATCATCTACAAGGAGAATATGAAGAGATGACATGATGCTAAGGTAAAGGAGAAGACGTTTACTCCGAGGGACAAAGTTCTTGTATTTAATTCGAGGCTTAAGTTGTTTCTCGGAAAGCTTAAGTCTAAATGGATGGGGCCATATGAATTGCTTGAAGTGTTGAGTGGACATACATTGAAGCTTAAGGGTCCGAATAATGAGTTTGTGGTAAATGGTCATCAAGTGAAGCATTACCTATCTCCTTCTCAAAAGGAGATAGTGTACGTGGATACTCTATCTTCTTGAACTTCTTTGATTGTGGAGTAGTGTAGATTTTATTTTCTTTTTGTTTTTGTTTGATAATTTTCTTGTAGATTTGGTATGTAGGTGGTTAAGCTCGTGAGAAAAATGCATATGATGGAAGACAAGGATGCTAAAGGTGAAATGATGATGTATGTCACACCACTCTTTACAAACTTAAATTTTAACACTTGTGCTCATTTAAGTTTGGGGGGAGGTTGCATGGTGGACATACTTGATCATATGTAGATTATCGAAGATACACAAAGAGTCATCATGAGGTAAGTGCATGAAGAGCATTGGTGGAAACGACAAGGGTACGTCTCACCACTTTTTACAAACTTAATTCGCAACTTGTTTCGATTTAAGTTTGGGGGGAGAGTGCGTGGTGTGACTTATACCTTGTTTATGCTTTAGTGTGTGATGAATCATGTGTTTTATATTGTCTTGCAAAATGGTCAATTTTAAAAATTTTCTCATGAGTTAGGATTAGTTTTGGTATGTTTGGTGGTGTTTAAGTACATGACAATCCATCATTTGATCTTAATTGTGGTGAGAATGATGTTTTGAAGTGTTTTGAGCATGAATAGGGTGTATGAGAAGTGTAAAAATAGGGCAAAGATGAGGTGAAGTGTGAAAGTTGGAAAACAAGGTAAAAATGCTACACGGGCCGAGCTCAGTACACGGCCCTGTAAGGACAGGCCGTGTACTATCATCAGAACACGCTACTCGGCCAAGAGGAAGGCCGAGCTCCGAGCTCGAGCCGTGCAGGAGAGCAGGTACACGGGTCGTGTGCGGAGTACGACCCTGTAACGTGTAGCCATGCAGAAACATCAGAACACGCTACACGGCCTCACTTGTGGCCATGCAGCGCTACACGGGCCGTGCAGAGTTTAATCCCAGTTTTTTAAAAGGGCCGATCCGTACTCATTCCACATGCTTCCATCCTTCCGTACACACTCCCTTCACACTGAATTCTTCTCCTTAGGGCATTAATCGACAACGAAGGTGAGTGTTGAGGGATTGAGAGTAAGGTTCTTCAATTTTGCACATCAAAAGCACTTTTCACATCCAAGTTTGAAAGGTATGACTTCTTTGAACTATAATCTTCAAGTTTTGATAGAAATTGATTGAATTGGTACATGGACTTTGCGATAGTGTGAATTTTGCATGAATTATTGATTGATTATCATACATGTTTCAATTTGATTTTTGAATAAAGGTTGAAGTTAGGGTTCATGAGAAGTGAATTAGGGGATTGCGTGAGAATGATGAAATTGATTATATGTGTTGTGCTAATTGAATTATCACATGAGTATAATGCTTAATTGTGAATCATTAGACTTAGATATTGAGGATTTGGGCATGAGGCCATGTGAATTATATTTTGAAATTATGGTGAAACATTGTGCATGCCAAGTATTCGATGAAATGTCTAAGAGAGAATTTTGTTTGGATTTGAAGATAACATGTGAATGATGCTTGGTGATGGTGTAATTTGGAATTCATGTGTGTAAGAATGCTTAGAAATTGAGATATGAATCATGGTTAGTTGAGATGAATGATGATGAAGTGCATATTGTGATTAAGTTTGAAGTTTTAATGATGTGAATAAGTGAATATTTCACACTTAAGTTGAATGACTAGAGTGGAATTTAACTTAATGCATTAACATTCTTATTGATGAAGTTTAATATAACTTGAGCATTGTTGTATTGTAGATGGCTGAGACCAAGAAATGAAGACTTCATAGTAATTACCTATCCAGGGGAGTTGGCTAATCTTGATGCAAAATTGATGGAAGATGGGGTCCATCCGGATTATTTTGGAGTGGAGTTTGAATATTATTGGGGTAAATATGTGCTCCGGTGGCAAACGTTAGCTCCGAAGATCAAACCAACTCAATTCCGAGACACAGAAACGATGAGAGGGTTAGGAATCGAGGAGGATTTGAGAAAGCTATTCAGATTTGCACAACTGTAGACTTTCTTTGACAAAAGGCCATCTACTTATTACCATCTAACTGCTGAGTTTATGAGCACATTGCAAGTGAAGAAGGATCGAAATGGTTTCCCTATTTGGGTGACATTTCAGCTGGATAATGTGTTGAGAGAAAAGATTCCACTACCTGTGTTGAACGAGTGCTTTGGATGCCCACCATGTGAAAACCACCAGAGTTTCTAGAAGGAGGTGGTTTCAATCAACAAGAATGGTGGAAGAGCTTAGTGAATGATGGGATGGAACAAGCGAGTTATGTTCCCAGTGCTTCAAAGGGAACTGCAATCTGAAACCCAGTGATGAGATACCTAGAGAAGATTATTTCTAACACATCTTAGGAAGATTTGAGGGTGGAGCAGTAGGAGAAAAACAGTTGTATATCATGTTCTGCATCTACAATGAGTGACCGTTGAACGTTGCAGCACATTTTGTGCAACGTGCAAAGCGAGACACCAAGAGACAATCATCTCAGGTTTTGATGCTAGGAGGCATGATCACTATGATCGCTCAAGGGTTGGGAATTAACCTTGCTGGAATAGAGAATAGGATGGTTAGTGATGGCTTGAATTATCAGCAGTTGATGAGGATGAAGTTCTTGTCTGTGGCTGGGAATCAATACTGTTTGAGGCAAGAGAAGGGAGCACCGTTTCCTTTACCAGCTCCAGAGCTCACTAAAATTTACATTCGAAGGAAGTATGCCAATTTGACAATGGCTAGTGTTAACCACTCAAGGGTTGTAAGATCTTTTTACAGAAAGAATAGAGATGAAATGAAAGAGGTTATCAGACAGATGAAAGTTGAAGAGAACCTTGAGCTAGCTAATTTGAGAGCTGAACCAGTGCCTATGGAAGGAGATGAGCAGGATGCACCACCGGAGCAGGTGGAGTTTGAGGAGCAAGACCCTGATCTGCCACAGTTCGAGGAAGAAGAGCATCAGCAACCAATGGGCCCGGAACAGGGTAATGATCGATTGAACTATATGATGGATGAGGTGAGAGATATGAGCCATGTGCAGCAGACATATGGAGCACAGATAAGGGAGATTCGAGAGGTCCAGCAGGAGCACAGAATGCACATTCAGGAGTTAAGAGTTGGACAACGTCGGAGGGAGTGTTACGAGGAGCGGTCACGGGTGCACTCCAACAACATGGAGGAGATGATGACGATGATGTTCAACTTTCAGTTCCCCGGATCTCCTCGTGCATACATTCCATGGAATGCCTATCATCCACCTCCATCTTCAGAGCCATGAAGGGCGTACTTTGAGTGCTAGGCACTTCCATTCATTCATCTTAGCTATGATTAGACTTTTTAAAGGATTCTTGAATTTGATTTGATTTGGTAGATTGGATTGTACTTAAATTGTTTTTTTTTCGGGAGGTTTCCTTTACTTTGAAATTTTATTTTAGTTTTATGAGATTTACATTTTGTTATTTTTGTTATTTTGGTTTGATTTTTATTATTTGAATGTGATGGAAATCTGATCTTAATTATTATGGATGTAAATTGATGTGTTTGATATTTTGAGATGGATGATTTTGTTCATGCATGTTATGTGTTTGTTATGTTGTTTGGTGAGTCTTTGAATATTGTGTTTTGTTTGTGAAATTTTATTCTTGTAGGGATGGTTTGGTGGTATTGTTCTTGGGAAGGTGTTGAGTGTTTTGAATGTGAGCTATGATGAATTATTTGTGATGAGTGATGACAAGTATGTTAATGATTTCTACTTGTTGAAATTGTGACATGAGCTACTTAATTTGTTCAATTTTGAGAAGTATGAAGGGTAATTAAGTTTCTTTTGGTCCAAGCAAAAGCTTGTGAGAATTGAGCCTCAACCGTACCTCCATGGTTAATTCTTGATGAGAGGACCAGTTGTACTTAGACAAACTAGAACTTGCTCATGGACTATAGGAACGAAGCCCAAATGGTTGAGATTTGTGAAATGATCTTAGGCCATCCTTATTAAATGAAGTCATAGCCATAAAATTCCTTACCAAAAACATGATCCCTAGTAAGCCACTTTGAGCCTATGAGCCTTTTTCTTTGTAATTTGAGCACAATACAAGCCTTTAAAACCCACTTGAGTCTTATATATATAACCTATGTGCGGGTGATTGAGGAGACGATGGTTTGCAAGGTTTGATGTGAGAATTGTGCTAGAGAAGAAAGAAAATGGTAAACAAGAAAAAGAAGGATGAAAAGGGCTCACGTAAAATGAACATGCAACCTCAAATCGAGAAAAATGGGCAAAATCAACAAAAATATGCTCAAGAAAATTCAAAAGTAGAAAGAAAGGAAGCACGCAAATTAAAATAAGCTAAAGAAATCCAAGGAATGACCATGATTAGTGCTTGTGATTAAAGGAGAAAACAAAGGAAGCTTGAAAGTGAGGGAGATGGAGAAAAGAATCATCTCTTCGATTATCCACACTTGAATAGTCATTATTATCCAAAGTTCCTTACCTTACCAAAGAGCCTAAACATTACATCCTAAGATAAAGACCTTTTTGATCACTTATTGAAACTAGAGTGGCTTGTGAACATAGTCCATGAGCAAGCCTATGGTGAGTCAGTTCTAACCGGTTGATGAGTGATGTTCAAAACCCTACTCTATAGAGTGTTGAGTGAATTTGATATCCTATGAGAGGCTTGGATTGAAAGGGGTTTGATTACTCTTTTGTTATTCTTAGGATTGAACTTGTTAATCTTTCATGCTATAAGTTTGATGATGTAGGGATACTTAATGTAATTTTATAGTCCTTATTACTTGTGATGCGTTGTGGTTTATGTTCGTTAGGTGTTTTCTAGGTGAAAATTACTACTCTTGTTTATCATTTTTCATTGTTCGAGGACGAACAATACTTTAAGTTTGGGAGGTTGATCGTTGTCATTTTCACCTAGATTTTAGTTTATTTGTTTGTGGATTTTTGGATATTTTTATCCATATTTGTGTGATTTTTGGTGGAGTTATTGTTGTTTTGAGAAATGTGGTATAAATTGATAGAATTGTGTAAATGAGCTTAAATATGTGTAAAACAGGTTAAGAAATGGATAAAAACGGAGTCGGGAGCGAAACAGAGACGGAGGAATAATGCATACTTGTGCACGAGCCGTGTGCGGAACACGACCCTGTAACAAGTGGCCGTGTATTGTCATAAAAAATTGCTGCTCGCCCAGGAGGAAGGCCATGTGCTGGTGCACGGGCCGTGTGTTGCTGCACGCCCCGTGTGCGGAACACGGCCCTGTAAGAAGAAGCCGTGTAATATCGTCAGAAAATGCTACACGCCTATGACTGAGGCCGTGTAGCGTAGCGCCGAAATAGGTGTGCCCTACACGGGCCATGCGCTGCTGCACGGGCCGTGTAGGTGCAAAAACCTGTGCAATTTTCAGAATGTTCCAGAAGATTCTATAAGGTCCATTAGTGATATAAAAGGATGATTTGTGCGAAATTTGAAAGGAGATATCATTTTCAGAGCAGTTACACATACTCCACACCACATTTTCTCATACACTAGATCCATAATCCATCTCTATCCATTAGATCCATCCAATTTCCATTTGATCTTCACAATCAATCCATAAATTCATCACCCAATCCATTCATCCACCATTTTGAGAAGAGGAAAACTTTAAGGATTGAAGGAGTTAGTATATTGAAGAGAAGGAAGGTTTCTCCATGAAAGGGAAGCCAATCTACTTTTCATTTGTTGATTTTCTTCTTATTTTGACTCAAATGGAGCAAAGCTTGATTTGTATTGATCTAAATACAATGTGTAGTGGCTAGTCCTATAGTAGGGCTAATCATATGAATGGTTGAGATGAAAGCTAGATGTGTAGAACTTGAGAAGTGAATGTAGTTAAATTGTGGATTTTCTTTTATGATATATGAATCATGTTTCATTTCAATACTTGTGTGATTAGATTTTCTATTCATAGTATTAGGATGATCATTCCAATGTTATGAGTGGATGTTTAATTGAATTATATATTAAAATGTGCATGCATGTTACAGTGAGGGGAGGTAAGTCATACTCTTCTTATGCTTAGAACATTCATAGAGGGACACTTAAGAAATTGAGTGAAAAGAACCAACTTATAATCATAGTACCTTAAGGGAATTGAGATTAAGATCAATCTTAGGAGATTTAGGCTTGTAAAAGAGTTGAGAACCTAATTGCCTTGGCCATAGGGATTAGGGGTAAAATCGTGATTGCTTTTAGTCCACAAATTAATGAAGTTCACCATCAAAAGTTATACATATCGAGCTAGAGTCTTAACCATGATTATGATTAGCCTTGCTCTCTTCTCAAGTGAATTCTACTTCCATTCCAATCATCATTTGTGTGTTGTTTGAATCACTACTTTGTTAGTTCAAATTTTTAGTTAATTGAGTAGAACAATAATTAGTAGCTTAAACAATCAAACCTTCAATCTATCATTCTTACAAAGCATAAATTAATGGAAAATTCGGATACAATCATGAGTTTACTTTTTCTTGGGACGACATTATTATAAATTTTGTACTTGGTCATATGTTTACTCGACGATAGAGTCTCTTACTCTTATACATTTTTACAAGAAATGCGACTAAGAACAAACACCCACCCATAGTAGCAATCTTGCGGTGTAACGGAGTATCAGTAGAAGCATTCACTATTCTGATCTGCAACGCGAGACTGGTGGGCGAAGCTCTTCTGAACGTTCAAAGGATTAAAGCTGGTGGAATGCGATGAAGGCGTTTCAAGTTTTGGATTTATTTATATATTAATTAATGAAAAGGATTTAGAAGAACCCTGCGTTGTATCAAACTAATAAGAGAAGAATATGAAGGGGTGAAGTTGAACAGACTTAAAAAAATTAAATAAATTAACCAATACTATGTAATATGTAATGATTATTAAAATAATTATTTAGGATAATGAGGTAATTAGTAAAATAAGGGGAGGACATTATGGGAAAAAAAGTTCTACATCTCCTAGCCTCTTTTAATATATTAGGATTGGATAGGATATTATTAAAGTGTTATTTAAAAGTATATCTAGTACTCCATATGCTAGCTTATGTCTTTTTCGTTTAGAGCACACTGCTCAATAATATTTATCAAAATACTCTTACATAAAAAAAATCATACTTTTAATATACATAAAAATATTTTACACCACAATACATTACCATAAACCGGCATGCATCAATATAAAATAAATAAACTTTTTCTATAACATTGTAATATAATATGAATGACTACTTTATCATATTAAACAACATACTCTAATACAAAATCATCATTATCATATAATTAATATATTTGTACAAAACATAATCATAAACATATTTTTATCATCATTGTCTTCTTCTTCCTCGTAATATGAAGATATATTTAAGATTTATGGAGGATATTCAATCACTGTGGAACATGAAAAGTATATATATTTATGAGCCAGAGATTAGACAATGGAGGAGGTCGAACAACGATAGAGGCAGTCGAACAAAAATTAATTTGCATGTCAACTCCATTTACATCTATAATAATTTATGTACAATTTACATCCGTAACATCGACTAATTGCAGAAAATAAAGTTTTTATTGATTGAGTAGATTCAATTAAAAATAGGGAATTTTTATAATTAAAAAGTTAAAATTAAATATAAATTATTATTTAATTAATAGATAATATAAATGTGCATCGTTTCAAACCGTCTCCCAAATACTTTATCTATTATTTATTTATTTATCTTCAAAATAGAAAAAACGAAGAGAATGTTGTGAAATACTCGAAAATGAAATATTAATTGCCATACCAATAAATAATTAGTGAATTAGATGATTATATTTAGAAATTATAATGATGAATCAATTTATTAATTCATCTGTTCCAGCAGACGATTCACATATAATTTATGATTTATAAAGGACGATCATTCCATCACACAACAACATTCACTTTTACTTTTCTTTTTACACCTTTTTTTAAAATAAATTTTTGCCAAGAAAAATAAATCCAACAAAATGAAACATTTGTGAAGAAAGAAGCAAGAATTTTTTCCTAATGTTTAGCGATTTTTACGCACTCAATTAAATCCGCAAATGTTATTGTTGGGGAAGTTAATTGGTTGTTAATGATTAATTAATGAATTAATCATCAATTTAAATGACTTCTTTCAATAGATGTGATGGCAATTCTGATGTGGTCTTCCATAAAAAAGAATAGCAAAACAAGAATTGTAGAGTTGAACGAAGTATGTGAGTAAATAGGGATATCTCTACTTAACTAAACAAGGGTTTTTCTCTGCTGATGTGTCAAGTTCTAAAACATTCCCAGTATGATGTGTCCATCCCACAGAAATTATTTGCCGATTTATCATTTTTTTAATTTTTTTGCTTTTAAATCAAACCAACTTTTTAATTCAAACTTCTCTTTGCATTTTACGTTAATATTGTTAGGCTTAGACTTAAAGAACTTATAAAACTTGTTAACTTTTTTCAATAAGTTTAAAACTGAAAATCTAAAAGTTATAAGAGTAAATAATTGATTCACTAAAATTAAAGAATTGAAATTAATAAACTTTTAAATATTTAAATGTATTCTTCAAATAAAAAAATTACAAAAGATAGAAAAAATGATAACTTAATTATATTAAAATTCATAATTTCACTAAAAAAAAATGACCCTGCGTAACACGCGTGTTTCATGCTAGTGAAGAATATATATATATATATATATATATATATATATATATATATATATATATATATATATATATATATATATATATATATATATATATAAATAAATAAATAAAAGGAGCAAAAGAGAGGGATTAAATGACAAGTAGTGTAAAGCTTTACCTTAATTTGCTTACTTTTGGATATTATACTTTAAAAGGATAAAAAGATGATAATATAGAAAACCACATACATACGATCTTTTGTACTATTTTGCGTACATTATCTTATTGTCACACGTTATATGCATGATTGACATGTATGAGGGGGAAAAAAATTCAATTATTGCTCCCTAGGTATTAAACTTTCCTTTATAAGGTATGGTTTCTCTTTCTCATTCGTGTTATCTACCCAACGATTTGTTGGTTTTTTTGTCAAGAATAAAAGAAGGATTTCTTTTATTTCTTTGTCCCGCATCGGATGTAGAGTAAAAGGAGATGGATCCTTGGTGCTATATAAGAAGGCCCTTGGACTTGATGTTAAGTGCACCAATCAAATACACTTTAATCTTTGTGTTTAATTCTTCTTAAATTCCTTTCTTGTATTTTCGGTTGTGAGAATGGGGAGAAATGTGTGAATTAGTCAAGGATTTGTAAGAGTGTAGGGATTGGGATCGTGAGACATAAATTTTTTGTGATTGTAAAAAATTTCAAATAGTGGTATTTTCTTGGTCCGTGATTTTTCTTCGATTTTGGAGTTTTCCACGTAAATTCTTATGTTGTGATTTTTATGCTCTTCTTTATTTGTCCCTTAAGAATGAATGAGGATCTGTTTATCCCAACAAGTGGTATCAGAGCTGTGTTCGGGCACTTATAAAATTCTTAGTATGCTCGGTAGTTGCAGCATAATCTGACCTTCCACATCAGAAAATATTTTATGAGAGAAAGAGGGTTATTCATTGGGCTAAGGGTGACATGAAAGAAGTGAGAAAAGTTAGTTGCACAAGGGGGTCAGAAGATCAGCCGGATACGGTGGCATCTCCTTTCTTAAGGTGAAAAAGCGCCGGACTGTGGCGAAAGTGGCGTGGCAAGGGGTAGGATTTGCTGGACATCAGTTTTTGGCGGAGTTCTTGGACCTGCAGCAATGTGCTGGGACTCCCGATGGTGGAGTTGGATTAACAGCGACATGGGGTTTTCCATAGGTGTCAGCTCTAGGAGGTTTCAAAGGAACGAGGTTTCAAAGGAATGAGTTTTTTCAATAATGAATGGTGGAGTGAGGAAGCGGCGATTCAATGGGAAGATGACGATGTGGTACTTGGTATCAGTAGTGCTAGATCAGTAAAGAGTAGCAGACTGACAAGTGGGAAAGGATCATTCCGGAGGGTTATAGTTGGCTTCAATTGACGACACTTTCAGTAGGAAAGGGGTTTGGATAAACCTGGTGAGCTTGGTGGTAAAAGGCAGTGACGTTATGTCAATACAATGATAGATTTTGCTCAAGGTGTAGCAATAGTGTGGTAATTGCGGTGGAGCAATGACATGGAAATTGCTTAAGGTGGAGCAATGGTGACGTTGCTGGTCAAGGAGGAGCTGGTGTGACAACAGTTCCGAATGTTGAGTTAATATTTTTGGGGATCTTTATGACATGTTCCGTTATCATGAAAAAGAGTATAATAATATTAGCTGGTCCACAAGTTTGCATACGGACATTGACTTGGCAGGTGATGTAGGGTGTGTGGTGGATGTATATCGATGGCTGATGGACTTTCTAGTGGGAGCCAAGAGCTGGAAGTAACACCATAAATATCAGCAGATATTTTATCGCAGGAAATTCTTAGAATGGTTGATTCTAAGTGGTCTACTCATATGGTGGAGTAGGATTCTCGGGGTTGAGAATGGATTGTCGGTGAAGACAATGATTCTTAGAATGGTTTATTCTAAGGGATTCTCAGAGTTAAGAATGGATTGTCGGTGAAGACAATGAATCTTCTTTTATTTTGATAAGGTGAAGATTGTTGGTTTTTTGTCAAGAAAAAAAGAAGGATTTCTTTTATTTCTTTGTCCCACATTGGATGAAGAGTAAAAGGGGAGGGATCCTTGGTGCTATATAAGAAGACCCTTGGACTTGATGTCAAGTACACTTTAATCTTTATGTTTGATTCTTCTTAAATTCCTTTCTTGTATTATCGGTTGTGAGAATGGGGAGAAATGTGTGAGTTAGTCAAATATTTGTAAGAGTGTAGGGATTGAGGTCGTGAGAGAGAAATTTTGTGATTGTAAAAAATTTCACATAGTGGTATTTTCTCGGTCGGTGATTTTTCTCCGATTTTAGAGTTTTCCACATAAATTCTTGTGTTGTGACTTTTTATACTTTTCTTTATTTGTCCCTTAGGAATGAATGAGGATCTGTTTATCCCAACGCGATTGGCACGAATCGGACCGAGAAAGCCACAACTAGCATAACTATAATTGGTTGACCTTGCCCGAATCGGACCGAGAAAGCCACAACTAGCATAACTATAATTGGTTGACCTTGCCTTTCTTTACCTGTATACAATTGTTCTTCAACCTTAGTCTACTTTTTTCCTTCAAGAAACACCTTAAGAATGTTTCCTTGTAACCATGCAACCATCTAAATATTGTACAACAATTCCAACACCAATTCCTTCATCTAATTGTATCATGTTTAAGCATGCATTTTAAAATACAGCCATGCTAAATCTTTTGAAAAAGAGAGAAGGAGCAAGAAATATGTACTTGCTCAACGGATTGCAGGTTTCGATTGTTAGAGACTATTTCTTAGTACATGTTTGGAGGACATGCAGTGCAGTCCCCCAGAATTGCCTTTCAAGAAACACCTTAAGAAGGTTTTCCATGCAAACTTCAACAACATGGGGAGAAAAGAGAATCAGCTCATCCAAAATTTTCTTGGTTTCCTTCATCAGTTACTCCACCATAACACTGATACGTACTTGTAAAGATTCTTGAAAAAAGAGCTGATATGTTCACAGAAAAGAATTTATACAAGGAAAAATATATTCACTCACTGAAACAATTTAAAGAATATATATGTATGTTCTGTTATTTTCTTCCGGCAGATGAAATGGCACACTTAACATTGACAGAGAATTATATATAGCCCGTCAGGAGAACACACTATTAAAATCCCTTAATTTTATATATATTTATATTTATAAATCCTGCTCAACAGTCAACTTTAATCATACAGTAACGAGCCCAAAGTGTGCAACCTGATCATGAGTTACAATTAATCGAGCATTTATCAACATAGAAATACTGGAGAAGCATAATACAGCATAAAAATCACAAGTAACAAACAACTTGAATTGTAGTATATAATTTGTAGGATGCAGCATTATAGTCAACTTAAATTAATTATTTAATAATGTGATGCACACTTCTTGAAAATATTTTAAAAAATTCTAGTATTTGATAGATGATAGATAATTAGGAATTATCTAGAGAAGATCAAATCTTCAAAACATTATGGAATAATATAGAAGGATCTAGAATCATCATCTTGTACCTATAAATATAGTTAGAAAGCATGGTATATTAGTGAATGAAAAACTATAAACATTCATTAATCTCCATAAATATCTGATCCTCTCCATTTATTAACTTTACTTTCACTTCCAAATTAATTAATAGCTAGGGTTAAAGAATACTTAAAATTAATAAAAATAAAGATCTGATCCTCTCCATTTATGAGAACGTAAATTTCCTCAAATAAAGATCTTATCCTTCTATTTATGAGAACGTAAATTTCCTCAATTTTCTTTAATTCAAGTCGTTTATTTTCCTCCACCATCTATATCATTACACATTAGCCAATTTTATTTAATCACAATAATTTACTTCTCCGATATCTCATTATATATTATATGCACGATTCATATTCTGTGAAAATAAATCGTGAATTAATATAATAAATATTACATAAATTATTAGGTGTAATAATAACAATAAATGAAAAAATAATTAGATAGAAAAAAAAAGAAACTAAAAATAATAAACAGTAAAAAAAGTGATAAATTATTAAAATGGTAGGTGCAATTAATGAAAAAATAAATAGATAGAAAAAAAAGAAACTAAAAAAACTAAACAGTAAAAAAAGTGATTAAGTGAGGTGGCAAGTTATGGTTTAGATGAGTAGAAATTTACTAAATTTACTAATAACAGTATAAAGGGAGAGATCAAACTGAAAAGTAAAGAAACAGTTATGAATGGCCTTTTATATACCCCTGATTTATAGTTCAGGTTAGATACAAAATTTATCAATGTAATGTAACCCTGATTTATGGTTCATGTTAGATACAAAATTTATCAATGTTCTGAATGTAAATACAATCGGCTAATTCGATTCTTCTGTATGTGATTTTAATTTTTAAGTTCTTTTCAACCAATGCAGTAAAAATAAATAAACCACAAAGAGACTCTATCTTTGGCATTGATTCAGCACGCCGGGCGGCCCGGCTCCGGTGCCTCCGCCAATACAAACCATAGTCATTTTGCGTCCCAATATGTTCGATGGCGAACGCTACCTAGATATTTTTAGTTCTAACATCTGTACTTCTATTGCTACTTGTAAGGGGGAGTTTTGCTAAAATTGTCGATATTCCATTGGTTACCCTCAATCACTTTGACACATGTTTCTAGCGGATGATATTCTCATCTCTTTTTAGTATGCGAGTTCTTAGCGTGTTCCTTCTATTGGTCTCTCCCATAGCTTCTCTACAGTCTGAGAGAAAGAAAATCTATTTTCCTTTTCCATCTTAGCTGCTTTCTTCTATTAATTGAAATTATGTGTGAAATTTAGTATTTTAGTGCATTATTGGAGAATTTCATTCATTATCGTTGAATTAAAATATTAGAGAATTATGCTTTCTTTAGCTACTAATTTTAGGACTGTTATCCTGAAGAATAGTGGGACACCTTAACATGTTGATACCTGCTTTACTTGTGAAAATTGTGCCTTGCTTAGATTTTCTTTCAGTTCATAAGATAAGTAGTTTCAATTTTGATGAAGTTGTTTCAATTTTGATGTTTCAGTTGGATGTCACAATAATATACAGATTCTGCCACAGGGTGCTGGAAAATGGCAAGCATTATTACCTAATTTGAAGGATCAATATTGTCTCATCCTAATGAGATTGTAAACAGTGGCATTAGGTAAAGACAATTTGGTCACTCCAAGCATATTCCTAAGAGATGATGTGGACTTAAATAGAGAAATTCGACCCTGCTTTTGAAGTTACGAAACTTTATACTCCCTTTGTCCCAAGTTAAATTTCACCCTTTTTGTTTTTGTCCGTTTTCGTCCGTCTATCAGTCAGCTGAGCCTTCATATTTTTGTTTTGGTTGGTACTATATACATCTTCGTTTAAACCACGATCTTGCTTCATAATACTTCAATTACTGTAGTTCTCTTTTCATTTCTCTAAGAGCACCTGCATCAGTTGAAAAAATTTCAGTTTGGGTCAGTTTAAACCCAAAACCCCACCTGCTATGAACTAGTTCTCTTTTCATTTCCCTAATATGTGCGTGTGACATGATCAGTTGGTGATATAGTTTGATGTGTGGAACTCAAAATTATCTCAAATCAGCTCGGTTAACCCTCAAGTAGTGTGTGTATTATACACCTCAAAATTATTTAGCATTATATATTTCATTGTTTAAAATTTCAGCTATATCAAAATATATTACCCTTGATAATAAATATTACTTACGTAACTTAATTTAAATAATTTTCTAATAAAAAAACAAAAGATTTGTTATGGTATTATATCCTCATGCTTAGCAGACCCAAAAACCTAATAACCCCTATTATACCTGAAGAAAAGGCCCAACCCCCCTAGCGGCCCAAACTGCGGACAGAACTGAAAGGACAATCGAGATAGCCCAAGAAGGTGGCGGCAACCTGAAGGCCCAGTCGAGGAAAGAACAAAGAGGCACCCACTAAACAGGCTGAAGCCAGAGAACACCCACGGCAAGAAACCTCAGAGACGTCATCCTCCTGCACGAGAGTTCGGACGAGCGTCACAGCACTGAAAGTCAGCCTATCCGAGGACCAAATGGGCAACAGAAGCAGGATTGTGAAGAGCAAGCACCATCATGAAGACTGACAAGTACCGCAGGCTAAAGGACAAGACTAACGGGAAGAAGAGATGCCTTGGGCAGCAATCCTAACTAGAAGACAATGACTGACTGGCGGACCTTACCCTAATAACCAATGGAAAGCCAGCAAAGGATGGAGGCACTCTGGGGAACCCTGCAAAAGCAACCAACAACGTCCAGATTTCTCCTGCAACTGGTCGGCGTATCAAATGACTTCATTAAAGGCGGCTTGTCTCTATCCAAATGGCAAAAGGCGATTGGCTTTGGTTTAGGATTTTAAGATGATATAAATAGCATCTCTCAGGGGAGAGAGGCAGGTAACTACTACTTGGCTCTAGACATTGCATTAGTAAAGGTAAGATTTTATGAGTGTTGTTCAAGAGGAAAGTAATAAAAATCGGTTGAGTTCTTTGGTGGGAATTGAGTTTTCTATTGGTTTGATCCCGCTGTTTGTAGTTTTATTATGTTTGATTGTGTTCGTTCTTGATCCCGTTATTAAATATCTTTACCTCATATGCTTTAATTAATGGGTCAAGAACAACCTTCAACATCTGATGCTGTCTGTGGGAAACGCTACGATTAGCCACCCCTTTTCTTTACCTTCTCGAATTCTTGATTTGATTCCGTGAGAAAGACCTTCAGGTTCTGTACCTGAAAATTAAGATGGGAGGTGAAGGGTTTACAGCCCATGGAAATGAAGAGAGAGGGGAATGTTCCAGAGCCCAGCGAAACGTCACGAGAAGTGGAAATAATGTCCAAGTCAGTGCGCCGATCATGGAGGTGCCCACCCCGGCGAGGTCAATTCCCGTCCCAAATTTAAGCGACCCCCTGAAGACAAAAGAGATGAACGAGAAAATTCGGAGGGTGATTGGCGAGTACGCCGCAAGGGCTCCCCCGGTCCAACCGGCGAGGTTGAGCTTTAGATGCCCTCAAGGAGCAAGCCACAACGATTTACTGGAAGACCTCGAAAGAAGGAAAGATGCCGAAAGGGAACATAGCAGAAGAGATGCCAGAGAAACTATTAATTTCATACGAAGGAGGAATGTTGAAGAAAAGGAGAGTGTGAACGAGACTCCGGTGGAAGGTGGGCGTAGCGAATACCTTCGACGCTCGAAAACGGAAGGTCAAAGGCAACCTTAGCATGGAAGAAATCCAGAGAGAAGGAATCCCCACCCCCAAGGGTACCAGCAGGAAATGAAGCTCGAGCGCAACCACGACCTGGAAGAAATCAAGAGGCTGAGAACCATCCATCGAGGGAGGAGAGGCCAAGAGGAGTAGAACCTCGCCAACCTCAGTCGCAGAACCAAAGGAGGAGCTGGCCTGTGACTCAGGAAATGCCGGCGGAGAGCGAAGTCCCACGCAAGACCCCATCTGTCTCTCAAAGGAGGCATAACATGTGCAGAAGGCCGAGGAGTCAGAGATCTTGCTCGTTCTCGATACCCTACTCACATGAGAGTCAGGATCTCTCATGAGAAGACCTACCCACAACCGGTTATCTTTACCCCGGACCAGAAAGAACAGGAAGCCCGTCTCGCAAAAAGGGATGAGATGAAAGGAAACCTAAGCAGAAGTGTGGTCAGAGAACGGGGAGGCCTTTCCGAGTGCCCCAACCAGAGATCTACAGGCCCTGATAAACGAAGAAGTGAAAAAATGCTTCGCAGACCTGGAAAGGAAGATGCCAGGACAGGGGGAGTCCTCCAATCCTCAGTAGCTCCTTCACCCTTCACGGCGGAAATCAGCAATGCTCCTCGGCAAAAAGGAATCAAGTTCCTCTCTAGCTTGATCTTTGATTGTGACTACGACCCATATTCTCACATTGAAAAATATTTGATGTGGATGAGAGCGCAAGGTGCAAACGAGATCACGCTATGCCAGATGTTCCTTCTAACCCTGGAAAACAAGGCTCACGCCTAGTTTAGGGCGGTCTCGGCAGTCTCCATCAAAAACTGGGGAGAGCTGATGAAGGTATTCCTAATGCAATACTTGTATCTTGGGGCACCAAAGGAACCAAAGCACAAATTGGCTAACATCCGCTAAGGTTCAACAGAAAGCTTACGAGATTTTCTGAAAAGGTTCAATGAGCAGAGGTTAATGGGGGAAGTCATGGGAGACGAAGCCTGCCTAATTACGGTGATGGGAGCACTTCACCCAGAAACTAGTTTGTGGAAGGCAATACATCTTAAGCCGTCCATATCCTACGCTACTTTCATGGTCATGGCGAACGAGTACATCCACGCAGAAGATATCTCTAAAATGGCAAAGAAGGCGAGCAACCAAAGCACCTCGACAGAACCAAGTAAGAAAAGAGTCAGTGTAGGAGGAGTAAAGGAATATAAAACACCGACAACTTTCAAACCATTTGCGGAAGATATCGAGGTACAACAGATGTACAAGAAGCTAAAGTCAGGAACCAACTTGAATATTGTTGAGGTCTTCTACTACATCAAGGACCATCAAGTTCTTGGAACGCCGAAGCTAGTCCTACGAACCTCGGAGCTCACGAATCCTTGAAAGTACTGCATATACCACCTAACACATGGTCATAACATCGACCAATGCTGGGATCTTATCACGGAGTTGTGGAAGTTGTTTAAGGAAGGGAAGTTAAGAGAAATGCTGGAGGCCCCAAGGCTGAGGGTGTACAGGAGAGACGCTAATCTCCCCCTTCCCCAGGTCGACAAAGGTCACTGGGGAGAGAACGGAATGGAGAAGCGATACCCCTACTCCCTCCACCTCCAGGGCAGCCGCCGGTATTCGATAGGATCGGGGAACTAGTCTAGAGGAGAGATAGACCTAGGGAGATACACATGATGTAACCAATAGAGGAAACCCATTATATTGGAACCTCCCAAGCACTGATCACAACATCGAAAAGGAAGAGAAAGGCAGAATTGAGGGATTTAGACCAACAAATCTCTCAAGTGTGGTCGCTAGCCTCGGCGGTGAAGGGAATAGTGGAGGCGGACATCGTCTTCACAGATGCAGATTTCTACGGGGTAAGCACTCCTCATTCCGACCCTTTAGTTATTTCGCCAATATTGTCAGGAGTCAAAGTCCATAGATATTCGGTAGACACCGGGGCGTATGCCAATATAATCTTTAAAGAGGTATTCAAAAATCTGGGAGGAGAGCGTCATCACAAAATAAGACCCTGCGATGACGAGATCAAAGGATTTGGCAATGCGTTGACTAGGCCAACATGGAGGTTCATTTATCAGTCCAATTGGAGGGGTCGGACCGAAAAACTCGGATGCAGAAACAGCTGACATTCAAGGTTGTAGACCAAACATCCACCTACAACTGTATACTAGGTCGCCCGTTGATATATGCCTTCGGAGCCATTCCGTCCACCCTTCACCAGTGTCTCAAGTTTGTTACAGCTGATGGTAGGGTGGCGACAGTGATTGGAAATCAAAGAAGGGCAAGAGAATGCTCATTCGTGGAAAAAGTAGAGGGTTTGAGCTATCATGACATGGACTATGAGATGTTAAGCTTCGAAGATATCATGAAAGAAGGAGAGGACTCTAAGGTGAGAACAGAAACTGAAAAACCATTGGAAGAAAGGAAAGAAGGGATAGAACCCGAGGTTATCCTGGTAGTCGCCGAAGGAAAAGAAGCAGAGGAATAATGGGGTAATATGCTTGTGGCAACGACAGACATGTATCCAGATCCGATTGCTCAGGGATGAAAAGAAAAAGGAACAGCAGCAAGGATGCCGAGACAAAAGCATATAACACCGGACGAGGATCCAAGAATGAAATTAAGAGAAGGAGCCTCGACGGCAGGAAAAACAGAGATGGTACAGCTAGATTCGAAGGACGTTGATATCAAAGTCAAGATTGGGACAGAGTGGGACAAGGACGAACTAACCCAATTACTGAAAGAGAACTTGGATGTGTTCACATGGAACCCTAACGAAACACCAGGAGTGCACCCAAAGTACGCCTGTCACAAGCTGAACATAGACCCCAATATCCCGCCATTTCACTAGTAAAAGAGGAAGTTCAGCCTAGAAAAGAATGCGGCTATGGAGCTGGAAGTGCATAAACTATTGGCGAGCGGAAGAATTATCAAATGCAAGTACCCGATAAGAGTACAAAATCCATTTATGGTGAAAAAAAAAGGAAGGGTCATAGAGACTATGCATCAATTTCACCGATCAAAACAAGGCTTGCCTAAAAGATAGTTATCCTCTCATGTCTATTGACCAGATGGTCGATGCCATGGCCGAACATGAGATAATGAGCTTCATGGATTCATTTTCGGGGTACCACCAGATTCCCATACACCTGGATGATAAGACAAATACGGTTTTCTTTTACAGAAATGAAGTTTACGAATGGAATAACATGCCGTTTGGTCTGAGGAACGCGGGGGCTACCATAATAGATTGGTTAACAAAATATTCGAGGGAGAAAATGAGAAAATAGTCGAGGTCTATGTGGATGATACCGTGGTAAAAAACCAGAAAAAGATGGATCATCTTGACCATCTAGGAAAGGTTTTCGGAATCTTCCAATGCTATGGAATGAAACTAAACCCGAAGAAGTGCACGTTCGGAGTGAGTAAGGGAAGTTTCCTCGGATATTTGGTTAGCTTAAGAGGGATCGAGATGAACCCAGAAAAGGTAGAAGCAATCCTGAAGATGAATCCGCCGAGGCACATGAAAGAAATTCAGAACCTGACGAGTAGATTGGCCGCCTTAAACAGGTTCATGTCAAAAGCATTGTACAAATGTAAACCATTCTTCGACGTCATCAAAAAGGCTAAGTTTGAATGGACGGAAGGGTGCGGGAAGGCATTTGACGAGATTAAGATGGAGTTATCGGATCCCAAAATTCTCTCCAAGCCTTCACCGGGCGAAACATTGCAGCAGTATTTGGCAGTATCGGGAACAACAATCAGTTCGGTATTGGTCAAAATAGAGGAAAAGAATCAGAAGCCTGTATACTTCGTAAGTCAATCCCTGAGAGATGCAGAGCTCAGATACCCAGTAATGGAGAAGATCGCGTATGCTCTCGTTATGAGTTCGAGGAAACTAAGGCCATACTTTTCATGGAACATACCATTGAGGTCTTGATGACATTCCCTTTGAGGCAAGTGCTTCAGAGACTGGATGCAGCGGGGAGGCTGCTCAAATGGTCCATCGAATTGGGGCAGTTCGATATAGCATACTTACCGAGGAATGCAATCAAGAGGCAAGTCATAGTGGAGCTGACTTTCCTGGTTCCAATCAAGGAAGAGAAAAGAAAACCCTGGGTTATGCACATGGACGGCTCAGCCACGATGGTGGCATCAGGGGCCGGAATCATCATTTGAACGCCATCCGAAGAAACCTTCTCGACCGCAATCAGGTTTGGTTTTCTAGCCACTAACAATAAAGCGGAATATGAAGCCCTACTAAATGGTTTGAGGATGGCACTGGCCACGAGAGCAGATGAGCTGATGATATATAGCGACTATAAGGAGAATACGAGGTCAAGGATGGGCACATGAGACATTATAGAGGATTGGCCGCAGGTATACTACGAAAATTCAAACAGGTGTTCCTAGAATGCATCGATAGGAAGGATAATATAGGGGCCGACACCTTGGCTAAGCTAGCCACCGCGTCGAACCCTGAGGACCTAAATAACATCAACATCGTGAGGGAGAAAAACCCGTCAGACACCACCGTATAGGTTCTAAGTGATCAGCCGGCAGAGGAATCATGGTTGACACGGATCAGGGCATATTTGGAGAAAGGAAAGATACCTGTGGATAAGGACAAGGCTTGGCAAATCAGGCTTCGATCGGCGAGATACGTCTTAATAGAAAGGAAGTTGTATAAGAGAGGGTATTCATCACCACTACTGAAATGTCTAACCTCTGAGGAAGCGAACTATGTACTAGTATAAGTGATCAGGCAAGGCTATTTCTGGCCAAAACTAAAAAAGGACGCCACTCAATATGCGAGGGCATGCGCAACGTGTCAAAGACTAGCTCTGATAGTTAGAGCACCCTCAGAACAACTAACCTCAGTGTTCAGCCCGTAGCCCTTTGCGAAATGGGGAATTGATTTAGTCGGACCGCTACCGACTGGAAAAGGAGAAAACAAATTCGCTATCGTGGCGGTAGATTATTTCACAAAGTGGGCAGAGGCAGAACCCCTTTCGACGATCACCGAGGCTAAGGTCGAGAAATTCATCTGGGAAAATATCATATGCTGATTCGGGATACCATTTGCCATAGTGACCGACAATGGCAAACAGTTCGACAACGCCAAACTCAAAAAATTTTGTGAAGTTTACAACATTAAGAAGTGGTCCTCCACGCCATACCACCCGCAGTCTAATGGGAAAGTCGAAGTGGTGAACAAGATTATCAAACACACTTTGAAAGCCAGGTTGGAGAAGCTAGATGGGAAATGGCCTTAGGAACTACCGGGAGTCTTGTGGTCATACAGAACAACGATGAGAACCTCCACTAATGAGACCCCATTCTCGATGGCCTTCGGTGCTGAGGTGGTAATTCCCATGGAAATTGGAGAACCCAGCCCTAGGATCGCTCTCCACCAAGAAGGGACAAATGATGAATTGATCCAAGAAAGTCTAGACCTATTGGAGGAAAAGAGATTGAACGCGGAATTGCATAACACGGTTTACAAGCAGAGAGCAGAGAGATTCTACAACTCCAAGATAAGGTTGAGGAGATTCAAAGGTGGAGAACTGGTGCTACAGAAAGTACTGGGCCCAACGGCGCAGGGTAACAGCAAAAATTGGGAAGGCCCCTACATGATCAAGAGAGTTCTGGAAGGAGGAGCGTACGAGTTGGAAGAGGTAGATGGCAAGAAGATACCACACCCCTGAAATGCACAACATTTGAAAAAGTACTACTAATGAAATAGAGAATGGGGTGAACGAGGTTTTCAACTAAGGCATTAGGCCATACTCTGTGGAAATGGAAATTGTGTAAAAACTTTTTTGGGATATGTGGTTAATGAGGTCATTATGCGTAGGGATATCATTGCTTTATGAATATTAACTCGTAAACTTCACCCATAAACTCAGAAAGAATACTACATACATAAATAAAAGGATTATGAAATGGCAAGGGTGGCAACGGAGCCGAGACTAAAGAATAAAATATATCAAAGAAAAACTATCAAAAGGGAAAACGAAAGGCATGCCGAAATAAAAAGGGCAGGATCGAAAATCAGAACAAAAGGGGGAAAGTATCGGATCTTTGGGGAAGCGGAATAAAAATACCAAAGTATTGGGGTCGAGAGTCAAAACAAGAGTCAAGGTATCTGATGAGAATTACAAGGCTAATTAAGAGGATCTCGGTAGAATGGGAATAGATCATTTCAGATAAAAGCTGAAATAGCGGAACCAGAAAGAGAAGGTAGTAACAAACCTCAGAACAACATCGGGAAGGAACACAAACATACATATATAACGGTTATATGTAAGGGTTAGAATATGAGGTTCAGAGTAAAGGGAACAGACCTCAGAATGTCGTTGGGAATAAACATAGATAGGTACACATGACGGACGAATAGAGAGGTCAGAAGATTAAGCTTGGAACAAGGGAAATGAGCCTCGGAATAACGCGTGAAATGACACAAAGGCACAATATGGAATAACCTGAGTAAAACTAAAGACAGCGAAAATGAGAGGAATGTTTGAAATCTCGGTATCGGGCAGAGCTTCAGAACTACAAACACTCATCTAGAATGAAGAACAAAAGCATAAACTTCCGCGCTCGAGGTGAACAAAGCAAAGACAAATTACAAGTGACAAAAGCAGAACTAAGAACACCGATAATCGTGAATTAACTAAAGGTAAATCAACTACTCGTAAATAGTCAAATTCACAAGCCGAAGGGACATCGACGAACAAATCTACCAGACAAAGACAAAACAAAAATAGAGAAATCAATAGCTAAAGTTCATACACGTTAGGGTAAATACAATTCCAAGCTACACCGGGTTGAGAGTAGAACAAACCCAACTGGGAAAGGGAAGAAACGTGTGGACTTCAATCTTTCTTCTGACTGCTGAGGGAATGGAAGATGATTGCCAAATTATCCTCCATCTCTTTTAGCTCGGCCTCGGCACGGACGACCCTCTCTGCTGAACCAGGACGCGTAATACGCTTCTCCAAGGCTCGAATACGAGCCTCGGCTTCAAGCAACCTAGCACGCGCCTCAGCAGCCTCGACTCTCGCAGCATCTCTAGCAATCTCAGTCTCGGTCAAACTCGCCTCTACAGACTCGAGAGTAGCCCGCCCTATATCAACCTCAAATTCTGAAACCTCTAATCGTTCTCTCTGGTGCGCAACAATGGAGGTTAGCTTGGCATTTTCGAGCTCCAGGGCATTCAATCTCTCTTTGAAACTGGATGAAGACCCCTCGGAATGGTCAACAAGCCGACTGGTGAACAAACGATATTGGTCTATCAAGTGCAGAGAAGATGTAAGGGAGACAACAGCAACTCCAGCCATCATAGCCAAACCAGAGGAGTCTTGGGAAAGAGAACGGGGGACAGCAGTGGGCGGAACATGGTGGGGGGCCTGATGAGAGGTACCTGCAATAAAACCCTGAGTCCCTAACACTCCTGCAGTTTGGACAAGTCAGGTTCCTCATCATCCTCAACTGTACTTTTTCCTCGCACACGGGCTATCTCAGCGGCTAACCTGGCGGTTTCAGCATCAGCGTCGGTAGGGTCAATTGTTGCGGTGACACTTGTAGGGTGCGGACTGGGAAGAATAACTGTTGGGACGACTTGAGAAGTCAAGGGAGCAGAACTAACATCAGCTCTGGGGGCAGACCTCACACTCGGCCCAACCATCATGTCATAGTCCTCGCTCTCGGAACTGCTACCCATCCCAACTTCGGGAGCCCCCAGGCCCCACCGGTTTAGGATCCTCCTCAGGGTCCTCCTTTGGATCTTCTTCAGGATCCTCCTCAGGGTCCTCCTCTGGATCTTCCTTTGGATCCTCCTCGGAATGCATTTCGACCTCAGGCTCGGCAATGGGAGATCAGCAAAAGGACACCGTGGATAAGGATGCAACGAACACGAAAAGGATAAGGCAGCTCGAATGGAGGCAATTATCCCCCTTAACCTTTTAGCGAGAAGATTGAACTCACCAACAAAAGAGGATGGACGAGGCACATAGCTAATTCCAGTTGACCAAGAAGGCCTACCATGCTCATAAACACCCCTTCCTCTCTTTCCAAGCAAGGAAGCAGAGGCAGATTCAGAACCAAGAGTGGAAAAAACACCAGAAAGAGCAGTGAGAGAACGACGTAATCTTGGATGGGGAGGAGACAAAAGGGGCAAAGCCCTGTTTTCGTTAAGCTGCACAACCAACAGATCCTCGCCAAGCTTCATGTCTTCAGACTCAACAGCCAGGTCATCCATCTCTTCATCTTCGTCACGAGAGGAAGAACGGGCGGAATAGTCAGGGTCATCATCTTCATCCAAAAACTGATACATATACTTATACGGAGTTAACGACAAACCAGCCACGGAACCAGTTGATCCAACCAGAGACAGGGCACTTTGGAGCTCACCTGTAGAACAAGAGAGAAAGGTCAGGCATGAAATAAAGGGAACAGGAATGGTCCAAGAAAAGGGAGTACCAGTGGTTGCGCTACAGCCAGAAGCAGACAACCCAGCCAAAACCAGGATAGGCTCGGAGGAGAGACACGATAAGTATCCCCTCCGCGAGATAAAATCTCGTGCAAAAACCATTGCTCATCTGCTCAAGGGGACGACGAGGGGGACCTGCATGACACAAATGTCAGAAAGGAACACCAGAGACCATCCAAAACTTGGAAGACAGAGAAGAATCGTACACTTATCCAACGGAAGAAATCGGACAGAAAAAGTCATGGAAACACTATTGACACGGGTACGATAATCACCACCTAACTAGAACTAGGCCTGTTCCCAGTTTCGGCCAATAACATCAGAAGCCCCCACAAAATGATGGTTATCGCGAGGAAGCAAATGGTAAAAACCACCAGAACGACCAGATAGAGCATAAAAAAAGAGGAACTCTAGTTCGAACGGATCTCGTACGGTGTGACCCAACACATAAAACAGTGACATAGTGAATATTAGACACAACCAAGAGGAGGGCAATAGCTGGCCTATAGCCATGTCCCACCTCTGCAACAGCAAATCGATAACGGGGGGAAGTGGAAGACGCAAACCGACAAGAAAGAGAGAGTAGTAAAATGCAGTGCGACCTGGAGGGGGATCAGAGAGGGGAACACCATCCAACGGAAGCTCAAAGACGACATTAGAATTATCATTCCGCCAGTGGAGTTCCTCCAAGCGCCCTGGGGATAACCTAGAGGACGACACCCAATCAAGCCGTTGGGCCATCCCTCGAAGAGCTGCCACCATGTCCCCGATATCCCGATGACCAGGAAGATAATCCCCCACGTTCAGGGGAAGCACGATGCCTAAATCTACGTCAATGAATACCGCCGCACCACCAGTACCTGCGGCCAGCACAGCCGGGACAGATTACCTGCTTGGAGAGCGAATGGAAGCCGAGTTGCCACCCAAGGAGAAAGAAGTAGACAAATCCCTCAAGTTGGGACACGACATTCTACGAAGGCGATTGGAACTATGAAGCGGCACCCTGCGACGTACCGGCGTGCTGTCAGAAGTGTTCACCAGGCGGGGGGGGGAAGTACCTTCACCAGACATCTTCCACCAGTCAAAGAACTAAGGAATTAGGGCTTGGCGAAAAAAGGACAAATGGGATAGAGAGAGATTTTCAGAAATCGTAAAAATATCAAAAGAATGCAGCTAAACGAAATACAAGGATATACGGGAAGGATACAAGAGATTTGAGTTTTGAAAAACCAAAACAGAAACTGTCTGACAAGATGGAGGGCGGCACATATCATCATTGGAAATTATAGAGCAAAAACGGCTAAGATCCAATGGCTGGGACGTAGAGACCTTACAACTCCCAAGGAAAAGGGAGGATCCAGATTGATCCACGCAACACCTGACCAAAGACGTGACAACCCACGACAGAAAAGCAGCAGTTTATGTTTTAAATGGAAGGTAAATTACCAAAATACCCTCGCGAGATCCACTAACAGGGAAGAGAAAGTACTTCATTCATAATAGTGAATTACAAAGGAGGCAGAAATTACCGAAAATCTTATTATCCTATAAAAAAAAGGAAATATAAAGAAGGTGCAGAATAAACTTCTAATAAGGAAGATACATTGGATTTTAACACTAAGGGCTCCAGAATACTTCATTGATTAGCTAGGAAGGTTTCGAAATCAACCACATCTGTAGACTGTGGCTCCCCACCTCTGCGCGACACATCTTTGGAGATACCTATGGGAGCCTCGAAGGTCGCCAGCCTCGATAAAACATCGACTTCCGCCTCCGAGGTTGATGGAATTGGAGGAACCACGTCGGCCTCTGGGCAGAGATTCAAGAACTTCAGTAGTGGTGACCTGACCGGAAATGCGTGCATCACCGAAGGCGGGACACTCAATCTCAGCAGAAAATTCTCCGGTAGGTCCCCTTGCAGATTCGATGGGGAGAGCGGCAAGTGGATCCTCAACCCCAGAATCAACGGCGGCAAGATCCAAGACATCATCAGCAAAGTCCTCGTCGGATCCACCCTCTTCAGACTCTCCAGAGGATTATTTAGGAACATCAGTATGAAGTCGGAATACTCACCGAGCACCCCAAAATCAACGTCGCCCCTCAAAGTCTCCCAGGAGGCATTTTCTCCTCACTAATGGCTTGACGATGGATAACACGCATGTCATCGAGGCAATCAGGATAGGGCTTCTGGGAAGAGGCTTGAGCTAGAGCAGCAGCGCAGGAACATAAATAGTGAATCTTATTCTTCGAAAGGATAACCTCTCCATAACAGAGGTTGTCAGCCTCTAACAGGAGAAAAACATCCTTCACATGTTCCAATTCTGCCAAGGCCCCATCATGTTCCCTCAGTACCTCGGCTACAACATCCTCAGCAGCCCTGATCTTCTGAGCGGAGGAAACTTCTAATGCCCCCTTCACCTGCCGAACTTTCTCGAGCTCTTCTTTAAAAGATATTTGAAAGACATCAAGACTACTCTGAACCCGGGACAACTTGGCGTGGAACTGACCTTCCTTCGCCATGACCTCTTCCTGATGTTTTACCTCCAAAGGTGCAACCTTATCCGAGAGTACCTTGTTCTGGAGCTCTAAAGCACTCCTCTCTTCTTCGGATTTGACTAACAGGCTGTCATACCGGGCACGAAGAATCTCTAAAGTTCCCTGGAGTTCAGCCTTTTTATCCTGCTCGATCCTCAACTGACCCCTGATCAGAGCCTCAGCCGCGCTAGCTTCAGATGCTTTTTTCTCATAATCCTTCATCTTCTGAGTCACCAAAATAACCTCATCTTGCAAACGGGAATAATTTCTTTCCAGTTCAGAAATACGATGTAAGGCATTAACGGTGTGGATCGCTTGGCGACCCAGGTAGCTGGAGACGCTATGGAGAGAATCCTTAGCGGACATATTCTCTAGATAGCTGAGGAGCTCTCGGGTACAACCTTTAAAAGGAAAAGTGGCGGCACGAGCTAGATACGCCGGAGCATCAAAGTCAAGCAAAAGCTCTTGAGTTCGGAGGAACGTCTTCCCGGCCTCATCCATGTGGCCATACCTTAGTAAGAGCTCTTGGTTGGCTATCAGATCTATCGAAAGAAACGGAGTAGTATCATCCGACAAGGGCAGAGCTGAAGATGCGCCTTCGGTAGAAGATCCACGAAGTGACCAAAAATACAAGAGAGACTTCCCCCGATAATACCGCCACATCTCAGAAGGGGAACAATGAGACGCCGGATCATAGGAAGTACCACCAGGGGCCTGCTGAAGGTCAGACGGAATGGTGACACCAGGTTGGCCGAATGTGAGAAAAGGAGGTCGGACAAAGGCTTCAGGAGATGGGGAAGAGATGATGTCACAGACTTTTACATTCTCCTGAGGAGCAGCACTGGGCACAGCAGAGGAACCACCAGCGACAACACCAACGTCATCGTCCTTGATCCTTTTTGAAGGACGCGCGATGAGAGTGGTACTATCATGAGTACCCTCATCGGAAGTCTCGTCCACCAATTTATATTTTCTTTTTGGGGCAACAGATTTAGTGGCGGCGGTCTCGGAAGCCCCCTTCTTAGACTTCGGGCTTGAGGGGCTTTTTTGAAAACTGGTCGTCGTACCAAACGACTTCACTAAAGGCTGACTTTAGCAAAATTGAAGTATAGAGTGTGCGTTGTAAAAGGTGCGTTGTTAAAAGGGGTGTTGTTAATGCTTGGCTTGGATATAGTAAATTCAGCCTTTTTCCAGCAAAAAGGACAATTTCGGCGCAAATTCTTAGAGTTACGAGACTATTTTGGAAACTTTAACTTTTTTGGGACTAAAAGGGACCATGGACGAAGTTGCGGGACGAAATCGATTTTTATCCCCAGATGACAGAACATAGGTCCGTCGTCTCGTGGTTGGCAGCCTCCGGTGTGTTCTCTACAGCGGGAGCTGGGATGGGAGCGTTTGCTTATGGTCTCTGAGCGATCATAGTCCGTTGGCATTGGCGGTTCTTGAAGACGACAACAATGCAGTGCCGGAAATGTCAAAAAATATCGATGTGATGAGTCTGGGGTCAATTACTTGTAATTCAACGATATATAACGTCTATTAAAATACCACATCATCTAAAAACTTAAGCTTAGAGTTTTGTCATTTTCTTTGCACAAGATGATCGTTGTGAAGGAAATGTCAGGAAATATCGATGTGATGAGTGGGATCAATTACTTGTAATTCAACGATATATAACGTCTATTAAAATACCACATCATTTAAAACTTAAGCTTGTAGAGAGGTAAATTGTTTAATACTTAATCAAACCACTCTAATATTCCCCTCACATGTGGCAGTGAGGTTCAAACCTATACCTTGTCTTGCATGTGGAATTTTTTCAAAAATGGTTGGCAGTGAGGTTCGAACATGTAACTTTGCTAAGCCTTGGCTCTGATACTATGTTAAAACATCACTTCATCTAAAAACTTATAATTGTAGAGAAGTAAATCGTTTAATACTTAATCAAGTTAAACTTGTAGAGAAGTAAATCGTTTAATATTTAATCAAGTTACTAAGTTAAGCTTGTAGAGAAGTAAATCATTTAGTACTTAATCAAGTTACTCTAAAAAGATGTCTTGTGATACAAGTTTAAAGGTGTATAGTGGTGTGTAAAAGAATCAAATACAAAGATTAAAGTATATTTGATTGATGAACTGGATATCAAGCCAAGGGCCTTCTTAAATAAGGCTAAAGATCACTCACCTCAACGATACCAACAAACAAAAAAAAAATTGATTCTTGATGCTTGGTAAAAAACCAAGTAACTTGTTCATTTTAAGCTTGAGTCACTCGCCAATTCTCGTTCACTCTTTTTATTATTTCATCCCACATAATTATTCATAAAAAAAATTATTTTAATCTAACACGTACACATTAGTTTAAAAAATATCTTCGTTCTTTTCATTCAAGATATTTTATACTTTATTTATTATTAAAAAAAATACAACATCATCCCTACAAATTGATAAAGTTAATCTAACTTTTTCTAATATGCGTTAGAGGTGACCAATATACAGAACAAAAGAAGTATTAACTTGTAAATATGTTTGAAGGCAGATTAATTTGAATTATGAATGATCTTTTTTAGAATTTAAATAACATTTTTAAGAACACCCCACCTAATTTCACGCTCATGGAATAATTGTTTAATAAACAATATTTCATAATTTGAAGAAAATACTCCTTTCAAAATATAATATAGCTTGTTTCATTATTTTTCCTAGGCAGACATAATAACCTTACATTTAAAATAATACTCCAATTTATGTATCATAGATTAATCTTACATGCTTCGAATAACACAAAATTTAGACTTGTTTCTTCCCATGCATGCTTCAAATCACCCAAAAATACGTACTCAGAGAGAGCTATAGAAATAACAAATAAAATATATACAAAAATAGAAATTAAAAGTTAATAGAGAATTAAGCTGATAACCTTTATACACGTATTATTAAACAGAAAAAAGAAAAAGAAGCTGACAAGGATTAACGTTAAGAGTAATTTATTTGCGGTGGCGCGTGTGGGTACTCTCTTGTGTAGCTTCTGCCTTGTTATTCCTGTTGTACATGTACCACAGCCCTCCCACCACCGCAATTCCGGCAGCCGCCATGGCATAGGGGTTGTAGGGCCAATTCCGACGTCCGCCGCCGCCCATTGTCTTGTGGGTGTCTGCCATTTATTCTTGGCTCTAGTTGTTTTTGGTGTGTACATGTTTCTTTAAAATGTTGTGATATTGAGAGAGAGGAGAATAAAATGGAGGAGTCATGATGGTTATAGTTTGCCACGTTCAGTGTTATTGACACGTGTCAATTCTCTCACCGACATTTTAATCTTGATCTTTATCAATGCTCATATCTGTCTATTGAATGACGGGGCATCGGCTAAGATCGTTTCACACGGCGAAGACGGATAAAGGTTGATATTCGATCACTAAAAAAAAAAAGAGTTTTACATTCAAGACTTGAATTATGGGTAGACAATCCATTCAATGCTTAAAATATGTAAAATTATCGATCAAAGGCCTGAATTTGTCAAATATTATCTTCTATTTTATCAATTTAGGACCTAAATTCAGGCTTCAAATTGATAATTTTACATAATTCAACCCCTAATCAATCAGGTGGGCTAGTCCACCTGACCACTGAGATTCTTGCTTAAGTGAGAGACCCAGTTCGATTACCTTTGGGAACGAATTAGGAGGGGAGTTATAAAGAGGGCTTAGAGATAGGAACGAATTAGGAGGGGAGTTATTAAGAGGGCTTGGAGATAGGGTTTGGGTGCTTGATGTAACTACTAACTATACTAATAACTAACATTTACCGATTAAAAAAATAATTTAAGCCTTGTTCCCTAATTGATAGAAAAAATAATTTAAGCCTTGTATTGATGGTTTAGCCATTTTTATTAGTGTTGTATGTGAACCCCATGGAGATAAAGTGATTTATTTATGTGGGTCCCATCTACTAAAAAAGGAAATGTAACTCTTGTAGCGAGACGCCCTCATATTAGTAAAATGCAACTTTTGTGGCGGGACGGAGGGAATAAGTAACAATATTTTTTAAAAAATAATACTCTCTCCATCCACCAGCAAGATATACGTTTTACCAGTTTCGATGTTCGCACCAAGGATATATATTTCTCTTTTTAAATACATGGCACACATACATATCATTAATACAATTATTATATTTCCCCCGTCCTGCATTAATGTTTACATTTTTCATTTTGGTTTGTTACAAGTTAAAGTTTACATTTTCTTTTTTGTCAAGTTGGGCCCACACAAAATAATTATTTATTCCATATAGGACCCACATACAACATTAAGACAACTAATTACCCACCTCACATTAAATATTATTTCTCTCACATTATTACATATTAAAATATTATATCTCTTAATCTTCATGCTAAAAGCAAACGTCAATGTTAACGTGTAGGGAGTATGTGAATCACACCCCCACTAATACAACTACCCACTACATATTAAATAGATTTTAATTTACGTGTAGAGAGCAAATGCATACCTATCGGTCGGACGCGTACTAATATTTTGGGTCAGTATATAGTAGGTACAAAACATTTTTAAGTATTACTTAACAATACATTCGCTTTAGAAAATTACATATAAATACAAAATTTTATTTTGTTTTACCCATAATATCCATATCCATCAGAACATCAGTGTGCATCGTTAAGAGAATAAAATATTCCGATTAAGTGATTGTACTAATGTATATTGGTGTTCATCCTTGTGAAGAAATACATTCGTGATAGAAAAACCAAGAATAAACTAATAAAATCGTCATTGAAAAGTACACGCTGATGTACACCAGTGTACAATCTGGCCAGAGGAAAGAACACGCCATTAAATTCCCCTAAAATAAAAAAACTCATTAAACTTTCACTTTACTGTACATTAGAGTGCGGAGGGAGATATTAAATCACGATTGAAGAGTGAACTCTGATGTACCCGCAATTGAAGAGTGAACGCGGTGTGCAATCTGGCAAACAGAAATAACACGCCAATAAATAAGAAACTCATTAAACTTTTACTTTACTGTACATTAGCGCGCAAAAATACTTCCTCCGTCCCAAATTCAACTTCACGTTTACTGTAGATACGGAGTTTAAGAAAAATCACTTTTTGACCTACTTTTGAGGGTAGTATGGTATTTTTTGAGTAACAAATAAATGATAAAGTATGTTATATGTGTTAAAAAGGTGATGACAATTTTGAAATTAAAGTATGTTAGAAGGATATTAGTTAAGAGTGAGGATCTTGTGCCCCTTTGCAATTTAAACTCCTAGCAATACATAGGGTTAAATAGGGAGAAAAACCTTTTTAGTCCCATAATTTTTTTCATGGTCTTTTTTAGTCACAAGAAAGATAAGTTTGTCAAATTAGTCCCACCGGTGAAGAAATAGGGCCAAAAACGTCATATTTTCGCCGGAAAAAGCCACGTCACAACCGAAATTGCCAATTTTCGGCCAGTATGGTGACGTGGCGCCCTGATGGCAGGTGAGTCAGCTGTATAAAAACCTATTTAGTCCCATAACTTTCCTCATGTTCTATTTTAGTCCCAATAAAAATAAGTTTGTCAATTTAATATCACCCGTGTAGGAATAGGGCCAAACACGTCCTATTTTTGCCGAAAAATACTGACATCATCGGAATAGCCGATTTCTAACCAGGACGATGATGTGGCGCCTGATGACAGGTGAGTCAACAAATTAAATGTTATTTTAATGCTAATAAGGCATTTTTATTTAAACAATTTCGACCGTTGTCATGGCTCGTGGCGAAATAGTTGTCGGTGGCGAAGTTCTGGTGTTTTTGATGTGGGCCTTGGTGGCGGCGATTCTGTGCCAGAAGAAAAATGGGCTGATGACCCTTATTAATTTTTTCTAATTATTTAAAATTTTAGAAAATAAAATGCCTTGTTGATATTAAAATAATATTAATTCCGGTTGGAAATCGGCGATTCCGGTTGTCACTTGACAATCACGTGCCATTTATTAGTGATGTTAGTATTTTCCGGCGAAAATACGAAGTGTTGGCCCTATTTCTACACGGGTGAGACTAAATTGACAAACTTATCTTTATTGGGACTAAAATAGAACATGAGGAAAGTTATGAGACTAATAGGTTTTTATGCCGCTGACTCACCTGTCATCAGGGCGCCACGTCATCATAACGGTCGGAAATTGACAATTCCGGTTGTGATGTGGCTTTTTCCAACAAAAATAGGACGTTTTTTGCCCTATTTCTTCGTCGGTGGGACTAATTTGACAACTTATCTTTCTTGGAACTAAAAAAGACCATGAGAAAAGTTATGAGACTAAAAAGGTTTTTATCCTGGTTAAATAGAATATAGAGGGGGAGGGTTGTATTCTCATGAGGGCACGGTGTGTCCCCGGGGGCACACAAGTTTTTTCCCTTAATTAATTGCTTTTCCTTTTAAAATAAAGAAAAAAATATGGAGCAATATAACAAAATGTCCAGGCAGGGCTAGCCCTGATATTTCAGGACCTCGGTGAAATTAATGAAGGGGTTGAAGTTGGGACGGAGGGAGTAGAAGATAGAATAGTTCCTGAAATCTCTCCTTAAAACGCGATTGAAGAGTACACGGAGTAATGCTGGAAAATAAATTAGGTCTTATGTATCTATCAGTAATTATATTAAATTTATGTATTTATTAATAATTAAACTATACTAACACGTACCTATCAGTAATGATCTCTAATACTTTTAATAAAAATAATACTAATAATTAATTAATAAAATATAAAATGACCTTCACTATAACACGATTTCATACAACTGACCATATTGAATAAATGATTCCTCGATCATAAAAAAACTTACATTTGCTTATTAAGAAGTATTAGTGGTCTATCAATTAGAGGCAGGATCCTTTTATCATAAAGAAAACTCGATCTCACACAACTGACCATATTGAATAAATGATCCCTCGATCATAAAAAAACTTACATTTGCTTATTAAGAAGTATTAGTGGTCTGTCAATTAGAGGCATGATCCTTTTATCATAAAGAGAAAAAATATGAAGCAGTATAACTGAACGTCCAGACAGGGCTGACCCTGATATTTCAGGATCTCGGTGAAATTAATAAAGGGTCCTCATTTAAAAGTTGTATTAATAAATATTTTATAATTTTTTAGAATAATAAATATTTAAGAAAAATATTTAGTAAATTTATTTTTAAAAGATTTGAGATACTTTTAAATATATTTCTCGCACATCTCTAATTTTAATGTTTTAATATAAATATTATTACAAACTCTATATGATCGTGTATTATTCTCTATATGATTGTGCATTATTGTATGATCTCTATTATCTAAATATTTTTATGTTTTTCAAGTTTATTATCTTTCTAGTTTTGCAAATTATTTTCATTTTCATCCAAACTAAATACTATTTAAACAACAAAATCAATAAAAAGAATTAAGAGGCCCATAGATAATTAGAATTAAAAGGTAGATTAGATAGGAGAAAGATGAAACAAGCACATTAGAATTAGAGTTGGAATTAAGAGGTACATTGCTGAGAAAATGATCAAAATATAAAGAAAATATTATAAAAAAAAGATATTACAATCGAAAGAATTAAAAAAGAAAGAGATCACGATAATCAAAATTGAATAAAGACAATAAAAAAAATCAAACAATCAAAGTTTAATTAAGTAAAAAATAAATTATTGAGAGATTACTACCATCAAAAAAAATTTAATTAATAAGAAATAGATTCGTGAGAGAAATTTTATCAAAAAAAATTTAATTAATAAGAAATAGATTCGTGAGAGAAATTTTATCCGTCTAAAAGAAAGAAAATTAAGCCAATCATCTCTAAAAAGTTATCATTCTTAATCTCGAAACCTTTCAAGAGGGAGTATATAGTTTTCTAGTAAATATGAATACTATTTAGTGAAGAATGTAAGCAAGATTTCTTAAATACACATACAAAGTCTATTTCACACATCCATATTGTGGGGGTGTGTAGGAATTCAAAATTTCAACAACTTTCCAAACAAAGCTCACCATACTTGGACTCAATAAATTACCTCTCTAAAACAAAATTTAGAGGTTGTGCATCATAACTCCCTCCTCCGTCCCTTGCAAGTGTACAAACAACCCCACTTCAGTAAAAGTCATTAGACTCCAAATGGTTTCTTAACTGCCACCCTTCGGGTTCTTTCATGAACTGTTTCGACTCAATGTAATTCTTAATCGACTCCTTCACCTGCTTCACCTTGATTCTCTGTGATTCAGAACCAACCTCTTTCAACGCATTGAGGAAATCGCGTCCAATGATGCTGAGTAACTTCGCAAACTGGTTCTTATATGCTCGATACAGTGTGTATCCAGCCATCTACGCAGTAAAATCAGTTGCACTCATGAAAATGATAACTTTCAACACATATCGCAGTAAAATCAGTTGCACTCTAAGTAGGTAAATGATAACTTTCAACACAATTGGATCTGCTCACCTCAAGAAACGAATCGAGTGCAACCGCAGTAAATAGGTTTGCCGGTAGAGCATTCAAGAATCTTGCAAGCCATGCCCAACCTTCTGCAAGTCCATGCAGGTTCTTAAAGCCTTGAACTTGTGTCTGCAATGACAGAAACTGGTTAACGGCTCACATATATGTCATGTAAATTGTAAAAGCTCGATTAGGGGGAAATTGATTGAACCTGCACTAGAGCTCCGTATAGTTTCATATAACATCTCAATCTTTCAACATAGTCATCCATGCCCTCAAGCTTTCCATCTTTTTCATTATATCCAATTGCTTTGAAATAAGCATCTTTCGAATTGAATACTTCCTGAATAACCGAAGCCGTTTTTGGTATCAATGAGTCAATTTCTAACAACACTGATGTATTTAAGAGACAGAATTTAAAGATTCTGCAGAATGAGGTAATGTGAAGAAAGGAACGGTGTAGTGTTAAATCATCAACAATTTTGTACTAGAAAAGAAGTCATGTGGAAACTAAATAAGAGAGGTGTAGTGTTAAATCATCAACAATTTTGTACTAGAAAAGAAGTCGTGTGGAAATTAAATAAGAGAAATCACCTTAGAGTAACTTATATGCTTTGGAACTGTGTAGATACAAACTCTGTTCAACTCAGCAATGAGAATATCCATGGCTTCTGGGATCTGTCATCAACGAAATTAAAGATACAAACAGTAAGTTCAAAAGGAGATCAACAAAAGTAGTTTAAAAGATCTATAATTCCATCCATCTAGTGCATGCTACTTGCAAACTCTCAAACAATGACCTGCTTTTGAATTTGAGTAATAAGAGCATCCTCCAGGTATGGTTTCAGGGTGATGAATAATGATAATTGAAGTACGTATAAAATTTTCTATATTACATAATGAATTGATGAAATAGTTACATATAAAATGGATTTGCTAATAATGGATATTTCAGTCTCTTTTGTTAAGGAAGAAATGCTCAAGAATTTTGCAATAATAATATGATGCAATGTCATAACAATTTTTTATGATGTGGTCGACAACATGTTATGAAGCTAAGTTATTGATGACAAACATATGCAATTATATTATGTTTCATCAGGGATTAGATCAGTCACACAATGCTGAACTTCTATATAAGAACCTTAGACACCCAAAAATAAGAAAGAAAAAGCATTTTGTAAATGATGAACTTCAAGCATCTTAAGATCCTGCAGTAAAAAATTCAGATTCTGTGTTACCTTAGATGTCACAAGAACAATGACACGACTAGTAGCAAAGACGACATTGGAACTCTTTTGGTTTGTGCAGTTGGAGACAATCTACAATCATCAAGTAAGAACATGAATAATAGTTTAAAGTAAGTAAAGAAGACATAAAGAATGATTGATTCAAACAGGAGAAAAAAAACCTTTTCTGCAAATAATAGGATACTGATGAAATGTGGACATCCTGGACCATTAATCAGCTTCACTAATTCTTCTGCCCGTATTCTAAATCAAAATAGAAGCAAATACATAAGTCTTGGAAAAGAAAAATTATAAAAAGTACAGCATGTCTGAATAAGGTGCGCATGGAAACACCCAACTTACTTAATATTTTCTATGGAAGAAGAGATTGTTTTAATTTTTATACCAATATTCAATCCATGCCGGCTATAATCCTGCAAAGAACAAGCGGTCGGTGATTTTTAGAAATGGAAAAGCATATTCGACTCATGAACAATGAATATGTTACGAATAAGAAAAGGAAGCAGTATTAGATAACTTATTTCCTTAATTAGATATAATTAGAGATTTGATTTATTTCCTTAATTTTATTGGGCCTTCTCTTAGGGGGTTAGGTTTAGATAACTTATTATTTATAGTTCTTATTTTGTGTTAAACGCAGACTTTGATTTTGGAAAAGTTATCTAACTCTAGGAGAAGGCCCAATAAACCATATCTAATTTAAGGAAATAAATTAAATCTAATCATATCTAATCAATCAATACTCCGCCCAATTCCAATTTCCAAAATCAAAGTCTGCGTTTAACACAAAATAAGAACTATAAATAATAAGTTATCTAACCCTAAGAGAAGGCCCAATAAACCATATCTAATTTAAGGAAATAAATTAAATCTAATCATATCTAATCAATCAAAAGAAATGAAACTACTATAATAAAATACTCTGCTTCCTTTTCTTATTCTTCCTTTACTCATTCGTAACAAAGATTCAATAAGAATCCCCGCCCAATTCCAATTTCCAGTATCAAAGTCTGCGTTCAACACAAAATAAGAACTATAAATAATAAGTTATCTAACCCTAAGCCCCTAAGAGAAGGCCCAATAAACCATATCTAATTTAAGGAAATAAATCATATCTAATCAATCAAAAGAAATAAACTATTATAATAAAATACGCTGCTTCCTTTTCTTATTCGTAACAGAATAATTCAAATTTTGATATTTAACATTTGATGATGTTGATGTTTTAAGCAGGTGTTTATAATCATTTACCTGATTAGACTTGTTTTTTGCAGACAATTCTTCATAGACCTGTCTTCTTCTCTTCTCCAATTCAAGAGCATTTTCTGAAGCTTTAATTAGATTACCCGCTGCCATAAAGATGCCAATAAAACGTGAGAATCCATTCAGAAAGTGATGCGTTCGTTGCAAACAAGTATACAGAAGCCTAATGGCTGAAGACCTTTCTTAACATCATTTGAAGAGGACAGCCCAAGAGTTCCTTTGGAATTTTCAACAGCAGTTTTTAAGGTTTCAGAAGCACGTGTTGAAGCAGCTTCTTCAGCAGCTTTCCTCTCAGCTTCTGCTGCTGCTTTAGCTCTCTCAGCCATTTCAGCTTTTTGTCTGGCCTGCAATTGTATGCAACAAATCGTTTATGAAAGGTAGAAAATACATTATGTTAATGCAAGATAAGATTCCAATGTACATTATCAAATATTCAGAAGCATACAAAGCCGTATCACATAAAAAGAAAATAAAATAACACAAATCAAATGCATGAGAGGACCTCTTCTTCTGCTTTAATCCTTTCTTGCCGCAATTTTTCTTCCATAATTGCCTTTTCCTTTCTTTTAGCTTCCTCACGAGCCGCATCATCTCTTATTCTTCTTTCTTCTATTTGGGATATGTGCTCATGGTCCCTCTGTACAGCTGTCAGGTGATTATCCAATGCTTCTGCACTGTGGTCAAGGAGAGATGTCAGACATATTTGCTTCATCAAATCCATACTTGCTTAAGTCTACCATAATAATTATATCTATCCTATAAGCAGAAAGAAAAAACTGCAAAAAGTAAATGGAAGACATAGGAAATAACAGCAATCCTATAAACTTATCATATCATTACATCATGCAAGTGGGAGAAAATATAGACATCAAGAATTGAAATCTTACACAGTGCGTCTATACTGCAAGTCAAATTTTCTATCCCTCTCCTGTTGTAATTTTCTATTTTGTTGAATCTTGGTTGTTAAAGAGGCAAATCTCTCATTTTCATTGATCAGCTCAGTCTCCAAATCTGATATTTTGGATCTAACTTCCTCCTGTACACAGGGATAATACAGATACCATAAAACAACTATGGCAAACATCAAGTCAAGTGGTAGTAACTAAGTTTTATTCATGAATTACTTGATTAACTTTAGATCATATTAGTTAAACGTGAGTGAGCGAATCATAATCGATATCCAGCAATAGCCCTTTTAAAAAGTGATAACCAATAAGCTGTTGAAATCAAAGTAGAGAACAGGTTGTTAAGCATTATTTCCTTAGAATTGATTTCTTTTAAGAATTTCTACTCACTGAAACACTAAGCTGAAGTTCATGTGTTATCTCAGTTAGTGCAACTTCTGCTAGTCCTGCTCTATCCATCAGGTGGTATTGCGGCACAAGAGTCATATCATCATCAAAGTCATCGCTGCAGATTAAAGAAGAGAGATGGAAGAAACCAGATGTGGAGTAAGCAACAATATTATTAAAATCCAAGTTTCAAATCAAGCAATAATATAAAGAAACAAAGCTCAAGCAATTCTAAGAACATAAGCATAGGAGTTCCTATTCTTTAGCTTATCCCCTAGTCTTGTACAGTGACGTAAATTTTTTTGTTCTTATAAAACTATAGTCCTGAAATACAACGGAATTGTTGAATGCTATCATGTGTGGACAGTCAATATAATAATGTTATGGGACGCAAATACTGCCAAAAAGATCATGCAGCTAACCATTTGCCAATTTTAGGTTCCTATTCACAGTTAATGCTTGTACACATAATTAAGCATAAAGCCAGTATTCAACTTCAGATAAAGCATTTTTCCATTTGTCGAACCATTTTAAAGGCGATGACACAAAATTCAATTTTCTTATAGACTTATACAGAGAATAATAAACATGCATAATTTTAGTCTTCCTGAATATTATCAGTCGTTTGAGGAAAACTCATTTAGGACATGAAGTTACACAAGGCATAACCATGTAACAGTATTTATTCTAACTATATATTGAATTTAATTAACCTTGTGCTTTCCAAAAATTTACTTATGCTAGAGCCTACAAACACCAACGCAGTCGAGTATAACAAACCTCAGATAGAGATCATCACATGTGAATCTTCTACCACCAGACACCAAGGCCTCATCATTTTCACTCTCATCATCCGATACATGCATCACGAAGCCCCGCCCACAAGAATTGTTGTCCTTTAAAGCTCTTACATCTCTGTAAGATGTATGAAGATCATAAAATATCACATGATTAAAAAAAAAAAACTGTAAAGAAATGGTTAGGACATACCGAGTTTGAGATTTAGTAAAAGGTGTGGGAAAATCTAAACCTAAATTCAGCTTCTTGTCTATAGAATCCAGCTCCAAGAGCAAGTTGTCGAAAGTCCAGTCAGGTTGCGGATCAACTGAAATGCCATTAACATTCTCCGGACAACGGAGCCCCAATTCAATGGCTCCCCTGATATTAACAACAAAATAATTAAATCACAAACACAAGATTCACTCACAAAACATTTGGATGCAGCAAATGTGTGAGTAATTTAAGAACTGAAGCACAATTCCTTTATCAATATATTGAAATATGAAAACTGAACTTACATTTTCCTCTCCAGCATTGCTCCTTCCTTTATTCCTGAAAATCTTTCTGCCCTAGAATCTCAGCTCACCAAATCTTTTAACTTTTCTCATTGGATTCAGGTAGGGCATGTATAAATTTATCTGGCCATGATTCAGATTACTAGTTAATATCAATGAGCTCACTAAAACTGTGGTAAAATAATCGCATCCCTTATTTCATAGCAATATTGGAACTGACGATAAAAGAAAACAACAGAGGCCATGGCAACTGAAGAAATGATTCTTTGTTTGGCGAAGAACATAAAAGAGTAAATTTATTCTTTTGTTTTAAGAATTACTCAGCCTCAATATTTTGGGGTGCATATAAAGATTTAGGGGTGTTAATAGCCTGATCAAATTTAAAGGGTACAACAAAGTTATGCAGGCATACAGTGTATTTACAAGTGTAACACAAGTTTTATGTATGAACTTATTTGGAACTATGATTGGTGCATTCCAACTTAGAGAGTAATACTTCGATAACAATGAGGTATTGTGATAAGATGAACAATTTCGAATCCAGAAGTATTGTTAGTAGGATATTGGTCCACTCTTTTTTCATGATAATACACAGCTATCACATTCTACCTACTAAAAATTAATAACTACACTACCCCATGTCAAAAACCACTGTAATTCAATAGAACTCATCACACAAATATAATAAAAATCCACCTACTACAAAGCAAAATCAATAGGAATTTGCTTCCTCCCGTTGACAGCAACTCTTTCACTTGCTCTATTATCTTTTATCTTCCCTCTGATAAGTTCATAAATTGTAATTCAGAAAGTTCTCCACAGAAAAGAAAACATCTCCATCTACAACATATGCATGGCCATAGCTAATTATCTGCAAAAATGAGATGGGGTCATGAAAGACATTATCCCTACTTGTTGAGAGTTGGGAGCAAAGACATATAGAAGAAAAGGAGTTATTAGAATGCACTTAGTTATTAGAATGCACTTCTTAATGTATCGTGGAAACTGTACGAGACATTAAGACAATAAGCTATTGTTGAAATCAAACTACCGGTGTGAGAGTAGTGTCCTCAGAACCAATTGCAAATGGTAAATCAAGAAATGTAACCATTAAAATGATAGAAAATGTAACCACTAATGAGTGAATATTAACATCAACTAACAAAAAACCATGCTGATCTGCAACATCTATTTTAGAAAAACATACTTTAACTACCAATAAGTTTACTTTAATTATATAACAATCATATTTTAACGTGCCTCACAAACCGTCTCACATAAACACTGTCCCACAAAAGAATTTGTCTTAAATAAAAACATTAGAAAAGCACGACACTTCAGAAAATACTTCATAATTTAAGGATAAAAAAAATGACCTACTCTTAAAAGAAATTTTGAACCCATGGTTCATGTATTAAAATTTTAGGGGCAAATGATGACCAATTCTATGAAATTAATGTTTTACGTGAATTAATATCTTAACATTGTAGAGTAAAAAGATATAAATTAGAAGGTCAAACCTTGTAGTATATAATATCATTTCAAAAAAAAAAAATAGCGACAGTTTGGGATTCACAAATTAACTAAACAAAAAAATATCATAGTAGATCTCCAAGACTTAAAGAATGATCAGTTAGATTCCATTCTAAAAAAAGTTGCATAGGAAATAATCTTTTAGAATTCAACCTAAGAACCAAAGATACAAGGATATATGTGGTGATAATGGCTCCAAACCTCACACTACAAGCAGGCAGGAAAACAATTTACTTCAAAAATAAAGAGCTGCACATATTAGCTGGAATCTTAATTATAGCATGCTTTGGTTGAAAAGCCTGTTTTTTTAATTATTCAATGAAGTGATTATATAAGTAATAAGTTGGTTTAACCAACTCAAGAAATTTTAAAAAATATTAGCCTCCAATCCTGACGTTTGATTATGGCAGTCCTTCTGTATATCTAGACCACCTTCTATTCACTTCATCTACTCTGTAGATCAACAGAATTTTATGGGGTTATACAAATGATAGAAAAAACACAGGCTAAGGCAACAATTGGGTGGATTTTTTTTACTCTACTTCCTACTTATAAATTTAAAAATTTGGTTGTTTATTATGTTTCATCTCAATTCTACAAGTAGAACATTCACGCTCCTATGAGTCCTGTCCATTATGTAGAACAGAGTATTCCTATGCAATTGCATTCCACCTACAATGCGGTCTTAGAAGTAAATACTTGGAGGTGAGCATTTATTAACAACCGTTGTAGTTCCTCTAGTCTACAACATCAAATTAGGAAGTGGAATACACCATATCAGAAGATAATAGGATATAGTCATAGAAGTTTCATAAAGTAACGGAGAATGGAAAATGGATTTAAAACTAAAGGAACTTGATTTCAACCCGCTTAACTCGATTAAAAACAATAATAAATATATCCAAAACCTATGGCCATTTTAAAATTTAAAAAAAAAAGACTAACAAAAGAATCCAATTAATTGTAACAGTAATGAATTGACTAAACATTGAAGAAGATACTTACGGAACCGAGGAACTGATAAAGTACAGCCAAATGAGGCATAGTTTGTTGCATCATTTAGTCTAATCAAAGTGCACACACAGCATTCAGTAAATTTAAGTATAACAATTAGCTTAGACAGAATAATATATACTCCATTTAGGCATAAGTCTTATGGCAAACCCTACAAAATACATCTATGTTGTGCGCAGTTTAATTATCCTCCACATAATTATGTCATGCTATATTTAATCAGTTCAGACCTAATGGGCTATAGAATTAGTTCAAGTGACAGCCAAGAAACTTAAGTAAAAAAAGATTTAAATAAAATAACAGTTTATAAGGGAGATTAACCTAAACGCAATAAGCAACACCCACAACTTGCCATCATAATAACTTTTTTTTTGAGGGCATTCAACCCATGCAAATAAGCGAAGCCCAGAAAATACCATAATAAATCGATCATTATCCTATTCGTAATTAACCAAAAATCGTCAGTCTTAGTGCTTGCGAATGACCATTAATCATTTGATCAAATACATGTATGAAAGAGAGAGGTTACAGCCGCTGATTGTCCACATTTTGCATATGTGAAAGCAGTCGGAGTTAAGTAGCAAGACTATACTAAGTTACAATACACTAAAGCACGCAAAGCATAAGAGAATAGTGTTAACCTCTATGAAGAGTGTGATTTCACTGCAGATTGATAAAGCAGTACAATGATGAAAGCCGAACTCGACAAATAAACGAGGAGATAATAGTGGAGTGTGATATAACTTTCAAATCCAATACAAAACCTTCAAGAAAACGAATTTGAACACATAATTTAGGTTCATTAATAATAACAAGATAACAGGAAGCCAGAATGCAAACCAAGTTGTAGTGATAAGGAATGAAGCAATCAATGGAATAATTTAATTTACTTGTATAACAGAACTTCATCTAGAAACCGAACAACAAGCATCATATTCATAGCCCATGGCGAGAATCAATGGAAATTGGAAAAACCGAAAACACCCGATAGAAATAGGGAGAGCGAAAGAGAGAAGAGGGAACTTACTGTAAAGGCCAGCGGAGCGCTATACGAACAGCGATGGGTAAGAGGAAGTCTGTGTATCCAGCTGAAAGTGCAAGCAGAGAGGGGAAAGAGGGGAAAGGGAGGAAAAAATCTTGTTATATAGAGCAACCGGCTGTCACGGTGTATTTTAGCCAAGAAGATTTTACTTATGATCTATTCTAATTTTAGTAATTTTTATTTATAATTCTTAATTTTGATTTTTCTTTGGTTATTTTTGTCTAAATTTAATGTTTTAGATTAAATTGATTAAAGGAGTTCATTTAAATTAAATAATGAAAATTGAGAATTGCAGACAAATAATACTCCCTAAAATTGAATCAGAATTTTAGCTCTATGTATTCCACTATTTTGTTAAATCAATCTGTATTTACATTAATTAAAAAAAAAATTGGCTTCAATTCCACTATATATTCCACTGTTTTGTTAAATCAACAATATATCATTAATGTTATTTATTTATTTATAATGTAAATGCTAATCTTACTATTTTCTTTTTTTTGTGATTAATCTTACTCTCAAAATAATTTATTTAATCTCATTCCCATAATAAAGTGTGCCTTAAAATATTCAGGTTTAGCATAGAGAGACCATCTCATGTGCATTAATTTTGTTGGAGTAGATTTTTAATTTATTTACTTTCAAGTAATAATATGTAAATGAAGAAGTCTCAACTTTTCTTTGTATACATTTTTCTTTTTTATTTTAGACTATCTGCATTCGCTTAAAAAATAAATTTATATTCATTACCATTATCACTCAGTCAACATTTGTTATTCATTGCAAAATCATGGTAGATCAAATAAGGGACCAATACTGGAAAATAAAAATACTTCTTTGATTGAGGCTTTAAGCCTTGTATAACCAAGGTGGATTAAATAAGAACTTTCGCACAATCATCATCATTGACAGAAAAATTAAGAAATAAGTATTTAAGGTACAGAATGCAGGGTTAAACACCAGACATGAAAAATCGAAAACTCGTATACAAAATTGAAGGTGGCGATCTTGTTTTGTCGTCAGCAAATCATTTGAGCCCTTCACTTAAACCCGGTGGCATCCCTAAGCTCTGGGCAAGATTGCTCATTCTTTCTTTCATCGCCTAAACGAGCAACCAAACAAATTAATAGAAGACTCTAGAAAAGGAAATCGAGAGATGAATGGATCTGTAGTTTAACCTGAACGCTCTTCTGGTGCGCATCTTTGTACGCCTCTGTCACCAGAAGAGAGAGTTTCTGAACAGAAAGATTTTGTTACGATTGATTTTGTTGATTATGACGTAAAATGAGATGGAAAGTAGTGAAAAGAGTCTAAGAAAGCATGATAACACCCACTTGAGAATCAATGGTATCGTAATAAGAGATGACTTACTTCAGATCCTAACTCCATTGCAGCTTCAGTAATCTCTATGCGTACGGGTTGTTGGTTCCCAGAAAGTGTAGCCTAGAAAAAAGAGACAATGATCATACTATGGCAAATCTAGGCACCTACAGGGTCCAACGAGTAGATGCACACAACAAAGTGATAATTTGAAACGATTATCTAGCACGACTATTATTTAGATCCTAAAAAGATCTAGGTTAATAGGAATGGCATAAACATGGTTTAAGAATTACCTTAATTAGCTCATCTTTACAATAACCATCAAATTCAGCTCTGCACTTTACAGAAGGTTCAAGTTTAGTATCTCAGAACCCAAAAATTTTTAAGTCGGAAAAAAAAAGGATAAGTTTAAGTAATGGCACATACACAGCAAGCTCCTTTTGCACTTTCACCGCCTCAACTTGAACTACCATCTGCGCCTTCTTAACAGTCTCATATAAATTTTGCATGTTTCCCAATATTCCTGCCTGACACCAAGCATATTGTACAATTAGAACACTGTCAAATGGAATGATGACAGAACTGGTAAAATTAAGTTTGGAAACACATTACACAATAACAATACAAATGACAAAAAGACCAAATGCACACACAATACATTTATTACAAAAGTAAATCTTTCATTTTTTATTACAGAAGTAAATCCTTCATTGAAATGGGGCATCAGAATAAAAAACAAGAAGTCAAAAAGCTAAATGATTACCCTTATTAAAACAAATATAGAAGACAAGCCTTCAAAATACTTAGTTAGCCAAATATCTGTCAGTCCGAACATAAGAATATGACATACCTTAGAACCATCATCACCCTTATCATTGACATCCTTTTTTCCGCCAAATAAAGCATGCACGCTGAGGGATCTTTTAACCCTTCCAATTTGACTTTGTCTCAATGATAGATTAGGAAAACCAACCAGATTTGAGTTCTGATGTATCTTACCTGGATTGCAACAAAAAAAAACTATGAGTAGTTGTACACAGAAGAAATGGTGACAAAAGATCATAGTCGAAGAAACCCCACTAATTTTCTCAAAGATTCAACCTTAATAATCATATCATAGATGAAAAACTTTATGTAAATTATACATAAACTGAGCCACACGTAATAAGTTTGGAAGTCTTGGTATTCTATAAATCAGACCAAAAATTGAATTTAAACCCAGTATTGAAACATGACATGTTTTCTACATGTTTTTCTTATACCTTACTCACTCCTATTTACGCTTTAGATTGAATATTGAATTTTCATCTCTGGCTCTCCTTATCCAACTACACTGCTATTTTTAGAACGCAGCAATAGATAAGTAAAATACAGGGCCTGTTACATATTCGGGGTAATGATTCAATGCGTTGCTTTGGGTAATCAGACTGTATTGACAACACACCAATCTTAACAATTCATAACAAACTCATAATTGACTAGTGCCACTTTCTTTTATTCCATATAAAATTGCTCACCCAGTCAACGAAATTCATTTGTAGGGAAGTGTCACAAAGGAAGTACATACAATCGGTGTTTCAGTCGTAATATAATCTTCAAACATATAATACTATTCGTGAAGGACAAAATACACACATCTTGTCCCCTATTAGAAACATCACAGCATTTCACCATCATTATAAGAAGTTAAACCTAGCAGATCTCCAATAAGGGGATTAGCATACGCATTTAGGACTTAAGACAGCACAAGCAAGAGGGGCCTCAGGTTCGGGTGTGAGGAACTAGTGAAACAAATCAAAATGAAACTGGCTTTGAATAGACTCCTTAAATCTAAAAGCCCTGTAGACAACAAGTCTAAATTGCAAGTCCCTTAAATATATACTAGTAAAAAGCTACAATACACCTCAAGCAATTCATAATTAATTTAACTAGAGTTTCCATTTTTATAATTCAAACAGAAGTATAATCGAAACAAGGATTAATAATGGGAGATACAAGAAGTAAACATGTTTTACTTCCCAAACTTCAATCAATATAGCAGGCAGTACAATATGACTTAATTTTACATTCTAATATCCAACCAAGGCGAAATTTTCCAAGAACATGATTCACCCAACAGAATTCCCATTACAATCAAACAATTGAAGACACAATTATCTCATAAAATCAGAAAAATGGTTGGCATATTCTAAAGAACACAGATAAGTAGAAAGAGAGAGAGAGTTACAAGAAGTCAATGAAGAGTGAAATTGAACAGCCAAAGCTGCACTGGGTGACATCGCCATATCTTCGTGTCAAACAAACACACGAGTGGTTTTCAAGATTTCAGTGAGATGGTGAGGGTTCTGAAAAAAAAATCGCAAGAATTTTGCAGGCTTCCCAATTTGCTTTGGTTTACCCCTCGATTCTATCTTAGAATTCTAAAGTCTAAATTGCATATAGTCACCACCTACTTTTGTTTATTTTCAATCGACTCCCTTTTTACTTTTTAGTCACCACGTACTTTTGTTTATTTTCCATTTGACTCCTTTTTTATTAGAAGTAAATACTTATGATAAAAGTCATACTTTTAGTTTTTATATTTGAATCAAAATTAAATTTTAATTGAATTTACTCCTGGAAAAATATGATAAAAACCTAAAATTTCTTAATGAGTGGATTATTTGTTGGTTTATAGATCACCAAACAATGGGAAAATATGGTAAAAACCTAAATTTTCTTAATGTGTGGATTATTTGTTGGGTTTATAGATCACCAAACAATGCAATTACAGTAGTAGAAGGAACTGAAAAATAACAACAGTGGAATGAAAAAACATAGAACGTCTGTATGAAAGAACTCTAGGAAAATAGCTTTCTGGAGCAGTTTCAGTTCGAATACGGGTTTGAACGTCTATCAAATTGTTAAATCTGATCAAATTTTCTTAAGTAGGTAGATGACAGACTTCCAGTCGAGATCCAGTTTCGATTTGAACTTCCAGAATTAGCAGATTCCCGTTCTTACACAAACAGAATTGTGCAGATTTCCAGAACAAACAAGAAATTCGTTAGAGAGAAATTAAGCCAAGTTAAATCCAGGACTTTACCCTCAAAACAATCACGTCCCAATAGTGCTCACGGTTCCGACGTGTTGTTCCCAAAAATAAAACGATTTTTGATCTCTTGTACGAGATGTACCACAGGTGCAAGAGCTCCACAAACTAAGAAATGATAGAATTTGGTTGTGTTTCTAAATATGAGACATAACAGTAAGCAGAAACTCAAAGATTTTGAGAAATTTTAAAAGAGCGCTCAAAGAATTTCAAAGCTTTTCATATATCATTGGTTTTCAAGGATTCAAGATGATGTCAACTACCATAGATGAATGTCCTATTTATAGGCATCACTCCACTCATATTTCAGGTTCATTCAACATTTATTATTGTATTCAATAGGACTAATAAATACTGGTCGTTACCAGTTCTTACATGATGTTATAAATTGACTCTGTCATGTTTGTACTTAGCCGCTACACATCCGAATTTGAATTCGTAACGTAACTGAAGGTTGAATGTTTCTAAGTGTTATGAACCATATTTGCCTCATCTTTAGTTGGAAATAAAATAGAACAAGCCTACTCAAATTATCCTCCTTCATTTGAGTTCTTACATGATTGGACCTTGGTCCAAAAGTAAAAAATAGACTTTAACACACCATAAAACTTATTAGTAATGGCTCACATGTAGTGTTGATAATTTTTAATTCTCACACTAATGTTCCATAATGACATTGATTTATGTTGGCAACATAAATATCCATTATTTAGGTTTCAAAACTTTGAACAAAAGTAACACCCACATAAAATGCATTCAACCATTCAACTTTGTGCATTAATTCTCACTCACCATGAATTAGTTTTGAGACTATTAGCACACAAAAATTATCTATTCGAAAATAGCCCTGAAAATTGGTTATTAAATAATCAACTAAATTGAATATTAATCTCTAAACCAATATCTCCAACGTTATTAGTATAATATAATAAGATTTAATAGTTATTATATTATATCTCAGGGTTTAATGAGGCCGAATTTAATAATGTAGAAATGCTTTGATTGATTCCTGAATGGATGGGTGCAAGTTGTTGCTGGTTCATGTTTGATGACATGGACCTTATTCATGACCTATGGACAGTGATCAGAGCTGCAACTTTAAATTGTTCTTTTTCTAAAAAAACTAGAATATTTAAAATTTGTAGATGTGTTGTGTGAAAAGAAATCATGAAATAAAAGTTTTTTTTCTTTATTTGATTTTTTTTTAATTTAATTGCATATATCTTTGATTCTTTGATAAGTAATGTATTTGCAAAAGAGGCAGAGATTGAGTTTTGGGGTTTCTTATTTGTTATGCCTGCTGCTGTCATGCTTGGGTTCAGATGGACAATGTCACAAATTCTTCTCCAGGTATCAGCAGTTATAAACTTGACTCATATTGTTTCATTTCTGATTTCTGAACTAATTCTTGTCCTTGTTTCTATTTGTATCATCTGCATATATTCTCACATCATTATACTTTCCTTTCTCCTTTTGATGATTGGCGTGTGATGATATCAAAACTGGAATGAAGAAAGAAACTTATGGTGAGTATGAAGTACTTATTTTGAAGCCCACTGTTTTCAATCTCATGTATATCGCTCTTTGCCATTCTCATCCTTATGTTATTCTCTAGGCGATATTTATCATTTATGTATATAATAGACTCCTAAGCAACCTGATGCCAAACAATGTGGCTTCTTCATCATGCGATACATGAGAGACATTATCAATATAGATGGAGAGGTTGACATGGAATTGATTCAATCATTGGTAATGAATTTTATTATACATTTACATTTTCTTTGTAGTTGGATTTCTTTTTTATTTTTATTACTGAATATTCTCTTGTATAACACAATCTTCATCTATTGATAACTACTCTAAATATGATATTGATGAAGTACGAGAAGAGTGGAAAGAATTCTTTCAGCTTTATATAATCGATTAAAGGTAACCTAACTATGCATACTTTAAAATGTTCTAACATTGAATGATTTGTTACTAATGAAATCTACAAGTTATGAGCCTGAGTGCGTTTGCTTTGAGTCCACTTTTGTTGCTATTATGTGGAGAGAAAGATGGTTAATTAGTTGTGGTTTGAATCAATTCTGGGGTTTATTGGTTTCTGTAATGGTTGCTATTTAATTTTGTTGCTTTTTACATGGATCAAATGTTTTCGTAAGTTAATGTGAATTTTTTCTTGTAAATTTTAGTTGGTTATAGTATCTTATAGTAAGCTTATTGTGAATTTTTAATCGAATTTTTAATATTATGTGGATTTGCTAACTCGTTGTTGTTGGTCAGGTGGACGTTGATTTTGAAAGCCTCAATTTCTGGATTCATTTGTGTTGTTTAAAGTTCGACGCTTGTTGGTTTCTACTGTTTGTTCATTCAATATATGGTCCATGGTATTGACTCTCCAGTACTTCTATTGAACAAATATGATTTGCTTTATGTCCTTACTTCTTAATGTGATGTATTTGGCTTTTAACAACATTTAGATTTGAGATAGTTATGTAATGTCGTGTATTGTGGATCATATAGAATGCGTGTAATTCTTTTTAAATTTTATCAATTCCACACGTTAATAATTATATTAATCAATAAAAAAATTAATAAATTTGACAACACATATATGTGTTATTTTAACCAAATAAGACAACATATATAACCAAATTAAAAAATAATTGTCAATATAATGGCATAAAGACTATACATATAATTTGTTGTCATTTAACAAAGAGTTTATTAAAAAGACGCACAAAGACAACATATATAATCTGTTGTCTTTGTGCGTAATTTTTTTTTAAAAAAAGACGCACAAAGACAACACATATAATGTGTTTTCTTTGTATGTCTTTTTAAAGAAAAAACGCACAAAGACTACACATATAATGTGTTTTTTTTGTGCTTAAAAAGATGCACAAAGACTACACATTATATGTATAGTCTTTATGCGTCTTTTTTAAGAAAAAATGCACAAAGGCTACACATATAATGTATTGTCATAAATAGACTCTAAGACAACAGGGGCTTTGACTACATAGCATTTTCCCTAAAATAAGCTAATAGACAACAAATTATATAAATAAGCTAATAGACAACATATTATATATGTTATCTTAATATTTTTTTGTTGTAGTGATAATAAATAAGTGATAAAAGTATATGTTAGATGTGCTAGGTAAGTATGAATGATATTGTTGTAATAAAGTGCAGGGGGTTAGTTGTTTAGATTTTTTGCTATTTTAAAAAGGTGGAGGTTTTTTGGGACGTACGAAAATGAAAAATGTGATAATTTTTTTGGACGGAGGACTAATAAATAAAATATATGATGGTATGTGTGTGAGTTATGAATGACAATTTTGAAATTAAAGTGTATTGTGAGGTTCTTGTGTTGAGTGGTTTTATCCATCATTTCTAGATTGTTCACAATTTATTGAGACAGATGGAAATAGAATTTGTTCGCATTGTTTAGGAATGAAGAGTATTTGATGAATGGTATTATCCCTCAACATGTTTTTTTTGCCTTTCGAACCTAGCACTACCTGCTGAGTATTGTAGGAAGTGTGTCGTTGGATCAGAGGCACAAGAAATGAGAGACTTTAGCAAATTAAGAGTAGCACAGTCACCAAATTTGATAAGAAAAATTGCACTGAAAGAACAAGTGCTTTACCGTTTTTTCATGATTCCTTCAAAAAATGCAAGAAATATCATCTTCATGTTTCAAAACATTTATCTTCTTAATTAAGTGCATATCTAGCAGGAAGTCAATTTTGAAGGATTCTCCAAGCAAGTCTTGAAAACTTTATAGGAGTCAATTTATTTCAAATCCTATAAATAGCAATTTTAAAGTATATTCGATAATTTTGAGGTATGACGATCCTTTTTAAAATTATACTATATAGGTACTGATACTTTAAACGAGTTTGTTGCATGCGTGATTTTTCTCATATAACTATAATCATAATTTTAACGCGACATTTTCAAATAAAATAAAGAAAATAAAAGGATTAAAAAAATAAAAATAAGGAAAATAATAGGATTAAAAAACTAAGGTTGCTTTCACTAAAATCAATTTGACAATTGATTCTAGAAAGTTATTGATACCAAAAGCAAAATAAGTTAGGTTTTAATATCAAAATCATCCCATACAAATATACTTTATTTAAAATAATTCAAAGAAATTTGGCAAAAACTCCTGTACACCCGGGCGCACGGACCACATTCCGTGCACCTTTAGAATTTTGTGTTAAATTGTATACCCTTTAGTATGCATATGTGTACCCTTTATTTTCTAAAGAAAATTATTGTGTGTATCTGGGTGCATGAACAACACTCCGTGCGCCTTTAGAATTTTGTGTTAAATTGTATACCCTTTAGTATAACAATGTGTACCCTTTATTATCTAAAGAAAAAAAATATTAATGAAAAGTATATACCCTTTAGAACAAAATGATGTACCTTTTATTAATTAAAGTGTATACCCTTTAGACCAAAGCAATGTACCCTTACCCATAATACTAAATTTATAAAGGCTCACGGAATGTGTTCCCGTGCGCCCGGGCGCACGCAAGCCTCACTCAAGAAATTTAATTGCTTCGAAGTAATTCATAATTTTTAAATTTTCACAAAAATGGTTCTTTTTACTTAAATATGATCAATTTTCTAATTCAATGGAATGAGATTAATTGAATTGATATTTTTAGTTTTTTACAAGATTATGAGACGAAATTGGTAAAAAAAATATTGTTCGGGTACAGAATCGTAGCAAAACTAAAAGATTTGGAATGAAAATGAATGTTCTAAATATTTTAGAACATTTTCGAATAAAGTAAAAAGATAGAGAACATTTATGTTTTAAAATCAAATAACTTGGTGTAATATATATATACTATAAAATCATAAACAAGGCTAACTTAAAAATGAGTTTGCTTATAACTTAAATCACAAAAATGATTCCACAACTTAGTTTGGCTAGTAACTTAAATAGATCATAAGTAGTATTCCAATTAAGCGTTGGCCTTACGTACAATCAATGTACGTATAAAATCCTAAGAGTAAATAAAAAAGGTTAAAATTTATGTGTCTCCGGGGCACCGTGAGCCTAAATACTCTTTAATATTAATTTGTATACATTTTAGTATAAGGACGTGTACCTTTTATTTCTTGAAAAAATAATAATTTTTTTAATAAAAGTGTATACCCTTTAGAATAAAATATTGTACCCTTATTAATTAAAGTGTATACCATTTAAAACAAATTGTTATACCCTTATTAACTAAAGTGTTGTTTATAGCGAGTCTTTGGAGGTGACGTAATAATTATGTAGCTGTGACGCGTACTCGGCTAATCAAACATAAAGAACAAGGAAAGGAAAAGACCAGTTCTTCCTCCCAGCTCTTGCTCTCTGGGAGGTATTAGGACAATAAAAAATAAAGATTGAATATTGTACATATCTTTGTAATTCTAGTATGTTTGACTTTCCTTAATTATAGAGATTTGATTCATATTGTAACTCAATTATAAATTGTGAATAGAAATGGCTGACTCCTCAATAGAGGATTTTCATCACTCTCATATGGTATCAGCCTCTCTTGAGAAGAAACCCTAAATATCCCAGCCTCTCTCAACTTTTGTGGCAACCATGGCCACTTCTCCTACATCTGTATTTGATGTGACCCTCACCTTGCAGGCAATGGCACATTTAGTACATATCAAACTAAAATCTTCAAATTATTTGATGTGGCATGGTTAAATTTATCCACTTCTTGTCACCCAAAAATTTCTTCCCTTTGTTGATGGCACAACCCCACCACCACCAAAAACCATCACTTCTAATGAAGTTACAAGTCTCAATCCTGATTACACAACCTGGTATGCATGAGATCAACTAGTTCATGCATTCATATTCTCCACCCATTTTGAAGAGGCCATGGCAGTTGTGATTGGCTGTGATACATCTGCTGAAATTTGGTCTACTCTCTCTACGTCTTTCAACCAGCCATCTAAGGCTCGAGAATTACAACTCAAGGATGAATTGCAATTTATATAAAAGGGATCTCGCACTGTTACTGAGTATGGATCGATCTTCAAAGGCCTCGTCGATTAACTCGCTGCCTTGGGGTGCAAACTTGAGGACACTGATAAATCTCATTGGTTTCTACGTGGCCTCGGTTTCGATTTTCACAATTTAAGCACATCTCAGATTAATATTGTGCCACTTTCCACTTTTCAAGAACTGCTTTCTAAGGCTGTAAGTCATGAATTATTCACTAAATCAATAGATTCTAAATCTCTAAGTTCTCAGGTTAATGCTTTCTTGGCTTCCTATAAATCTGGTCATCCAAATACCGCCGGAACCTCGTTTCGAAATTTTAGTTTCACCCATTTCGGTGGTTGATATAATTCTTCGTCAACTTGACATAAATAATGCCATTCTTCACGGTATTTTGGATAAGCCTGTCTACATGGAGCAACCTCCAGATTATATTAATCCACATAATCCATCATATGTTTGTCGCTTGAATAAAGTAATTTATGGTCTTAAACAGCCGCCTCGAACTTGGTTCCAAAGATTTTATGCTTTTCTCCTCCGTTTGGGTTTTCTTGGCAGCAAAGCAGACACTTTTTTCTTTATTTTTAAACAAGGCAGTACACTAATCTATTTATTAGTGTATGTGGATGACATTATCATCACTGGTAGTGATTCTACTTTGGTTACACATCTCATTTCTCGCATTAGCCGAGAGTTTGCGTTCAAGGACCTTGGTCGCCTCAAATAATTTCTTGGTCTTGAGATCACCTACACGAGTGATGGGCTCTTTCTTGGGCAGTCTAAGTATGCAAGGGATATTCTTCAATGTTCTGACATGCTTGATAATAAACCAGTTAGCACACCGTTGAGTCCGTAGGATGAGCTACGTGTTGACGAAGTTCCTTTCTCAAATCCCACGTTATATCGTTCTCTAGTAGGTGCTCTTCAATACTTAACTGTATCTCATCTAGATTTGTCATTTGCAGTTAATACAGTTAGCCAATTCCAATCTTGCCCGACTGAAAGTCATTTCTCAGTCGTAAAATGTATCTTGTGATATGTAAAAGGGACCATTGATCATAGTTTATGTTTCACTAGAAGCCAGCTGAATCTTTTTGGTTATTCTGATGCTAATTGGGCTAGCTACTTAGATACTCGTCGTTCCACGTATGGCTACTCAATTTTTCTGGGTCCAAACCTTGTTTCTTGGAGTGCAAAGAAACAACCCACGGTATCTCGTTCGAGTTATGAATATGAATATAGGGCTCTCGCCTATGCTGCATCAGAGATTATTTGGGTTACTAATCTCCTCAGTGAGCTTCATGTTTTCCCTCGTCAACACCTTCTTTACTATGTGACAACAAGAGCGCGCTATTCCTTAGTCAAAATCTTGTGTCTCACAAACGTGCGAAGCACATCGACATTAATTATCATTTTGTTTAAGAGTTGGTCTCCGCTGGACATTTGTATACTAAATTTGTCCCATCAAACCTTCAGCTTGCAGATATCTTCACCAAAGCTCTCCCTCGCCCCATGTTTGAATTCTTCAAATCCAAGCTTTGCGTTAGTCCCTATCCGCTAAGCTTGAAGGAGGGTATTAGGACAGTAGAAAATAAAGATTGAATATTGTACATATCTTTGTAATTCTAGTATGTTTGACTTTCCTTAATTGTAGAGATTTGATTCATATTGTAACTCAATTATAAATTGTGAATAGACACGGCTGACTCCTCAATTGAGGATTTCCATAACTTTCATAGGAGGGAATGTGTTTTGCTCTTTATTGATATCAGTAATAATACAGAGCTAATGGATCTTGTCCTCTATGGGGACTTTGGCCTCCCTATTTATAGAGGAATATTTGGGCTTCATTTAAGAAGGCGGGCCCTGTGGGCTTTAAATGTGGAGGTCGGTACGAGGTTTCTCATTGGTGAGTTTTTATACCGCCGATGGTATTACGTCTTTCCAGTGGGTGATTTTGGGACTGGCGAGTCCCTCCAGTGGAGTTGGGCTCTCGTTGGTTTGGGCCCCTCGCGATTTTGGGCCTTGGTTATATTATAATGGGTTGTATCAATTCTGCTCATCCATATTAGCCCCTGGGTTCTAGTATGGGCCGCGGCCCATAGTGGAAGCCAACCCTAGTATTTTTTTCGAGAAGCGTGTTGATTGAATGTTGTCAAGTCTTTTTGAATATCTTCTTCTGATAGCCGTCGTATCAGTCGCTTTGTTTCCTTCTTGGGATGCTCCCTATTTATTGCGGTCGCCCCTGTCAGTCTTGTCATTTTTTACTTTCCTACTTTTCCTTTGTTCCTCTGCGGCTCGCTTCTCGTTCCTCTATCAGAAAATGAGCGGGATGACTGGGAAATGCAGCCATGGACTTTTCGAGGGTTCTCCTGGGCGGAGCACTAGTGTGACGCCATCGTCTTCCAGGTCGTCGAAGGGGAAGGAGAAAAAGTCAGTCGTATACAACGAGTTCCTAGCGTATTCGCTGGTTTCGATGAAGACGGAGGTGAAGGTGGAGGAGGCTAGGATATTGTACGGGGCGCCAGGCGTGGAGTATTGCCCCGGCCTGGTCTGAACGAGTTTTCCAATCATCCATCGGATGGCTGTGTGGCGGTGAATTCGGAGATCCTTGCGGCTGGATTTCGACTTCCACTGCACCGATGCTTCGCCCATCTTTTGACTCATTGGAAGTTGGCGCCGGCTCAACTGTCGCTGAACACATGTGCTACTCTGGTGGGTCTGGTGCTTTATTTCCAAAGTAGTGACTATTCCTACCTGTCTCCCATAGAATTTGACTATTTGTGTTCGCCAGTGGCTGAGCATCAAACCATGGACTACTATTGTTTGAATAAGCGTACGGCGGGGTCGGTCATCATCAGCCGGCCTACTTTCGTCAAAGGCTGGAAAGAGGCGTGATTTTGGGCTTCTGGTAATTGGGGTGCCCCGGGCTTCCATGTGTTCTCATCTTTCCAGGTTGCCCGGGAAGGTAGAATTCTTCTACTCTTTTTTTCTAAATTTGCTTTTTCGATGGGTAGCTAATTTGAGATGGTCATTTGTTTTGTAGGTATAAAGATTCCGATTGAGGAGAGCATAATGTCCGAGTTCAGGAAATTGCTTGCCAAGCTTGCGGCAGTCTCCATCATCGAGCAGGCACATTCGAAGTTGGTGACTCCCTCTGAGTTGTTGGTCCTAAGGAGCTTGGCGGAATCTGAGTAGGCTCTGCCTGGATTCGGGCCGGCAGAGGATGCATCTCATGATGTCCTTATGATGGTTACCAACCCGACCAGCACCGCCGAGGGCGTCGATGAACGGCTGGGGGCCACGACCATCGTTCCCTCGTCGGAGTTGGTTGAATTCGAGCCCCCGAGTTCTCGTGAGGAGGTGATCATTATTGATAAGTCGAAGCCAGAGCAGAGGCCCCTCTCGACGATGTCCGGTGGCGACGCGATGGTTGGCTCGGGCGTCTCGGTGGGCAATAAGCTAGAGCTCGACTTGGCCGAGGAAGTGATGGAGGTGGTGGATACTTGTCGCCAATCGGCTGGGGGTGCTCTGGAGGGTACTTCCTTCACCTGGTTGTCTTTTGATTTAATTTCCTTTTCATTCTTTCGGATTGATCCTGTTTGTTTCTTGCAGAGTCTCGTGAAGATCCCCTAATTTCTTCTGGTGATTGGCGATTCATTTCTGCCTTCCCACAGGTTCTCGTAGTTTCAATTCTGCCCGAGGGGCGTGGGGTTAGGTGCTCCCTCTCGGATGGAAAGGCCGGTTAGGAAGATGCGACGAGGGCGAAGCTCGCTCATATTGAGAAGGTCTTCGCCGGAGGCACTTCTGCCAGTTCGGCGGCCACTTCTTTCGAGAAGACTCCGATTCTTCCTGGGAGGACGCTGGAGGAAGTTTTGGCAGTTATTGGGGGTGTTCTCCTTCCGGCCGTCTTGATAAACATGCATCGCTCCGAGTGTCCTCCATTCTCGGCTGACAGGTTGCCCGATTATGCCTGAGCGGTGGTGGATACGATCCCCAAGGTGCTTACCCGGGACAAAGATGCCATGATGGGATGACTAGACTTGGCAGACGCAGCACTCGCGGTGATGGGCTACGCTTTTCGTACATCCGTGTACTTTGGACGAATGCATGACCTGGTTGTAAGTTTTCTGACCGAGAGGAGTGTGCTGGTTTCCACCCGCCAACGTCTTCAGAATCAATTAGCGGCAATACAGGAGGCTTTGAGGTAGGCCAAGGAATGTCTCTAGTAGTCTGTGCAGAGCCGAGCCGAGGTTTCTGAGTTGTTGACCAAGACTCAGAACGATCTGGTCGAGGAGGTTCGCCGTGAAGAAGGGCGGTTGGCGAAAGCAGCCACAGAACTTGACCGTTTGAAGGCGGTCACATGAGGGAGTTTCTTTGCCGCATTGGTCGAAAAACGTGCCATTGCCGCGGTAGTAGGGTACTGCAATGCATTTTGCGAGAGCGCTCGGATTTTGGGCTTGGAGGAGGGTGATGCTCACTTGGAGGGTTTGCGGGCGGCCTTGAAGAGCCGTATAGCGAATGTTCAGCTTCCAACCCAAGTGAACTGGAGTACTTTCAGTATTAATTTCTTTCCCCTGGGTTCTCCCTCAGAATTTCTTCCCATAAACTCGTCGGCGGTCGCTTCAGCTCTGCTTTGGATAGGCACCAGTTGTAGTTTTGCTCTTTCCTCCTTTTTGACTTTGGAACTTGTATATCTGTCACACCTTTTTATGGTGAATAAATGTTGGTTTGATTGATGCGGTTTATTGAGTATGTAATACCCACCTTTTATATATATATATATATATATATATATATATATATATATATATATATATATATATATATATATATATATTATTTATTAATATTAAATAAATATGCTTGATATTTTTGCAAGTGATAGACACACATATGTAAGCACACATGTAAGCTATCTTGAAATGTTTGATAAGAACAATTATTATTATTATTATTATTGAAAAAAAAAAGAATCAATCAAGGAAATTATTGATAGGAATGGAAAGTGGAGCCAAGTTGGCAATCAATCAAGGAAATCAATTATTATTATTATTATTATTATTATTATTATTAGAACAATAAAAAAAAGGAATCAATCAAGGAAATTATTGATAGGAATGGAAGGTGGAGCCAAGTTGGTAATCTATTATTATTATTATTATTATTAATATATATATATATATATATATATATATATATATATATATATATATATATATATATATATATATATATATATATATATATATATATCCCTCTCTTTCCATTAACTCTTACAATTAGTAGTAGTGTGAGGAGTGATCAATTGAGAGGTAAGTCTCTCTCTCTCTATCCTTTCTGTTCAAAAAAAAAAAAATCGAAAAAAAAATTTCACACACTCAAGTATATATAAAAAATTTTGCGAATTATTTTTTTATGTTATATATCAAAATGATCGTCTCAATGCGTAGATTCAAAAATATAATTCTTTTATGAAATAGATGTGCTATGAGTTAGAAAAGCTCAGTCAAAATTTCAATCCTTTTAATGGCATATTCTATTTCGGTGTGAGTTAGCTTTGATATTATAGTCCGTTTTGAAGCTCTCCTCACGAGGATCACAAATGTATAATTAGTTTTGAGTTTTGACATAAAATGAGAAAATTGAGAAGAAACCCACTTGACGGTATAATTTCATATTTTCTAAACTTCAACATTTTGATACAAAATTGGTACTGATGTGATCCTCACCTCACGAGGATTCCAACGGTGTTTTCAAAATTTCAATTGGAGTTGTATAACTCAAGTTGGGTCATTTTGTAATAAGGTTAAAGTTTAGGGTAAGTTTAAATAAGAATTTAATATAATGCAGGGACTTGATTGTAATTTATCAAAATATTTATTAAAAAAAGTTCAGAATTTAAAACTCCTAAGTGGACGGCAGTAGCATGTTATGTTTTTTTTTTATTATTTTTATTTATTATATTTATTTATTTATTTTATCTAATATCAAAATTATATGTTAAACTTAATATTTTATAATAAGTATTAAATAAATTTTTACTATTAATGCTATTTTTAGTGTAGAATTTTTATTTAATAATCGTTTCTAATAAATTAATGTTATTTGTAACCATATTTTTAATGTTACGATTTATTACTAAAGTTGTAAACTATGATAGTTTATTATTATTATTATTATTATTATTAAATTTTAAAATATGTACTTTATTTTAACTTATTTTATTTAATGATTAATTATTTATATTTTTTTAATTAATAATTAGTTTATTTTAATTATACTATATTAGAAATTTAGTTTAAATACTAGGAATTATTATTAGAAGTAAAACTCAATTTAGTATACCCTTGCAGGCATACCTGAGACAAACGAGCAAGTGTAATCCGACCAACTATCTCTAAGAAGTCTAAGGTGGGGGTAACTTTCACTCTTTACCGAGTGTTACATTTTATGTCATGATTGCTATGTTAAGATGTGATATGTGTTACTTATATGTCATGTTATGTGCCGTGTGTGTTTTTAGTTCGATGACAAATATTTTCTACCAACACTTGTACGGGGTGACGACTCGGTGCATATATACCAGCTAACACAAGTTACTGACTACGTCGGGTCAATACTAAAATGTATTTAAAGTATGCTAATATTGTACTGGGGTGACGGTCTGGTGCACATATGCCAACTAACATAAATTATCGGACGAAGGTTCGGTCTAAAATATTTTTAATGAGTTATCGAATGACAATGTGCAAAATATTTTTTATTAATTTGGCATATGTTACATTTTATGGTATATTTGGCATGCATATTTATTTTTAACTGTGCAATCATTAAAGTTAATCCACTGAGTGTATTTTAGACGCTCACCCCTTATTGATTTTCAGAACAAGGTTTACAAGATGGAGAGGCCCCTGCAGATGTCCCGAGCCCATAAAGGACTTTATATTGTGTCTTATATATTTTATTAAGAACTTTATTTTAGATATATCATCTGAACGTACTCGTTTTAGATATTTCACTCTACTCGGGCGAGTAGACGCTGATATGTAATAATCGTTATGCCACATTTACTTTATTATATTATCGCTTTGGGAATTTTTATATTGTTTTCGCTGTGCATTCTCGACCCTCTATTATTATATTGGGAGATGTATATCTAATAGCGTGCCAAACTCATAGCGTAACCCGGGGCGTTACAGAGTAGGGTAATGATTATTTGTAATTAACTCTCCACTATCCCACTAATTCTCTTCATTAATGAGCAACCGCCATTTTGGTAACCTTTTATCTTCCCAATTTTGGGATTTCATTTTTCATTTAGCTCCACATGTACTCCAGGGACGCGTGGCTTTTAGATCCAAAGGTCTTTTCTTGCTGATTATTTTGCTATAAATAGGGTGTGTTGATGGACAAATATCCATCACTTCAAATTCCCATTCCTGGAAAAAATTTTCCTCTTGGCAATTTCTTTACACTCCTTTTCTCATGGCTTACCTTCACTCTTTTGCAGTTTAACTATTATTTTGCTTCACCTTTGGTCCATGTCTTTTTTTCGGCGAGTTCCCGATCATCCCAGGAGCTTAGCGACAGTGACGGAGAGAGTGGTGATGGCGCCCCATCACGGAGCCTTCCTCTAACCACTAGAAGCGGTAGTGTTTCGACACCGCCTCCTTTCTCTTTTCCAGTGACAGAGCTTCCTTCAACATCACGAGCTGCAAGAGGGCCCCGTCAGGTGGTTCTGCGTACTGACGTGAGGGGCTTCCAATCTTCTAGGGCGTTGGTGTCAGTCTGAGCTTCTGACGGTGCGCGTAAGGTTCAAGTTCCTCCCGATTTTCTCATCCCCAGCCAGATAGAGTGGTACCTCCTTGCGGGGTTTTCGCCGATGATATCCCCAACCAGCTGAGAGAAGGCAATGTTGAGGGGCGGCTTTCCACTTTCCTTGTCCAGTGGCTTGTTTTGTTGTGACCGAGCCAGACTCTTAGCAAGTCGTCCTCCTGAGGGGTTGATCGCGGCAAATTTGGCCATGTTAGGAGTGGGTGTCTGGTTTTCCTTGCCTTCTCTGGTTTGTCGTCTGCTGAGTTACTGGGGGATAGCCCCCATGCAACTGAAATCATCCGCTTGGGCCAACTTATTTGGACTGCTCGTTCTTCTACATGACAAGGGTTGTTCCTCTCCTATAATGGAGGATATCATTTACGTTCTGCACTACGTGCGTGATCACGGAGCGACTGCCTATTATTATCTGAGGGTGCATCAAGAGATGAGGTCCTTATTTGTAGGGAGTGACGTGGGCCACCATTGGACGTGGCGTCAGGAATGGTTTTTGGTTATGGGATAAGAAGGCCGAGATCATTATGGCCGCATCATCCCCATGCCTCGTGCTTTCAATTTTCCTCCGCTAAGTAAGTCGACATCAAAGTTGTTGCCCCATCCTCAGATATTACTGTTTGCCATTAATCTTTTTTATTTTGGGCAGGTCGTTCTCCCTCCAAGTTGGAAGAGCTTTCTTTCAATTTTCGCCGTGCTTTCGCTGCCATTGAAAGAATGGAGTTTCTCATTAACGTTCCTGATTTGTTCTGGGACCAGAAACTCTAGGATGCTGGGTTGATGCCCCGATTTGGTCATAATGCCATGGTAGATTTTGAAGAACGTGTTAGCACCAACTTTTCCACTTGGGATGCGGCCCTTAACGAGTACTTTTCTGTGCAGGCTGAGAGGGATGGCACGAATTGAGGGCGAGGAGGATGCTGGGGCAGCCTCTCCCAATGAAGTCTTAGAGCGCTCTCCCCCTGCTTGGCCGTCATCTGAGCTTGATCCCTCCTCGGTGAGACCGGAGTTCCTTTAAGGAGGCATTCCAACGGGAACTTTCCAAGAAGGAGCCAAGGGGAGGGCCTCGGAGGAAGTGGCTGCTTATGCCGAGGTGGTGACAGGTGGCGCCGGTCGAGAGGATTATCACAAGCAGCTGGTGGCAGAGGATCCTTTAGCTGTAGGTCCATCGGGGGCAGCTCCTGCTTCGTGCCAAGGCCATGAGAGATTCCCACATTTCCCGCGGACTTCGAAGATGTCAGAGCAATAGCGCAGGGCCTAGTTTCGCTCCTCTTCCCCCTCAGTCGGATTATGTCCCCCACGAGGGGATGTTTTCTCTAGGTGGTCCCCTTGGATTGTTAGGCCCATTTCAGTTTGGCCTATTCAGGATCTTCATCCTCTGATAGAAGCCAATCTAGGTCTCATGGAGGCCATGTTTGTCCCAGCTCGTTAGTGGAGTCCGACTCTTTCCCAGTTGCTGCAAGGGCTTGGCTCTCAGGAAGTGGGTCAGGCTTCCCTTGCTAGCTTGGGCCATGCTCTGACTTTTCTCAGTCACCATTTGCTTCTGGGGCGGTCGGACTCGGCGGCTCAAGCTTCCTCCTCTTCGACGGCTACTCAACCTCTGTCTAATCGCCTGTTAGTCGTTGATTAGCTGATTGGGAATTCCAATTTTCGAGTTGAGGCTCATCAGGAGAGGGCCAGGGTGGCTGAGCTTCGGGCGAGGAAATTGGAGGCTAGCCAATATTTATCTCTTTTCAAGCTGGAACATGAGCGAGAGAGGATTGCTCACTTGGAGGCTGAAGTGGCTTGGCTTCGGAGCCGTCGGAATGATTTCGAGGCTGGTCCAAGCAATGCGGGTGATCCAGGGAATGCCTGATTTAGGGCCTAGGGGCCTTTCATGTTTTGTATCTATTCCTTGAAGGACACATTTTGTCTTGAACTTTAAATATGAATTGGCTTTTGTCTTATTATTTATTAGGAGCCTTTAAAGTGTGTTTTGGCCTATTGTTCATCAAAAAACTAACTATTACATATAGCTTCTGGCTATTACATGCAATTTTTTAGGCCTAGAACTTCTGGAAGTTCTGTCCATTCCATGGGTGCTTCGTTATCTCCTCATCCAATGTGGAGAGATGGTATGCTCCGTTTCCCAAACACCTTTTTATTATAAATGGGTCGTCCCAATTATTTCCGAAGACTCCTTGATTTGGTTGCAACACTCGCCTTAGAACGAGATCTCCTTCCTTAAAGATTCTTGGGCTAACTTTTTAGTTATAGTTCCTTCTCAATCTGTTTTTTTATGCGGCGTTCCGTATGTCACTTTCTAATCTGATTTCTTCCGCGAAGTCTAGACTATTTGCTGAGCTTCTTCATTGGTGGTTAGGGTGCTTTGGCTTACACGAAATATTGGGACTTTTATTTCTACGGGGATGACCGCTTCTGCTCTATAGGTGAACGAGAAAGGGGTTTCTCCGATGGAAGAACGGGAGGTAGTTCGATATGCCCATAGAACACTGGGGAGGCATTCGACCCAGCTCCCTTTGAGTCCATCTAAATGGGCTTTCAAAGTATGTTTGATGACTTTGTTTACCGCCTCTACTTGATCGTTGGATTGTGGATGGTAAAGGGTGGAGAATAATTTTTTTATTCATAAATCATCACAGAATTCTTGTTAGCCGGCCCTACAGAATTGTTTCTCGTTATCTGTGACGATGACTTGTGGGATTCCAAATCAGCATACTATGTTGACCCAAATGAAATGGATTATCCTTGCTTCAGTTATGGTGACCAAAGCCTCGCCTCCGCCCATTTGGAGAAGTAGTCCACAGCTACGACGACATACTTGACTCCACATTTTCTTGGGGGAAAGAGCCCAATAAGTTTGATTTCCCATTTAGAAAAGGGTCATGGACTGGTGATGATGACCAGTTCGGTGAAGGGGCTCCTTATGATATCGCTGACACTGGGGCACCTCTTGGCGAACTCCACTGCGCCTTTTCTTAATGAATGCCAATAGTATCCTTGTATGAGTACTTTGTACGCAAAAGTTTACCCTCCTGAATGGTTTTCGTATGCTTCTTCGTGTATTTCCGCTAACACCCTCGGTTTCTTTGTCGGCGAGGAACCTTAACATTGGGGCAGAGCACCATTGCTTATATAACACGTCGTCGAGAAGGGCATAACGTGCCGAGTGGATTCTCAGCTGGCGGGCCTGAACCTTATCACCGGGTAGCTCGCCTGTTGCGAGAAAATGCTGGATAGGTGTCATCCATGACTCGAAGCATTCAACTTGTGTTATTAATCCCATGCTGGGGGCCTCCTGTCTGAGAACGTGGATGTTTCCAAGTTGCTCGGTGTTCTCAGAGGTTGCTAGCTGGGCCAAGGCATCGGTTCGCGTATTTTGTACCCTGGAGACCTGGGTGAGGTAAATCTGGGTAAAGCGGCTGTAGAGTTCTAGGGCTTGTTTCCTATATTCTGCCATCTGTTGTTCTCGAGCTTCGAACTCTCCTTTTACTTGGTTCACCATTAGCTAGGAGTCACTATAGATGATTAGTCATTCAGCGCCGATTCATGGCGTCATTCTGAGTCTGATTAGTAGAGCTTCGTATTCCGCTTCATTGTGGTGGCAGGAAAACTGAACCGTATGGCGGTGTTAAATGTGGCACCCATCGGGGCGGATAAAACTATACCTGCTCCTGATGCATGGATTGTTGCTGACCCATCCACGTACATTTTACATGGCTTTTGGATGGATTGCTCGGTATCTGAAAGGATCGTCAGCTCTACGACAAAATCTATTAAGGCTTGTCCTTTGATCGCGTTTCTCGGGACATATTTTATGTCAAACTAACCCAGCTTTACCGACCACTTCAAAAGTCACCCTGCCGAGTCAGGGCGGGATAAGATTTGCCTTAGAGGAAAAACGGTTAGTACCTCGATGGCATAGGCAAGGAAGTAAAGTCGTAACTTTCCAGCGCTTATTACCAGAGCGTACGCCAGCTTTTCAACCATTGGGTATCTTAGTTCGGCGTTGTGTAACATCTGGCAGACGTAGTAGACATGTTTTTGGATTTTGCCTTCGTTTTTTACTAGCACTCCGCTGATGGCGGCATCTGAAGCAGCTATATAAAGATTGAGAGTTTCCCCTGGCATAGGCTTAGAAAGTGTCTCAGTACTTGAGAAGTGTTTCTTCAATGCCTCGATTGCCATCTAGGCAGCTGGGGTCCATTCGAATTTTCTATTCTGGATGACATCGAAAAAGAGCTTGCATTTATCGGATGCTCGAGCGACAAACGTGCTCAAGGATGCGACCCATCCAATCAGCTTCTATACCTCTCGGATATGTTTCGGGGGTCCCATATCTACAATAGCTTTGATTTTTTGGGATTGGCTTCAATTCCTTGTTTGCTTTCTAAGAAGTCGAGGAACTTTCCTAAATTTACTCCGAATGCACATTTCTTTGGGTTCAGCTTCGCGCGGTACTTTCTAAGGATGTGGAAGGCTTGTTGTAAGTGTGCAATATGATCTTCCTTGGCTTGGTTCCCAAGTTTTTTTGAACATCTTATTTACTAGGCGTTGATAAGTTGCCCCGACATTCTTGAGCCTGAACGATATCATCACCCATGCGAGTAGGTTTCACTTGGTGTAGAAGGTGGTTTTTTCTATGTCGCTTGGATGCATATGGATCTGATGGTATCCGGAATACGCATCCATGAAGCTCATAAGTTCATGCCCGGCGGTGGAATCCACTATCTGGTCGATGTATGGTAGAGAAAAACTGTCTTTGGGGCACGCCTTGCTAAGATCAGTGAAGTCTATGTATAGCCACTAGGACCTATTTGCCTTTTGGACTAGGACCGGGTTAGCTATCTATGACGGGAACAGAGCTTCCCGGACCAAGTGATTAGCTCACACCGTACGACCCTTCCATGAAAGAGCACTTGCGAGCCCATCGCTGGTCCCCCTGAATGGTGCCTACCCGACCGTCCACCGTAGTGCACTTGAGGCTCTGGTGCAAGGTTGATGGCACGACCATAATTCATGGATGAAGGGTCGTCCCAGAATACTATTGTAAGATGAAGGGACGTCCACGACTTTGAAAGGGATTGTCCTGTACATTCGAAGCGCTTGGTCTTATCTATTAACGGGATGGCTGATGAGTGATATTTTCACCTAGATTTTAGTGTCATTTTATGTGTGTTTTGTATTATTTTATCCGTATTTATGTACTATTTGGTTATGTTTTATGTTTTTATGGAAATGTGTGAGAATGAGATTAAACGTATAAAAAACAGGTGAAAACAGAGCAAGAAATGGAGGCGGGAGCCTGAAACGGTAAAGAAAATAAAAAAAATTAGCAAAATGACATAAAACACGGTTGTGTCATGACCGTGTTTTTGTGCAGAGTGAAGAAATATCCAGAAAGCTGCAAAATTGCATAAAAATACGAGCAGATGCAGGAAAACACACCCGTATTTTCTTGCACTTGGGTGAAAAATCGCGCTTCGTGCTGAAAAAATCACTTGCAAGAAAACACGGGCAAATGCAGGAAAACACGATCGTGTTTTCTTGCAATAGTGGCAAAATTGAAGTGCGATTTCCAGATTTTCCAAGAGGGTATAAATACCCCTAATTTCAACATTTGCACAAGTTTATCAAGGGTTTTCACTGTTTCATACACCTCACACACCAATTCCTTCATTTTACACGCCAACCTTCATCATCTTCACCCATTCTTCATCCATACCATCTACCTTCATCCCACTATCCAATCCACCATCCAAGTAGTTAGAGAAGCAAGGGGGAGTGAAGATTACAAGAAGAGAAAGAGAAGCACCATTGAAGCTATTCAAGGGAGTTTTAATTCCAATTTTGTAGACTTCTTTGTAGTTCAATCATGTGTTTTGGAGATACAATTGTCTATGTTGTTTTCTTTGAGACTATGAGAGACTAATCTCTTTTGTGAGATTAGCAATATGAATTGTGTTGGATAATTTTGGGTATTTTGCAATTGAATAATTATGTTGATTGAGTTTATTGATTTTCTATCATTGATGCTTGAGATCTTGAGGTTTATGATGATTTGTGTGTTTTGTTGTTCTAAATATGTGATTAGATTGAGAAATCAATTATGTGCTTAGGATAATTAAGTGAATCATTTCATCAAACACCTCATGTGCATTATAAATTGTAAAGAGATTGAGAAATCCTTTAGGATTTAGAACCCTTTGATAGAACATTCGATTTGTTAGATCGAGAGGTCAATTGATCGTGTGAAGGGACTCTCCAATTGAACTTAATACGTAGTTGGAATTGTTTGATTGAGAAGCAACCTTAGAGCTATTTTGAGACCCTTGTAAGGATTTACATCTTATCCATCTCGAGAGGGAGTTTAGGTGGAATTAGTGTTGACCCTTGGTTATTAACCCATGACACATATGAATTCGTTACATGATACCTAGATTTTCCATACTTTAAGTATTGCTAGTCTCATTCTCTATGTACTTGGCTCATTCATCAATCTTCCATTCATCTATCCCGTTGTTTATCTTGTCATTTAATTGCTTAATTGTCATTTCTTGATTAATCATATCCCTTCATGATCGTCTCTATAAAACTTTGACAAACACGAGATCGCTTAAACACTAGTACCTTCCTTCCTGTGGTTCGATAAATTCTTTAATTGGTCATCCAGACTACAAATGACTAATCAAATGGCGCCATTGCCGGGGAGGTAACGGTTGCTAGTGGTTTGACGAATGAGTGTTTTGATTAGTATTACCAGAGATATTTTATTGCTTTTTCTTATTTGCGTTGGAAAATTTTTAATCTCACTTTTTCATTTTGATAGGTACTTGAAACTATCTTGAGAGAAGGAGAAGGGCGATCAAAGCCAAAAATAGAAAGTGAGAAGAAGAATTGTAGTGAGCCTTGAGAAGAGCATTTAAATGGAAGGTTGGGACCAATGCTTTTTGGAAATCAAAGTGCAAGGATTCCACCTCCACAATCAAGAGGCTACATGAATGAGAGCAACTATGGTTAAAATTTTCAAATAGAACAAGATAGCTCTCAATACTACAATCAAGGAAGAAATGGAGAATGGAAACAAGCTTATAATGTAAATACATTCCACTCTTATCAAGCATGTGCTTATTCTTCACCAAATCCCAATACTAATCTTCCGTTCCAAAATTACGCCTTATTGGACTTATATAGAAGATGTGTTCAAGGAAGTGATGAAGGCCAAAATTTTCAATCAAGTTTTCTTTGTAATGAATCCTCCGAGATAATTACCCCTGCTACTTTGGAAATGACAAAACAAATAAGGATGATGAATCAAGGTGCTTATGGTCAAGTCTTGCATAGTACAAGTTTGGGGGGTGGTCAAAATGTGCAAGGTGTGTCGATTCCTAGTCCTATATAGCAAGAAGAGTGGAGGATGCCTAACCATCAAGTAGGAGATGCTTATTTCATGGGAATGGATGATTTCTAAGGAAATTTTCAAAACAATTATGAGGGAAGTTTTCGTGGGAATTATCCACCAATTCAAGAATGAAATATTGACAACCAAGAGAGAGGAGACTTTCAACAAGTTGAGGAAGAAAAATCATCTATAGAAGTCTTGATTGAGATGATGGAAGCAAGCCTTGAGGAGGACAAGAAAAGAAATGAGGCAACTGAGAAGAGTTTAGAAGCTTTGGAGCATCAAGTAAGCCAAATTGTAAGTGCTTTGACCAATTTTCGACAAGTTGAAGAACTTGAAGAGGAGAGCAAAGTTGAAGAAGAGTTAGAGAAAGATGAGAATTTGGGAGATGAAGAATCAAAAGAGGTATTTGAAGAGCCTATTGAGTGTTTAGCCATCGTTCCGTGTTCTTCAGTGTTTATGGGATGGGGATTATTGCCGTTCGACTGCTTTTTGGGGCCTCGGATCAATTTTTCTAGCTTTCCTGCCTCGTACAACCGCCAGAGTTCTGCCAAGAGGTCACGACATTAGTTGGTGTCATCACCCACTGATTGGTGGTATTTACAAAACTTCTTCCTATTAAGGCTGGTAGGGTCTGCTTGCATCTTCGGGGCCGGCCTTAGTAAGTTTTCATTTTGGATATCCCCAAAGATTTCCTCGGGGGTCTAATTAATCACCTCATCGAGCTCCTTTATCTGATCTTCGTTCAGAAAAGGTTTAAAGGATGAAGGGGTTTTGTAAACTTTTTCATTCTTTTCTTCTTCTTCTCCATCTCCCTGGGTTCCTCTATGCTTTTCCGCAATTCGTCAAGGATTTTTTCTCTTTGAATCTGAGCTTGGGCTAGCTTCGGCATTAGCTCACTGCTCGTTGAACCTCTGGATGAAGTCTTTCAGAGATTCCTTTGCCCCTTGCCTCATGCACGCCAGCTTCTACTTAGGTTCTTTGCCGCGGCCGAGGTAGGCGAAATGGGAAGAGAAAGATGTGGCTAGCTGGAGTCACGAGTCGACGAAGTTTGTTGGGAGTGCGGTGAACCAGGAGTGTGCTTTGTCTCCCAATGTCAAGGGGAACATTTTGCACCGGTCTTCTTCGGAGCTTCCCTGAGCTATCATCCACCCGACATATTTGTTCAGGTGGGTGGTAGGGTTTGAATCTATATTATATGGGGGTATTTGGGGCAGCTTGACCTTCGTGTGGGATTGTGTATTGAGGATTCTATACGAGAAAGGCTTACCGCCTGTGCCTAGCTCGGGCTGGTCAGGGCTAGGTTCGGTCGGCCTCTTACATTATCTCCGACAGCTGTTCCTGAAGGATAACGGTTTCCCATTCCACAAGTGTCTGCATTTTAACAATAAGTCCTCGCACGCACTCTCTACCATGCTTTCTTCTTTGGACGTAGGTGGGAAGGGAGATAGACGATCCTTCACGCTTATGCGGGTTTTACTTGCGATCGATCGGCTCTGGCTTGTCGCCCTTCGGCGCTTTTGTCTATCATCGATGCGGGTTTTATTTGCGATCGATCGGCTCTGGCTTGTCGCCCTTCACGCCTATGTCAGGCCGAGCATTTTTCTTTCAGGGTATTGAGTAGGTCGAAGTACCGCTGTCGGTATTCGCCTTCCTTGTCAGCGTGTGGATCCTCCGTACATGGGATTCTCTTTTCCCTGGTAGGCGGAGGGGGTTCTTTGGCGGTGTTGAGAGTGAAAATAAGCGTGTTTTACTGTCCAATCTAACACCTTTTTGATGAGAATTGTTATCATATATTAGCACAAGTATCTTATATTCAATATATGTGAGAAAAATGTGCACTTGAGGTGTTTTATTGTGTTTTAGGTGAAGGAAACGACTTGCGTGTATAACTACTGATCAACAACGCATGAAGGCAATAGCCTTGATCATCAGGCGAGTTACTGACAACACGGCTTCACGTGTGAGCCACCGATGTGGATCCAGATGTTGAGTCAAAGCAGCGACGTGATACTCCAGCAGTTTGGATGGCGTCGCGATGTCTCGGTGATGTGTCGGAGCTGCACAAGACGGCAGAGTTCGCTGCACCACATACGGGCTGGAGGCTTGGTGCGGCTGGGCTGTCGTCGCTCGGCTTTTGGATGATGGGGTAGGCATGATGTTCAAACCAGACGAAGGATGGGGCTACGGATTGGCAGTCTCCGGCCGAATCAAAGCAAGACTGGCGGCGGCGGACGTGGGAAGTGGCGTTTCGGGCGAGTCCTCTAGCATTCCGGGCGTGTCCCCTGATGATTCCAAGCGAGTCATTCGTTGGCCATGGCAGGTCTGAAGCAGCTTCGACCGGGTCTGCTATGCTTTTGTCGGTCGAGCCTCAACCACTTCCAGTCGAGGATGAGGCAGCTTTCTAGCGGGTCTACATGGCGGCCGGAAAGGATGAAAGCCAGCGGAATTCACTGGTGATTTCCTGGCGCGTTGCTGGTGAACTTTTTAATTGTGTCTTGGGCAGTCTCGATGGAGTCTTGCCAGTACAGGACGGGTATGAATTATTCCGGCGAATTCTTTGTGGGCTCTGGGAAAGTCGATAATTAGATTGCGCTACGGAATGAAATTGTAGGGCTGAGTTTCTTCCAGCTGACGTGTTTTGGCAGGCAATGGGCCTTGATGCCTAGTTGGGCCATCTTTTCTAATTGGGCTGGATATTTCATGTAAGTAATATATGTGGATTAAATGGGCTGCTCCCTTTATGCATTTGCAGTTTTGGGCTAGCCGGCCCATTTATTTGATCCAATTATTTATGCTATTTATTAAAAATATATAATTGCTTTAATTGTTTTAATTTGACGATTATTGTTATATATGTGGCATGTTCTATGTGATTTATTTTTTTTAAAATTACTTATATAGAAGCATGCTAGGATGTATATTTTATTATTAAATATTATATGCATGTTAAAAACCCTCGGTGTTAAACAACTAAGTGGGAGAGGGGATTGGTAATTAATTTCCATGACCTCCATTATTGGTTTGTAAGTGATGTGAGTAAACCTGCGCATTGACAATAGGCCTTCCTCCACAACAGATGAGTTTATTCACGGATCACTGGTACAAACTTCTTTATGATGATCGTAGGAAGTTATCCAACCACGTGTGTACTTCTCCAACTGTAAGGCACATAAGCTTGCACAATGGACTTTGAGTCAAATAATGGTGTACACTTAGGTATAAATAATAAGTATACTCCCCAATGGAGTCACTGCGATTATTTGCATGACTAAAAATGAACCAACTATTAATTATTTTATCATAAAGTTAGGTTGATAAATAAAATTAATGGGTAAAATCTTCTCTTGTAAATGTTCGGGTTTGTATACGTCCACACTAACGTGGCATGCAAATCCACGGTGCTTGAAATGTTGGTGAATTTTATTTTATATTGTTTTGAGGGATTCAATATAAATTGATAAATTCGAAGTGCTTGATCTGTTTATTTATTTATGATTATCAGGATTTTCAAATGGCACTCAACTCACTCTCTATTATACTTAAAGAGCACAAACTTACTAGCACTAATTATGTTGACTGGAAACGGAACATGGATATTGTTTTAACTGCTGAAGATTATATCTTTGTTCTCACTGAGGAATGTCCTCTGGTACCTACTTATGCCTCTACCGAAGAGCAAAGAGTTGCTTATAATAGGTGGGTCAAAACTGATAGGATGACTAAGTGCTACATTTTGGCTTCTACGTCAAATGTGTTTCAGACTCAGCATCAAGCTATGGAGACCGCCTATGATATGATGCATAATCTTAGGAAACTCTTCGGGCATCAGAGTCGTCCTGCTAAGTCGAAGGGCATGTCTGTTCTAATGAACACCAAAATGGCTGAGAGCACTTCCGTGAGGGAGCATGTCCTTAGGATGATGGGCCAACTCAATGAGTTGGAAGTTCTTGGAGCTGAAATCGATGGGAAAACCCAGGTCGATATCATACTCCAAAGCTTGCCTAGGAGTTTTGAGCAGTTTCGTCTGAACTATGGTATGAACAAACATTTGTACACGTTGGCGAAACTTCTAAAAGAACTTGTGGCGGCGGAAGAACTGTTTCGTAGACCTCCTTAAGTTCATGTTGCTGAAAATGCTGCTCATCCTAGGCCGAAAGGCGGTAGGAATAAGAAAAAGCATGGAAATTCAGGACCGGTGAACCAAATGAAAGCAAAAGCTGGTGCGGTCAAGAAGACTAAAGACAAGTGCTTCAAATGCAAGCAGTCGGGACACAACAAGACTGACTGCCCTCTTCTGAAAGGGAACATGAATGGTAAGTCTTTTATACTAGTTGTTGAATCATGTTTAGCGGATGTATCTGCTGACACTTGGTGTGTTGATACGGGAACCACTGACCATGTCTGCAATTCGTTGCAGGGGTTCCATATAACCCGATAGCTTAGTGATGGGGAGATTACCATACTCATGGGAAATGCTACAAGAGTAGCAGATGTTGCAGTGGGAGACGTCTATTTATTTTTTAATAAAAATAAAACTCTTGTTTTGAGGAATTGTCTATATTTACCTCATTTAGAAAGAATTTAATTTCGATTTCTAAATTGTTTATAGATGGATATTCTGTTTCTTTTAATGACAAGGTTGTTATAAGGAAAGATAGAATTATTATCTGTGATGGTGCATTGATAGATAATTTGTATACTCTTAATCCAATTTCTCCCACGATGCAACAAATTGAAACGAATGATACATCTACTAATAAGAAAAAAGAACCTTCGAAAATGAACCAAACATATCTTTGGCATCTAAGATTAGGTCATATTAACTTGAGTAGGATTCAAAGGTTAATAGCTGATGGACCTCTGAGTTCATTAGTAGTGGAAAATTATCCAACTTGCGAATCCTGCTTGGAAGGAAAAATGACCAAAAGTCCTTTTAAGGCAAAGGGGTATAGAGCCAAGGATCTGTTGGAATTGGTTCATTCCGATTTATGTGGTCCTATGTATTCCAGGAAAGAGGGGGTTATGAATATCATGTCACTTTCATTGACGATTATTCTAGATACGGATATATTTATTTGATGCGCTGCAAGTCTGAGTGCTTTGATAAATTCAAATAGTACAAGGCTGATATGAAAAAACAACTTGGAAAATATATCAATACACTACGATCTGATCATGGTGGCGAATACCTCTTGGGAGAGTTTAGGAATTATTTATCGGAGGAAGGGATTGAATCCCAATTGTCTGCACCGGGCACACCCCAGCAGAATGATGTAGCGGAAAGAAGGAATAAGACTCTTATAGAAATGGTAAGATCAATGATGAGTTATTCAGAATGACCTAATTCATTTTGGGGATACGCCTTAGAAACAGCTGCTTACATTTTTAACTTAGTACCTTCAAAATCATTAGCTTCCACACCAATTGAATTGTGGACTAAGCGAAAGCCTAGTCTGAAACACTTTTGGATTTGGGGTGCTCCGGCACATGTGTTGAAGACGGATACTGATAAGTTAGAATCACGTACGAAAGTATGTCTGTTTGTAGGATATCCTAAGGGAACGAAGGGTGGTTTGTTTTATAATCCAAAGGACCAAAAGGTGATCGTTAGCCAGATTTTGGAAGAGGATTATGTAATGAACCACAAACCTATGAGTAAGATTGTTCTAGATGAAGTAAGAGAGGAAACACCAAACATAATACCAACAGTGCAAGAGGATATACCAGAGGACACTGCACCGCATGTCACACCTGATGCACAATTACCCGCGGAGCCTCGTCGTAGTGGGAGGGTTGTGAGACAACCGGATAGATTCATGGGATTGGGAGTGTCTTCTGACTTTGTCCCTGGTGAACATGAAATTGACCCATGGAATTACAACGAGGCACTACAAGAAAAAGATGCTCAATTATGGTAAAACGCAATGAAATCTGAAATAGAATCCATGTATTCTAATCAAGTCTGGGAGCTTGTAGAACCACCTAATAGTGTAAAAGCTATTGGATGCAAGTAGGTCTATAAAAGAAAAATAGAATCTGATGGTAAGGTGGAAACCTTTAAAGCAAGACTTATTGCTAAAGAATATACTCAGAAAGAAGGAATCGATTATGAGGAAACCTTCTCGCCTATGACCATGCTTAAGTTAATCCGCATTCTTTTATCTATTGCTTCTCATATGGATTATGAGGTATGGCAGATGGATGTTAAGACAGTTTTCCTGAATGGAAGTCTTGAGGAAAACATCTATATGAAGCAACCAGAGGAATTCATTGCAAAGGGCGAAGAACATCTTATGTGTAAGCTTAAAAGGTCCATTTATGGATTGAAACAAGCTTCAAGATCATGGAATATTAATTTTGATGAAGTAATCCAGTCATATGGATTTATTCAATATCCACATAAATCATGTGTGTACAAGAAGTGTGACAGAAATGTAGTGGTATTTCTTGTACTCTACATGGATGATATTTTACTTATTGGAAACAATATAAAGGTATTGTTGGGCGTGAGGGTATGGCTATCCAAGCAGTTTGAGATGAAGGACTTAAGAGAAGTCGGACACATTCTTGGAATTAAATTAATAAGGGATCGCAAGAAAAGAATGTTGTGCTTATCCTAAGCTTCATACATTGATACAATCCTGGCTCGTTTTAGCGTGCAAGATTCCAAGAAAGGTTTTCTACCTTTCAGACATGGAATACCTCTATCTAAGGGTATGTGTCCTAAGACACAACAAGAAATAAAGGCAATGAAGCTGGTCCCTTATGCTTCGGTAGTAGGAAGCCTCATGTATGCTATGTTATGTACGAGACCGGATATCTATTATGTCGTGGGCATGGTCAGTAGGTATCAAAGTAATCCAGGACAAGAGCATTGGACTGCGGTAAAACATATTTTGAAGTACCTGCGAAGGACTATGGATTATATGCTGTTTACCGGGAAAATACTTTGTTACCTTTGGGTTATACTGATTCGAATTTCCAGTCAGATAGGGATGCTAGTAAATCCACCTCGGGTTATGTGTATACTCTTGGAGGAGGAGTCATAACATGGAGAAGTGTAAAGCAGAAATGCGTTGCTGACTCCACCATGGAAGCTGAATATGTAGCAGCCTCCGAGGTAGCTAAAGAAGCAGTATGACTTAGGAACTACTGAATGGACTTGGATGTGATTCCTGGTTTGCCCAAAGCAATCACAATTTATTGTTATAACAGTGGTGCAGTAACAAACTCGAAGGACCATGAGCCCATAAGGCGAGTAAACACATTGAGCGCAAGTACCACATGATACGAGACATCATTAAAAGAGGGGAGGTCATTATTGCTAAGATTGAATCGGAGGATAACCTGGCTGATCCTTTTACTAAGAGCCTTCCAGCGAAAGCGTTCGATGGGATTAGATGCGTGTCAGCAGATATGGCAGCGTGGTCTTTTAGTATAAGTGGGAGATTATTGGATTGTATACTAAAAGCCTAGCTTTTGTATTGAACAATGTTTTAATAATTTTATTTAAAATGAGAATCATATGAACAAACGTTTTGCATATTATAAATTATTTATTTATGTGTTTGTGCAAAAGTCCATTTACTTTATATTGTAGATAATATGTTGTGCGACAATACAAGGAAGATCATATTATCGGTTTTCTTATAAAGTATAAACAGATGCTCACAACCGAGATAGACGGGGACTCTCTATCGGTATATTTGTAGTGTGGTTTGGTATTAGTTTGTCTTGACTATAAAATCACATTAGTGCACCTTGTGTGTATTGAGCAGGACCGCTTGAGATTGTTCGACTTGTACTGTCTATATAGGAGAACTTGATCTCAGTTATTATGGATGTTCATGCTCTTAATCCCTATACAATAACCTCGACACATAGGGCAGTATGTATTTCTTTGATTCATCAATGAGTGAGATTTACATGTATTAAATCAACAAACTCGGTAGGTTGGGAAATAATATTGTTTCTATGGTGTGCTATTGATTGTAAAAGGAATTCATGTCCGACATAGGTTGATGATGTCCCCTTGAGGAGCTCATAAGGTTTATCATGTAAATCTTACAAGTGGATTAATTCCGGCATGATAATAAGGTTGAGTGGTTCTACTCTCGGAAGAGATATTAATTAATGAAGTTGTCAGTAACTTAATTAATTAATGGACATTGTATATCTTAAACATGGAGAGACTGTCGGGCTCATAATAAGAAGGAGCCCAAAATGTAATTTTGGGATTGGATGAGTAGTGCAGTAATAATATTTTAGTGAACTATATTATTATTATTACTTAAATCCAATTGAGGCCCAAATCCAATTTTTCCTCCTGGTCCCTGTTGTAACCCAATATAAAAGTTATCTCAGCTTCTTAATACCCTAGTTCCTGTGCCTCTTTTGACGTAAAGAAGGGAGAGAAGTAGATTGAGAAGATCCTGAAGATTGTTGCCCACACAACATCAGGATTAGACTTGGGTCATACAACAGAAGATCAAGAGGTAGTTCTCTGCATTAGATCTTCAGCATAATTCCCTGGTGAAAGGTATTGTAAACTTTAATCATTGCTTCCGCTGTTATAGTTTACATGGATCCCTAACGAATCACGCTAACCAAATGATCCAAAAGCCAACACTGCAATCTTCATGGCATTTGTCCATTCATCGATCAAAGTTTCTCTATTTTTGAAGTCAAGAGTGTCGAGGTTTAAAATCAATCTGTATGGATTTATCTGTCAAGGTGAGACCGACCATATGGGGTGTTGTGTGGATTAAATCCTCGAACTCAGCTTGCTCCTGTGGACATTCCAATTACTTTCATTTTAAAGTTTCCTGGTTGTTGGAATGTGTCTTCTTGTCTTGCCTCATGGACTCCATGTGATCCAGATGTTCCTTCATTTTGGCCCTGATCATGTTGTGTTTGATGGGCCTGTGACTGTTGTTGTGAGCCCGATATCTCTCCAACATTCATCTTTAAATCTACAATTGATAGTCCTTGGAAGGACTCATATAGATCTTGTAGATCTTCAAGATTTGCTCTTTCCATCCGGGGATATGGATTCTCCTCCAAGGATAGCAATCATTTTCTCACTTTCAGACTTTGGCCTGGTGACCTCCGTCGTCTTTCCCTTTTGGTATAAAAGGGGTTCTCCGAAGGTTGGTGGCAACCTTCCTCATGGCCTTCTTCCTATCACCTTGGTTTCCAGGGATTTTACTTGTTCTATCAACTTCATAATGAGGTCGAGTTGCTTGTTCTGCAATTTCTCCACCTTATCCATCTTGAGACTGATCTCGAACATTGTCTTGGACATGCTTTGACAATATTCTCCAAAGAATCTTACCGTATTCTGCAATTCTCTAAGATCTTGGTTCATCTTAGAGTTATCTGCCTCGATCTCCTTCCACTCTGTCATTCTATCCAATGTGTAAAGTGGTAGGGCTTGCAAATTTCTCTTGGACCCTGGTTGGGTCGTTTCTTCCATTGTCTGTGTTTGGGAATACTTCCATGGATCTCGGTGAAACTATGGAGTTCCACTATATTCCTTTCTATTTCTTTGGAATATTTTATCTCCATCTGGTGTAGTTCTTCCAGATGTTCTTCCTTGGTGTAGTTAGCGCGAATATTCGCTACTTCCCTCCTTTGGATTACACCGTCCCACCATCGGTTGGCTTCCTCGTAATCTTTCTCTGCATATTGGCTATACAACACATAATAATATTATTGTATAGAACTGCTTGTCTCGTCGTAGTTAACAGGCCAGAAGTCCCTGTTACTCCAGCTTTGAACAGGGCAGTTAGTCCTTCATTCTCGGATGTCGAACTTTCGTTCGGATCCATATTCCTTTGAAACTCTTCTCTCGTTAAGTGACATAAGTTTATAATAAATTTATCCATTCATAAATAAATAAATTTAGGGCTCTGATACCATTTGCAGCGCGGAAAGTTGAGTTCAATCTGGCATAAAATAGGTATAGTATAAATTCTGACTTGGAACTAGTTTTGCACATTTTGTGGTCTATTTTGCAAATTTACATTTTTGGTCCCGTTAACGGAGCCGATTAATCTGTTAATTCTAACGGAGTTTTAAAGAAAAACTTCTACGGAACCAAAATCGCAGGCTACGAGACTATTTCTGTAAGTAACCTTCTCCAATGGGACTAATCCTGCATCTACCCCAAAAAATGACAATATCTATGATGAATGTATATAATAATTAATGAAAAAAAATGATTTTATCATGAGACGGTGTCACACGACATACTCAAACTCTCGTGTTGGACATTTGCTAGCTGCGCATGTCATCTTTGTTTTTACAACATGTGAAACTACACGCAAGCTTAATTAATTGCCATATATACTAGATACTAGTTGGCCCTTTCATACCGCCATGTTATCAGGTTATTGGCAGTAACGTACGTTGCATGTGTATAAGATTTACATTTTTTTAATATGATTATTTCGATTATATATATATTTGTGGTACATCTGATCTTCATTTCATAGCTCGTAAGAACATCGCAATGTCCATCAATGGTGAAATGGACCAAGCAAGATGCAATGTGGTGGAGCCATATGATAAGTGTGGTGTGGATGCACTACTAGCTGAATTTCAGCTCCTTCTTGATGAAAGAGCTACTCATCATTTAGGTATGCATATATATATATATATAGAGAGAGAGGGGCATGTTATAATATTATTTTATGGAAAGTATCAAAATTTGTTCTCTAAATATAAGCCGATTCCAATTGTAATTATTTTATTATTTTGCAATTCTCAATTTTAGTAATTTTTCGTTCGATTTTTTGTCATTTTTGTTCAAATTTTGTCATTTTATCAAATTTAATCATTTTTTCTTTTTCCAAAATTTGGACCAAAATTGGTCAAATCCTAAGATAAAGGATTACATTTAGACAAAAAAAAAAGACAATTTTTATAAAAGGACTAAATTTTGGACAAATAATTATAAGACCAAAATTGAATAAAAAATAATTAAAATTAAGAATTGCAAATGAAAAATGACTTATATTGAAATCGATTTAATATTTTCTCTTATTTAATGGAATCGGTCTTCTATCATTACCACTAGGGATGTTAAACGGGTTGGACCTGAACCTACAGGGCCAGACTCATAGGGCTATGGGCTAAACGGGGCACGGGTTAAGCGGTCCATGTTAAATGGGCCGTCATTTATGCGAACCTAACCCTAATCCTAGCGGACATCGGGCTAAACGGGCCATTAACGGGTCGTTGAATAAAAAAATAAAAAATAATAATTTAATTTGAAACATAATTGAACATTAAAAACACATCAAATGTTGTTCTAATATTAATAAAATCTATAAGTTTATACGTAAAAAATAAAAAGGAATTTTAGGATTACAAATACGTTAATATTATTTATGAATTAAGATAATTTGTTTTAAATATTACTTTTTAAAATGTCTCACATACTTTATATTTAAATTATTTTATTTTAAAATGACAAAGTAAAAAAAATGTAGTAAGTTAGAGGGTATTAAATTATTATTAGATATAATTACCAATAAGAATTATTTGTTAACATAAAAAATTATTATTAATTTTAATAATTTAAATATATTATTAATTAATTTTTTCTTATAAAAAATTTAATCGGGTTAACCGGGACAGCCCTATTAACCTACGGGCTAGCCCTATAGGGCCGCGAGCTAATCGGTCCGCGCCAAAAAAACCTTATTTAAACGGGCCACTACTTATATAGACCTAAACCTATATTTTTTCGGGTTAAACGAGACGGACCTACGGTCTGGGACCGTATTAACATCTCTAATTACCACGCTAAAAAAATCATACTTATAAACTTATAGGATCAATTTAAAAAAAAAAAAAAACCTCTACACTTGCCGTGATCGGCTGCGTGATCGCTCATAGCCGATCATTAGACAAGTTGATAAACTATCCAGACCAAAATCAAAATTGGAACTGGACTAAAAATAATTACTTATATAATTTTGATAGAGTTAAAATTATTTTTGTTCTCATAACTATTAGGAATTTTTGATTTTGTCCCAAAAAAGATAAAAATTTCGATTGCTTCCCATAACACCTGAAATTGGCAAATTTTGGTCCCAAAGTCGCCGGAGCCTCCATTTTTTGGCCGGAAAATCAAATGATTGGCCAAGAAAGTAGGCTTCATATCTACTGCCATTATTACCAGAAACTTCTCCTCGAAGACGGGCACGGCGTTGGCGGCTGAGCTGTCCTGTCCTGTTGCCATCCCGTCACATCTCACCTGTTGCCATCCCTGTCACATAAGAACAAGCTCTTGAGTTTTCATAACATCACCAGGTTGCTTTGCATTTGCTTATTCACTTCACTTGTCAGGATGCATGAGTTGGTGGCCTCTGGTGCAATTACAGCTAAATTCATTATGGATGCTTTGAGATGTCTTGACATTTTAAGGGCTGTATTACATCCATTCAACAAGAGAATTGCTGAGGTAGTCGATGACTTTCGATTGGTTTTATTTCATATTTTGACTTGCATCTCAGTTAATCTATCTTAAGCATACTTTCGACGCCTGGATATAACTTCTTCTTCTATACGCTTATTCTCACCTCCTCCATCCTCGATTCTGCCATATCCACCTCTCCAAGCTCACTCCAACATTCAGCAGATAATTCCCCACCACCACCACCGTCGTGCTCCTCCCACGCATTCACCACGTGCAGCAAGTTCAATCCCGCCGCATCAATCCACACCATCTTTTTATAGTTCTCCGTGTACCTCCTGATGATCCCCACCCTCGGCACCTTCTCCAGAATGCTTCCCCTGTTTCCGGATCGATTTTCGGATGAGCCTGTCATCCTGCTGAACTTTTCAGAATATGCGGTACAGAATATGTGTGGATAAAAACCTTCTTAGTCCCATAACTTTTCCCATGGTCTTTTTTAGTCCAAAAAAAGATAAGTTTGTCAAATTAATCCCACCGGTGAAGAAATAGGGCCAAAAACGTCATATTTTCGCCGGAAAAAGCAACGTCACAACCGGAATTGCCAATTTCCTGCCGGTACGATGACGTGGCACCCTGATGGCAGGTGAGTTAGCTGGATAAAAATCTATTTAGTCCCATAACTTTCCTCATGTTCTATTTTAGTCCCAATATAGATAAGTTTGTCAATTTAGTCCTACCCGTGTAGGAATAGGACCAAACACGTCCTATTTTCGTCGAAAAATGCTGACATCATCGGAATCGCCGATTTTTAACCAGGACAATGACGTGGTGCCCTGATGGCAGGTGAGTCAACAAATTAAATGTTATTTTAATGCCAATAAGGCATTTTTATTTAAACAATTCCGACCGTTGTCATGGCCGGTGGCGAAATCGTGGTCGGTGGCGAAGTTCTGGTGTTTGTGATGTGGGCCTTGGTGCCAGCGATTCCATACCAGAAGAGAAATGGGCTAATGACCCTTATTAATTTTTTTTTAATTATTAGTCCCAAAATAAAATGTCTTGTTGGTATTAAAATAATATTAATTCCGGTTGGAAATGGCGATTTCGGTTGTCACTTGACAATCACGTGCCATTTATCAATGATGTCAGCATTTTTCGGCGAAAATTCGAAGTGTTTGGCCCTATTTCTACACGGATGGGACTAAATTGATAAACTTATCTTTATTGGGACTAAAATAGAACATGAGGAAAGTTATGAGACTGAATAGGTTTTTATGTCGCTGACTCACCTGCCATCAGGGCGCCACATCATCATACCGGTCGGAAATGGACAATTCCGATTGTAACGTGGCTTTTTCTCACGAAAATAGGACGTTTTGGCCCTATTTCTTCGCCGGTGGGACTAATTTGACAAACTTATCTTTCTTGGGACTAAAAAAGACCATGGGAAAAGTTATGGGACTAAAAAGGTTTTTATTCCGAATATGTGTGTACCACAGTGAGACACTTCACCAGAATGCTTTCCCCTATTTGTGGATTGAGCTCGGAAGGGATCCTTTGACCGTCGCGCAGGGCGTCGGAGGGAGATCCTCCACCAGAGGGAGCTGTCCATGTTAATCTCATTTGCCACGTAGGATTACCTTGTCGGAAAGCCCCAATTTTGGTGATTATGTCCGGCGCACATGCAAATTCTCGGTCAAGAAATAGGGTTCCTACGACTTTGGGACCAAAATTGGCCAATTTCAGGTGTTACGGGACGAAATTGAAATTTTTGTTTTTTTGGAACAGAATCAAAAATTAATTATAGTTATAGAACCAAAAATGATTTTAACTCATTTTGACAACATTCAACATTCATATTTGAAAATTAGGTTATCTTGCAAATCAAAACTGCGAGCTCCTGATGGCTTTATCTCCATTGCTGCTTTTCCATATCAAAAACCTTGGCGATCCATTCAAGAACAGCAACATCGGATTGCATTCCAAGACATTTGAGATTGGAGTCCGGTCGTGGCTTAGCCAAGTGTGGGAGATCGAAAAGGATGAATACTGGGGATGTGTCACCTCTGGTGGCACTGAGGGAAACCTCCAAGGCTTGTTGCTGGGGTTAGTATATCCATTTTATGCATACGTACATACTTTTTATTACAAGTTGGTTTTTATGGAGTTAGACTTTATTTACAAAATTAGTCTTGGGGTTAATATCAAAATTTCCAAGGGTTAAATTCATTAAACGTCCCACAACTATTGAAGATTTCGATTTTTGTCAGTTAAAACTTTTGAAAAGTTCCCATAACTTTTGGATTTCAATCAGAAATGATTCTCTTTGGGACGATTTTAGAAAATTTCAAGAGTTATAGGATGATTTCAATTAGAAAAGGTCCCATAAAATTTTGCAAGCTTCCAAAAAATTGGGACGGTTTTGTAAAATTTTCAGGAGTTATGGGACAATTTGCGATGAAAAATTAGTTTTGGGACAAATTTTGAAATTTTGAAAAAGCTATGAGACTAAACTGAAAATTTTAAGTAATTTGAGATGAAAATCGAATTTGGTAAAAGTTAACTACAATTTGCGCATATATTTAATTTATTGAAAATAGTACTCGATCATTTCTTTTTCAGTACATAAAAATTGGGAAGAGCAAAACTTATAGTACATATTTCCTTGATCAGGTACACATATGTATACACACAATAGTCCTCTAACTTATATGCACTCATAAAAATACTTGGTTTTTAACTTACAAATTGTAGCAATTTAAATGTAAATTGATATAACTAAATAAGTACTCCTATAACTTTTAAATTATACTACCTCTATTCTGGAGAAATTAACACATTTACTTATAAAATTTTAAGGTATATTTGATCCATAAAATTACTAGCATTAATTTTCATATTTATTATTATTGGGGCAACTAAATCAATGATTAAAATTGGTATATTTTGAAAGTGACGGATTGCTTTTGCAATTAAAGTACGTAGTTTAAGGGATAAAATTGATTATGAAAAGGAAAAACAAAGACTATTTTTAAAACAGCATATAAAATACAAGACTAATTTTGTTTTAGAAATAGTCTCATACAAATTTGCTTTATTTAAAATAATTGCAAAAAAACTTAATTTATCTGAAATAGTTTCATAACTTTTGAATTCTCACTAAAATTGTCACTTTAATTTAAAAATATTCAAAATTTCTAATTTCATGAAATGAGGCAGACTTGGTGCTTTTATAAGTTACAAGACAAAATTGATAAAATACTGTTTTGGGAAAAAAATAAATGTTCTAACTATTTTGGAGCCTTTTCGAATAAAGTAAAAGGCTATGAGACGGTTAATTATAACCTCTTTTATTTTATATATATTATGAAACTTTTAAAAGAATGTTGATTGAATAAAGACACGATCAATAAGCTTAATAGTTAATTTGATATATTTTTTCTTTTTCATATATAATATATTAAGTAAAATCTGTATATCCTTATTACTAGGGTCCCAAGTTTAGTTTTAAAAAGGCAATTGGAAGCGCATGCGTATCTGCACACAAGCTATTGGGGCCATCAATGCCTTGTGGTATGTTCATCACTAGAAAAAAATACATCAATTCTTTCTCTAGAAACATTGAGTATATAGACTCTCTCGATTCTACAATAACGGGAAGTCGAAATGGCCACGCCCCGATCTTCATATGGTACAGGTTAAGCGTGAAAGAACGCAGGGGACTTGAATCAGAAGTCAAGACTTGTTTAAAGAATGCTAAGTACTTGAACGGCGGACTGAAAGAAGTAGGCGTTAGCTTGATGCTAAACGAAATGAGCTCCACTGTCGTTTTCTAGCGCCCTCTGGACAACGAGTTTATTAAATATTGGCACCTCTCTTCTCAAGGGAACATGGCACATGTTGTTTTGATGCCACATGTGGATGTTGAAATGTTGGATAGATTTGTTAAAGATCTTGTCCAAAAGAGAAGCAGTTGGTATGGATATGGCAAAGTTGATCAACCTCCTTGTCTTGAGGAGGACATTGGCACTTCTAATTGTGCTTGCTATATTCATGCTAATAAAGGGCTCTCCATTCAAAATTAAATGTGGTTGATTTAATGAACTATATGCTCTACATTTTATGCTTTCATTTCATGCAATTATTAAAGTTATGTACCAATAAGAATATAGTAGTTTATGACATTTAATTATAAGTTATTGTTTTCGAAAAGGAAAATATCATAAAAGTTTATGCTATTTTGGTTCGAATTCTATGTTTCAAATTTGGTGCAATATTTTTGTGTTATATCGTTGGATGAATTACACGTAAAAGATATGAGCATTTGGTTCACATTGAGTTAAAAATGCTCCACTGGCTTAAAATTTTACTAAAATAAGGGAGTCTACACACAAATTGCACTTAAATGGACTTTATTTCTTTCTAAGCCTATTAGTTAAAAACAAGAGGCCTGGTTCATCACATCCTAGGAGAAGGTGGATTATAATATCACATGAAACTAATAAGAATTAGAGCAAATCTCATGCTCATGATTCCTTGTATTTGACACTTTTAAGTTTTATTAACATACCTGACAATTTTAATGAACCAAATTAACAGTCTATAAAAAGGAAAATATTTACCTTAGGGGCTATGCTATTACGTGTCAATCATATAATTAGTAACTAACAAAATGATACATGAAAATGGCACAAAGGATCTAGTGATGTCCTTTAGAGTAAATGTCATTCAATCCAGTGTTGTTATAGTCAGAGTGGAAATCGAACTGGTGGAGACAACAGTTTAAAGTGCAGCCGAAAAATTGAATTTTACATATTTTCAATTATAATTTACCATAAAGAAGTTTAAATTCTAAAAGTAAAATAAAATATGATTCGTAAAAAAAAAGTATACCATGAACCACTAAAGAAAAACATATACTCTTTCCGTCCCGCGTTAAGGTTTAAATTTTCTATTTTGGTTTGTCTCAAGTTAAGGTTTGTATTTCTTTTTTTTCAAATAAAACCCACACAAAACGAATTATTTATTCCACATACGGTCCACACACAAAACTAATACAACTACTCACTATATATTGAATATTATATTTCTCAACTCACTATCTATTAAAATATAAAATCTCTTAATCTTCGTGCAAAAAGAAAACGTTAACATTAACGCGGGATGGAGGGAGTATATTATGAATCACAAACTTAAGCTGGTAGAGTGGAGAATCATTTAATATTTAATCAGGTCAAGCATTAACACACCCCCTCACGTGTAGGCCGGGGTGGGTCAATTTGACTCAAGTCTTGTACGTGAATTTTAAATGGGTGGTGGTGAACTTTGAACACTGCATGTGAAATTTTAAATGGATGGTAGCGAGGTTTTAATCCTGGACCTCTGTTCACTATTTTCTTTACGAAAATATGAATCTCACCTCAAGTATAAGGGATCAAATGTAGTGTGCGTGTGACCAAGTTAAATTATCAAAACCACAGGATAGTATCAGAGTGAAAAATAAATCTAATATGACTATTTTTATTTAGGACAAATCCAATTTATGAAAATTAATTATTAAATAATAAAATAAAATAAAGTAAGATACGATGGCGAGAAAACAAATAAGTATTCCAAGATAAGAAACAGATAATGCTAAGGCAATCCAGTTTAATCATGTGACAGATTATTCTAAACCTAAGATTAATTATCTGCAGATATTTATAAGAGGATCGCTTAGTCAATTTAGACCAATACGATCAAGTAAGATCTAATACTTATAATGAGTTGGAAATTCTATGATCAATTAGAAATTAATCCTCCCTCCCTCTATAGATACTTGCGTTATTAAGGCTTTCCCTTTCTTCGGGACTAGGTTATTAATCTTATGTCTCCTTACCAATTACTTAATAATGAAGTTTTACCAAGTAATTAATATTCCAAATTGATTGTCTAGCTATCTTAATCTATATTGATCAATTACCTAAGACTGCCACATGAAATAACAATTATCATGTAGAAAAAGAGAATCCTATTAATTAATGTTCAACTAGTGCTAACGTTGTGAATAATTAAAGGAATTAAAATTCAAAACACAATAATTTGAAGACTAAAAAATATCTTCTTCAATAAGAAAATAAACGACCTGCAATATAAGAAATCCATGTCTAGGGCATAAATCAGACAAGAATTATACCATCAAAACTTTAACACTACAAAAAAATACTTAGCCCATGGTATTACAAGCAACAACCATGTCTATGCAAGAAAACTTATTGATCGCTATTTTCTTTTGGAAAATATGAATCTCACCCTCAAGTATAAGGGATCAATTGTAGCGCGAGTGACCAAGTTAAATTATCAAACCCATGGGATAGTGTCAGAGGGACAAATAAATCTAATATGACTATTTCTATTTAAGACAAACTCAAGTTTATGAAAATTAATTATTAACAAATAAAATAAAATAAGATATGCTGGCGAGAAAATAATTAAGTATTCCAAAATAAGAGATTGATAATGCTAAGGACAATCCAACTTAACCATGTGACAAATTATTCTATATCCAAAGTAATTACCTGCAAATATTTATAAGAGGATCACTAAACCTAGTTAGACCTCCTTGATCAGGTAGAATCTAACACTTATAATGAGCTTCAAATCCTAGGACCTATAATGAATTAACTCTCACTCCATCTATAGGTACTTCATGCTAAATTCCATTAAAAGCTAGAGCACTAGACTTCCTTTCTAGGTACTAAATTATTAACACATTTTGTCTCATTACCAATTACCTAATAATGATATTTTACCAAGTAATTAATATTCCAAATTGATTGTCTAACAGTCTTAGGAATTATAGGTCGATCCTCTAAGACTGCCACAGGAAACAACAATTATCATACAGAAATAAAGAATCCCATCAACTATCAATCATTGATGCCGTCGTGAATAATCAAAGGAATCAAAACTCAAAACACAATAATTAGAAGTCTTAAAATATCTTCTTCAATAAGGAAATAAACATAGTGCAGTATAAGAAATCCAAGTTTAGGGCAATCAAATCACATAGTCAAAAATGTCTAAAGCCCTAACATAACCAAAAAGATACTTAGCCCATGGTGTTACAAGCAACAACCATGTCTATGGAAGAAAACTTACCCATGAGTCTAAAAACTAGAAAGAATAAAGTAAATAAGGAAAACTTATTTTTTTGGTTCTCTTTCTTCAACTCCATCCTCTTCAGAATTTCCGTTTCCGATCAAGTAGACAAATACTCTCTTGAATCCTCTCCAGATAGTGGATGGCGGATGATGGGTAGAAGATGAAAGACGGATATGATGGATTAGGGTTAAAAACTATAGGTGATGTGGTGGTGGTAGATTAGGCGGTTTCTCCACACCTTTTTGTGGTGATGAGAATGGAGTATATATACAGGTGTGAGAATGGAATTAGATAAGGAGTAGGAGATATGGGATCTTTGAAAAATCAAGAAAAATATAATTATGGAAGATATGGAGGGATGCGAGATTAGGAAATAATTTGGCCACCAAGAAAATAATAAAAGAGAGTAATTTTCGTGAACTTTCAGATTTCTCGCTGGCAGTTGCGCGACCTCACGGTATTGAATATAACTTCTTCATCCGTACTCCGATTGAGGTGATTCTTGCGCCCACGCGGCCTCTCTTCAGCATCTTTCCAACTTCCACAAAAATACAGAAAAATTATGCAAAATGATCTTCTATTTTCTTGCATGTCTCACTAATTCACCCATCATTCCAACTTTATTTTTTTTTTATTATTTTTCCTATCAAAACACAATAAAATACCTATCGAGAACATTTTAGTAATTAACCATTCAAAGTATTAAGGTTTGTAGAAATAATAGCAATTAAAACACTCAAAGAGGTATCAAATTGGACAAAAAAATACATAAATTTTCACTCTCGTCAAACCCTCCAAACTTAAGATGTTGTTCGTCTTCGAACAACGAAATGACAAATAAAGAGAAAATAATGAGATGGAAAGTCATGTTCAAAGGGAAGGATCAAACATCAACTAGGCCTCCAAAGACGTAATCAATCTTAACTCGGTTCACATAACTTCAAGTTCAAAAGCATCAATTCATTCAAAACATGCAAAATTAAGATAATTAATTCACCAATTCAAGTGCTCAATTCACCTATGCTCACAGGATATATATAGTGAACTCTCATGCTCATGGTGTATAAATTGTATACTTATTGGGTCATATATATAAGTGCTCTCAAATTCAATTCAAGTGCATGCGTAACCATAAGCTTTCTCATTGTCTCAACTCTCCTTTTACCTATAGCTAGCAAATTATGAATCAAAAAGGACTTTTTATTTGGTTGTAATATAGGCTTTTTAGGCAAGGTAGGAAATATATGGATAAATGACTCAAAACTCGGATCAATCAAGCACGCATTCTCTCTTGATCTTTCATTCTTCCTTATCACTTTCTATTCAAGCACAACTCCTCCTCAACTTAAAAACAACAACAATCTTCTTTTAATTTTCTCCAACTCTTCAACTCCATCTTTTTTTTCTTTCACTTTTTTTAAATGGGGTACCAGCTTCGGGTACTACCCCTCGTATCCTCTATAGGGTACTAGATTTAAGCACTAGCCTATGGTGTTTATTTTCATGGAGTACTAGATTTAAGCACTACTCTATGATTATCTTTTAGATGCATTTTTAAGCTCAATCACTGTTTCAATACCAATTTCATTCATTCCCAAGCTGTTATCAAGCTCCATCAACACACTTTGAAAAACCATTAATTCTCCTTCATAACGGATAATCAAGGCTCAACAAATCATTAAGATACTCAAAGTGGTTATTTCTCGTAGGTTGTCAAAGAATGAGGTTTTTAGGCTCAATGGGGCTAACTACGGATAAACAATTATATGGTAGGGAATTATTTGGTTAAGTGACTCATAAAATCAAAGATGGCCTAATATCATTTTCATAATCCACTAGACTATTCTTGAAATTTAAGGAGACTCAAGGCAAGTTTTAGAATACGCGCACAAGAATGATAAGCTCAAGAATAAAAATAATCATGCATCAATATATTCATGAATTAAAGGGTCAAATCTCACTTGGTTTTTTTATAGAATGAACTAGCACTTTTCAAGGCTACACATACATCATAACAAGCACACCAAGAACTTAAAATTCAAGTTATAGAATTTAAGCTCATGCTCCTTACTCATAAGAATTTAAAACACATAGAAAAAAATTAGAATAAGGAATAAAGTGACCTGATTTCAATATCCTTCAAATCTTGTAAGTTCCTCGAGTTATCCAACTCGGTCAGGCGTAGGCCTCAGGTAGAAATCACTTTGCTACTCTAATACCCTTCTCAATCAATAAAATTCAAAAAACATATTCATCATCACAGGATTCATAAGAATATTGAAAAGACTAAAATCGATGACAGAGCACCAAGGGACACAAAAAAATAAACAAAAACACACAAGACACCTGGATAGTCACAAAAAAATTTGAAAACTCTAAAAAAATCAACCTCTAAACACGCAGACACTAAAATAATGCAGAGTAAACATACCAAAGTGCGGATGGAACAAGGGAAGAACATAACACATCCCACCAAACTTAGATAAAACATCAGTTGAATTTAAGTTTAAAAGGATGTAATTACCTTAAGTGTAAGTACGCACCTTGAGTATAATTCACCTAGCACAAGACACAACAAAAGCAAATAAAATAAAGGGATGAATTGCCTCCCAACAAGCACAAAATTTAACGTCCTAAACAAAAATAAACCATAAAAGACTTATAAGTATCTAACGCTATCCCCCGAAATGGCACCAAAAACTTGATCGCTATTTTCTTATGGAAAATATAAATTTCATCCTCAAGTATAAAGGATCAATTGTAGCGTGTATGCCCAAATTAAATTATCTAACCCACGAGATAACGTCAGAGTGACAAATAAATCTAATATGACTATTTCTATTTAAGACAAACTCAAGTTTATAAAAATTAATTATTAACTAATAAAATAAAATAAGATACACTGGCGAGAAAATAATCAAGTATTCCAAGATAAGAGGTTGATAATGCTAAGGGCAATACAACTTAACCATGTGACAGATTATTCTATACCCAAAGTAATTACCTGCAGATATTTATAAGAGGATCACGAAACCTAGTTAAACCTCCTTGATCAGATAGAATCTAACACTTATAATGAGCTGCAAATCCTAGGATCGATAAGGAATTAACTCTCACTCCCACTATAGGTACTTCATGGTAAATTCAATTAAAGGGTAGAGCACCAGACGTTCCTTTCTAGGTACTAAATTATTAACACCGTTTGTCTCATTATCAATTACCTATAATGATGTTTTACCAAGTAATTAATATTCCAAATTAATTGTCTAACAGTCTTAGGAATTATAGGTCAATCCCCTAAGACTGCCACATGAAACAACAATTATCATGCAGAAATAAAGAATCCTATCAACTATCAATCAGTGATACCGTCGTGAATAATCAAAGGAATCAAAACTCAAAACACAATAATTAGAAATCTCAAAATATCTTCTTCAATAAGGAAATAAACATAGTGTTGTATAAGAAATCCAAGATTAGGGCAATCAAATCACATAGTCAAAACTGTCTAAAACCCTAACATAACTAAAAAGATACTTAGCTCATGGTGTTACAAGCAACAATCATGTCTATGGAAGAAAACTTACATATGAGTCTAAAAACTAGAAAGAATAAAGTAAAGAAAGGAAAACTTATTTGTTTGGTTCTCCTTCTTCAACTCCGTCCTCTTCAGAATTCCCGTCTCCGATCAAGTAGACGAATACTCTCTTGAATCCTCTCCAGATAGTGGATGACGGATGATGGGTAGAAGATGAAAGATGGATATGGTGTATTAGGATTAAAAACTTTAGGTGATATGGTGGTGGTAGATTAGGCGGTTTCTCCACACCTTTTTGTGGTGATGAGAATGAAGTATATATTGGTGTGAGAATGGAATTTGAGGAGTAGGAGATATGAGATCTTTGGAAAATCAAAAAAATATAATTATGGAAGATATGGAGGGAGTGAGATTAGAAAATAACTTGTCCACCAAGAAAATAAGAAAAAGAGGGTAATTTTCGTGAATTTTCAGATTTATCCCTAGCAGTTGCGCGACCTCACGGTTTTCATAATTTTTTCACCGGTACTCCAATTGAGGTGATTCTTGCGCCCACGCGACCCTATCTTCTGCATCTTTCTAATAATACATCACACGATCAGTCTGGACTTCCAAAAAATACAAAAAAAATATGCAAAATGATCTTGTTTTCTTGGATGTCGCACAAATTCACCCTTCATTCAAACTTTGTATTTTTTTTTATCATTTTTCCAATTAAAACACAACTAAATACCTCTCAAGCACATTTTAGTAAATAAACATTCAAAGTATTAAGATTTGTGCAAATAATAGCAATTAAACACTCAATGAGGTATCAAATCGGACAAAAAAATACATGAATTTTCATTCTCATCACTTATCCATGAGTCTAAAAACTAGAACAAATAAAATAAAGAAAGGAAATTTATTTGTTTGGTTCTCCTTCTTCAACTCTGTCCTCTCCAAAATTCCTGTCTCCGATCAAGTAGACGAATACTCTTTTGAAACCTCTTCAGATGGTGGATGGCGAATGATGGGTAGAAGATGGAAGACGGATATGGTGGATTAGGGTTTAAAACCCTAGGTGATGTGGTAGTGGTAGATTAGGCGATGTCTCCACACTTTTATGTGGTAATGAGAATGTAGTATATATAGGCGTGAGAATGGAATAAGATAAGGAGTAGGAGGTATGAGATCTTGAAGAATAAGGAAAAATATAATTATAGAAGATATGAGACATGTGTGATTGGAAAACTTAGGTTCTAAGAAAATATGAAATAGAGGGTAATTTCCGTGTATTTTTTGGAATTCTCGCTGACAGCTGCGTGATCTCACGCTTTTGAGCATAACTTCGTCATTCGAACTCTGAGTTAAGCGATTCATGTGCGCACACGGCCCTCTCTTCCGTAGCTTTCTAATAATATATCAAACTATTAGTTTGGACTTCCATACAAATACAGAAAATTATGTAATATGGTCGTGCATTTCCTTAACATGTAGCACAAGTTCACCCTTCATTCCAACTTTGCATATTTTATCCTTTTTCCTATCAAATACAACAAAAATATCTCTCAAGCACCTTTTAATCAATAATCATTTAAAGTATTAAGATTTGTGCAAATAATAGCAATTATTACATCAAAGAGATATCAAATTGAACCTAAAAATACATGAATTTTCACTCTCATCAATCTCTATTTGGTCGTGGCTCTGATACCATGTTAAGGTGGCAGTAAGGTTTTAACCTGGACCTCTATTTGGTCATGACTCTGATACAATGTTATTATGAATCACAAACTTAAGCTGTTAGAGTAGAGAATCATTTAATATTTAATCATGCAACACTTTAACACGGCCTCTCATGTGTAGGCAGGTCAATTTGACTCAAGCATTGCATGTGAATTTTAAATAGGTAAGGGTGAAGTTTGAACCCTGGACGTAAATTTTTAATGGATGGCAGCGAGGTTTTGATCCTGGACTTCCATATGGTCATGGCTCTAATACCATGTTAAGGTGGCGGTGAGGTTAGAACATGGACCTCCATTTTGCCATGACTCTGATACCATGTTATTATGAATCACAAACTTAAACTGGTAGAGTGGAGAATCATTTAATATTTAATCAAGTCACGCTCCAACACGCCCCCTTACATGTAAGCGGGTCAATTTGACTCAAGCCTTGCATGTGAATTTTAAATTGGTGACGGTGAAGTTTGAACCCTACACATGAAATTTTAAATGGATGGAGGCGAGGTTTTAACCTTGGACCTCAATTGGTCATGGCTTTGACACCATGTTAAGATGGCAGTGAGGTTTGAATCTGGGCTCGGGGGCGGAGGCTTGTGTAGAAGTGAGGCCCCCCAAAATTTCTAAGAATCTCTATGTAGTGTATATATTAGTATTTTTAATTTTTTAATATTTTTTTTGTGTGAAAAGTATAATAAGACCAACAAATGAGAGTATTTGTAGTGTGCTGTCGTTGACATCTAAAAATAACATTTGTAATTTTTCGAGTAAATCCACACTAAAGTGTAGTAGGATAAGTATGAGTCGAATTCATAGGGAATAATCGAATTTAAATTGAACTTAAAAGTGTTTTTAAAAGAAAGTAACAATGGGGTTTTAGATTTATTCTAATAACTATTAAACAAGAAAACAAATAATTGAAAAGAGCAAAAATAACAAAATTTTATAAAAACAAATAAAATTAACGCTTAGTCCAAGAATTTGATCTCCTTTCGTATCATAATTTACATGGATGAAATTCTCAATCCCAATATATTCATGAACTCAAGTTCTTAGGCTAATTATATGACTAAATTAACCCGAAATATCCTTAAAATTAATAACCTAGGATACGACCGCTAGATTAAACTACTCTCAAGCGTCCTAAAGAGGTTCGAACTCAAGAATGCATTAGGATTTAGATATTAGGACTACTAGACTATGAGAAACACTCATATAACCTAGATTTTGATATTTCAAGTGGTACTCCCTCACTTTGTTACTCAATTTGCAATTTTATAACAATTACGGATTATAACATGCAAAATAATAGTAGATATCACAACTAACAAGTATAGATGGACAATCCAAACTAGCAATTGAATATCATGAATATTATCAAAGTCAATCATAAAATAAATTGGTAATCTATCCCTAATTACGAACATCTAATTAATCCATGGAGGTTCACAATACTCGAACTAGAAAACGAAATTACATACTTAAAAATAAAATTAAAAATAAATAAACCGATCTTCTTGTTCTTGATGGTGGTGCTTCTCATGTCCAATTTGCCCGTGCCCCAACATGGGATGATGAATAACGTGCGTCAAAGATGGTCTAAGGAGGATAAGTCTACCCCTTTTTATTCTTTTTGTGTTTTTTTCCCGTCTTCTTTTTGTAAGTTTCTATTATTCTTCCTCAAATCTCTCCTTTCCTCCAAAGGATTGGGTCAACTCTTTTAGTTCAGCAATAAAAAATGATTTGTAACAACAATAAAAGGTGAAACAAAAGGATTATGAAGGGCTAACCACTTTTTTAAACTCTCTCCAAAGTCGACTTCATTGGACACAGAACCCTTCAGTGTTGTGACTTTGAAATTTATTTCAACTTTTTCCATAACAATTTAAATAATAAAAGTTAAAGTGTATAAAGTATAAATAAGTCTTAATTTAGCATTTAATAATTCATAACTCACGCACAAAGAAGTAAATTTATCCAAAATAATTATATAAATTTGTGACTTATCAATGTGAAATGTGTTATGGGATGAAGTGAATATTCAATTATATTTTCAACATAGTCAGTATCAATATTTACCATAAAGAGAGCATTCATAACCATTATAAAAAATAAAATAAAATCAAATCAAACCAACACCTAAAGTAAAATGATTGATGAGTTTCTTGTGAATAATTTGATAATTTATATAGAGAAATAGGCCGTTTTTGTCTTTATCAAAAACTCTATAATTTTTCATTTTGAATCGATAAAAAAGCGTCGTCTACACTTTTCATTATTTTAAATATAGAAAATTATATTAAAATATCTCAAAATACTTTTCTATTAGTAAGTTATGCTTTTATATTGCATATAATTCAAGAGTGAGTCTCTTGTGCGCCCGGGCACACGAATTTAGATATGTGCCCCTTTGTAATTTCCGTGCCCCTTTACAATTTAAACTTCTAGCAATACATAGGTTTAAATAGAATATGGAGGGGAGAGAGTTGTGTTCACATGGGAACACGGCGTGTCCCCGGGAGTGCAGGAGCTTTTGGCATAATTCAATATTAAAATATGCATTATGATCAACATTCTTTTATATCTAACCCCGCGAGAATAATTGTCTAGCTCCGCCTTTGCCAAGACCTCCATTTGGAAATAACTTTTATATCATGTTAAACGACTAACTCATTTAAAAGTTTAAGTAGATTGAAAAGAGAATCATTTAATATTTAATTAGGTCACACTCTAACACGATGTTAGGAAATTTTTAATTTCCTGTATAATCTAATTGTGGGCAATATATTATTATGCAATTTATATTAGCTATTCAATTATTTTATGGACTTAATTAAGCGATCCAATTAAGGTGAAAGTCCATGGGCTATAAATAATGATATAGGCCAATAGAGTAGATACTCAATACTACATAATTAGGTGATTATGGGTGACCTAGTTGTGTAGTATATAAAGACTCCCATGTTATGATCCCCAATACACTGAGCTGAACACGGTTTTCTCTTCTCCCCATCGGAAGGGATTACGACGGTCCCATAAGGAATAAGGAGGCTTAGTTGAGGAAGGTCATTTTACCTACCGATCTTCGAGTTCGTATTCCTTCTAGAGGACTCTATGGATTAAAGTATGTTTCCGCATTACAGTCTAAATTTCATTTAATCATAATAGGGTTTAAGTTTTAGGACTTATGAATTTATTTCCTATAAATAGTATCAGAGCCACCCTATTTATGATTCACTGAGATCTGTGAAAATTGTGTTTAAATATAAATAATTGTATTTGAATTTTTTTGAAAAAAATACAATTTTAATTTGGGAGATTAAAATTTTTTAAATATTCACAATTTTTTTTGTTTCAATTAATTATGAATTTGGTGGATAGTAAATCCGCATCTAGTCACAATTAGTAGAATTCTTATTAATTCTGATAACGCATAGCGAATCATGATTAGTGGAATCATCTCTTCACTATTTGTCAATTAGGAATTCTTTCTTGTGACTTATGCAAATTGGAGAACGTGGATTACTTTGGAAATTATATTTGGTTATTTTGGATAACTTGTACACTGTAATTGTATGATTCAGTAATGCGGTTGAATTTCAATATACAGTATTGATCACATTATATATTTTGACATTTGTGTTTGTGATCACATTAAGGTCAATAGTGTGTCACATAATTATTTATTAATTAAGAATTATATAGCTAGATGTATACACATAATACCTGTGTGTTTCTGCAATATATGTTTGCAGCATAAGAATAATACTATTAATAATTTATTATTAATAATGATATTGAAGATTAAATGTAAACATGTACCTGTACAGTTCACAAAATTTGGGCCAAATGTGCTCTATGATAATTACTTGTAAACTGTGAAATGTGAGTATGTTGATTAATACAACTAAAATTTTATGTTGTTTTGAAATGTGATAACATTGGTTATCTAATTAAGTTGGCTTATTAATGGGATATGATATTTGGGGATATGAGATTGACTTAAATCTTTTCGTATTGCGAAAGCAGTTTCGTGTAATGGTTTGATTATACGGTAACACGTATCCAGTTTTTTTAGTTGAATTACAACTCTTGATTAATTGGTCAAGTTGCATATTTTAATTAATTGAGGATTCATTATTTTGGTTTGAATTGCACTTTGAATTGCGCTTAATTAAAAATTGCTACGTATCACATTTGACATTTAAATTGCGTGTTTTCATTCTTAGCATTAGCGTGATTAAGTTTTAGATCCAGTAACAATTGCTTGCATATACGTGAAGCGTGGATCACTATTATAATGATTCCATTGGATCGAATTGGTATTTAATTACTGTTCACGTAATTTTGGATATTTAAATGAAGAATGGTGTGGATGTTAATCCATGTTATTATGGATTCAGTTTTCAGATTTAATTATTTTCGTATTTAATTTAATACACAAATTTGTGTGCTTCAGCAATGACCAATGTGTTTCCATGGTTGCCTGTAATCTTTTGTATAATAGTGGGATATCCATAATTAAATTCAAAAGGGTTAAAAGTGATGTCATGATTGAAATTTTAACCAATTTGATTCATATATTATAAATGCCATGAATATGAATCTTTATGTTTGAAGGCATGTAGGTTACAAAAATAATTTGACATAAATATGTTAATTGGTTGATATACATGGAATACCAGTCAATTACATCGGTAAAAAATTTGGGAGTGGGGTCTTAGTCTTTCTACTGATATGCTATGAACATCTAATTAAATATGGACATATTGTTCTAATTGGAGCAATTCAATAATTATTATTGATATATATAATGCATATATTCTGGGATTAAATGTTTCATACTTAAATGTAATTGATTGGATTTTGTGAATTAAATGATGTTGATGGGTGTACATGTTTCAGTATATATATTGCCAATCAGATTATTATGTAATTAAGAATACTGCATTAATTAATTAATAAAGGATATTTACCTAATTTAATTCATTTTAAATTAGGATTTGGATTTTGAATAAGGTAGGAGATCTCTCATTAATTTTAAATATGAGAATCATCATATATTCTCGTAAAAGCTTGAGAATTTAATAATTAAATTTGGGGAGACATTTTTTATGTCGTTCAATTAAACATAAATATTTATTTTAAAATATTTATTTAATTGGTCTAATAATTTTTCAATCTAGTCAATCAAAGCATCATGCTGTCATAGCAGCCTCTGTGTGTGGAGAACGACTTTATTGAAATTACATAGATGAGTGTGAACTTATTTATGTGTTCTGTGTTCGGCCCATATGTAGGCACAGTTTAACAGAATAATAACACACATTTGATAATAAGTATATGATAATTATTTTAATTGTTCATGTGAACATTTGTCGATTTATAGATAGACTTTTGTTTGACATAACTTATTATCAATACTTGATTATTACACCAATATTATCCCTGCAGTTAATTTTTATCCATAGACGAGATTAATGTTGCACAAGGTGTCTTGTGATGGGTCCCCAATTAATAATGTTGTGCAAGTATATCTTCATGCGGGTATTGATCGGCTCAAAGATAGATTAATATTTGGCCCGAAATACACAAGCACCTGTGGTGGTGAATACTTGACAATTATTTGTTTAACATGTGAGTAATAAGTAGGCTCAAAGGAAGGCTATTGCTTGATAGTTTTATTGTCAGTATTTGACTCCTACGTAGAGGGTTTCACTTTCAAGTTGATATTGTTGTCATTGGACTTGATACTAATGATGTACTCGATTCCTCGAGATGATTCTAAATTATTTAAATTTTGAAAGATTATAAATTTTAATGCGAGCATGATAAATTATTTTGCAATAATTCTCTATACAATTAAGAAGTCTGCTAATTAAGTTTAACCTATATCAACAATAAAATCATACATGATGATAATTTCAACAATAAAGATAATACTAGTAGGTTTCAAGAAAATTTGATCTCAATAAAGTATAAGGGCAATACAAGAAAATCCATTAAGAAAACTGCTAAAGACAACTAAAGTAGAACATTTTGTTTATTCCTAAAGGCTTTTGGAATTGTTTTATAATACACCACATTAAGATTACTTAGCGTGAATGGTGTTGTGGTGTAGTTAAAAGATAAAAATAGTACTCTACAATGTATGGTTACTAATTGAAGAAATACTAAAGAATGCAACTTATGGTCTAAATAAAGTTCCTACCAAAGTAGTTGAGTTTCACATATGGTGATGTCCAACTAAAGCTAGATCATTGGGATCTACTAAAGAAAATTGGACTCAAATAAATACAAGATACTTTATTGGTTATGAATAAAGATAAAAGTTTATGATCCAATTAATCGGATAATATTTGAGATGGGTCATACGGTATTCTTTGAGGATGTTGATTTGGGAGGAAGAATAATATTAGACACATCGTCTTTAAGGAGGAGTCTATTTCGACTCCCACTTATGCTTTTAAGAATGGTGTAAATTTAGAATATCGATAAGACAATGTCAATAATATCTAAGGAATAACAAATTCAAAAACCTCAAGAATTAACGTTACTATGGAAACCACTAGAGTTGAGAGAAACACAATTTGGATGATAACATAGTTTTTCTCCTAAATAATGAGGACACTATAGATTTAATGGTAACATTAAAACAATGTTCATCAAGTCATGCAAGGTCCAAATACTCAAAAGTGGGTTAATGCTATAATAAGTTAGGAGTTTAAATCAATTCAAGATGATCAGGTTTGCATCTTACTAAAGGATTATACTCAAAAGGAAGACATTGTTTTAAAGAACTTTCTATCCGGTTTTTAAGAAAGACTCTTTCAAGATAATCGTGACATTAGTAGCATATTTTGATCTTGAATCACATTAGATGGATGTAAAGATAGTGTTTCATAAGTGTAACCTTGATTAAACGATCTAAACAGTTTAAGAACTTAAAGGAAATCCATCTATGGATTCAAGTAAACTTTCCCGTAAAGGAATCACAAGTATCATCATGATGTAATCGTCTTATTTGGATTTGAGACTAATGTAGATGGTTATGTGATTCAGTGGGAGAAGATTTAAGTTAAACTAAGGGAGACAAGTGCAGTCTCAATAAGACGCCCTAAAGTTAAACCAAAGATTTAAGAAATGTAAAAATATTTTATATGCTTTGGCTGTTGGAAGTTGTTGTATGATGAGGTCTATAGAAGACCTAATTTGGCTTTTGTTTTTAGTATATTAAGCAGATAATTAAGTAATTCTAGTATGGATCTTTATAAAGTATTTATAGAGAACTAAAGATTACATGCTTGCATATTAAAGATCAGATTTGTTAGAGATCATAAAGTAGTCTGATCCGGAGTTTGTTGGATGATAATACAGTATAAGATCCACTTTGGGCTATATCTTTTGTTGGTCGGGAGAGCGTACATGTAAAAGCATTAAGCAAACACTTGTAGCTCATTAGCCATGACAACAAAAATAGTAGCACACTAAGGGGCATCCAATAATGAAATAAAGGTTGCGAAGCTTTGTCACATAAAGTTGATTGTGACAGTTCACAGTAAAGTATTAACGATAAGAGTACTTACATATCAAGAATTTTTTACATAGAATTTTTGATAGTTAAAGAAAGTATTTTGTATATATAGATATGTTTCAATAGAGCATATTGTAATAGACTCTAAATTCGAATCCGCCAATTATGTATTCAATGTCCTGAAACTTTAATGAGCTAGCTACTCATGTGGGTGTTATATGCTTTTAGAATACATTGGTTTAGTGGGAGTCTATATTTATTGCTCTTTAAGATTTTCAAAATACTTTGATTCAGATAATTCAGTTTTCTGCATAATAAAATTGATAACTTTGAATTCATTGTGAATTCACTAAAGTCATTTTTCATTTTGCAATACTTTACATTGTGAATAGATCTCACTAAAGATTATAGTTGGACCAGTTGGAAATAGACATGATGTTGATCACATTGCATGTAATTTTTATGCTACTCACCATATTTGATCTATGTCATTAAGTATACTGGTATGATGATTGTCGGGGTTTAACCACGATTTGTAATGTGGTGAATGCCGTGGTAGTTCCATATTAGTATATAAGATGGACCAGATTGTTAAGTATAGCCTGAAGAGGAATAGCATAAAGTTGTGCAATTAAGGACTCTTGATATAATTGTTTTGGGAACAATATATAGCCCAAGGAGATTGTTAGGTAATTTTTAATTTCCTTTATAATCTAATTGTGGGCAATATATTATTGTGCAATTTATATTAGCTATTCAATTATTCTATGGACTTAATTAAGTGATCCAATTAAGGTGTAAAGTCCATGGGCTATAATAATAATGATATGGACTAATTGAGTAGATACCCAATACTACATAATTAGGTAATTATGGGTGGCCTAATTGTGTAGTATATAAAGACTTACAGGTTATGGTCCCCAATACACTAAGCTGAATACGATTTTCTCTTCTTTCCATCAGAAGGGATTACGATGGTCTCATAAGGAATAAGGAGGCTTAGTTGAGGAAGGTCATTATACCTACCGATCTTCGAGTTCGTATTCTGCCTAGAGGGCTCTATAGATTAAGGTATGTTTCCGCATTACAGACTAAATCTCATTTAATCATAATAGAGTTTAAGGTTTTAGGACTTATGGATTTATTTCCTACATACGAATCAACAGCAGTTATCGCCTGTTAATACTTCACTCTCTCACAAATTCACTCCTCTCTCTCCCTATCACTACCTATCAACAAATCACAGCTCGTATAGAATCACAAAGATGGTTTTCTAGCTTTCTAACAATTGATATTGAAGAAGACAATACCTTATTAGCCCAAACATATTCACATTATTTGCCGTTCGGCCCACTACTGCAATTGGTTTAACCGTTTAAGGACCAAGTCACTTGCTAAAGTTCAGTCCATATTGGGCCACTCAGTTGTCTAGCCCATTAAACTTCAAATAAAGGCCGACGTGCTTCTTTTAACAGGCAGTAGTGCATGGTTGAGTCTTATTAGCAGCCAATTTAATTTGGGAAACTGAAGGCCCAAGTTTTGATTGGATGTACCGTGGTTATGGATGTAATTGAATCGAGTCGACTTCTACAGACATAAGTATCATTTGTTAAGGAATAATAGAATTTGAGCCCGAGCTCAAACTTGTCGAGGAAAATATATATCGAACTCGATCCCAAACTGAGACTATTTATTAAGGTTTGCGAACGTGATCATGAACTTGTTTATGAATCTTTGTTCATAAATTCATGAATATTTTTGTTTATAGACATTAAAATAGTATTTTGTTTATGAACATTTAATCTCACCATAGAAAAACTGCTTTTTACCAAACAAAATATTCTAGTCCGCGCCGCCATTTATGAATATTCATATTTATTGGTAAAATTTTCAATTCCATTGTTAAATTGATTTACTAATGAATTAACAACGAAATTTGTTGGTAAATTTAATCCGTTGATAAATTTACATTGGTAAAATGATGGTTGATAAATTTTTATCAACAAAATTCAACTATGTTAGTAAATAATTTCGTTGGAAATCCATAATTAATAATTTCGTTGGTAAGTCATTAAATTACCATTGGATTGAATTTTATTGAGAAAATAAAGAATAAATTTGTTGGCATATGAAATATTTGTTGCTAATCCATTGATAATTATCAACTGATTGAATTATCTAGGTTAATTCCATTATTAAAAAAGAGTTCTTTTGTAGTATATTATTCATAAATATTAGATAAATAAACCAACAAAAGATAATGAAAAAAGTTTAAAAAAATATTTTAATAATTGTTGATGCGCGTTCTTGGCTAGTTAATTCACGATTAAGGAATATGAAATCATAATGAAACTGAACCAAGAACGATCACAATCAAACATTACAACAAGTAAATATGAGAGAGATGGGAGATCCAACCAAAAAATCTTAACCTATTTTTATTACTCTCCTTTTCGAACAACACTAATAAATCTTCCCAATTACAAGTGTAATGTCTAAAGTGAGAATGAATAACAATCTTTCTCTTATGAGAGAAGCTATTTATACTACCAACAAAACCCTAACTATTGTCCAATCTCATCGTGCCACCCAGATGAAGACAAGCAGCCATCAATGGAGGTTGCTGGTACATTGACGACTTTTGGCAGCCGGTGCAGAGAGCCACCAGATGTCTTGAAGAGTGCCGCAGGTCTTTTCATGTCCTTTGCTTGCTTTCCATTAGTGGATGAAGAAAGGCATGTCTGATGTGTGTTGTCCTCTAGGGTGAGAGTGCCAAAGACATTATTTTTTACCATTATTCTTGTCTTCTTACCTGTCACCACTAGTTGTTCCTGCAGTCGTGTCTGTACTTTCTCCAGCCGATCTGATAATCCTCTCCATCTCGGATGGGTCATTTTCCGAGGCTCTGGTATTCGTCTGAGCTCCTGGATGTCCCCCCGGCTTCGGAGTCTGGTGTTCTATCGAGGGGTCTCGACCCTCTATCCTTTCAGTGGGCTTTCTGTTCTTTGGCCCTTTCCTGACCTTATCTTCTTGGACTTCTCCGGCCCTTGATGATGGGCTTATCTCCTGTACCTCTTCTTGGTTCTTCTCTGAAGTGTGTATTTTGGGACTGGGCCTTCTTGTTTGGGTTGCTGTCAGCCCCTGATTTGTCATTCTCCTCCTTCTTGGACCTCTTTGCAGCTGGGCTTCTTCCTCCTAGTACATTAGCTTGTTGGGCTTTCGGCCCATTTGGCATGGGGATATAATACCCATAACATTAGCCCCTCGAGCCTGGACGATCTGACGGTTTGAGATTATCCAAATTCGACCCATATTTTCGTAAGTTATACCCCTCATGCTTTGTTATGTATGATTCTTGCTTCTTCTACTTTAGTTTCTTTTCCTGGTTTTTCCTTCCTTCTGTCCCTTGATTACTGGGGTCGTCGCGATATTTTCGTAAGGTTGGGGGTATTTCTGATATTTGGTGCTTTCATTCGAATTTCAAATTTTGAAAAGTTTTATCAGTTTGCTTTCTCTTTTTTTCTTTTCTCCTCCTTCGGTCTTTTCCCTTCCATCTTTCTTGACGGTTGTGATTCTTTTGCACTGTACGCCCTCCCTTCTCTTCCAGGTATCACTCCTCTCTTTCCATTTTCTTTCCTTTCCTAACTTTGTTTCCTAGTATCTCTGAGTTTTTCTTGTCGCGATCGTCTAGGGTTTCTCTTCCTCTTTCCTTCTGTATACCACTCCCCTCTTTGCTGCAATTTCGCAAATATGGTTCACGAGGGTTCCATTTTCCCTTCGAAATCCATTTCTCGGATGATTGATTCTTCACTTGGGAGCTCTAGGTCTCTTCCTGCTCATCAGGAAGAGGGCTCGAGTTCCCATTCCCACTCTAAACTAGCCTTTAATTGGACGGTTGCTGATTTTGTATCTAATTTCCATTTAAAGCATAATCCCAAAATTGCTGACGCCGGTCCCGGGCTGGTGGCTCATCTCGGGGAGCTCTCAGAATGGGAAACTGTAGTCAGATTTTCCACTGAGGATTTCCCCTCTACCATTGACGATTCTTGGTTACAGAAGAATATCATTATCGCCCTCGGCAAATTCCAATGCGGAGGTGATATTGAATTTCTTCTCCCTTCTTCCAACGCTCGAATGTGTTTTGCCCCACCGAATGTTGTTGTGGCCTACGAATTACAATTTGAGCTCGGCCCTCAGTTTCCTCTTCATCCATGTATCTGGGATATTTTTTAGTTTTGGGGTATAGCCCCTGCTCAGTTGGCTCCTAACGGTTGGGTTGCTTTGATGGGGATCTTGGTTTTTTTTCGTTTGATGAAGTATTTGTTTTTGAACATCTCTGAGATCAATTTCCTGTATCAACTTACTCCGAATAATAGGACGAAAGGATATTATTATTTGGTGCCTCGCCAGACCAACCTGGTTGTCTCTTTACCTAGTTCGGTCAAAAGGTGGAAAGATCATTGGTTCTGGGTTCGTGGTCCATGAAGGGGGTCTAGCATCTTTGATTCTGAGGACCATCAAAATCCCACAGTGTTCCCTAGGAGTTCCTTCTTCAAACCTGTTCTTAGTGCGTGTATGTATTTTGGCTCCTTTCTACATTATTTTGAATGTTCTAACATCTTTCTCTTATTTTATGCAGTAAGCGAGTCGTGTGCTCTTGAGAAGTTGTCGTCTGGGTTTCAGGACACTCTACATCGTATTCAAGAACTTTCCAAGAATGACCGCCACTTCAAGTCCATTGTTACTGGCGCTAACCTTTTCACTGCTGGTTTTATTTCCTCAGCTGTAGCTATGCCAGGTGATTTTTCCATTGCTGCGTTCATTGTTTCCTTCCTTTGGTGTTTCTGTAATGGTGTTCCTCACCCCCTTATCTTCGCTTCTTTTCCGTATTGATCTTCTTTTTTAGTTATATTTAGGGGAAGAGAAATGTCTCATGCACAACATTACTAGCATTGCCAACCTTCCTTCTGCTCGCTAACAGGCCGCACTCCGAAAGGGAAAAAAAGGTGTCTCAAGCCCCGTCCAAGAATATTTCCAAAGCCCCTCTTGCTGTGCAGCCCCTACAGGCTGTCAAGATCCGTGATCCATCTGATCCTCCCTCTCCAAAGCAAGATATTAGTGCTGCCAAGAGGAAAACCTTGGGTATCGGGGAGGAGGTTCCAAATAGGGCATAAAAGCCCCGAAGTCTAAAATGGATGATTCCAAGGTCATTGTTGCCAAGTCCGTGTCCTCAAAAAGGAAGTACATCTGCAGGACGAGAGTACTAATGAAGAAGCCCATGACAGTACTGCTCTCGTCGCCCGTCCTTCAAAGAGGGTTCGAGATGACAGTGCTTGTGGTACTAGCGTCAGTTCCCCCGGTGTTCCTAAATCCATTCCTCGAGAGACCGTGGATATTTGTGAGGTCAGTTCGTCCCCCTCTCTCGAGGCTCCTGTCAGGTCTCTGGTTGGCACTTCTGACGCTCCTGGTGCATCCTCCTATCGATCCCCTAAGTATTTGTCTGCTCCTAATCTAATTCTTCAGGGTACGCCTTTCGAATGTCCCTCATGTAACTCAGTTTCTTACTGTTCTCCTTCGGAAATTTAGCGGTATTACCAAGGTAAGATCCCTTTGCGTTTCTGAGACTGTGGGTCCATCGAGGTAGCCCCTGCTGCACGGCCCATATTGGAAGATGCTACCTCTTATCTTTCTATAAACCCGGTAGTTGATAAGGAACTTTTTGTGAAGTATGGTAACCTTGATGAAGCTGGTAGTACATTCATCCGCAGTCAGGAGCCTCTGTTTGATTTTGATGCTTCTGCTTGTTTGGTCTATGCAGCTACTTTCCATTTCAAGGGGTGTACTAAAGAGATCCTTTTTCATGTGGAGGAGATGTCTACTGGGGCATCCCTCCACAGCGTTGCTAGCTATCTGGGTTGGTAGGCACTCCATGTAACCAATGTCATGCATCGCATCCTTTAATCAAAGAGACGTGAGTCCCAGTTACATGATGAGGTTACCCAGCTCCTTGATAAGATTAAAGACCACGATCGAAAAACCTTCGAAGCGAGCGCCGCCGAGGCTCGAATCCGAGAGGAATTGAGGGTTGAGCAGGACAAGAGTTTCGAGAAAGAGAAGAGTGCTCTGGAGCTGGAAAACAAGGTACTTTCCGATAGGATTGCAGCCGTGGATGTTGAGCATCAAGAAAAGATTAAGGCGAAAGAGGGTCAATTTCGTGCTGATCTGACTCGAGTCCAAAATAGCCTTCATGCTCTTCAGATATCTTCTGACAGAGAGCTCGAGAAAATACGACAGGAAAAGGAAGCTTCTGAGGTTTTGCTTAATCGGAAAACTAGAGATGCTGAGAATGCTGTTGCTGAGGCCCAAAAAGAGTGGGATGAGGCCCTAGCCAATTTGGATCATGTCAAGGACGATCTTCTCCTTTCGGAGGCTGACAATCTCTGCTATAGGGAAGTTGTTCTCCCTAAAGCCGAGATTTAATGTTTCTGTTCCTCCTCTGCTGCCATGGGGAAAGCTTCCTCTGAGAAACCTTACACAGATTGCTTGGATGATATGCATGGTATCCTTCGTCAGGCTCTCAATCAGGAGAAAATGCCTCTGGGTGAGTCTTTGAAGAAAGAACTTGATTTGGGGTTACTCGGTGAGTATTCTGATTTCATTACCAAACTGATCTTCCCGAGGACGATTCTAATGATGCTTCGAAAGTGAGGTTGGATGAGGCCTTTGCCGATGATATTTTAGAATTTTCTACGGCTGATTCTGCGATAGAGGATCCTCTCGTGGACCTTCCCCCCAGATCCGGCGCCACAAGCACGTCTGGTCAAATTACTACCGTTGCGGTCTCCGAGCTTCAGCATTCTGAGGTTGTTACTGTTCCCATAGCTCCTTCCTTTTCAGAAAGCATTCGCCCTCTGGTAGTGATGAAATGGCTGATATCTCGATGGATCCGATGACCTCGGGAGCCCCCTTAGGCTCTTACGAGGGTGTGCAGCCCGAATATGGGGGACTAAAGTCAACGGATGCTGCTGATCCTGAATGCGTCTTCACCGACAAATGAAATTTTACCGAGCTCCCGGTAGCAGATCGGATGTACTCTTTTTCATAATAAATTTATTATGAAGATTCCTTGTATTTTTCTCTTTTATCTTCGAATTGTGGATTTTTCTGTGGATCCCCAACACTTGTATAATCCATTCCTTTTGTAATGAAGTATTTTTATTTGCTGTCAACTAACCTTGCAAAGGTATTCTGGTAATTTTATCTTTATTTTTTTAGTGTAACTGTCGTTTCCCGTCGCGGTGGAGCACGTCTTCGATCGTGCGCCACATGGATTCATCCAGGCCTTTTATTTTCCTTGAAAGAGGAAAAGTCCCTCTGTCTCAGCCGTTCGATCTTTGTCATTTTTTGTTTCCCTTGTCTCGTCATGACGTGGGTTGCCTTTGTTCCTTTCAGATATCTTTCTACTTTTATTTTTCGAAATTCAAATCTCTTGCCTATTTTCTTGTATTTTTGCCATAACTGCCCTCCTAAATTTATGGCATTCTCTGAAATCTCTCTTATCTTTTCCTTTTGCTAAACCCTACCTCTCGTATTCCTTATTTAAAATGTCTGGTGAAGGTACTCCTCCGCCGGTTGATGTTCAAGAGGTGAACACTTCTGATTCTACGCATGAGAGACATGTGCGGCCCGACGTTCATAGTTTCAATCGCCTACGAAGGATGCCTCATCCGAATTTGAGGGATTTGTCTACTTCCTCTTCTTCTGAGGGTAACCTGCCTTCCGTTTCCTCTCCTGACCAATAGGGAGTTCCCGTCGTACTGACTGTGGTTGTTTGCGATGTATCGATACATATCGATGAAGAGCCTGGCGCTCTCTTGCCTTGAATCCTATGGATTATCTTCCGGTGTGCCGGGACATCAGTGACATGGGGGCAGCACTCCATGGCATGGCTCGACACCTCGAATGGGTGCCTCCTTCCCGACTCTCTACCGAGCTCCTTGGAGAAATCCATTAGATGTATGGTAGTTCTGATGTTGTTTTCCTTCCTTCTAGTGATGATGTTCCAATTTCTGAGCCCCTTCTGAGTGTCCCGCCTTTTATTACTCTTTATTTCTCGCAGGTTTGCGTCTCCCAATTCCACTTGTTGTTGGTTTGCTATTACAAAGATGGGATATGGCGGTTAAGTAGTTGCTTCCCTCTTCTTGGTTACGTCTGATATCTACAATATCCTTATTCCATGGATTGGGCCACACTATTTAAGATCTTTTTGAGTTAGAGTACCTTTTTTCTACGTTGCCTCTGGTCGTTGCAGAAGTTTCTATCACTTACTTCCTCATGACAATCATTGCTTTGTTGGTGCTTCCGATGTTATCAGTAGAAGTTGGGAACATGCTTGGTTTTGGTTGAGGGGTGATTATCATCTACGAGTAAATTGTGTCCTAGTGACTTTTCCTTGTCGATTCCTTCCCTTGAGCAAGTGTATGGTTCTTCCCTCTTTTCTAGGCTCTGAATTGCTCTTGAGAACTTCTAACATTCTTTCATTACTTTGTGCAGGTCCTCCCCATTGTCCCCTCGTATGGTTAAGTGACGGATTTCGTCGCGTCTATGAGATCTTATCCTCCAGCAGCAACTCTTATTGTGCCACTCCTCTGCATCAAGAACCTATCCTCGTTTCTGCTGGGTTGTCTTCCCTTGGTCGTTTTACCATTGCTGGTATTTTTCCTTTTTATTCTCCTGTGATCTCCTTTTGCTTATCAAGGTGTCTAGTTCCGTGTTTTCATACTTGTTTTTGCTTTTTCAGATGAACTTCAAGGTGCCCTATCTCTTGTGTGGTCTACCGTTTCCATTGCTGGCTCGTCTTTAATTCGCCACAAGCATGTATACCAGTTTTCTGATGATGAAGCTGATTCAGATTATTCTGCTTAGTCCTCCTCCTGTGATGAAGAAGAAGATTTTGAAGGTTTATCGGTGGTCTCTGGGGATTTCAAGCTTGACGAGGATCTTTGAGTGGAGCAGCTTACCTACGTTAGAACCTTACCTCCAATGTCTCCTTGTCGGGAACGATCACGACACACTACTGCTACTCATCCTGGATTCTCCATTCCTGCTGGGTAAATGTCGGAGGGGCATTTATCAACATGGCGAATCTTCTCAACAACCTGGTATTAGCTTTAGACCACGCCGGTCTCTATCCATCGGTGAATTCGACATTCTTGCTAATGAGTTTAGGGAAATCATTACCTCGGTTCACGCTTCGTTGTCTTTTCTATGTCCATTGCATTTTCATCAAAGGTGTCCTTTTGCAGATCCTCCTACCGCTGAATCCGAGAGTAAGGAAGATCCCGAGAAGAATCTTGAACTAGAAGATGCCCCTGATCTTAAGATGGGAAATGATTTAGGGCCTGAGGACTATGATATGATGGTTGGGCCTGATAGGAGAGCTGTTCTTCTGGCCGTTTTTGAGAAGGAAGTTGATACCAGTATCCCTCAATCTAGTTCCCAGACGATTCATATCATTCTCCCGCTTAATCCGAACCCTCGGGGTGTTGTCGAACCAGTTAATCCTGTTGTTTCCGAGGGTGAGGCAGAGCAGTTGGATGCCGAAAGAGCTCGTGTTCGTGGGAAGAAAATCATCGATGAGTCAGACGAGCCTGATTTGCAAGAGTTGGGGGACTTGGGCATCGTCCAAGGTGTTTCTCATCAATTCAACTGTCGCGCCCCTATTATCGTTGATCCGAGCTCCCTTTCTTGGAATTCTTCTGGTTTAGCCACTATGGCCGGGGCTTCTGCTGCTTCTCTTTCCACTTCCTTGCATATCATGGACCAGTATCATTTGTTTACCGGTCAGGTGGTTGGTGGTTCCGAAGGGTATTCCGTTGATCTTGAAGAAAGATTGAATATTTTGGAGATTGAAAATGCGGAGTTGGTTTCCCTCGTTGCTTATCAAAAAGAATGTCTGGAGACTCTAGATTTTGAAGTAGGGATGGAACAGGACACTCTTAAATCCGTCAGGATAAGTTTGACGAAAGTAGAAATCACCCGAGATGCTACAAGAGTTGAGGCAGCTGAGGCCCGAGCAAGGCTGACGGAGATGGAGGCTCATGTCCGTGCATTGGAAGATCATGTTATCCATCCACGGGATGTTGAGAATAGAGCTATTCAGGCTGAAGCACGACTGAAAGAAATGGAAGACAAGATGGCTGATCTCTTCCAGTCTCTTAGTGGTTGATTTGTCCCTCTCTATTTTGGTTCCCCGTTCGGGTTAAAACTTTATTCACCTTGGTGGTTTGTAATTTCGAATTCGAGACCTTTCTTTCCCTTTTTCTTATTTTTGTTGGATGGTTGTTTTGAGATGCTGCTCTCTGCCCCTTATGGTTTATGAATGATTGGGTCGTCCGTTGCTTAATTTGAAATTATGGATACGTGTTGACTTGTGTTTATGAATTGATGTGTACCTTTGTTTTGCTCGCCAGTTATGCGTATGTTTGTGTTCTTTTCCTAAACCTTGTCTCTCCGTTTGCATGTGTGTTGTTCTGACGTTTATCAGATCTGAGTTTGGTCAATCCTTATCTGGCTTTTCACCATTTTTATTCCATTCTGCTGATATTCCGAAGTATCTCCTTCTTATAGATACTGAAGTACCTCGACCTTCTTTTTTGTTTCCATTCTGATGGGGTTCTTAAAATTCGCCTTTTATTCCGATTCCAATATTTCGACCTTTATTCGAACTACTTTTTTATTCCCATTCCGATGAGATTCTCAAAATTTATCTTTTTATTTCGAATGGGATTCCAAAATTCATCCTTCTATTCCGATTCCAATACTTCGACCTTCACCCCGAATTGTATTTTTATTCCGATTCCTATGAAACTCCAAAATTTGCCTTTTTATTCCGATTCCCTTCTTCCATTTTTACCTCTGTATTTCCTATATCACTATTACATCTTTCTACTCCACCATCAACGTCTATCTCCTTGTTTTTGGCATGTCCTTTTGAGATTTTACCCTTTTATTTCGAGACCATCCATTTTTCCATTTTTGATTTTATTTTAGTCGTTGATTTTCCATAACCCCTTTCGTATTATGCTATGACCTTTCTTCCCTATTATCGGAGATCGAATTTAATGATTCATATTCCATTAAATAAATATTCATAGCCACATAACAAGAATTTTCATACAACTCTTCCCATTTTAATATAGCCCCCAAACCCACTACTCGTTTGGCCTAGTCCATTGATTCTATTCAAGTATGGCCTAATGCCTTGATTATAAGTAGTAAGAAGTTGATTCACCAACCTCATTTGTCCTTCCCATCTGGCTCACTGGTAGTACTTCTTCAAGTGTTGGACATTCCATGGGTGTGACACTCTCTTTCCGTCCACTTCTTCAAGTTTGTATGCCCCCTTTTCTAATACCCTTTTGATCACATATGGGCCTTCCCAGTTCTGTCCGCTGCCCTGCGCTGTTGGACCTATCACTTTTTGGAGTACCAATTCGCCTCCCTTGAATTGCCTCAGTTTTACCCTTGAGTTGTAGAATCGTTCGGCCCTCTGTTTGTATATTGCATTATGCATCTCTGCATTCAACATTTTTTCCTCCATTAAGTCCAATCTCTCATAAATCAGTTCATCATTTCCTTCCTCTCTATGGAAAGCGATCTTGGGATTGGGTTCTCCGATTTCTATCAGGATCACCGCTTTTGTGCCGAAAGCCATCGAGAATGGTGTCTCATTAGTGAAGGTTCTTATCGTTGTCCTGTACGGCCATAGTATCCCAGGCAGTTCCTCTGGCCAATTTCCATCTAGCTTTTCTAGCCTGGCTGTCAAGGTGTGTTTGATTATCTTGTTGATCACCTCGACTTGGCTGTTGGATTGAGGCTGGTAAGGTGTCGAGGACCACTTTTTGATGTTGTAGTTCTCGCAGAACTTCCTTAGCTTTGCGTTATCAAATTATTTGCCATTGTCTATGACTATGGCATAGGGTATGCCAAATCGATACACAATGTTCTCCCAGATAAACTTTTCTCCCCGAGCCTTTATGATGGTTGTCAAAAGCTCGGCCTCTGCCCACTTTGTGAAATAGTCCACGACCACTGTGGCGAATTTGACTCCTCCTTTGCTGATGGGTAATGGGCCTATCAAATTGATTCCCCATTTGGCGAAAGGCCAAGGGCTAAAAACCGATGTTAACTGCTCTGAGGGCATTCTTGTGATCGGTGCCAACCTTTGGAAAGTAGCGCAAGCTCGTGCGTGTTGAGTAGCATCTTTTTCAACGTCGGCTGGAAATATTCCTGTCCGATCACTTTATGAGCTAAAGCAACTCGCTCCTATGGTTTCCAAAAATGCCCTCGTGTATCTCGGCCAGCACATAGCTCGCCTCCTCTGGGTTCAGACATTTTAGGAGTGGGGACGAATATCCCCTCTTATATAGCTTCCCCTCAATCAACACATATCTTGCCGATCTGAATCTTATCTGGCGGACTTCATTCTTATCTGAAGGGGTTAACCCTGCTTCCAGATAGTTTCTGATTGGGGTCATCCATGAGTCTTTGGAAGGTTGGTCAGTTAAGACCCAAACACTGGTATCCGATGGTTTTTCCTGCTTCATAATGTTAATGTTGTTGAGGTCTTCTGCGTTTGATATCGTGGCTAACGCATCCGCTTCCATGTCCTCCATACGATCAATGCATTTTAGAAATACATATTTGAATCTCTGAAGCATACCAGCGGCTAATCCTCGATAGTGGCTCATCTGGTCGTCTTTAGCTTCGTATTCCTCTCGCACCTAATTCACCACCAACTGAGAGTCTCTATAGACTAGCAACTCATCAGCGGCCATGGCTAATGCCATTCTCAACCCATTCAATAGGACTTCGTACTCCGCTTCGTTGTTGGTAGCCAAGAAACTGAACCTGGCTACTATCGAGAATGTCTCTCCAGACGGGGTTTGGATGATGACCCCGGCTCCTGAAGCCGATGCAGTAGCGGACCCCTCTACATGTATTACCCATGGTTTTCTTCTTTCCTCTCCGGTTGGCATAGGGAACGTGAGCTCTACTATGAAATCAGTCATAAATTGTCCTTTGATCGCATTTCTTGGTAGGTATGCAATATCGAATTGTCCCAATTCGATAGACTATTTTAGCAATCTTCCCGCTGCGTCCGGCCTTGGGAGCACCGGCCTTAAGGAGAATGTCATCAGTACTTCTATGGTATGTTCCATGAAATACGGTCTCAGTCTTCTTGAGCTTATAACTAGAGCGCAAGCCATTTTCTCTATCACCGGGTTTCTAAGTTTTGCATCCCTCAAAGATTGACTCACGAAGTATACCAGTTTCTAGTTCTTCTCCTCTGTATTAACTAGTACTTAACTGATCGCTATTTCAGATACTACCAGATACAACTGTAGTGTTTCACCTTGTGATGGTTTAGAGAGAATCCTGGGGTCCGATAGTTCCTTTTTGATCTCATCGAATGCTTTCCCACACTCCTCTGTACATTCGAACTTGGCCTTTTTTATGACGTCGAAGAAAGGTTTACACTTATCTGATACTTTCGACATGAACCTATTCAAGGAGGCCAACCTACCCGTCAGGTTCTGAACCTCTTTCATGTGCCTCTGTGGATCCATCTTCAAGATCGCTTCCACTTTCTCTGGGTTCATCTCGATCCCCCTCGAGCTAACCAAGTATCCTAGGAAACTCCCTTTGCTCACTCCGAACATGCATTTCTTCAGGTTTAACTTCATTCCATAGTGTCGGAAGATTCCGAATACCTTTTTCAGATGACCGAAATGATCCATTCTTTTTAGGCTTTTTACCACGGTATCGTCCACGTATACCTCAACTATCTTCATGATTTCTCCCTCAAACATCTTGTTCACTAGCCTTTGATAGGTCGTCCCCGGGTTCCTCAGACCGAATGGCATGTTGTTCTATTCATAGACACCATTTCTGCAGAAAAAAGTCGTATTTGCCTTGTCGTCCGAGTGCATTGGGATCTGATGGTATCCCGAGAACACATCAAAGAAGCTCATAACTTTGTGTTCCGCTGTGGCATCAACCATCTGATCAATCGATGGGAGGGGGTAACTATCTTTGGGGCATGCCTTGTTTAGATCTGTGAAGTTGATGCACTATCTCCACGATCCTTCATTTTTTTTCACCATCACCTGATTTTTCACCCTTATAGGGTATTTGCATTCGCTGATCCTTCCACTTGTCAACAACTTGTGCACTTCTGACTCCATGGCCGACTTCTTCTTAAGGCAAAACTTTCTTTCTTTTCTTCTAGTGGAAGAGTGGGATGTTGGGATCGATGTTCAGTCTGTGACAAGCATATTTCGAGTGTACCCCCAGCATTTTATTTGGATTCCAGGCAAATACATCTAAATTTTCTTTTAGTAGTTGGGTCAGTTCTACCTTGAATTCGCTTTCCCATTCCGTCCTGATCTTAACTTTGACGTCTGCATCCTCTGGGTCCAGTTGAACCACCTATGTCTTTCTTGCCGCCGAAGCTCCTTCTCGTATTTTCATCCTCATCTGGTATTGATGGCTTTCATCTCGGCTCCTTTGCCGCTTTCTCCCTCTTTTCTATTTTCTGGTCTATTGGGTTTGGCTGTAATTCGACTATCACAAAGGGACCATTATTTCCTTGCTCATCCTCTTCTCCCATTTCATCAATTTCCATGATCATATCCTGTCTGTTCTCCCTTTGTGTCCCTCTCTCGTCGCTCTTCGATTCTCGTTGGTATTTTGTTATTCTCTTCTCCTTCCACGGTGTCTTCGAAGCTCAACATCTCTTAATTCATATCATGATAGCTCAAATCCTATACTTTTTCTATGAAAGAACATTCCTTTGATCTCCTTTGATTTCCTATCACCTTCGCTACCCTACCATCTGCTGTAACGAATTTAAGGCATTGATGAAGGGTTGACGGGATAGCTCAGAAGGCATGGATTAACGGGTGCCCTAGTATACATTTGTATGTAGAGGCTTGGTCTACAACTTTGAATGTTAGCTATTTCTGCATCTGGGTCTTTCCATCCGAACCTTCCAACTGGACGTATAAATCAACCTCCATGGTCGGCCTACTCAACGAATTGCCTCCTTTGATTTCGTCACCACAAGGCCTCACCTTGTGGTGACTTTCTCCTCTCAGATTTTTAAATACCTCTTTAAAGATTATATTGGCATATGCCCCCGGTATCTACCAAATATCTATGAATTTTGATTCCCGACAGCACAGGTGAAATGACTAAAGGATCAGAATGAGGAGTACTTACTCCATAGAAATCCATCTCCGTGAAAATAATGTCGGCTTCCGTTATCCCTTTCGTCTCCGAAGTCAATGACCATACTTGAGGGATTTGTTGGCTCAAATCTTTCAGCTCTGCCTTCCTTCTCCTTTTTGATGTTGTGGTAAATGCCTGAGGGGTTCTGACATAAGGAATCTCCTCTACAGGTTCCATCATGTGTATTTCTCCAGGTCTGTCTCTCCTCGGAGCTTGTCCTCCTATCCTATCGAACACTGGTGGTCGGCCTGGAGGCAGGGGTGGTAGAGGCATCGCTCCTCCATTCCTCCCTCTATCCGGGAACTTCTGTCGACCAGGAGGAGGAGGAAGATTACTCTGATACACCCTCAGCCTCGGGACCTGCAGTATTCCTCTCAACTTTTCTTCCTTGAGCAGCTTCCATAATTCCGTGATTAAGTCTCGACACTGATCGGTGTTGTGCCCATGCGTCAGGTGCTACATGCAATACTTTCGAGGATTGGGACAAAATCGATACAAATATCTTTTTTGGGAAAAAATCTAAAATTTTCAAAAGTTATGGGACAAAAAAAACTTTTAACTCTTGTTATTAGAGTCTATGTCAATAAGGATAAATTTATTTTTTTGAAAACATTCAATATGGAAAGAGTATGGTAAAGAACAGTTCAAATTCACCTCGTCACAGGGTAGTTTAATTGTGTGTTTATATTTTTTAAAATACCCTAAAGCTGGTAAGTACTCACACATTACACCATGTAGCAGTATTATTAAAGATTTACCAAGCTCTTTATATACTAATTGACCTACTATTTAGCCTTACTATTTAAGGGTGAATGACAGCACGATGAAAATACATTTGACCATGTCCGCATATTAAGCAAAATCAGAGGATTTTCATCATCTATAACAATTTAGAAAATTATCATTTAAACCAATTGTCATGAGATATCGCTGTCCCACCAAAACCATGATATACACATAGCGAGGCCCTAACCTAGGCACATGGACCACAACCCTAAAGAAATTCAGGTTAGTGTTTTTTGGTTATAACTCTATATTATAGATCTCAAAGAGCAATTTAATCTTGAATACAATGTTTTCTTATTTTATGTCTTATTAGTATTTTTTTTCTTTTGAGTATAAACCAATCCCCAAACATCTATAATAAAAAGTATTACATTTAATCATGCAATAGTTTATTATAATCAACACACCAACATTCATCCCTAATAAGAATAGTAAGCTTGTTTCACGACTCTCTTGTGTTATATTGCTGGATCTATTGACATAAAATAATCTAGCCCTTAAGACTGAGCTTGATAAATGGTGGCAAAATGATGCCATATTGAAACCCTTATAGAAGAAATCCTCCAAATTCACAGCTCTTAATAGTCTGGTTATAGAAGAAACTAAAGAGATATCTCATTCTAACATTTTGCACTACTGGAAATACGATCAAAATATAATTCCCACCAAAAATGGCACAGGACTGGGTACCTAATAGGCTAATAAACCAATATATAAGCTTTCTATGGTTTCTTAACCAATTATCATGACTTATCATTTTCAATAGCAGGAAGCATGAATAATGCTTGAAATTTCTTTATTTCAAAAAAATTAAGCATATAACTAAACAATGATTAAGTATAAAAATATTGTAATGAACAATTAAACATATGATTTGATGCAAACATGAACACTTCCCGAATAAAATGTGCAAGCATAACCTATCCCTTGCATCTTCCAAAAACCATTCAAGAAAATCCACTTAAAAAACATAGCTCATAAGAGATAACAGATCACTCAAGAGTAATGCTACTGATATGCATACACCAGAATCTAAAGGTAAAAGAGACTATCACTACAAAAAACTGCAAGATTACCGACGGAAAAATCTGTTGGTAACATATGAAAAATTCGTCGGTAAATAATTTATTGACAGATTACCGATGGAAATGGATTTGTTGCGAAAACCTGTGTCGGTAATTTTTTAGCGACGAAATTTTAAATCCGTCAGTAATTACCAACGGATTTTTCCATCGGTAAAGAAAGATTTTCGTCGGTAATCATTCAATGTCTTTTCATCGGAAGTTATAATATAGTGACGTTTTTACCAACGAAAAAATCCTTCGGTAAGTTTACCGATGGAAAAATCCGTCGGTAAATTCAAAATTCAAAATTAAAATAAATAATAACTTACCGATGGATTTTCCGTCGGTAATTTTACAGACGAAAAAATCCGTCGGTAAAATTCAAAAGAAAAATAAAAAAAATTAATTTTTTTCAATTTAATAAATCTTCAAAATACCTATTAAAAATTACATATTTTGATTATTAATTATATCTAAACGGGTTGTACAACATTCATACAATAAAAGAAATAATCTTGTATTTCCATAAAATGATAATAGGGCAATAACTGGATTTTACAATTATATTTCACCAATAAACTTCAGAAGAGATTGCCGAAACCTCCGTCACCTCTAAACCCACGCCGACCACCCTCGCAAGCATCTCATTTGGTGGATTTCTTAGGAAAACTATCTCTTCTTCTTCTCATTCTCCAAAAGAAATGTGGTTGACTCCCGCCAATACTTTCTGCAACAAATAAACCCTCAAATGCATCAAGAAATTGTCATAAAAATTCTATACAAAATAGCACCAAATGATAAACAAAAAACAAACAGCCCAAAATCTGATAATCTAAATAAAAACATCCTCATCTTCACTAAATGTATCAATTCTCATCAACAATGTCATCGTATGTCAATCTGGAAGATATTCCATGATAAGATACAAATATTCATCATCTTGGAAAGAACAATATAGCTTCACAATGCAATTGCTATCCACCTCTGCAAGCATATTCCTTTCTAATTTCACATGTTCAACCTAAAAAATAAAGAATCCACAGATGAGTATTACAATAATTATAATCACATAAGGTATTTATATCCACACATACTCATGAAGATATGATTGATGAAGCTGAATTGCATTGAAGAGAATGGAACTATTCTATAAGGTAAATGTGCAGCCACCCATCAACATTCATTATTAGTACACCCAATTGATGGCATGCTGGCCAAGAAACCAAATTTAAAAATCTCACAAGCATTTTACAAAATTTCTGCATTAAAAATGATAAAGTTTGTACAAATTTTTGCCTCGGAAAATCTGGTTTAAATGAGAGGGTGGGTATAATGATGCCTTACATTCTTCATTATATCATAAGGAGACAAAACCATGATGATTCCTATTCAATGATCCAATCCAAATAGCAACAACAGGGAACTACATCCTAATAAGAAACGATTAAACACATGAAGCCCTAACCGCCTAATTTTAAAAGTAACATGTCGTATTAGAATTTCTTCAATCATTTTAAACGCCATTAACAGAAATTGAGCTGCAAAAAGTTAAACTTCACGTTGACCATATTTGTTTATCCAATTCAAAACATTTTAAACCTATTTCTAAACATAACAAATCCATTTCCTTGGAATAACATGTTAGTAAGAGAGCACAGGAAAAATTTATGAAAAGTACCATTCTGCAACCTCGAAAACAAATCATCAAAACCAGAAAACAAATCAGAAAACAAATCATCAAAGCCCTTTGTATTCGAGCTGTTTTTACCACTATTACTGTTTTTGTTCTCCCTTACCTTATCATTCTTCCCCAAATTTCCCAAAATACTTCAGCAACAGCCACTTTGAGAAAAAACAGCCACTTTGTTGTCCTTTTTTTATATTACTGGGGCTTATGTACTCCACAGTCAATATTAGTTGTGAACATACTTTAAAATAAAAACAAATATTCATCTAAAAAGGTTCAGTTCTGATCCCCCGGAGCTTACTAATTTTGCAGCTTACTAAAATTATCTAAAATTAATAATGCATCTTACATCATCATCATATAAACATTAATAACACAACACAATGAATCATCTAAAATTAGAAAGTTGCAGCTTACTAATTTTGTTTGATGCCGGACCAGGATCAGTAGCATCCAGGACTTCAGCAATTTGTCCGAATGTCACACAAGGAAAAAATGCTGTCATCATAGCTGCATGTACACACACACATATCATGTAATTAATTATGATGAGATTAATTAAATGTTAACATTTGCGTTAATTGGAAATTTACTACATATGATCGATCCACTTGTACATAAGATTTAAAAAAATTGTTGAAAGTTCATCATGGTTTATATAAAAAGTTGTAAGAGCTTCAAATGGCTTGAATACAAGCTACAGAATACTTTGCCAATATCAACATGTTATGCACTTTCTATTTATTCGATATGAGAAAATTAACCTATGTACATAATTAAATTAGTTGATTACGTTTCTTACTCACTTACTCTAGGATGATGGCAGGGGAGAATGTAAATCAAGATAACTTTCTATTGTTTCTCTAATTTTTCAATTATGTTTTTATTTATTTTTTTTAAAAGGAAAAGAAAAGATGCATACAATTCCTGAGGTTGAATTATTTTTTTTTTCTTGCAAATCAGAAAATTGAAGCATCATGAACTCTATTTATTGGTTGCAACCTTTTGTTGGTTACTATGGATTTCAAATGTCAAGTGTGTTGCTTTTGTGAATCTATTTTAATTGATCAATAATTTTAAGGTGATTGTGTCTTTATAATTAAAGTCTTGAAAACTTGGTCTTGCAATGCCATTGTACATATAAGGGAATATTATCTACAAAATTGAGGTATTTGACTACATCTGGGAAACTTATTAAGGTTCGATAAAATTTCTCTATCTCTATATTATTTGATATAATTATACGTATAGAAAATTGATTTGTTTGAGAATCTTGATTTTAGCTGAGTTTTGAAGTAATAAAATTGGAATTTGTTTTATCTTTTGTAGGTGAAACGCAAGTATAAAATATTTGTTGGAGACGATTGAATGTCGAAAATTATGTTGATATATTTGTTGCTTTATATTGATTATGGCATTGATCTTATCATATGTGATTGACCTGATCTTATTTTATGTGACTAAGAATGGTGTTAAACTGAATTGTGATAGTGGTTAATGTAGTTAAACTATGAAAGTAGAAGGTTATAGCAATTAAACTCCACACATTCTTACGTTACATAATATATTAGGTATCATGCATTAGACTTTCATACTAGCATTCATATTCAATACAAAATTAGAAGGTTATAGCCTCAATTCATACATGGTTTTAGAGTTGTGGTTGTGTTGCTTTTATAAGGAAATAAATGGGTGAAACTTCCCTTAAAAAAATATCCAATTTGCATGCAAAAAATTGACTGCACATGTGCTTTGAGACCAAAATTGCAAGAATCTTGCAATTTTGGTCCCAGTATTTAAGAATTAGTCAACTGGGACCAAAATTGCTAACGAGAATAATGGGAAACTTAATGGAAGGACCATTATTGCTGAAAAAAATGTTTGGGACTGAAGTCAAGAATATTGAAACCAAACCCAAATGGGACTGTGACGGGTGAGACTGGTTTTGCAATTTTCTCAAACGCAAGAACCCCAAGATTAACACACACAAATCCCAATTCCCTTAAAAAAGAATTAAGTCCACACAAATGCTTCATTATTACAATATAAACTCCAAACAACACATGAGACCATTGGCCATGGAACACCATTTGAGCTGAAGAAAGGGGATTATTAATTTGAAGCAATATTACTTAAAAGATTATTAAAAATAGGGCAAGATTTAGAACTTATTCATCCAATGTCACACACTTAATTTTGATTGGACATGCCATGAATGAAGCAAGCACAATTAGAAGTCCCAATGTCCTCTTCAAGGCAAGGAGGTTGATCAACTTTGCCACAACCATACCAACCACTTCTCTTTTGGACAAGATCATTCACAAATGTGTCCAACATTTGAGCATTCACATGTGGCATCACAACTACATGTGCCATGTTCCCTTGGCATGACAGGTGCCAATATTTAATAAACTCGGGGTCCAAAGGACGCTCCAAAACAACGGTGATGCTCATTTCGTTCAACATCGTACTAATTCCTGCGTTTCTGAGACGATTGTTCAAGTACTGAGCATTCATCAAACACTTGTTGACATCCCATTGAAGACCCTTTTGTCCTTTCACGTTTATGTTGTACCATATGGAGATCGGAGCGTGGCCATTTCGACTGCCTGATATTGTACAATCGAGAGTGCCAATGTATTCGATGTTTTTAGAGAAAGAAGTGATATATATTTTTCTAGTGATGAACACACCACAAGGCATTGATGCACCCAAAAATTTGTGTGCAGATACGCATACACTTCCAATTGGCTTTTTAAAACTGAACAAGGGACCCTGTTAAGAAGGCCAATTACAATGTCATTATATTAACCCAAAAAAAAAAAATCAAAACAAAACAAAAATGTTCAACATGACTGATAAATTAAACTAATAATAAATTAGAATCAAATCGTTTTGGGGTGCATTAATTGATATTGTGCAGTTTGATTCCTAATTTTGAAAGCTAGAAAATACAAAAAAGTTTTAAGACAGAAAAAACCAATTAGATGAAGGTATTTGAAGAAATTAATTTGAATCGAATTTACTGAAATACCTTCTCGTTATTGAATATAGAATATCTTGATCACTATTCATTATAATTTGATTTTACTCTCTCTCTTTTTTTCATATGTTAATAATTATTCGAAAGATCTTACTTATTGCATATGTTAATAATTAACAAGAATTGGTGTACTTAGCTTAGTCTTAAAAAAAATAAAAAAATGGTGTAATGATGACTTAATTAGTATATGGTACAATTCTGAAGCATGCATGATTTCATCCTCAAATAGATGAGCGACACGTGGTTAGGAGGAAGAGACATCACCTGATTAAGAAAAGGGGAAATAAGGCCATATAAAGCAGCATCACAATGAATGTAAAATCTATGATGTGGGAATCCATATTCCTCCAAGCTTCTTATCACATCATCAACATTATCAATACCTCCTTTAAAAGTTGTCCCTATTTAATTAAATTACACACAAACTCAATTATATTCATAAGCTAGAGAATTAAAGATGGTAGATATAAATATAAATACGGTACCAATATTAAGATTGATGATGGCAGGTTTATCCTTGTTGAGAGAAAGCTTTTGTTTGAGGTGATTGCAGTCAATTTCTCCAGTGATTATAGTATTGATTACAATGCATTCCATTCTAAACATTGTTGCTGCTTTGAAAATGGAGTAGTGTGACTCTCTTGATGTGTACAATATCCCATCTGGCAGTGTCTCCCTCCTGATGATTAACACCCAATTAAAATGATTAGTGAAAAATATGTATTACTTTTAATTTAATAGTGTAATTAAGAACACATGAGGTTTGCAAGGAGCTAGGTTGTCATATAGTATGAGTTTAAAACATAAACAATCTCAAATCTTTTTACTTCGGAAAAATCCCACAACAATTAGGATATTCATTTTCGTCCAAAACCTTTCAGTTTTGTTCTAATTTTATCTTTTTTATTTACTAATTTAGTCCCATAATTTTATAAAAATACCGATTCAGTTTCATCTCATGAATTTAAAAAAATGAGATATTTTTAAGTAAAAATGACCATTTTACTGAGAATTTAAAAAGTATGAAACTATTTCGAAAAAATTAAGTTTGTTAAGACTATTTTGAATAAAACAAATTTATATGAGACGATTTTTATTTTAAACTCTCGTTCTGTTATACCAACCCGAGCAACAAGCCTTGTTGGTTCCCCTCGGTGCCGCCGTTGGTGACGTATCCCCAGTATTCATCCTTTGCGGGCATCTCCCAGAGTTGGCTAAACCACGACAGCACTCCAACCTCGTATTCCTTGGAATCTATTCCCATGTCGCTCTTCTTGAATGGATCGCCAACGTTGTTGATGTGGAAACGCAGCAACGGAGACAGGGCCATCAGATGCTTGCAATTTTGATTCACATGATAACCTATGCAAAAATCCATCACATTCATCAATAAATAAACAGTTCTTTGTGCTTAAAATGGAAGAGTTTGGTCATACCAAAAGTTTTCCAACCATAAAACCAAATCCACGTTTTTCAAAAGTTATAATATCGCATAGTTGGTGTACTTATTTTTTTTTTAATCAAAAGTTGAGCAAAATTGAAAGGTTTAGAACCTAAATAAAAAACTTAATTATTTTAGGGCTTTTTTAATAATGTAAATAAGTACAGAGCTATTTATGTTTTAAGCTTAAAAGTAAATCATGTTTAAACCAGGTAGTTTATAGTATATACGTGTAGAGCAGCTCGTTCGTTACGGGTGAAAGGTGAGCAGGGATACAAAACATCAACTCTTATATATGTTTAATGGGGTTTGTTTGACTTATGATTAATTATATTATTATTTAATATTATGGAAAAATGAGATTATTGCTAGGTAAATATTAATTATTTCATGTTCGTTATTCGTTACTAGTATATTAATTAACAAATGGAATAACAAGGAAAATGACCTATTTACCCTCTTTGTATTATTATTATTATTATCAATTAATTAATTAATTATTATTAGTAGTAATTATTATTAATAATTATTACTATTATTATTAATTATTATTATTATATTAATTATTATTATGGAGGATATAATGGTAAATTATATTTAATACCTAGGTATTAAATGATAGTGTGGTAATAGGATTTTTTTTAAAATAATTAATCCTTTAATAAATATAATTGTTTATTATAAATACAAAAATTATAAGATTTACTTTAATAATATATAATAAAAATTAATTAATAAAAAAATAAAATTAAAAGAATTATATGTATTGAAAATTTTAAAAAACAAAAAAATTTAAATAATAATGACTTTATTAATTAAAATTATATATTACGTAACAGAATTAATAAAGAGTTATTCTCTTGAGAGACGGGGTTTTCTGTGAGACAGTCGTGAGACGGATCGACCCATTACTAAAGTATGCTTATTATATAGTTAAAGTATGTTAAGTTGTAGTTAAACTATGTGAATAATGAATTATATTATAACACCATATAATCGTACTTTAATTCATAATCTCTTATATTTTAGAAAACATACTTTAACAATAATTAAATATACTTTATCAATATAATAGACATATTTTAACCAGTCTCACAAGCCGTCTCACAAAATTAAGGTCTCACAAGAAACTTTGTCATTAAAAAATGAATATAATTATAAATTCAATAGAAATTAATTAAGAAATACTAATAATTATTATAATATATCATTCGTAATTATATATTGATGGAATTATATTACTAATTAAAATTAATGATGTATGTTTTTATATAAATAAATTAGTGAAAATTTATAAAATTTAGTTGTAGACTAATTGGTAAAGACTGATGTTCATGTTCATCCAGGATTAAATCGTGTGGGACGCAATAATTTAATAAATTTTTATTCTCAACTGAAAAATAATTTAATATTTTTTTAATTATTAATGGATAATTAAGTGTACTCTAAACAATTTTGTAGTGACATTTTTAAATGTATTACTAGGTTATCACCTATTGCTACATTAGAATAGAATACATTTTATAAAAGTGTCATAATAAGTTAAATGTAGTATTAATAGGTTTTACATGACAAATATGAATGTCATATAAAGCCGCAATAATTTAATAAATTTTTATTCTCAACTAAAAAATAATTTAATATTTTTTTAATTATTAATGGATAATTAAGTGTACTCTAAACAATTTTGTAGTGACATTTTCAAATGTATTAATAGGTTATCACCTATTGCTACATTAGAATAAACTACATTTTACAAAAGTGCCATAATAAGTTAATTGTAATATTAATAGGTTTTACATGGCAAATATGAATGTCATATAAAGCTATTTTTCTAGTAGCGTGGGGCATTTTTAACATTTGCTTTAAAATGTTGGCAAAAAAGAAAATTTTTAAGTCTGCCTGGGCATTACACGATTGTGCCCTACAATCAATCCTACTAGGGTTGAGCTAGCTCGTTTAATATTTTTAATAATTTAATTTTATTTGTAGAGATGTGAATGTCAAATCAAGCTAAATAACAAACAAATTGATTTTCTTGATCATAACTGCATATAAGCAAAGAGAGAGGGGTAAGAAAATGAGATTTCAAACACTAAAAGAGGGAAAACTTTTACCAAGTACTACAGTATTAATACTGATACAAATATATATTAAAAAAAAAATCTCTCATTATTTAAATAATTATATATATTATATCAAGGTTATTTGGATATTTTGAGAGTAGAATGGAGAGAATAATCCCCAATAGAGTGAGGAAGAAAATGATAAATAGAATTAGTTAATTACCTAAGTGGTGATTAGCTATCTGGGCAAGATGGAGTTGAAACTGATCCAACAGTAGTCGACCCTCATCGTACTCGTCGTATGGTTCCACCACACTCAATCTTCTCTCCTTAATCGCGATTTCACCATCAATACTACCCATTCTAAAAATGTGTCTCAAAGTTGACTTAATAAACTCTACTATTTATAGTAAAACAATTATTGCAAACTACCGCAAATTCCTATAACCACGGAAATCCCGTTATATTAGTTACTACTCCCTCCGTCCCATAAAAAAGTTCACAGTTACTGTAGATACGGAGTTTAAGAAAAAGTTACTTTTTGGGGTAGTTTGGTATTTTTATGTAATAAATAAATTATAAACTAAGTTATGTGAGTTGTAAAGGGGTGACAATTTTGAAATTAAAGTGTGTTGTGGGGTTATTGATTTGTGTGTATTTCCTTATTTGGGGGTGTGAACTTGTTTATGAGACGAACAAAAATAGAAAGTGTGAACTTGTTTATGGGACGGAGAGAGTAGTTAGTTTTTAATTATATTTTGGTGTTACATCTTCTGTTACACTGTGTTGTATGTTTTACACGTATCATATAATAAAACATATAATCTAAAAGGAATGTATTAACTTTAAGAGGAAATGTTGACATTTTTCTCCTCACATACATGTCACTCATCTACCACTTTTTATATTATGAGATGCAACCTACTCCCTTCATTCCGGTGTAAGAGGTCAATTTGCTTTTTTGCACGTAGACTAAAGAGTATTATTATTTAATTTATAGTAAGTAGTTGTATTATTGGAGTGTGAGTCTCATATTTTAATTGTATTAGAGGGGGTGTGTGGGTCTCATGTGTCTAAAAAAGAAAAAAGAACTCTTTGGGTGAGACGACCAAAATAGAAAAATTGCCCTCTTAGCCTAGGACGGAGGGACTATATAATTTTAATCATGACTTTTTCAATTTATATTTAGTGTCATCTTTCTACTCTATAAATTATATTCCTTCTATCCATAATGTATCAATTTTACTATTTTAGGGTATGCACTCTTAATCTATTAATTTTCTCTTTTAAATGGAGTATGAAATTTATATACATCACTAATACAATTAAAATATGGGATCCACACACTCCACTAATACAATTATTCACAACATATAAAATAATAATATTTATTAATTCATGTGAAAAAATAAATGAATACAATTATTAATGCACAGAGGGAGTGTTATTATTTGTGTATAATTAACTATGAGCTTGACTAGTCAAAAAGTGAGTTAATTTTATGCTGTATCATGAGTTATTATGGTAAAAAAATAATAATAATTTGAAAAAAAAACCATTTGTCATGTAAAAAGGTCAAAAAGGTGATTATTCCTAATCTTGTTTAATGTAAAATCGGTTCTACAAAATGCAAGCTTTTTAAACTTAATTATTTTGCCTTAAAAAATCCAATGAAATTACTGATTTAAAATAAAATAAACTACTATAGCGTGTTGAACGTGTAAATTGTCTACGCTATTCCTTCGTTCCATCAAAAAAAATTTTATTTTATTATATTTAACGTCCTATCCAAATATCCTCATTTCTCACATTAATTATTAAAAAAAGCCTCATATTTGGCTCATCATTTACTATTAATATAACTACCCAACATACATAAAATAATGATATTTCTTATCTTAATTAAAAAGACAAATGACAGTAATAAAAAAATATGCCTTTTAACGGTTTTGGCATCTATAAAAAGTGTCGGCAGATATTATTTAAATAAATGCATTGTTACAGAAAAAACGTGAAAACGATCTATGTGAAATGGTTTTCAAATCTATTCCTGAAGTATAATTTTGAGTGATTAATTAATATTAGCATAATTAGTCCATTTCTGTAAATCATGTAATTTCCCATCCAAAAAGTCGGTTTGCCAAATTAAAAAATATTTTAATTAAATCCTAATCCTCTATTTTCTCTAATCTTAATCATTCATTTTTTCAATAATAAATTTTTTTAATTAACAATATAAATTTGTTAAAATTTAAATATATTTTTAATATATTTAACTAATTATCAATGAATATATTAATTAACATTTTATTTATAAAATACATAATATTCATATAAATAAATAAATATTATAATTAACTTAAAAAACAACAATTTAAATATAAAAAATAAATAATTATATATAGTAATATAATTCCTTTTTCGTGAATTATCTATACATATAAAAGCAAGTACAATTGGAAGCCAGTATACAAATTAGGAAAGATTTTAATCCAAGTCCTAACTATTTATTTCTTAGACAAGTATTGATCTTAATATTTAAAATAATTATAATTATGAAATTCAAAATTTTTTATAAATTGATTATAATTAAAAAATAATATTAATCACATAACTACAACAAATATATTAATTTCAATTAAAAAATTTAAAATATATACTTATTATTAAAGTGAAATTCATGTCACATATAAATTAACGCATTAATTATAAAAGACACTTAATTTACCCATTTTTTATTTTTAAAAAATATTAAAATATAATTATTTTAAAATCAAAATACAACAAAAATTTTAATAAAAATTGAATAATATTAAATATATTATTTGAATATTCAAAAATTTTAGAATGATTTAATGTTTTTAAAAAATATATACGAATAATAATGTTACTAATTTAAATAATATTATAATCCGAGGGTTTATCATTTATCGTTAGGGTATAGTGTTCGTTCCTAGCGTAAAATTTTACTCCTATGATTTTTGGTATATTCTTGCCCAATGGTTTATGATATAAAGCCGATCTACCAAACATCTATTTATTCTTAATATTTAAAAGGTTTAGTTCCTAAAAATATTATCACCTTATTAAGAATTTTCAAATCCATTCTTTTATTTTTGTCAATCAATACATCATCTATTTAATATTTTTAATTCTATCACGACCTTTTTATGTTAATTTAATAAGTGATCTATTTCATATTTTTAATTTTATCACAACTTTTATTTTTACAATTTGATACATCATTTATTTTATATTTTCAATTAAATTTATTATTATTATAATTATTTTTTTGTGGGTTTCTTAAAAAAATTAAAATAATAATAATAAAACAAAAAATATAAAATATATAAGTGGTGAATTCTTTAGCACTAGCTATTGTAATAGTTTTACTGGTTTTAAAAATTAAGTATATTCTTTAAAAAAAATGATATACATGATGAACTAAATTTTTAATTATTACTTACTCATTAACTTCACAAATTTATTTCGTCCATTTTATAATTCGTATATATATATATATATATATATATATATATATATATATATATATATATATATATATATATATATATATATATATATATATATATATATATATATATATATATATATATATATACCCTTATTATTTAGAAAAAAAATGTAAAAGAACGTCGAAAGATCAGAATAATAATAAAGTTTACTATTTATTACAGAAAAGATTTAATTCATAATCCAAATAATTATTATTCATTATAACAATAATAATAATAATAATAATAATAATAATGAATTAAATTGGAAATATAAAATAAGTAGTGTGTCAAAATTGTAAAAATAAAAGTTATGATAAAATTGAAATTATTAAATAGATCACGTATTGAATTGATAAAAATAAAAAATTATGATAGAATTAAAAATATTAACTAGATCGTGTATTAAATTGACAAAAATAATAAATGGTGATAGATTTGAAAACCTCAAATAAGTGGTGAATCCACCATACAAAGACCCATTTATATACTCCCTCCGTCTGCCCGAAAGAGGGCATTTTGCTTTTGTGCACGTTGATTAAGGAGTATTGTTATTTAATATGTAGTGGGTAATTGTATTAGTGGGAGTGTGAACTCCATATTTTAGTTGTATTAATGGGTATGTGTGGGTCTCATGTGTGTAAAAAAAGGAAATGACCTTTTTTGGAATGAACGACCAAAATGAAAAAAAAAAAAACATTCTCTTGAGCGGACGGATGGAGTATAATAAAAGTTGTATAATGGAAAAAATCTGCAAAGAACGACTAAAAACAACAGTAATTCTTAAGTTCAATTATTAATGTGACTCATTCATAGTTTAGAGAAAAGAAATTGTTTATTTTTATTTATTTTAATGAATCATAGAGTGAAAGATCTTCCCACATTACTTAAACATTCTCCTTATCGACCTTTGAGAAATTGAACTCGAAGATAATAATTTCATGAGGATGAATTTGAAAAGCAAAGGCTTTGGACTCGACATTAAACTTTGGCAAACAAGAATTCCTTAATTAAAAGAAAGAAAAGAAATAATTAACGGCATTTGGAGAACCCGTTAATGGGTCTTGAGTTGAAATTGTCAAATACTAATATTAATCTTAATCTGAGAATAGGTGAAAATGAGATCTTAATTTGGGATGGACGTAAAATTGATACTTATTTTGAGATATTATCTTAAAATTGAGTTTTAGTATGAAAATCTTTCATTAAAAATACATTATAATTTTCAAGCACTATGTATTAATGGTAAAACATTCATGTGAGATCGAATTACGAAACGAATAAAAAATGCTCTCCTTCCGTTTCACTAAAAAAAATGCATTTTGCTATTTTCGTTCATCCCTACACAAGAGACCCATTTCTATTTTCAATAAATGAGACTCACATAAAACAATTAATATATCTTTATGGGATTCACACACCACATTAATATATCTACCCAATATACATTAAAATATAATTTTTCTCTTCTCATCTACACACATTAAATGTTGTACTCCCTTAATCTATGTGCAAAAAAGAAACGTCATCCTTGTGGTGGGACGGAGGGATATCTATAATGAAAAGTGATAATCAATTGATAAAAATTGACAATGTTTGTGAACTATTTTATTAACAATTTATAGTATAAATGAAAAGTGACAGCATTTAAATGAAAAATGATAATCCTCCGTCCCAAAAATACATGCACATATTTGGTGGCACATGGTTTAAGAAAACGAACTTTCTATTGTAATGATGTAAGCAAAATAATGACTATTTTGGGTAATTGAATAGATAAAATATATGATATAGTTGACTTTGACTGGATTGTGTGTAAAAAGAAGTGGCATTTTTGTAATATTGTAATATTATAAAATTATTTATATTGTGTATTGTTTTTATTGTTAGGATGTGCAATTATTTTTTGGATCGATCAAAATAGAAAGTATGCAAGTATTCTTGGTACGAAGAGAGTAATAAAGTGTGGCAAAAACTTGTGTGTACCCGGGCGTACAGGAACACATTCCGTGTGCCTTTAGAATTTTGTGTTAAATTGTATATCATTTAGTATAAAGGTGTGTACCCATAGCAAGAACTTGTGTATGTTCGGGCGCACGGGAACACATTCCGTGTGCCTTTGAAATTTTGTGTTAAATTGTATAACCTTTAGTATACTTGTATATTCTTTATTTTCTGAAGAAAAATAAAAAATATTAATAAAAGTGGATACCGTTTAGAACAAAATGGTGTACCTTTATTAATTAAAGTGTATACCCTTTAGAACAAAGTAATGTACCCATTACCCATAATACTAAATTCTAAAGGTGCACGGTGTGCGTTCGGGCTCACGCAAGCCTCACTCATAAAGTGTAGGAGATATAATTAATTTTGATTAGATTGTATGTAAAAGAAGTGACATTTTTGTAATATTGTAATATTATAAAGTTATTGATATTGTATATTATTTTCATTTTTAGGGTGTAAGTATTCTTGAGATGACTCAAAATAGAAAGTTTATAAATATTCTTAAGAAAGATAAACTATTAAAAAAAATTTGATACCTAATTATACTGTCTCACCATTATCACACAATCCTACCCCTATATTAATTTGAGGATTAATTAAAATACACATTAATACGTA